>CM038222.1:65664678-66864678 GCA_021442155.1 Cymbidium sinense
TCTCATATGCAATTCGTAATCCTGTTATCGGGAAGATCTTGTACTCGAAGCAGATACATAGTGGAAGCTTTTCTTGGGCTAGGCCAGTGGTTTTCCCTCTTTTGAGGGTTTTCCGTTAAAGCAGGTGTCTCTTGTTCACTCTTTAATTACGTGTGTGTCTTTGGACTTCAAGGCTAAGGCATAAACTTTCACTCTGTGACTAGTTTTCGCAAACAAGATTACATCGCAAATGAACATTATCACTATAATTAATTTCTATGCAAAATTACTATTAGAAAATTTGGAATGAGAAAAAAAACCAAGAATCTAGTCCCATTAAAATGATTCTATTGATTTAAACATCAAAAGATGGACAATTATAAATATAAGAAGACGAGTGACATAAACATAATTATTCCCTTGATAAAAGGGATGATCGAGTGTTTAAGAATACAAGTAAGAAATTGCAACGGGTAAAAAATCAAAGAAAATTAGTTGGTAATCTGAATGATAATTTGAACTTCAAACTATTCGATTGTAAATCTTATATATTTATATCTTTAACATCTAAATATCACATCAAAAATGCTCACCATTTTAAACTTTTTAAAGTAAAATATACCTTGTTATGTATATAAAAGTGTTACATAAGTAAATATGAAAATTTTCAATGCTAGATATATAAATACATAAAAATTGTGTGATATCTATGTAAATTTCCTACATTAAGGGTGAGACTAATTATATATTTAAGAATTTTATCATCAAAATCCACTAAGTAGCACTTAAATAAGATAGTTAAATTTCTTAGTTTTTTAACTTATAAGAAGACTAGATGATCCTACTCATAAACTTGTCCACCCCTTATAGCTTCAAGAGTATTTAATGAAATGTTGTTTTTCTTTAGTGAATGACATGATGGTTAACTCAGCATGGATTGCGGACGAAAGAAGTGCAGAGTTGCTCAACTCAGCATGGATTGCTGATTTACCCTTGGCTAGATGGCCTACATTGATTAATATAGATTGCATCCAGGATTGTAGCCTGTCTGACCTGATCTCAAGCAACAACTCTTGAAATTTGGCTCGGCTACAACAAGTTTTTGGAGCAGAACTCTGCACCACTATATGCAGAATTCCGATCAATAGTGAGCTGATCAAGCTTCCCCTTGGCTCAACCATCACCTCTATGGTATACAAATCCCAATTCTCCGAGCAAGCTGATTGGCCTCACGTTTTACCCAAAATGCATATTTTCAAGAATGACATGATGGTTAGGTTCATATTAAGAGAGTGAGCAATGACCTCATGGTCAATGTTAAGCATATTTGTTGGACTGCAAGCAAAGATATACTATTTTATATATAAGACATCCAAGTAATATTGTCATTCTTCAAAAGGGACGAGAGACCCAAACTAGATAATTAGGATCGAAAGTTCCTTGAAAATTAGGATGATTGCAAGGTCTTCTATGAAAGAATACCCATATGTCAAAGTAATCATTGTTGAGGGTTACCACCAATAGATGGGAGTCTTAGAAACAAGAAGAGTAAACCA
Organism: Cymbidium sinense; assembly: GCA_021442155.1. Classification (NCBI taxonomy): domain Eukaryota; kingdom Viridiplantae; phylum Streptophyta; class Magnoliopsida; order Asparagales; family Orchidaceae; genus Cymbidium; species Cymbidium sinense. The sequence continues at coordinate 65,666,214 of CM038222.1, forward strand.
CGTACTAAATTCAAATTTGACCACCACAAACAGAGTCGAGTTACCTTATAAGAAACTTTTGAAATATGACTGACACCATGATGGCGCTTTTGGGGTTGACCACCACAAACAGAGTCTGAGTTACCTAATAAGAAACTTTTTGAAATATGACTGGCACCATGATGGCGCTTTTGGGGATAAGATGCTACAACTTATCGTAAAATCACATGGTGATATAAATAATGCATATCTAACCTTTATCAATTAGGCGCAACATTTGTCGATCGAGTTGAATGTGATGAAGATGATAGTTCATGCACAAGCCACTTCAAGGATGGCCTATTATATAATTATGACTCCTCGTCAAGTTAACCCTACCACCTATTCAATAAGAACATATTGATTATTTCAATTGTAAATTTGTCGAGTTAACATATTTTTGTCTCTTCATTTATTTAAAAAAATGTCTAACTTCGCCTTGAGTATCTTATGATTCATTGAAAAACAGAATGCAAAGTACAAGAAATATAATGCAATCAAAAGATTTTAAAATTATTTGTTTGAGGTGTGAGATTACTTTTTTATGTTTTTTTTTTTTTTTTTGAAATAGGATTACTTTTTTATGTTTGAGTTGAAGTAAAATGCATTCAATTTAAAATCCAATAACAAATGCTAGTTGTCGATGACTAGAACTTGGGGTGAGTGCTTATGGCCAGCACCAATGGTGACGACTTAATTTGTTTGAAACTCAAGTAAATCTTGAATTTTGCTATAACTATGAAATGAGTTTAAAATTCACTGAAATTTTATTGAACTAATTTGAGAACCAAGTAAAGACCAGCCAAGCATGACCTATTTATCAACTAAGTTTGAACCTTTAATCTGAATTTAACTTCATTAAATATAAACTCCAAGTGGCTAGACAAAAAACTATAAAAAAAAAAAAATTAAAAAAAAAATTACATGCATACCATACAATTCTTATATATTTACATATGTAATTCTTAAATTTTAATATTTACATATATATAATACTTAAATCAATTATTTCATATAAACATATCATCATTATTTATTTTTTTAAAATAAAATACATATTTATATGCAAGAGTGAAACCAATCTAAATTCCTAAGAGAGACAAATTTATACATTAGGATAAAAATAAAAAACAAAAATAATTTTTAAGAGAAGCAGATAACTAATTTGACTATCCCCGCTCAATTGTGGTCTCGGCCCGCCCCTATGCTTAAAAAACTACTAAATTTTATCTTAAAATCTGATAAAATATCATAACAAAATTTTGCAATAAACACTAATAATAATACCAACATTTCATAATAAACCCTAATAGCATTGTTAAGTTTACCAACATAAAGCCACAATCAATCATATTATATATAAAAATAAAATAAATTATATTTCTTGCTTGTAAATCTTAAAATCATCATCTTAAACTATAAAGAGCTTTATACAAACAACCCTATATCATTTTACAATAAAGGTGATACTCATATATATATATATATATATATCACAAAAAAATGTATATCTAATCCAAACAAAATAGAAATGTATTCCAACTAACACTTACATTGCATTTTTTGTGCATACAAATGCATCTCATAGAGGAAATAATAATAATAAATTTGTCTATGCTTACATTACAAATTAATTTTCCACCAATTAATGGAATCTTTAGTCTCTAAATGTGGAAAAAATATTACGTCTGCGGATGTCAATGACGCATCAGAATTAATGCGCACCGGTGATATGCGGATGTAAAGCTGGACCGCATCGTAATATTCTCTCCTAAATGTGAGGCATTTCTCCAACAAAATCAAGATTAAGTTCCAACTCACACTTGATTAAGTTGAAAAATAGAGAATAATATGAGAGAGAGAGAGAGGGAGAGAGAGAAGCTTTAGGGACTATATTTGTAAGTAACTAAAATCAAAGGACATATAAATGGAAGGAAAATCATCATTTAGCTGAAAGGCTGAGGGGTTAACAAGAAAATTGTATGTTTGAAGCAGATCAGATCAAAGAAGAGCCAAAGTCTAGAATTAGAAGAACCAAGATTTGGGACAAATTATATGCTTGAATGCTTAAAGATTCTATGTAGAAAGAAAACAAAATGGATCAAAATAGTCCCTCGATTTTTTTTTTAAATGCGTTCAATTTAGTCTTAAATTTTTTATGTTTGTTCGATTTAATCCCTCACCTCATCAAATTTGTAGCATTTAATTTGATCCTATCATTAATTTTTTCTATTTTCTTAGAAGAAAATTAATGGAGAACTTTTTTTCCAAGTTTTTCTTTAGTTTTTAAAGTCAATCTCACTATTTAATATCAACTTAAACTACTGAGATTGATCTTAAAAAATCAATTTTCTTCTAAAGAAATGGTAAAATTTATGATAGGATCAAATAAATTCATAGTTAATGATTTGAGGGACTAAACTACAACTGAAAAAATTTAAGATTAAAATAAACACATTTAAAAAAACTTAGAAATCTTTGATAAGTTTCATAACAAAAGAAGCAAGGTTCATGGCATGATTAGGGCTTAGAACAGAAGCATCAAGCAAAATAGAACCACTGCATGCCTTTAAACAAATAGATCAAAATGGTAAGAAGAAAAAAGCTTAAGGAGGGATCACCGTCGAAGTTTTCAGAATCTCGTACATGGAGATTATGTTTTCTATTAGTAACAGTATGATGATCACCCATTCCAGAAGATCAGATTTCTTGTTTTGAAGAACTTCCTGAAGGAAATGTATGTTGTGCTGCAAGGACCAAAACAAATTAAAATTGAGAAGGCAGATCTAAACAATAAATTAAAAAAATAATGCTTCTACAAAGAGAGTTTATTGATTCCAGTTCTAGAAGTGTAGATTTGAGAAGCAGAAAATACTAAAAGGCTGATTTCAGTTGTAAATCCAACACTTTGGTAAAAAAGTAAGATTTGCATGCATACCACACAATTCTTACGCATTTACAAATCTAACAACTAAAGTTTAATATTTATATATATAATACTTTTCTAAGCATGAAAATATATATTTCACTTTAAAAAAGTTAGTGATAGTGATGTTTTTGATGTGGTACTAAAAATTTTCGTATTATTTATGTAAATATTAAAATTTAGATAATAGATATGTAAATATATGAAAATTATGTGGTATGTATGTAAATCCCCCAAAAGGCAAAAGAGATAAAAATGTTTACCTCCACAAATTTGAGTTTAAAGTTCAAGCTCCCAAAACGTTGAGCAAGTTCATATTCCTCGCGAAGATACTCCAATATCTGGGCATAGTTTGCATTTCTCCAAGCAATCTCAGATCTAACTATGACAATGACAAACAAAGCCAGTGAGGAGTTAATTCCTGTGTAAAGCTTTTGATAAGAAACTAACAACTAAGAGGTTTTCAAATCAACTAACAAGTTTGATTGCTAATTAAATTTTTTTCGAAATTGCAAGCCACGTTGAATTAAAAGACATTTGAGTAACTAAGTTATATAAATAAATATTGATAATTTTTCACTAAAATAGCCATATAGAAAGTGCCAATCATATACAGAAGTGATAAATGAAAATGCATGTAGCTTGAGCTGAGCATTAGGACACATTTTATAAAAATTACAAGGCATTAAGAAAGCTTACATTCAAGGCAAGCTAGATTTCGATGATTGACTGAACAGAAGAAACACATTAAGAGTGCAAAGAAAATTCTAAAAATAAACCATATATCCTCTTCTCGAGCAGTAATGGACAATAACTTGTTTCCATTCGAAAGAAGAGAAAGACAAAAGCTGCATGAGATTGGATGGCAGAATCCAAACAAGAAATTAAGTCCAGCCTACTTTTTATCCACCAGAAATCTTTAAAATTTCAGAAAGCAAGCAATTAACCAATTGTGTAATCAGTATATTGTCCACAGTTTGAATGACAACGGACACTTAACATGAGAAGCTCTCATACCCAGGAATTAGATTACGATAGTGAAAGGTTTAAATCTGTCAAGGAATCTCTTAACCTGCCTTTGACTGTATGGTTTTTGAGTTACCGGTATTTAAAATTCAATGTATTTTAAATGTGTAAAATGAATACAATGTATTTGTAAGATCGCTTTCTTGTGTTTAGTTAGAAGAAATGAACCAATTTATAAAAATAATAATAATTAAAAGAACCTAGGGATAGAGCGCAGCAGGGGGTGTCAAAGGTCAATGAGGCTAGGGTTGGCAAAGAGAAAGATAGAGATCAATGCATGGCGAGAGGGACAGAGGTCGATGAGTTTACACCGGTGTTGAGAGGGGTGGAGGTCAGCAATGCTGTGATATCATGCAGAACTCGACGTCACATAGGGTCGTGGTGTCAATGTAGCACAAGGTTGAGGAAATCGGTAAGGTGCAGGGTCTTATAATTCTCATAATCATGGTGGTCGCAAAGTTATGTTGGCCTCAGTGCAGTGAGATGTTCTTAGCTCACAAGGTGGCGTGATGTTCTCACAAAGTGAAGTACTCAGATTTGCTTGATTAGGGTGAATTCCGGATGCAGTGAAAATGAACAAAGTGTATATCTAACAAAAAAGTACTCTGCAATTGCTTTTCTTCCTACCAAACATCTAAAATTTAAGATCCTAACATTTAATTAACTCTGCAGTTCTTATACTTGCAGATAGTCCTTGTAACATAGCCAAACAAACTAAAAAAAGGCCGAGCATCATTTGGAAATGCATTTGCTACCTTCAAACATTCCAATGTTTAATCAATGATCAAACACAACAATACTTGTTTATATTATTGGGCTTACAAGTGCATGACATGACAAAAGAAAGGTATGAAACTTCCTTTAATTTCTAAATGCTGTGACCATTGGAATATCCTACGTAGTTAACCAAAGAAGTTCTCTAAATCTACCCATAGATGGACATCTTTTTAGAACATTATAAGTAACTGCCATAAACACGAGAAGTGAACTGACACCAATAAACACATATAGTAAAGCAAGAACTGTGTTCCAAGTTAAAAAAAAAGGTTTTTTTATCACCAGTATCTCTTTGAACACTAACGCTAATTTCACAATCTCAATCTCCACTGATCATGACAAAAATAGTAATAACAATGGCAGAAAGTTACCTATCAAATAGACCAAGCTTTATAATTACAACAGCTAAGTTTGAGTTTGCCTTCCCCACCAATTGAAAAAGCTTCTTTCTTTTCATGGTAAAGGTCCCAGTCTTTTCCATACCACGATTGATGTCTGTAAATTCTTCAACCATATCATCAACCTATGAAAAAAACAAAACAAAGGAAACAGTATAAACAACCATTATACATGTACAAACCTTTACATTTTATCTTTCATAAGATACACATGAACTAACATAACTATTTTCTGAAGATCTGTGACTCAGTTGAAGGGTTCATAAGAATCTGCACTTAATCTCACGGCTAAGGTATGAGGATACAACATCCTTTGCATAGCCATCACATCCAAATTTTAGTTCATTTTATGGACATCAAAATGTATATGAAAAATAAAACTTGAACAATACAATACATAAAATCAATCAAAGGACAATTTAATATATAACACCCAACTCTTTGTTGATTATAAAATTAACACCCTCCTATCTCCATTTTTCAAAACCTTGCCTAAATATCAAAATTCACAACAAAACCCATCACAGGGTTCCTCCTGTAATTTTTAGAGAAAGCTTAATTTTGAAAGCATTTCCTCCCAATTTTCTTCTTGCAAAACTGTTGGACCTAACTACTCTGAAAACTTCAAGATGCACCCAGAACAAAGAAAATCATATGTTATTAATCCTTACATTCGAAAATAAGTGTAGCACATGAATGATCACAATATATCTTCATATATAGTGGAGATGAATCCACCTACAATAGTTCAGACTTCCCACATAAACTAGAACCAACCTTAAGCCATATCATGAAATCAAAGTCAAAAACACTGAGCGAGATTCACCTAATGTGTTAGCTCCTCATCCTCATCATATTATTAAGGATGTTTATGGCCCAGATTTTGAAGGTTTAATAATTAAAATGTTAATGTTCTGAATACTGAAGTTCAAGTGGATGGAGATTTTAAATCATGTTTGCCAGGAGGGAGAAGAAATTATAAAATAAAATCTTCCATCATTCAACAATATTTAAGCAAGGCACTACAAATAAGAGTGTTTTTAGATCACACCTATTACAGATATTATCTCTTATGTAGTTATTTTATCTTTAATCATGTTTTTATTTGAATAATTTCATTTAACTATTCCTTGTAATTGCTTCATTTTAAACTCAATTCATTATATGATTATAAAATTTTGATTTCATGAAAAAAATTTTGAATCGCCATTTAGCCAAGAGCATCTTATACCATATGTGTGTCAAGACTACTGCAAACATTAAAGAGAAATTAACATTCAAACTGAGGTCGGGCAGAGATGCCATAAAAGCAGAATACAGAGAATTTCTATTAAGAAAATACCTGTCCTATGTAATGATCGAGAGCAATACTTTGTCCAAGTACATAACAAATTATGCGTATGCCATCCATGTCTAAACTTTTCAACGCTATATAATCTGCACCTCCATGCATCCAGGATGTCAACTGTGGTTTCTCAACCACAGCGTAATCTACAATGAAAGAAAACAAAGAAACTAAATTTTAACCCACTATAACAATATTCAGCTAGCTTAGAGACTGTTAAAAGAACATAATTCATGATCTTAAACAGAAGGACTAATGCAACTTAAAAAGTGGCTGATCTATGCTACAAACAGAAGGGATAAAACATAATACAGTCCCGAAGATGTGATACAAAAAAACCAGCAGATTCGAAAGGCCATAGTTTGGATGCTATATTTGACAGGACACTTTGATATATTCCATACCAATACGGTATATTCCAAACTCAACCTCAATCCCCCAGCTGTGCCTCAGATTAATGGCAATCTCAACAGACAACTGATAACAACAAAAGATGCGGGTTTTCAAAGCAATTTTTAATTATTTTCTGTTATCAATAATGCAAATATAACCATCATTCATTCAAGCAAAGTGAGGAACTTCGTTGATAAAGTGTATCCAACAAAATATTAGAAAGAATATCAATAACTTTGTCATGTGGCAATATGCAATCATTCTTACTAAAATGGTGAAGTGTAATCGTAAATGTATTTGATACAGCCATTGCAATCAATATATTGTTGGTCATTTTCTGCCTGGTGTTCATTTCTTGGAACTTCAGTGCTCGTCTTAGATTAAAGTAATGCCATTGAAAGTTCAATGCATGGTATCGAACATGGAATATTACATGCAGGCAGTTTCTCTTAGTGACAAATTTTACAGGCTCTAAGACAATATGTGCGCTGTTAAAAGAATCCTAATAAGATGCTCTGGAGCAACAAAATGATAATTTAACTCTTTAATGCTGAAGTACCAAAACAATGCTTGAAATGAGGGGTGTTATTGCTGAAGTACCAAGACAATGCATGAAATGAGGGGTGTTATTCAAGTTTCCATTGAACTTGCACTTACTTTTCTACAGGTGAGTGCAATTTGAACTACATGAGATTGGGACATAGAGCGGTAGGGAGACGGGAAGATGGTGGAGGACCAATGAGGAAGGTAGAGCTAACATAAAAACCCAGAAACCAAAAAGGGGCAAATCAAAAGTAAAGTGATGGAACTCATTCAAGAATAATTTGATGATTTAAAACTAACATCAAATGCAACTCTCAATAGGAACGAGCATTGAAGAATGATTCAAAGAAACTCAAGTGCAAGTAGAGTTTTAATAGACTGTTGCTCCTGGTGATAATTGATAAATGTTATTAAAAGTGAAATTTGAAGACCTTGCTCCTGTGGCTGTTTTCTTGAGTCTATCCATGGCGAGGCATGGATGATAAGTAGGACAAATCCCACTTGAAGAAGCACTGATGAAACCAAAATAAAAAACATTTCTGATGGTAAATCAGAATGAATTTTAACTTTGGATTGCCTCAAAGCTGATACATATACAAAATCATTTATTTCAAAACCAGCGGCAAGGTATGCCAACAACTATACATTTATGAACCTTTTTACCTCATAATTCCCACTAATGGCTGCATTTGGTGTTTCTAGGTAAATAATTTGCAAATTTTACTCCTTTAATACATAATCAAAAACTGAAAGCGCCAAGGAAAAATGTTGTAAGATTCAGGACAACTAAAGCTAAAAATTTTCATCAACTCCAAATACTACAAAAAACAGAACAGAAACTCTCAGGTTGATTTCACTATACTTCGGACCTAGAATGATCAAAAACTTAATTATAACACTAACAAAAGCTAGTTAATTTACAGCAAAAAAAATAAAATATATCAACATAGAAATTTCAGAACTTTTAGGTTCGATATTAATTGGAAAGGTAACAAATGCAATCTTACAACATTACATCTACAGATAAAACGTGGAGAGATTTTTATAGGCTTCTAAGAAGGTTACCATCCTTTCTCATCTCAGGAAGCAATCCATGAGCATGCTTCCTAACTATATCAAGATATTGTTCAGCTTCATGATCTGCGATGTTGAACAAGACAACTGATCCGTATTGGAAAACTACAACATAGCGGCAATTATCACCATTGTCATTGATCCCAATGTCCTAAAACAAAATACCATGTTACTACAGAGGAAATGTGGTAAAAATTTAAACCAGTTTGGCATGCAGATATCATTAACTAAAGCAATCATATTATCATGCAGTAGGTGCTTTCATGAAATCAGAACTTCAAAAAGATAATCAAATCTATTTTGTTTTCTGTTTTTTTTTTTTTTATGTTTTGATTTGAAATAAAAGTGTTTAGTAGTGATAACTATTTTTAAAACAATCAAAAATTATTTTGAGTGTTTTTAAAATATATGTTTTTTTTAAGATAAAACATTAGAAAATACATTGAACAAATGCTTTTTAAAAATAACATAAAAAATAAAATAAAAAACACAAAATAAAATTAATCAGCAGATAAGCCCTAAATAAATTTCTCATCAATTATGGCACTATACATCAATAAAGTTGCCTATATACTCCTGAACAAAATGATATTCTCAAACACAAACACCATCATCTTCTTTAGACAACCGATGCCTTACTCCACGAAGCCAACATACCTTACAAAATATGAGTTGGCGCACTCCTTTAGCCACTTACCTCATGAATGAATCGTATGCCCTCTAAAACTACAAACATTAAATCGCAATACAAATTTTCATGCTGCCTACCACCCTAATACTCGCATCTTAAATCGGTTGTGCCTGCTTTCCTAGTCCCCCTTAGTAACATCACAAATTGGCTCCATGCTCTCCACCATTGTATTCCTAAGCTACTTTTTCAATCACAAGGGAAATAACTGTCTACAACCTACACGCCTTCCCCTGCTTTGAACAATGTACAACTACAACTAAACCATCCCCATCATCAACTCCTACCCCATGAATTCTATTTCCATTATCACGCATTCCCTCATAGTAACATCCCATTTCTACATCACAATCAGAGGCCATCAATTCATTATCACAACAATCATAACCGTCACAACTCCCACTCCTTCAACTTCCCACCTAGAATCAAATCACTCCAAACATTAATTAGCAATACTTCCAACCCAACAACAATCCATCCCATAACCCCACACCCACCAGGAGCTAACTCGAGCTAAAACAAATTCATTAAAATCCAAACCCATCTTTGACCTACATCATCACATTTCCCAATCCCCTTACCCCACCTACTAGTCTCAAGCTATTGAACACATGCAGTGGAAAAAAAGCCACGCTCTCAATTTTATGCCTTACGAAAACAAGGAACTTGGACTCTAGTCCCCCCACCTCTACATCAATAAGTTCTAGAATGTTTGATCTTTAACATTAAATATCACTCTAATGGCACTCTCACTCAACACAAAACCCATCTAATAGGGGATTGGGAAATGTGATGATGTAGGTCAATGATGTCTAAAATCTTAATACTCCTAAACATTATTGTGCATAATTGGGACTTCCTGCAAATAGAAGTCTCTAATGCATTTCTCTATGGAAAGTTCAATGGGACAATGTACATGCAACAACCCACCAGTTTCAACCCCAATATTCCAACCATGCATGTTTATTAAAATAAAAATCTAAGGTCTCAAGCAAGACCCACTTCTTCAATCACCTTCTTAAACCGGGATTTTAAACCGGCTTTCAAATCCATGCCATCAAAACAATCGAACATCATCAATTCCAAGAAGACTTTGTCGATCAAAGGTTTGTACAACTCAACAAGTGACTCCCAATCTCATACTAGCAAAACATTCAAACACAAGCATATCCATCGAAGACTTGTTGATTGAGATTTGCACATACAAGTGACTGACTCACTCCAATACCTCACTATTCACAAGATCGGATATATCCTTCAACTTGAAACAACAATGCTAGAACATGTCATCCTCCCAATGGTCAATTTCAACGCCTCAAAAGCTGCTATATTAAAGGTGCCTCCATATTTGATCTTCTTATATAGTATGGTGAACTCATCCTTCACCCCCACTCGGACCCCAACTCAACAAGTGACTCCCATGATAGCAAATCTACAATCGGCCACTGATCCTAACCAGAGAACACACTAGTCTCCTAATGCATCACAAAATGAACCAATATCCCTTGCTCTTCAACTGAATCAAAATACAAGATTCTAGCTTTGACGATGACAAACATAATCTAGCTTGCTCAACACCCCTTAAACATGACCAATTGGACAAGTGGCTTAGCACTTGAAAGTGTTAAGCATTCTGTGTAATATTGTTGAATGTGTGAATTTTTGTTTTAAATATAACTGTTAAACTAATCTTTATTTCATAGGAACAAAATTGCAATTTTTATTTTTCATAAATATAATTTTTAGAGTCCTAGGAAGTATTGTTATGTTCTTGTTGAGTTTTAGAAATGAAGGAAGGAAGCAAAGATGAGTCTCCTAAAGATGAAGCCTTATAGCCTTTAGCAATTTTAATATTGATGAGCTTGTTAAAAAATTTAAATTTTTATAATAAGCATCAATAGCTACCTTGTCCAACAAAATTCACTTTCCTTAAGGCATTGAGTGATTAGAGTCATAATAGTGTTAAATCCATGAATAAACATTCAATAAAAGATGGCTAACTCATAAAAATTATATACATCATGAATAATGGTCAGGATAAACCACCCTTGAATTGCCCTAACTTTCTCAAGATCAACAAAGACAACATTACAAGAAATAATAAATCTTAGGAAAATCAATGAAGTAGTCATAATTAAATATTTTTTAAATGAATATACAACCTTACACTGCTACATAAACATCTCTCATGACCCTAGTCCTAGGATCAAATTAGCAATATTCTCACACCTCTCGATTCTACAAACTTCATGACAAATTGACAATCAAATATTAGCCTATCAACATGTAGGAGGTAATAATAGTCATAACAAATTCTATAGCACTCATCATATAAAGCACCCACCAATGTTGCAAATCAATCAAAATCTCTCATCCAAACAACCTTGTTAATCCCAATCACTCTTGCAAAACAAACCATTGCTGTCTATATCAATTGATATCCTCTTCCTCATCTCTCTAATATAAACTTGCTCTATATTTTAGTATTAATATAATAAAAAAATACATCTTGATTCTAGATACTTTTATGATACAATGAGATATTTATATCACAAGTCATCCCTCTCACGAGTGCCAAAAAAATATTGGTCATATTCATTAGGCTGCAATAAGTTTTTAAGAACTAACGACTAGATTACATTAACCTTATATTGATCCTAATAAACTCTAAACAATCATTGCAATCGCCAATTGTTGTTGTTGTTGTTGTTGTTACAGTTGTTGTTGTTGTTGTTGTTGTTGTTGTTGTTGTCGTTGTTGTTGTCGTTATCGTCGTCTTGTATGATCTTGTTATTATATAGAGTCCCTATTCAAAAAAATTATAGATCCACCACTACTTTGATTTTTCAGTGAAAATAAATAGGGTTGAATGAAATAAAGAGCTCCTTTTGCAACCATGTCATAATGTGAATTTCTCTTACAGAAAAGCATAGACTCTGCACCTTGCAATTTGTATGTTGTTACTTCCAAATTTTTGCCTACGTGTCTGAATGAAAAAAGAAAATTGGGCTGGGTATGTTTCACACTACACAACAACATCTAAACAGTAAAGCTATGCCTTAGCCTTCTGGATAGTATAACATGGCAACATATTCAAAAAAATTAATATGCCCATTTAAAACCTGACTTTGATTCCTTTCATTTTATTTCAGAATACGCTAAGGGGGTTGGCCCTTGCAAAACCAAAACCCAAAAAGAAATCCTTCCTTAATCAAATGATTATAAATAAATTGCAAAAAGACATTCCTAAAGCTATGATTTTTTTCTCGTGATATTTTAGAAAAACATTGCAAAGTTGAAAATGGTATAAAAATGCTAATTAATGAATAAAGTGAATGCAAATAGAAGTAAAACACTGAATATAGGTGATGCAAATGTCCTGTAAAAAAATGCATTTGAAAATCATCCTTACTAGAGGGTAATCGGAGTAGCGTAGCGCAACATAGTTTGATGAACGAGAAGATGGAGGAATAACATAGCACAGGTTTTCAGTTTGCATGCTCTTCAAATCAATACTGATAAAACAACTGAGTCAGAAATCACTCGTTTCTGCCATACTATTAATGGATATACCAAAGACTGCAAAGCTTTACAAAAATACTACCACTCTATAAGCTAAACAAATCAAAGCCTATAATTAGAATAAACATGATATGCACAGCAACTGTCACTATAGAATATGTAAATAAGTAACTTCAAACACATAAAATTCATTTTTCACCAATAACATTAGTCAATGCCCATGAGTTGCAAGGGATGATAAAAATAATTATAATTGAATAAATTGTTGCTTGTGATAATAAAACCTCTGCCTGAGTTATATAAGATAAGATAAGATAGGTAACATGCACAATTTAATAGAAATAATAGCTATTGTTTTCAATTCAAATTCAAATTTAAAATAATGATAGGCATGGTGTGAGAGCTAAATACTTACGAGAATAGTTGTATTCAAATTGCATCAAATATTACATTCAATTTAAAAATAAAGGCATGGATGATGTGATAATTACCTTTGAAATGTATTTTGATTGAAGTTTAAACTGAAAACAATGATATAAAGATGGCGCCAATATAATGCTAAGTGCCACTTCCTATTACATGTACAACTTTAGCATATATAAAGATAAAAATTACATATTTCAAAAATTAGAACTTCCAATAATTCAATTTAACATCCCTGTATAAATGCATAATGATGGAATGGTGGAATTTCATTTTGCTAGCACAGATAAGTATAATGATTTCCAGTGCCAAATAAATGATGCCTTGTCACAAGGAAGAAAACAAGAGGACTGAGGGGCAAATGAAAGGTCGTGTAAACCTACCGAATCACACAAGCAAAAATTGATTCGAACAGGTAGAGCCAAAATAGAACAAAAAAATAATAATCACATGATTCTTTAAGAATATTTTAAGCACCATATGCGCAATAACTTGTTCTCTTAACTACATAAATATGTACCTTAAATACTTCATTAATACCTTTAAAAACAACTAGAAACCATTGTAATCATAAACATTACAGTAGAAAATATCGTACTTCATAATCAATGCTTTCTGATGATTCAACTTGACATCAAAGGATCAATGCATACTTTTAAAATTTTCATTTTGATGACAATAAAAATTTACTTCTTTATCCAAGTTAATCCACTGCCAAATAAAACTGATGAACCAAAATAGAAAAAGATGTTAACAAGTCAAAAAAAACAAAAACAAAAAACTTGACAACAAAGTACCTAGTGCTTAGAAAATAGGCCTTCACCGGAATATATCTGGAGGTGCCTTCATCTTCGTGCGAGTCCCATTCATTCCTATGCATGTGCTCGTGATGCCCAGAGCCAAACCCCCGTCATACGAATCGGAGACAGCGGAGATTGTAGAGGATAACCTAATAAATGTTGAGTAGAGACCATGCGTTTGGAGGCGAGGAAAACGTTCTAGGGAGCCGAAATAGGTCGACTGGATGAAGAGGATGAAGACCGCAACGATGCTAGTAGTTGCCCGAACTGAGACCAAGTCCTCCATCTCCCCATTAGATTACTCTCCCCTTTCCCGCCGCGGAGATAGGGCAGCAGAGCTCGGAAAACACAGCGCTTCAATTCCCTGAGTCGGCCCATTCGAAACATGGGTCATGCAGGCCGAATCTGCTGGAGTAAATCAACCAAACTGGACCGCCGATTCGGAATGACAGTACAAATTTGGACCGGACGGCGATGTAGGCATTCACATGAAACAGCCAATGCGATTATGGCAGTCGGCCTAAAATAAAAGTAATAATTATTAAAGTCTATTTAAAGCCAGTCAATGATAAAATAATTACAAAAAATATTATATAAAAATTATATTGATTGCTATAATTTTTTATTTTAAAAAATTTAAATAAGATTTTCTAACGACCATCCCATTCTATTAATTCAAATTAAAAAATACAACATTCTCACTACAAATAATTTAAATTACAACTAAAACTTAATTTCTTAAATGACACTTTGTGTAATTTCACACCACACCACCACCCTAAAGCATCTTAAACGAGCATTTTAAAAACTATCATAGTATTTTTATTTAATTTTGTTTATATTTAAATATGTAATAAAAATATATTTGGTTACTTAAATATGTATTTTTTTATATATCAGAATATTTGTAGTAGCAGAGAGAATGTATTTACTATCTTATATTTTGTAAAAAAAAATATTCTACACAGACATTGACATTGAAAAGTTACAATAAGTACAAGAATTTTTATACGAATAACTCAAAAAGTGAAAAAAAAATTACGAGATTTAGCTTAGTTTAACTTATTTCACAAGTATCACTATCTATCATATATGTTGATATTATGAGTAATGACAAGTGATAAAGCTAACAAATGTCAATTTTGGTGTCGATAGTGTGCATCAAATTTACAGAGAATGATGTCTTTAATGTATGCATCAACCATAAGAATGATGGCATGGATCACAACATGCATATATTATATAAGCAATGTAGGCATTAACATTATTGGAAATAACAAGTTATTAAGTTAGGAGCCATTGGCGGAGCACACGGGCCTTACAGGCGATGATCTGTGTCAATAACATGCTTCAATCATATAAATGATGGTGAGCAACAACTTTTCTTTGGCGGCGATGAAGTTGGCATTTTGTCTTAATATCTTCAATATGCATTAGACTTATAGTAGTGATGGTGTGCATTAATGTTATTGATAGTTGTAAAATGATAAAGTCATCATTTGTTTATATAGCCAAGTGATGGCGGTTAGTAGAATGTATTTGGACATTACGATAAGAAGATTTTAATTTAGTGATTTCTTAGATAGAGTGGCAAACTTTTCAACAATAACTTATTATGATAAATTTCAAATATAATTTATACTTTAATTAAATTCACTATTTCAAAAGTTAAGAAGATGATAAGTGCATCCAAATAAAATTCATAGCTGTTGGCTTAATGTTTGGGATCAATAGTATTTTATATTAATTTTAAAATATATTTATTTAAAATTGTTGTATGCTAGAAAATCAATTGCGGTAGAGTGAAAGTTTATGCTTTAACCTTGTTGTGAAATCCAGCACACACATAGGTATTTAAAGAGTGAACAAAAAAACTCTAGAATTTTTACATGGAAAACCTCAAAAAGAGGGAAAAATCACGAGGCTTAGCCCAGTAAAAATCTTTCACTATGTATTTATTTTGGAGTACAAGTTTTTCCGATACGGGACTACAGAATTGTACATGAGAAGGGATGATAATAGGAATCCCAGAATCAAGCAACAATAGCCATATAGTAATGGTGAAAGCAAATTGATGGCGATGAAGGTCGTTGGGATAGGCCGTGAAGATAGCCGTCGAGGATCGACGCGATAATGGCGATAGTCGGTGGTGGCCGATGATAATATGCCAGCGGCGGTGTGGCGATGATGGCGGCGGCAGCGGCGATGACAGCGGTAACGGCGGCAGCAAAGATTGGCAACAGCGAGATCGGCGATGGCGGTACGGCGTGGTGGTAAATGAACGGCTGACCATCGAAAGTGGTTAACGATTATGCGGAGGATTTTCGCTTCTCTCCTCTCTTTGTTTAGCCTTCCTTCGAGCGAGGCTATTTTGATTGAAGGAGTGGCGTTTAGTCATGCAAAATTGAACCACTCCTCCATGACTCAAAATGATTCCCTTGATCATCGATGTATTTTGTGTATTTGAATGCTCAAATGAAGTCAATTATGAGATCTTGAACTTGTTAGATCCTCGTCGAGCCTCGATTTGACTATAAATATTCCATGTTTAAGAGTCGATTAATAAGCTCCTAATCTCGGTTAGTCTTGATTTAGAATCAGATTACTTTCGACATCAAGATTCGTGCTTTGACTAGTAGAATTTTTAGGGTCATATCAGTTTCCCTCTTATTTTTGGATGATATTATCTCAATCATCCAAAATACATATCGAATACTGAAAATAGATTCTTCTTCAAAATTTATGTCCATTAACCATACATTTTGAGAAAACATATCTTGGGGAGCACGGATTATGATCACGCGGAAGCGTCTGAAGACGCGATGTGTACGGGTATCGTGGTGCAAGGTTTTAAAGTTATGGACTCATTTCACGGTGCCTGGCGATTTGAGTTGATTTGAAGGTGGGCGAGAAGGAGGACGGAGCAGATCGTGGTCGTAGCGTCCGGCGAAACCACGCTGGTGGTTTTAGGTCGACGAAAACGGTGGAGTGGTCACGCGGCCGATGGGATTGCAGTCGCGGCTCCAGTTTTCCCTCGAAAGAGATGTCAACTAACCTTGTCGATCCGTCGGTTGAGGCCGATCAAGACCCCATAGTTCGTCATGCTCCGATTTTCCCTCGAAAGAGTGTCAACTAACCTCCTTGTCGAGGGCTCAAGACCCATAGTTCATACGCTGCAGTTTTCCCTCGAAGAGGTGTCAACTAACCTCGCTGAAGAGTTCGAGGCGATCGCGGTGTATACGATCCGATTCGAGCCAAACTATACGGCTCAAAATTCAATTCGAAATCGAAGTCATGGCTCGATTGATTTGGCTGAAGTATCGATAGATCGAAGTTCGATCCGCCGAAAGTGAAACAAGCCGCTCATGAAAAAAAAAAACAAGATACACATGGGTATGAAGCGACAACAAACCATCCCCGGTTGAGCTTGGTCCCGGCACTTAGTTAGTAATAAAAACAAAACAACTTAACGAAATCTAAACTCAAATAATTGAAGAACCAAACATCCCAGGTTAACCTCAAATAATGGAATATCGAAATAATTGAAAGACATCTCATAAACCATAGCTCATAGTCATAAATCATTGAAATACCTAATCAAGAAATGAAACAAGTAGGTAGTAATTCGGAGCAAAGAAACCAACAAGTAGTGAGCTAAATCGAGCAGTGACAAAGAAACACCAATAGAGATCAATCAAGTCGCCGATCGATGATATCGTGAGCGACCTCGCTTTCAAAATTAGGGCATATGCAGAAGCCAAATGTAAATAAGAGAAGAAGGGCCGCGGAGAGTCGAGAGTCGGGAGTTTTTCGTTCGAGTGTTGAGGACTCGAGCTGAGGCGGGGTTGACATGTTAGAGAAAAAGTAAATTCATCTCCCCCGTTGATTTAACGATTCCCTCGATCAGACGACAACCTGCATTCGGATAATTATAATGGGTTTTACAGATGGGCGTCCCAGGCCAATGGCCTAATTATTTCGATCCGATCGTGAGCCGAGTCCGCCCGAACTCGATTCAAAATAATTTTAAGCCAAATGTGCTTGAAAGTCGTTTTCTTCGACTGATCTCTCGACCGAGCCCAAATCGAGTCGACTGAAGCGAGCCACCACATCTGGGTAAATTTCTTAGCCCTACGATCAAGACCTGTGGTACATACGTTGTGGTTCCTGTTTTCCCTCGAAAGAGACGTCAACTGGCCTCGTTGGACTGACCGGGGTTTAGGGCTGGCGACGGCATGATAACCGGGCCGACCTGCCGACGGCGGCTCCGATAGTCTACGGGGGATGACCGCGGACGCATGGTGGCGACCGCTAAGATGGCGCGATGGTCGAGGTGGCGGCTAGCCGATGGTCGGGCAGACCGCGGACGCAGGCTGCGGAGGTCTACGGCGATGGTTGGCGGCCAACGGGTGGTCAGCAGAACAACGCTGGTTGACGGTGGTGACGCGCGCCAGGCCTACGGGATGACTGGCGATGATGAGGATTTTTGACCTATCCGAGGTTGTTTGTCAGAGTGTGTCTCGATGACATTAACTTGTATGGAAGGGATCAATTGAATAATCAAGATTTTGGCTTATCCGGGTTGTTTGTCGAGTGTGACTCATAACGCAACCGAGAATTGAATAATGCAGGATTTTGATTTATCCGGGTGAGTGTGACTCGATGACGTTAACCTGTATGAAAGAGGACGAATTGAATCCGTTGAGGATTTTTGACCTATCCGAGGTTGTTCGTCAAAGTGTAACTCGATGACGTTAACCTGTATGGAAGATGATGGATTGAATCTGTTGAGGATTTTAGACCTATCCGAGGTTGTTTGTCAGAGTGTTACCCGATGACGTTAACCTGTATGGAAGAGGTTGCGAGATGTCCACCAAGGACCTTTTGACCCATCCTGTGTATCGCCAAAGTGTTACTAACTTCTTACCAGTATGGAAGAGGTCCATCAACTCCCTGGGATTGATTATACCGCTGAAATACAACATGAGTTGTATATTTCAAGTGGGAGGATTAAATGAAAAGAAACAAGCTTATAAGAAAAAGCCATAAACTCATTACTTTGATAATGGTGATACAATATTGTCAGATAACTTAACAAAAGGACAAGATACATTTTTAGAGAGAGTTAACAAAAGATAAGAGGTGGAGAGGAAAAGATAAACAGGGTAAATTAAAGACTACAATATTTATGCACCAAGAATTATATATAACACTTTTCAGAGACCCTCCATGTTATAAGTTTTAGGGAAAATTTTTTCCTCTGGATCTTTGGTCATAGCTTGACGGTTGGTCATTTGATAATGAAGTGGGGAGCAAGTTTTTTACAGGTAAAACCCTTTGAGGTACTTCTTTATTTTGAAGATTAAAATTCTCGATGTTGAAGGTCGCCGAAGGGCGTGGTGGAACTTGTCTAAGGTAACATGATTGTGCTATTTGTTGATTTTCACAGATCACTCCAACCCTAATGGAAGTTTGAAATTTCATCTTAAGATGGCGTACTGAGGTGACAACACCGAGGATTGATTGGAGGGGTCTTCCAAATATAGCGTTGTATGCTGAATTTGACTTGACCACTATGAATGAATTGAGTGAGTGACTTGTTGGCCGATTGAGATATAATGTAAGTTGTATATTTCTCAAGTGAGAGGATTAAAAGAAGAAGAAATAAGTTTATAAGAAAAAGTCATAAACTGATTACTTTGATAATGTTGGTGATACAATATTGGCACATGATAACTTAACAAAAGGGACGAGATATTTTTTTAGAGAGAGTTAACAAAAGACAAGAGGTGGAGAGAAAAAAGATAAACATGGTAAATTAAAGACTACAATATTTATGACACTTAAAATACTAGGATGGGTCGAAAGTTTACTTCCTTGTGAAATCCAAAGACACACAAAGTATTTAAAGATTTAAAGAACAAGAAAACTCCATATAATAGAAAAAAAAGAGAGAAAACCACGGCCCAGCCCAAGAAAAAATCTTCCACTATGTATTTATTTTGAGTACAAGTTTTCCGACACGGATTACGAATTGTATATGAGAAGGGATGACAATAGAATCGTAATCGAACAAATACCATATAATAATGGTGAACATCGGGGGTCAAATGATCAGGCGAAGGTCGCCGATGACGAAAGATGGCCGCCGAGGATCGGCTGGCGACCGACAATGGTAGGCTGGTCGATGATGACCGGCCACCAGGGCCTACGATGACGACCGGCAATTGAGATTGACGAATACAAGGATCAACGGCGGTCGACGCAGCGGCGGCTGGTAATCAACGGGTGGTCGGCGACCGAGTGGTGACACGATTATGCTGAGGATTTTCAAGTTTTAGAGCTCTCTCCTCTCTTGCTGCCTCCTTCATATGAGAAAGGGTATTTATGATGGGGAGCGGAAATACGCAAAATCCGAACCATTCCTCTATCGGACGATTCAAAATAATTCTCTCGATCATCTGATGTATTTTGTGTATTTGAATGCTCAAATGAAGTCGAAATTATGAGATCTGTTAGATCCAAACGCCGATCGATATTATAAACACTTAATGCTTAAGAGTCGACATAAGCGTTGATATCCTTGATTCATAATCGATTGTTACATCAAGATTTCGGCTGACTAAGAATTTTCAGGGTCATATCAAAAATATTTTTAAATATTTATATTTATATTTTTTAAAATAAATCATTTTACATTTTAAAAATATTTAAAATACTTTTTTTTAGATATTTTGAATATTATAAAAAATAATTATTATCATTAAATATATTTTATTTTAAAATACTTATCTATATATGCATTAAATTTGTTGTTGAACGTTCAAATAAAAAATATATATATATTAAAAAAAAGGGAAATTTACATACATACCATGCAATTCTTATTTACATATATTTCACACCCAAACTCAATATTTACAAATAAGACTTTTCCTACGCTCAAAAAAACATTTGGTATTTTTGATGTGATAATAAAGATTTAGGTGATATTTAAGTAAAAATTAAAGTTTTGATATGAAATACGTAAATTCATAAGAATTACGTGGTATGTATGTAAATCCCCCTAAAAAAAAAATCCAATTTATTGCGTATCGAAGAACTTTGTTCAATATGCAATTGCGCACATACATTTATTGGATCGAAAGGCATACCTAGCCATCTAACCAGGGTGCTGTCACATTGAGTTCTGCCGAGGAGAGAAGCCATGGCGATTCCTGGAGACCTGACGGTCTACGCCTCTTTACACCATTTGCCGAAGAGCCCTTCTAGGCCAGCCTACGTTTTCTCTTCTTCTTCTTTTCCGTCTTCGTTCTCCTCGAAGGTCCGCTTTTTCTTTCCCGATATGCTTTCAAAGGACTCAAATTACTTGTTTTGCACCTGCAATTTACTTTAAACTGGTGATGCAGTTGGCTTTAGTTCGTGGGAGTATTTGTGCTTCTACTTTGATTTTTTATGCTTCGTTTACCGATTGTGTTGGTACATTTTGGTTCCCACTGCTTATCTTTATTTCTTGAGGAAAGGTACAGATTGGTCTCGTTGAGCAATACTCTACCTATGGTCATATGTTAACTCTGGTCCTATTATAGTTCCGAAGAATTTAACCTTGGGGAAATATATAGGATATAATGGCGGAGTATCTCGGCGTACATTGCATTATTTTTTATTTATTTTTGTATATTTTCGCTTTTCTGATCAAAATCTTTTGTTCGGTGGTAATGGAAAGATGGAATAAGGGTGTTAATGGGGAAGATGATGGCTACAAGTGGGTTAGGTGAAGTGGGGCCATTACTAGTGACCGAGAGGTGGAAGGATGAGGGGTATTGTTTTTGGATCTAAGTAAAGGATAAGGACTCAGGTTTGTTGTACTAGGGCTTTGAGAACTTCTTGTCGGAATTGGAGTTTATGATGTCGAGGAGGAAGTGTAATTGGTTTGTGGAAAAATGTGTTGGTAAATTTGGGTTTACTTAGGGTTGAAAGCCAAGAGCACAAGATTTAGGATTTTCATGTGGGAGCTGAAAACTATGGCTTTTAGGGCTTAAAGGGATCGTGGCATATGTGTGGAGGGGTTGGGATGGATGCTATAATTAGGGGTAGAAAGCGTGAAAGGAGATAAGAATTCCTCTCTAAAGGACTTAGGTTCTATCACCAGGCCATCCACAAGCTTCCAATGGAGAGAAACTCCAATTTAAACTGTCCAAATAAGAATTTCTTTGATGCATAAACAATCCTATTTAAGCATGCATCAGTTGAAATCAACCCATAAAAAAATAAATCTATGGGAGCTGTCCACCTAAGCATGGAGGGATTGATTACAACCACTCCTTAAATGTGCAGATGCAATCTTCAATCCTTGATTTGAGGGAGGCCTTGAATTGTGGAAGTTGAATCTTGAACTGAGGAGATGAAGCAGCCAAGCTTGAATTTCAACTACAATGGTTGACCAAAGCAATCCAACTACATTTCCAATTAAAGAATACATGGAATTAAATAAATATAAGGCTCATGCAAGGTCAGGAAACTTGGCCTATGTTAGCATTGACGATGCACTACTTAATGGTGTTCAACATTTCCTTTATGATGTCTAGATGATTTTAATTGGAATTTATTACTATGCATTACTCTATTTTTAACACTTGTCATTTCTTTGCGAAGGGGCTTTTTATTGGCATGTTCTTCAAAAAATGCGTGTTAGATTCATTGTCTAGATTTTTTTCCATCATTTTAAACTTGCTTAATGAATAAGTAAAGTTTAAGTTAGCATTTTTGTATGTTTTTTGCAAGAGTATTTTAAGTTGATTTAAATAGAGTTTCAATGCTCTTAAGGTGCACCATGACAAAGGAAGTGAATTTATATCAGTGTTTTCTCCTGGGAAGCTTTCATTTTGGCAATGAGTTGCTCTATGCTAGAAAAATCCACACCCAATTAGCACTCATGCACAAAGAGAAAAATAAAAAACTAAATAAATGTTGAAAAATTGTCTATTGCATTCTCATGAACACTTTTTATAATAATAGAAAATAACAAAATCACCAAGGCAGTTGCTTATTATTATAGATAGAATCATTAAATCCTAGATAATAAGTTGTCAAGAAATCACATTTTGTACTTGAATGGATCTTCTTCAAGTCACCCAAACAAGTAACTTGTAGGTGTTCAAATATAAAATCCTCAAGTCATCATTGAAGCAATAACCTACTAAACCATGGCCCATATTTAAGTCCACAACAACAAATAATAGACATTTAATAAGGAGCCCAAACAACAACACAAAAACAATCATAAGCAATGACTCATCCCATGGAATCCATAAATAATTAGGAATTGTGATTTTGAAAACCAATTATCAACAAACAGCCCAACTAAAGCACTAGCACAATTGAATTGTCCACACCAATAATGACAACAATTGATCTGTAATTATTCCAAATAAAAATGAAGTTAGTAGAACAAGAGAGATGAAATAACCATTTGATCCAAAAGTCATTAAATTAAGTAACCAAAGATTGGCCAAATGATCCCATGGCCTTTGATGCAAGAGTGTTAGGAAATTGTGTATAAGCCCTTCGGTAATTCCCTTCTTTCTACTCATTCCCTCTAAATCACTCTTCAAATAACTACTTGTTGTTGCCCAAACAATAAATTCACTATTTTGGGCTTGGTTCTAGCAATCAAAACCTTCCAAAGATGAAATATGGCTAGATGGCCTTGTTTAGTGGTGTTGATTTGGTAAGAAAACCAATACAGAGAGGAGGGAGGAGGGAGGAGGGAGGAGCGATGCTAAATGTTACCTTTTTTTATTGTAATGGATAGACAGAGAGTAGTAGAGAATGAATTGTGAAAAGAAAAAATTGTGATGTCAAATTTGGAACTTGAAGCTCTATATATTCTATTGTATCAAAAGATCCTGTTTATAATACAGAAGTTAAATTCAAATCCCTACCATATTGCAAGTATTAAAAAGATATTATATCCTTAAAATTTGAAAGAGAATAGTGTTTCTTATATTTTATGTTAACTAATTTTTATCTAAGGAAATACCAATTTATAAGCTTTAAAATGAGGAAAAGGATAAGAATAAGTGATGCGTGCCAAATGCTAACCTCAAATAATTTTAACGCAACAATGAATTTGATTTTGTGGTGGGGCTTGATTTTGGTCATTTGGCATTTGGATTCAAATCCATTTGGATCTTGACTCCCTCTTTTGTTTTATTCACTTCTATGAATATTTATAAATGGGGGAAGAATCGAGCTCTTGTCTAATTTCTCTTTTTTGCAAATTTGAAGTTTTTCTTTAAACCACCTTGCACCATGGTGATTTTCATACCCACAACACGATAATCTTCTGGTGGGTTTTTGAAGTTGACATTGAGATCATTAAGTGTATGAATCACCATCTTGATGCCCTCTTTGCAATCCAACAATGATGGTTCAAATATCTTTTGGTTCATTCGATTAATGACAAAGTAGTTCTTCATTTAGGATGATAAGTCTATCTAGAAAGTATTTTAACCACTTTCTCGTGAGTTCTAGTGTGGACTATAATGAATGGTCTTGATCTTCCACCATTAGCTTTTAATCTTTTTCTCTCTAAGTGCCAACAAATAAATTATTTTCTTGGACAGTAATTGATCTAGTGTTTGTTTGCTAGCCTTATATATTCATGATGGCTTCATGTTTTCTTTCATCTCTTGGTGGATCTTATGAATTCCCTCAAAAAATTTGTCTTCCTTATCTCATCTATTGCTCTTCACCGCTACCATCCTCCTCGGTGCCATTTAAAATCTCTTGATCAAAAGGGCTTTGTAGTAGGTATCCCAAATAACCTAAAAAGATGATTTTAGTGTTGACCTATGGGTGATGCAGTTGAAGGTGAGCTTAATGTATGGAAGACTTTTATCTCAACTTTTGGGATGTTATGCATTGTAGCTTCTTATTAGCATATAGAAAATTGTCTGATTTACCACTTAACTTTTTCCCATTAGTTTGTGGATTGTAGAAGATGCTTTGCTGTAGCTCGACTTCTAGCAAACCTTAAAGGGCATTTTAAAAAGTATTGAGAAGTATACTATACCCAATGAAAATAATGGATGAAGACAAACCGAAGCGCTTCAAAACTTGTGAAATAACAATTTTGTAGCCTCCTCTGATACTGAAATCATGCATGCCATACTTAAATGGTATGTGAAAGTGACACACTAAATGTGGAAATAAATATGTGCGAAGATTATATTTTAGAAATTGAAGGAACAACACGTGGTTCACTCATTTTTGTGGCACACGTCTACACTTATCCTGCTTCCCTAGAATAGGATTTCCACTAGCTCGAGCTTGTTGCCACAACCTCTATCCTTGTTGAATAAGAAGCTTTACATTGATACCATCTCTTCGGGTGTCCAAACCTAAACACCTATCTAGCATGGGCTTAGGCAATATTTTATCTCTACACAAAGAAAACACACTAATTCAATGTTCTTTGCACAAAAAAAATAAAGCAGCCAAAATTATGGTAAAAAAATAAATCTTATTAAAAATTCTTAACACAGAAAATAAACTTAATAAAGGAAAGTTCAATTATTCCTTATATACAAATCACTAAATAAGGTGATGGAATGTTTAATTAATCATGTTATAGACGTTGCATGCACCACACTATAGTTCCTTAAATTCCAAGAGTTCTGTATATTCCATTTCTGAGGTGGTCCCACTCTGCCCACATTACGCTAGTTCAAGGTCATAGCTGAACTCTTTGAGGATCTTGAAAATCATAATGCAATTTGTGATATTGAAGGCCTATATGTTAAGAATTCTGTGATATTAAAATTGATTTTAGACTTTGCTACGGTTAAGGAAACCTTTCTTTGATGAGTCCGAAGAGTTTTGTTCGGAGTTTAATCTTTAATTTTACTCAGCAACTCATAACTATTGATTGTGCTTCTAGTTTATACATTACATGTCAATCTGCATGAATCTTCAATTGCTAAAAACATACTTATTATTTGCAATAACGAAGCTCACAATACTATAACTATTATTTATATTTATTAGCATGCAATTAGTGGGTTTGCTTTTTATTTTTATTTATTTATTTTTTATCTGTTGATTCTTTCGTGAATATGCCAGCTATTACTACTTGTACCTTTGCCATCATAGATATAAAGCCTTATTTTTGCGTCACTTCATATTGTTACGATATTGGACTAATGGATTGGAGGATTGCAGCAAGTATTGTTTAGCCAATGTGCTTGTAGTGGTTTGCATGCGTTATTTATGGTTTCTTGAATTCAGAGTTTGAATAAGATCTCAAGCTAAAGATGCTGGAACACATGAGTTTGTTTGTGCTCGAAAAATTCATTGTTTCACAAGCGGGGCATGCTACATGGCTAGCCTGTGACTGCAACAGTGAGTTTGGCAGTCCTGCACGCAAGTTGGATCAAGCCAAAGTGAGGCCTTCATTATGTACTGAAATTAAGAACTTGATAGCACAATATGAATTTTATAATTGCAAAGAAGTTGACTATGTTGTATTCAAGTGTTGGGCAAGAAGTCAATTGCAAAATTGAGGACATTAAGATGAATTTCAAGAAAAATTAAGGACAGTTTAAAAAATAATTAGATATAATGATGTTGGGATTTGCATCTTATGGGATCATGGTTTCAGGTACTTAGACCCTCTCTCTACCCGCTACATCATTGTTGTTGGGAAGCTCATGCATTGGGTACACATTTTTTTTTAAATTTATTGAAGCTAAGATAATGAAAAATAAGCTTTAGTGGTTTGACATGATAAAGAAAAAGCTTCTTGCATGTATGTATGTACACACACACCTGCATACCTACATACATACCTACATGCATGCATGCATACAAAGTAAATGTGTAAAAGATTAGAAATGAAATGTGTAGGTCCAAGCTATTGGCTATAAGTTGAGAAAGTTGCGCATGTCAGAATTATAAATGCACAAATTAAAGTTAGCATCCCTTCAACCACTCAATAAAAATAAATGTAGAAGGAATTATAAAGTTGGTCCAGGGTGATGCTTATGATGATGACATGATTGTCCTCACTATGGTTTCTTCGTTATAAAGTTTGATACTAATGTGTTACTAAGAATGGATATTATGAATTTATTCTTATAATCTTTTAGCTTGTATTTGTTTAGGTGATGTCTGGGCTTATTTCAGAGTCATGGGACTTTTTATTTAAGCTTCCCCATGTGCCTCTTCAATTATTCCTATTTTGGGAAATTTTCTATTATTATTTATAGATTTAAATTGTTACCAAACATTTCTTTATAGTTCTTTTTCATATTTGTAGTTCATAGCGGACCTTAATTATTCACATTGCCTTCGAACTGGTGCTGCCATAGTTTATTTGCGTCACATATGATTTACTTCAGGGTATTTTCTTCTGTTCAACTGAAACATGATACTTTATACGCCTATTTGACTTGTTTTTCTCTTCCTTTTTTATTTCCCTATCTTTTGATTTGTACATTATCACGCCAGCATTGTTTTTTTTTTCCTGCTGATGCAATTGGATCAGCTTTCCAGCTGAACCTGTCTTGCTCTTTAACTTTACCCCACAGCTGCATGAAATTGCCAGCATTTTCCTTGTGTTAGGTTGGCATGTCATTTTGGTTAGTCCGCGACTCTCTCATGCACTAGAATTATTGTCCTCTTTCAAAAAATACTGACGTAATAGGTGTTGACAAGCGTTTTTCTTTCGAATTGTTCTTGTATATATTCCTTTCCATGTTATTCCCCAAAAGATACAGCCTCCTTTATAAGTTGCATTGTTCGATTGCTAGAAGAAATATTCATTAGGTTCGCACGTTTTGATGTTTGAGAAGAAAATGTAATGAGTTTCTGGTTAGAAATCACTCATTATCTTTCCCTCACTCTCTCTCTCTCTCTCTCTCTCTCTCTCTCTCTCTCTTGTTACTCAGTGAATTGCCCACCTTATATTTTTTTCATACTGCAGGTTTTACTTGTTCCACAATCAGTTAATAGATGGTAGACTCTTTTACCATATAGCATTTTGATCATTTTATATTCTACTTCTTGCATCACAGGCCAGCATCAATTTCGATCACTGAAGTCATCATTTGAGTAAAAGAATGAAATCTTTTATGATGAAAAGTAAAAAAAGACCATCCAGCTCTTGTTGGTTCATTATTTTTATCTAATGTCACTGTTACTGGCGAAATGCATATTAATTATTATCGATTGATGCACGAGGAGAAGACATCTTTCTTTTATCTTTCTATTGAGCAACCATCTTAAATAGCAGTTGACAATGTCACAATTCATCAGAGACAATAATCTCCGATCATTCAGGATCCATTTTTCAAAGGATAGTGTTTTCTCACAAATTTTGCATTATTATTTTTTTTAAATTTCAGTTTTGGATGGATACATCTATTATTCATTTGTTCTACTTGGCATAATTCAGACAAGATAATCATCAAGAAGCCAGAATCCATTATTCTTAGGAATATCAGCGTTCTCTGCAAATTTTGCATCAATGTTTGATTTCAGTTTTAGATGGATATGTATATCAATTATATATTCCACTCGGCATTTTACTACATAATCTCTAAAAACTTCTCATTTAAAATTTTCCTAGCAGATTCAGTTCAGTACCCCATCAGCAGGAACATCTAATAATCTTGTGACCAAGAACAGAAGCCAGCACATATTATCTTTTG
Organism: Cymbidium sinense; assembly: GCA_021442155.1. Classification (NCBI taxonomy): domain Eukaryota; kingdom Viridiplantae; phylum Streptophyta; class Magnoliopsida; order Asparagales; family Orchidaceae; genus Cymbidium; species Cymbidium sinense. The sequence goes on from CM038222.1 coordinate 65,694,861, forward strand.
ATCTTAACAAACCACAGAGACAGAGCCACTGCTTTGTTACAAAATCAGATATACCTTCAACAACCATGAATCAGGATGCAGATGTTTTTCTTCTTAACGCTCTCAGGATGAGCTTCCTCCAGCCTGGCCATTGCTTGGAAGATCTTATTCCCCATAACCACTGATAGGAGAAACTCAAATGCCAAGATTGCAAAACAGAGACTCAAGATGATCCTCTTTGCTGATCGATGTGCAGTCAGCGATGAAGCGAAGCAGAAGATTGTGAGCAATATCATCAAAGCTTTGTCTGATTTCGTCGAAATCGAGTCACAGGATAAAGTTCAGCTCAGCGTTTCGGCAGATATCGACCTCGGCACCGTGTACTCCATCACAGTGCCTGTCCGGCGGGTGAAACCAGGTTACCAACAGTCTGATGAAGAGTACACTGGCATAACAGGAATTGAGTACAAGGATAAAGGTGAAAATCTGGATGTGTTGATGTCAAGTTTGATTTTATGTTCCTAATGAAAAAGAGGCAAGTCCCTTAGTTTTCTCAATATTTTTTCTATGAATCAAGCTTTGTTAAACATTTTGGAGCTGTTAGATGTATATATAATCCATGAAGTTTGAGCAAATTATGCTCTGTGATATCTGTAATGGTCTGAAAACAAGCTTTCTTTCAAGCATATTGTCCAGGTTCTGAATCGTCTCTCATTGACCAGCCTCTGAATACTGGAATTGGGTGGCTTTTCCAAGTTATATCAAGTTGATTGTTGTATTATTGTTTGATTATTTGAATATCAGATGTGTTTATATTAATAATGTGATTGAGCTTAGTTCAATTAGAAACATCATCATCATCAGTCTTATGCTAAGTATTTAAGGTCAAAAAAATTTTATCATCAGCCTAATCCTAATTCTAAATTCCACATTTGCTGACCATGTCAGGATATTTTTCTTGTCCTTCCCACGAGTTCTTTCAACAAAATGATTTGACAACAGTGAAAACATTCTAGTGGAAAATAACCATGCTTAGTTCAATAAGTTTCCAATGATTTTGAGGGCTTACCTTAAAACTAATCAAAATTAAACTAAAATCATTGAAACATTCGAACATTTGAAACCGTCAAACTTACAAAAACTCACTCGCAGCTAGGGGTGTGCAAGTCCTCTCATGAGCGCCGAGCTCGACTTGAAATCCGGCTCATTTACTGGTCATTTCGAGTATCGAGCTCGAGCTCGAGCTCAAAGGCAGGCTCGATAGATTAAACGAGCTTGAGCTCGAGTTAGCGGAAGCTTCGGTTCGTGTGTTCGTCGAGCCGCTCGGGGGGATATGAGAATATTAACTAGCGGAGCGATCAGCGATTCAACGTTTCGCATTCTAGTATTTTACCCTAACTTATATCCGCCGCTCTCTGCCGAGTGCTAAGTGCCGACTCTGCCCTAATTCCGCAAGCTTCTCGAGTGTCGTCTCGTCTCTCGCTGCTCGTCAATCGCCTTCGCCACTCGGCCCGCTATCGAGTCTCGACTCTCTCCTTTCTCTCCTACCGCTCTGCAGCCTCTGCTTCTCAGGTTCTCGGTTTGAGTTCCCTCATCTTCCTGGCTTCAAATTTTTTCTCACTCGATAGCAAGATCGACTTGATCTTGGTTGGCCAGGTTCATTTTCTTTATGCTCACATCCGGTATTTTGATTGATGATGCTTCGATTAGGTGTGTGCCATTCATTAGGTTTTCAGTTCTTTGGTTTTGATGTTGGTTGTGAATCAACTTGTGATGTTCTTTTGGATTATGTGTTTAATGAGTAACGACTATGTTGGTTGTGTAACTTGTGTTGATTATCCCGACTTGTTTAGGGTTGATAACTTGTTCAATGCGCTTATCCTCCATTGTTTATGGTTTTCGATAGTTTTATGGTTCAATTGTTGTTCTGGGTTGTTGGATTATGGTAAATATGTGTGAACTTTCGGTTGTGGCAAGAAAAGTTATTAAGTAGTTTTATCATTTATGGTCATTATCTTGGTTCTTCCAACTATTTTAGGTAGGATTTGTGATGAACTTCAGTCACATAAAATCGATGTTCTTTGGTTTTGATGTTGGTTGTGAATCAACTTGTGATGTTCTTTTGGATTAGGGTTTAGTGAGTAATTGCTATGTTATTTGTGTAATTTGTGTTAATTATTTGGATTTGTTGTAACTTGTAGGTTGTTCTTGTTCAACAACGTAAATCAATTTTGTTTAGGGTTGAACGGTTCAATGCGCTAACCCATTTGTTTATATGGTTATTTTGATGGTTTATGGTTCAATTCGTTCTTTGGGTTGTTGGATGATGGTATATATGTGTGAACTTTGATTGTAGTAAGAAGTATTTATTAAGTAGTTTTATCATTTATGATCATTATCTCGGTTCTTCCAACTATTTTAGGTAGGATTTGTGGATCTAAAATTCATTATGACATACTTGATGCCTTTTATAATACATGTTATGTTATGGGCTTCATTATTCTTTTTAATTCATTATGCTTTATAAATCGCTATGTCTGGTGGCAATGAAATGATTTTCTATGTTGGTAATTGGTTTTTATGTTGCAGTGAATTACAAAATTATTGGATAGAAGATAAAGTATTGAGTTTTTTATTATTACAAAGTGCAAATATACAGTTTTTGGAGTAGGTGGAATTGGAGTAGGTGGAATTGAAGCATTTGTTGAGCAAGCATTAGTGGACTCTAAATGACTTCTTTGTCCGGTTTTTTTGCCTTATGGTGGTTGGATGTTACTGCTCACTTGTTTTTCTGTAATTATGTTGTTTTCTTAATTCATATTGATGGTTGGTGATTATATGTTTTGTTGGGTAGGTGAAATTGAAGCACTTGTTGAGCAAGCATTGGACTCAATGACTTCTTTGTCTCGATTTTGCCTTATGGTGGTTGGATGCTTCTTGTTTTTCTTATAATTATATTGTTGGCTCTATTTGTCGATTGTAATGCTTACTTGTTTTTCTGTAATTATGTCTCGCTTTTGCCTTATGTCTCGATTTTGGCCTAATGGTGGTCGCTACTTGTTTTCTGTAATTATCTTGCTCTTATCAATGCATGATAAGGAAGAATGAAAAATCGCTATATTGCCTTTATATTGTTTTAGTTTTTAATTGTTGAATTTTTTTATGAGGTGAAACAATGGCTCATGAAAGGAAATTTTATTGGTCATTTCAATTTTTAGAGGTGCTAAGCCTATTCTTCACAAATTCTTTCCATCAACTTCTATCTAGGCTACCGTAGGTTCCCATCTTCACTTCCCTACTCCTTCAAAGCTAGTTTTATCTATTAGTTTAATGGATTTATTTTATACCTTTGTGCTGAAATGTTTTCAAATTACTTTGGTGGAGCTCCCACAATTCATATTCCAGTAAGCTTATATTATTAAAGAAGAAAATGTGTTTTACATTCTTTGACTATTTTTTTTTCTTTTTATTATGTTGATATTACTGCAGTCATTTTATAATTCTCTTGAGATCAATTACCAACTTTTGCAATTGATAATTTAGCCATCTTTTATTAAGTACTTCTCCAACTTTGGTGCTAAGTTCCACAAGTCAGAATACTATCATGTTTGTGCTCATCTATATTCACATAGCATTGTTACAACTTTCAATATTCATTGTAAGGGCCTGATCATTTCCTTTTAAAATTAGTATCTTTTTTTGTTTTTAACATTAAAAACAATAATTCAGGCTGCCAATCTTTATTTTATTAATCTACTCATTGAATCAAATTATTACCCAATTGAAAAATATTTGTTTTTACTTTTTTTCCCTTTTAAGTCGGGCAATTCCTTGATAACATTAGGGTTTTTCTGACTGATTATTTCTCCTTCTTTGAAGATGTCTTACCGTGGGAGAGGGAGGTTGATTTTTCAGGATTCATAGAATTATTCATATCCTTTTATTCACTATCATTCTCATTATCATTAGCGGTATTAAGGTTTGTTTATGAATCCGGTGCTTCGATTATGTTTATTATTTGATTGCTTGAATAATTCACCCCTTCTTGTAGTATTTGTTATTTCTCTCTATCTTCTTTAGTAATAATTCACCCTTCCTTATCGGATGATGGACTTGATGATGCTACACGAGGTATCTTTGTGATGCAATGATGTTTCTCTCTTTCTTTTAGTATGTGTATTAAGTCTTCAAGTTTGGATCTTATATAATGTTTCTTTAAGATGATTATAATTTATAACAGCACGAGACTTTTCTTAACTTTATCCATTTTATTTTCTCTTATTCTTTATGCTTACTTAATTATGCCCTTCCTTCCTTATTAGTATGTTGTAGAATATTTTATGATTGAGTAATTATAGTTTAAGATGCTTGTAATTCTATTTTAGTCTTTTATTTTTTGATTAGGTGGTTGGATGCTCAAGAGTAAGTAGAACTTTGGATTCTTCCATTAAAAAATTTAACATCTGCTGGATCAATAGAAGATGTTGATTTTAATTTAATTATATGTTTTCTTTTTTTTGTGTAAAAAATATGAGAGATTGAATGTTTAATTGTAACTTATATGTACTTCTCTTGTTTGAGCATTTAATTTTTTCTTTTAATATTTTTGTAATTTTTTTGTAATTTCTTTTCATTACAAAAAAAAAATTTACAAAATCTCTTGTAATAAAAAACATTAATTTGTAATAAAACAGATATATTTTTCTGCATTTAATTTTTTATGATTTACATTTTTTTTATAATTTAGAATTTCATATATTTGTAATAAAAATTATCTCAAAAGAATCAAATTAATTTAATAAATATTTTAAAATTTTTTAATTGCTCTTTAAATTTTTTTTGCTCTTTTAATAAAATTATTTCCTACCTAAATCGAAACTCAGCTCTCGAGCCTAAAAGCCTACTAATTGAGCCAAGCTCGAGCTTAATTTTCTGTACACAAGCCAAGTTCGAGCTTGGTTTATGTGCTCTTGAGCTCGAGCTCACGGTTTCTGTTCAAGTCAAGCTCAAGCAATCAACTGACTCATTCTCGGTTGCACCTGCTGTAACAACCAAAAATCAACCAAATCAGCAAAACTCAAAAAATAGTATAATTATAACTTTACATTTATTGAAATAATGCATTTAAAAATTCATGTTTTTTAATGTTTTGAAGATTCTTACAAAAAAAAACAATAAAACTAAAAACCGAAATAGTTGAAACTTCTGAAATCAATATACTTCAAAATTTTGCAACTGGAGCGAAATCAAAGATGAGTTTCAAGACCAATGTTAAAACAAGCAGAAAGTACTTTTATTGCCACCAATCTCAGAGCACAATGACTAAGAGCTTTGGCTCTTTTAAACAATGGGATAATATGTGCACATGAGTTTATGATTAAATAGGATCAAAAATTTTAAAAAAAAGAAAGATTTATATGCATACCACATAATTCTCTAAGTATTTACCTATCAAACACCTAAAAATTGATATTAATCTCTAACATTTTACCTATGCAACATTCACTTTTAAAAATATAATAATAGCAACATTTTTGATGCGATGTTATAGATTTAAGTGTTATACATGTCAAAATTTAGGTATTAGATATGTAAATATATAAAATTATGTAGTATGTATGTAAATGCCACATACAAAAGAAAAAAAGAAAAATACAACTCAACTTTCATTCACATGAAGCTAAGAGAACTATGATGATTAAAATGATTCACAACAATGTCTATAATCCACAAGTTATAAACAGCAGCAGCCCAAAGGGTTTCCATATTACAACTGGCATTGTAACTTTGTAACAAAATAGTCAATCCAAACAGAGACACAAAAGCTGTGTGTTCATTTAACATTCAAGCATGGCCTTAGCTGCATCAATGAGCGATTTTCTTAATTCACCAGTCGCTCTGCCAAGCACAGTATACCCTTCCTTGTCTTCAATATCTATGTCCGCTCCATGCCTAATCAGGAGGAGAGCAACCTAAAAAATTGGCAAGAGAAGCTATTTTGATCACAAGAAGATGAATAAATAAAAGGAAAAAATAAGTCATAACATTCAATTATTTTTTTATTATTTACAGATCTAAAATCCTGCCTGAAAAATGAATTAACTCATCTAATTATTCATGATCAATTCATTGAGAATTTAATGAAATTACAAAAATGTATATTGGAGGGTTGTTTTGTAATTTGTGATTTGGGTGATTTTATTATAAATATGTGTGAGTGTTAATTTTATAAATATGCAAGATCTAGATGTTTACATCATTGCTCTTTGTCAACTTTATCAGCTCTTCATGTTTCATTTGATTCTCTTCATTATTGCATAAGATGTTACCCCTACCTCAAACTCTCTATGTGATGAAAAGAAAAAATAGTACTTACATGGAGACTTAAAAATAGAGCTATAGGATACATTAAGGTGAAAAGAGAGAGAATGTCTTAATTTTAAAGCCTAAAATTAAAAAGAGGGTTCCATTTTGGGATGAAATAATGCTAATATGTTTGAAAATTGTTCTAAATTTCAATTCAAATGTGATGAAGTACAATATTATTCACATGAATAAAGTACTTTATAAAGAAGAATATTGTACTATAAGACATATCACATCATTCAGATTTTATTTTAAGATACTTTTTGATTAGGAGAGTAGATGCATTAGGAGAGTAGATGCATTAGATTTGCCTTATGTTAAGAAAGGTAGAGGTAGACCTAAAAAAACTTGGTTAAGATGTATAAATAATGATCTTAATATCTTGAATTAGATGAGAATTTGCACATAATAGGACCAATGGAGGCGAAGGATTCTGCCACCTAATGGGATTAAGGCTGTTGTTATTTGTTGTTGTTGTTGTATACTTTTTTGAATAGATTAGTCTTCTGATAGATTTGTTTGGTTTTCTTTAGAAAGTTGTTTGAATTTATTACAATATAAAGTAAAGAAAATGCAAAGATTTAGGAATAGTATGCTTGAATAGAAGTGAAATAAATGTAAAATAATATTTGACAAAATGGAAATACTCTATTAAGTTATTTTTGGTATATTCGACCTCACCCTAACCTCTGACCCTACTCTAGGTGGACCACGCCAAAACTCCACCTCAATGCAACCTCTATGGTACACCAATAGACATCACTATAGTTCCCCACGAAAACGCCATCAATCACAACCCCTATCTATATCATCCCAACATGAGACTTGCTATCGCCTAAAATTTGCACCTGAGACCCATGGAATGACCCTTGCCCACCTAAGATCTACAATTGCTAACAATCTCAATGTCATCCCAAACAAAGAGTATGCTCGTCGTATAAATTTGTTTTTCATTTCACATCCAACCAAATACAAAATAAATACCATGACTTTATTTTGAAATCAACTAAACAATATAAAAAAAATATCAAAATACAATGTATCTAATTGTATCTCAAAAATATCAAGATACTAAATACTTGCTACTAAATAACCCCTTAAAGGAAAGATAAAAATTGCTTATCACCCCATTAAAAGACATTGTAACATCTAACTAGTGATGAAAAGAAAAGATAACAAAAATATAGAATGTATGTCATTGCTAAAGCTCAAAGGGAAAGGGCACCATTATTATATTTTTTGGCATAAATTAATATTATGAAATATTAAATAAAAGAGTGAAAAATCATATACCCTCTATTAAGAGGTAATAGTCTTAAGTCTAGCCTCTAATATTAAAATATGCCTCCCTCTTAAGAAAAAGAGAAGGATTTATTTATTTAAATGGCATACTCAAAATATAAGAATGATGCATCTATCCAATCAATCTTACCTACAAACAAATTAATATACATACATATTGCAAATTAATTTAGAAAGAAGAATGTTTATTTTTTAAAATTAATTATTTTCTTTATATAATCATCTCTACAAAAGATATTTGTTAATCGAAGCACAGAGAGAGAAGGTTTCGTAAAAATCTATACAAGAAACCAATTTATGGGGAAAAAAAATTTATTTTGACAATTTTAAAGATTAGATGTTCTAAAATAATTTAAATAAATATTAATAAAAAAGCAGCAAGAAAGAAATATATAAAAATTTATACTTTTTCTATATCTATCACATTCTAACAAAGCTTGTTATAAAAAATTGCTTCTCACTACAAAAGTTTCTAAAAAGCAGCAAGAAAGAAATATAATAAAATAGCACTGAAACATTGATAAAAAAAGCAAAGTAATGTAAAAACTGCCCCAAATAAATTCAAATTGAAAAACATAACTTTATATTTTATTAGATATTTAACTATCAAACTATATATTATATATATTAATTATTCTATTTAAAGGCTAATTTTTTATAGTATTTAATGTATAGAATTGTTATGATAATAATACTTTATTTTTCTTCATTCACCGCATGAAATTACTTTCTTATTTAGAGTAATGTCAAATGCATATTATATTCTATTTTGATTATTTTTATTAGGGTCTTTGTTTTTTTAATGAACTTTGACTTAATGCATTTTGAATATTTTGCATTAAGTTCTTTATTTTTTTAGGTATGAATTTTGATCCCTTGAATACTAAAATATGATCAAGTACTCACATCTTGCAAAGGGTAATGGCAAAATAAACATAGATTGTTATCAAAGTTTTACTAGCCTTCATGATGCTTTTCTATAGACTTCTTTTCTCTTTTTTGGCTAGATGTTTGCTAATATGGCTTGAGCGAACATGAATTCCCTCCAGATCATGCATGGGTGATTGCATTCCATAAGAATAGTCTCACAACAAAACCATTCTTTCCTGACAGGTGTGCTAAGGATAAAGACCTTATGAAATGCAAGGGAGCCTAGAGAGCTAGTAGAAGAGTGCTTGTTAGTGAGGCTATTGGCAATTCAAATCCCTTTGAAAAATAAATCCCTCAGATGGCTAAGCCAACCAGACATCTTCCTCCCTCCCTCTCCACAAAACCAGCCAATGGTTGAAATAGCACATTCAATTTCATCATGGCTTAATATAAATTATTACCATGCTCCGAAGATAAATATCTCAAATCAGAACAAAAGACCAAATGAAACAAGTTCTAACTTTTCTCCAATAGCTTTAAAAAAAAAAAACTATAATTCTTATGAAATGCGAGTAGAAGAGAGATTGTTGGCTATTCCCTCAAAAAAATAAATCTATCAATGGCTAAGCCAACCATACCTCTTCCTCCCTCCATCTCTGGAAAACCACATTGCTTGAAATAGCATATCAATATCATCATGGATTAATATCAATTGTTCACCATGCTCCAAAGATTAATAATCTCAAATCAAAACCAATACCATATAAAACAAGTTTTAACTTCTCTCCATAGCTTCTAGTGCAACTTAAAAAAAGCTCTAATTCAAATGAGATTTTTTCCTGTTAGAGCAAAACAGTTTATTAGTGTTGGTGTTAATTAGTAAAAGCAAAAATACAAATATTTTCAATCAAATGTGTAAAAATACATTTCAAATGATAGATCAAAAAGAAAAAAAAAACCTAAAAACACCAGCACATCCCACATTAATAATTTCATTAACAAAATAAGTATAATCCATGAAAAAAAAATAATTTAAAAGCTCCTTTGATTATTTAATTTTAGAAAATATGTTGTACAATATGGTGAATTTTGCTAGATTCCATCCTTTTGTTGATGTAATTAGAATCATTTTGGATTTAAACTCTACAAACACCTTCAAAACCCCTCAAAAGTGATAATTTTATTTTCACAAAAGATTAATATAAATAATATCAATTTTGTAAATACGTTTTAACTACAAGCAACCAAATGAGACCTAATAGTACAAGTAAATTCAGATTTTTGATAATGAAAGGAATCTGCAGAAAGTCAGGTATAAACATAAGCACTCTAGATTTTTTTTGAGATTTCGTTGCTCATGCTTTAGAAAGTTGTAGTTTGGAGGTTGATCTTTATATATCCTCTGTTTTTTGCAGTTATCAGCTATAATTCAACCTAGAACATACTTTGCAATTAATTATTTTTGACGTACTAGTCTTATTTATTTAACACTACCATTGCCGGTCCCAAGTCCGAATGTGAAAAGTGGAGGGTTGAGTTAGGTAGTGACACGATAAAACGTGTCGAAATAATAATAACATGAATCCTTTAAATCATTGTGTTAATGCTAGGGCGTCCCTAGGCATACATGGCAATCTGATGAAAAAAAACGTCATGGCCGGTGCGATGTTAAATAACAGGGTTCCCATTATGGGGATGTGGGCAAAGAAGTTAGTCCATTAAACTAGAATTAGGTTCGGATCTTGGAATATAGGTACTCTTACAGTAAATTAATGGAATTAATAGATATTATGGTTCATAGAAAGATAAATATTTTATGTGTTGAAACTAAATGGGTTGGAAGAAAGCCAAGAGATTGAGAGTTTAGGTTTTAAACTTTGATATTGGTAAAAGTCGACTAGAAATGGTGTAGGTGTGATTATAGATAAAAGTTTGAAGGATAATGTTATAAATATTAATAGATGTGGAGATAAAATTATAACTTTAAATATTATTGATCTTAAGATTCGATGTTATAAGTGTATTCTCAAGTAGGTTTTGGTGTATAAAAGAAAATTTTTGGAATTAATTAGAGATTAATACAAAGAATCTCTTGAAGAAAAATATTTATTGGAGAGATTTAAATGGGCGTGTTTGTAGAGTGATAGAAGATTTTAAAGAAAGTAATTATGGTGGTTATGGATTTGGGTAGTAATGAAGAAGGAAGGGGTATATTAGATTTTCTTTTGTTTGATTTTGTAGTTCTGACTTTATTTAAGAAAAGAGATGACATATTATTACTTATAAAAATGGATCTAGTAAAACAGATTGATTATTTTACGATAAGAAAAATAGATCGTTTAGATGTAAAGATTAGGTTATTCTGAAAATCTAAGTATCCAACATCGATTGTTAGTTTAGATTTTAAGATGAAAGGTTGTAGAGAAAAAATAAACCAAATTTGTCACAGAATTAAATGGGACACTTAAAAACACAAATAAAATATTTTTAAGAAGCCACTGAGATTAGAATTTGGGATGTTAACATTATATGTGAGAAAAAAATAAGCAGTGAAATTAAGTTCTTAAAGATGTCTTGGAGAATCAAGAAAATCTTCTTTAATAAGAATAGTTGGTGGTGGAGTCAAAAAGAAAAGATAAAAAATAAAAGTATTGTTATAAAACTTGGTTTAGATGTAAAACTGGAGGTGAAAGATAAAGTGCGTAGAGATTCTAAGAAACATATATGAGAAAAATTTAACTTTTAGTGATTTATTTATCTGATAGATTAGATATCAAAGAAGGTGAAAGATATATATATAAGGTAAACCAAAGAATAGGAGAAGTAAAGACATAGTTAAAAGTGAGGTGTATTAAGGATAAAATAATAAAATCTTTTTTTAGAAAATGATATATTGAAAATAGGTGGATGAGGTATTTTGATAAACTTTTATGAAGGATCGAAAGATTGATTTTAAACCTACTAAACAAAATAGAATTTCATTTATATTAGTATTAGTAAATCGAAGTTAGTGAAGCTTTAAAGAAAATGAAATGTGAAAAAGCACTAAGACCGGATAATATTCCAATAGAAGTGTGAAAATGTTTAGGAGATCAAGGAATTTATTGACTTACAAATCTTTTTAATATCATTTTAAAGACTAAAAAGATGACAGATAAGTGGAGAAAGAGTTTGTTGGTTCATATATTTAAGAATAAAGGTGATGCATAAGAGTGTGCAAATTATAGAGGAATTAAGTTAATGTGTCATACATTAAAATTATGAGAGAGTAATGAGCATAGTTACGATGTGAAGTTTCTTGTCAGTTTGGTTTCATGCAGGAGATCTACTATGGATGCTATACATTTGTTAAGGGGTTTGATGGAGAAGCATGAGAAAGTAAGGAGGATATGATATTTATTGATTTAGAAAGCTTAGGATAAAGTTTCAAGAGATGTTCTTTGGAGAGTTCTAGACAGAAAGGAGTTAATATTGGTTATATTCAAGTCATTAAGGATATGTATACTAGACATTACTTGTGTCCAAACACAAGGAGGATTGACAAAATATTTTCCTATTTGGTTGGATTACATCGGATCAAGCTTTATCTTTTTTTTACTTTAGTTATGGATGTTCTTACTAGGCATTTACAAGAAGATGTACCTTGGTGTATGTTTTTTGATGACATTCTTCTTGTTGATAAGACTAGAGAGGAGTCCAACAAAAACTTGAATTATGGAGGTCAACTCAGAGTCTAAAGGTTTCTTTAAGTAGATCTAAAACCATATATTGAGTGTAATTTTAGTTGTAGAAGTTCTAGTGGTAGTGTTGTGACATTAGGTGAACAAGTCATTAATAAGAGTGAACGTTTCATATATTTAGGCTCATTGTTCAAAATGATGGTGAAATAGGCGGAGATGTTATTAGTAGAATTCAAGTTGGATGAAGTGGAGGAATGCATCGGCCTTATGTGATAAAAAGTTACTTAAACTTAAGGAAAAAAAATAAGATGGTGGTAAGACCAAGACTTATATGCGAATGTTGGTAAAAGAGAAGCGCAGAGTTAAGTTTACAGAGATAAGGATGCTTAGGTGGATGAGTGGCTTTACTCTTAGAGATAGAATACAAAATGTATATTAAGGAAAAAGTTTGTAGCTTGGTGGTAGATAAGATTAGTGAGAGTAGTCTTAGATGGCCACATAAAAGCGTCTAGATGACAGATTAGGAGAGTAGATGCATTAGATTTGCCTTATGTTAAGAAAGAGGTAGACTAAAAGACTTGGTTAAGATGTATAAAAAATGATCTGGTATACTTGATTTAAATGAGAATTTGACATAATAGGACATGACGAAGGATTCATGTAGCCCCTAGTGGGATTAAGCTTTGTTGTTGTTGTACTAGTCTTATTTATTTGTGTATTGATATATTAAAATCTTATCAATTGGTAAGTATAAAATGAACTAAAATATAAGTCAAAATCTAAAATAAATGTACTTTTTTGCTTCACCTGACTTAAAAAAAAAAGGCTAAATAAGCCCCTCTTTGTTACAACATATCACTGCTTGCATAAGAGCTGTTTGGCCTGCTCATCAAGCATCAATCTCAGCTCCTTCCTCAATCAATAGCTCACACAGCTCCATGTGACCTGTGCTTGGATGAAGATGCACCCAACCTAAAATCATAATTGAGAGCTTCAATGGCATATTTTGCAAGCACAAACAATTACAAGATATTCCAAAGTAAATGTGAGGCACATGTAATAAGTTAGCATGACTTTTTCATACCTTGTCCTTTTTATTAACATTTGCACCATGAGATATCAGAGTTTCAGCTATCTTGATCCAGCCCTTACTAGCAGCATAGTGAAGGGCAGTCCTTCCACCATCATTGGTCAAATTGACATTAGCCCCTGTTTTTCATATAGGTGATATAAATTGTAAGTGATCAGAGCACAGAACATGTAACATGCTATAAAAAGAAAAATGCAGCAGATGAACAAAATGGAAAGGAGCAATGCATATCAAAAAGAGAACTCTTTGGCTCAAGAAAATCACCATGGTATTCACAAGGTTAGCTATTCACAATGAAAACAGCAGTGTCTTTCTAATCATCAAAAATGAAAGAGTGAAAATTGAATAGCTCGTGTTGGTACAGATAGAAAGCTGATGCTACCCAACAACAAAAAAAAGAAAAAAGAAAAAAAAAAAAGAGATTGCAAGGAGTGTTTGGAGGGATAATCCAGAGTAAACAAATCAAAATAAAAATAAAACAAAATAGAAGAGGAAGAACAGAAGAACACTAGAATTTAAGAAAATTTGGAAAATAGGAAAAACCATGAAATATACCACACTAGAAATTCACTATGAAAAAAAAAGTAGATTGTATAAATCTCTCTTCACTCAAACCTTTCTAGCAATTTCACACCTCACTCACTCTAGAGCACACTCACTTCACATACATTCACTAGGCAATGGAGAAAACTTAAATGAAAATTAAAAAAGTACTGGTTTGTTAGACACTGCAAAGCAACTACTAGGCGGTAGCTCTATTAGTCTAACTCCTTTGCATGGGTTCCAAGCATGTAGTCTGCACCCGAGTCAAGGCAATGACTTCTCTATGTTTTTTGGCAACAACCCATGAATCTTAGTTCCCAAGGAGTTGACCTCCATAATCTTGAAGTTTGACTTCTCGTCTAGTTCATTTTCAACATTGAGGTGCTACAAATGTAATTTCAAAGCTATACACCCAAATTTTTTTTAATTGATTGACACTTAAGCTATACATCTAAGCAGCGGTGAAATTGAGGGTTGAGTCAATAGTACATCCTCGATTGATCGATACAATCAAGCACAAAATAACAAGTGGTGAAACATGTTCTTACAATTCCACATAAAAGAAATATGTCATAAACTGCCTTCTTGTGTCCACTTCAGGATATTTTTCAAGGATAAGAAAGTATGGAAACATGTCCATCTAAGCAAAAATAGCATACCTCTTAGCTAAATAAAACCCTTAATGTGGTTTTCAGAGGAGAATTAAGTCATATGCAAATGTCATTCTCTAGTTTAAATGCTGATTAGGTGTATACGATAAAAAGATAATGCTACAATTAAAAGAGCATTCATATGCAATCTTATATGTGAAAATTGTAATGGTATGTGTATTGACAATTACAGATAATTTCCTATATGTCACATATCTATAAAAACTCAACAACTTTGTAAAACAACCTTTTATATTTCACGAATTTTACTTCTTCCAATTAGAAAATATCAAAAGATTTACAAAATGGTAAAATTCAAGCTTATAACTCCATGTTCTACATGCATATTCTATTATTCATGAGATATTTTGAATTAAACTATACTAAGCAAGGATAAAAATAAGGGGTAATGTTATCATAATGATAAATAACACCGATATCTACAATAGCACTACGCCAAATACACTGCATTTGACTAATAACACTGACATTTTCAAAACATAACGCTAGACTAAACTGTCCTACATCTAAGTATTTTCTATCAGAACTCTAGCTCACTCCATTTGCATTCTTTCATGAAAATATAATAGCAATAGTGTATGTCAACCAAGTCGTTTGATTGCTTTCACCTTCCAATATACTTTAAAAATTGCATATTGTAATGCAATAGAATGGCCTGAGTAGTAGGAAAAAAAACAATTTGAATAAATCATGCCTTTCTTCTAGAGCTTGCTCATCTTCTGCTCACCATTCTCGAGCAATATTCTAACAATTTCTCCATTGCCACAGCTCGCAGCAGAGTGAAGTGGAGCCCATCCATCCTCATCAGTGCTATTCACAACGCTGCCCGAAGGATCCACGGATGCTAGAAGGCTAACGACCTATATCACAAACAAACCAAAGATCGAACCTTTTAGACTCTAATTAAGCCGCTGATACCTCTAACCGAAAATAGAAAGGGAGAAATTACAGAAACGGGTTGGAGATTCACCTCGGTTCGGCCGGCTGAGGCGGCGACGTGGACAAGAGAGCGCCCGTCCTCGTTTCTCTGTGAAAGCCCACCAGCTCATCATCGGTGAGGGATTTGAAGAACGAGGCGTTGCCGCTCTCCGAGGCCTCAAAGAGGTCTTCTTTCTTCGGCGCATCGATCTCCATAGCTTGGGACATCGACCTTCACTTCGTTCTCCTCTCTCTCACGATAAAATATTACGTCCGGAGGAGTCCGCAGGTTTTTTTTTTTTTTTTCGTTTTAGTGCTTAACGGGACGGACGATGACCATCCTGGCCCGACCCAGCTCGACCCGTCTCGTTCAAATAGCAGAAGAAGAAAAATGAGATGGACGTCATTCGACATTCCTCTCATATATAATAGTTTAGAGCTTTCTTCACTAGCTCAGCTCCCGCTCTCGATCGAGCGTCGAAAAGCTCGGTAGTTTAGCAAAACTACGAATAACTTTCATTAGGTATTGTGGCTGACTACGAGGTATTACACTTTGTATTCCGACTTTAATGAATTTAGAGTTTTCTCTATTATTCTCACCGTCCAGTATGTAAACATTTTAGAACATTTGAGTTCTTTAAATGAACGAGATGTATTTTAGTAGTTTTTGGAGATATTTTGTATGTATACTCTGTCGCCAAAAAATGGTATCTGTATTATTTTCAAAATTTTGAACGATTAGTCTTGTGAAATGTTTAGTATATCATGGTAGGATGTTTGGTCATGTTTCAAGATGAATTGTGGCGATTAGGGATGATAGTATGTTCGGTCGATAAAATTAAAATTACGTGATTTACGCATTACTCTCGTACTCTCATGAGACTGAGCATTGTCATTTCTTTTCTGTTTCTTTGACATGTTCGGAAGAAATATGTTCATTACAATCCATTAGGAACAATTTGGAGGCTGTTTGGTTGGTTTTTTAGTATTATTACGTATGTACTCTCAGACTCTCTTGAGAATCTGATGATTTAATGGACATTTTTTTTATTTTCTGGCACAGTTATTGATTATGTTCATTATATTCCAGTGGAAGCAATTTAGTGGCTATTTGAATGATTTCTGGGAAATTTTTGCATCTGTACTCTCTGTACTCTCATGAGAGATAATCATTTTTCCACTTTCTTTGGCTTTAGAAATATGTTCATTCTGAAATCATTTGGAGGCTGTTTGGTTGGTTTTTTAGTGTTATTTTGTA
Source organism: Cymbidium sinense (assembly GCA_021442155.1). Lineage (NCBI taxonomy): Eukaryota > Viridiplantae > Streptophyta > Magnoliopsida > Asparagales > Orchidaceae > Cymbidium > Cymbidium sinense. The sequence continues at coordinate 65,711,538 of CM038222.1, forward strand.
TTCTGTACTTTTGTACTCTCTTGAGAACAAATGATTTTTGGACATTTTTCTAATTTTTTTTGGCTTAGTTGTTGGATTATGTTCATTACATTACATGGCAATTTGGAGGGATGTTTGGATGGTTTTAGGGATTTTTGCATCTGTACTCTCTACTCCAGTCTGAGTATTTTGGTCATTTTTTTTCTTTGACTGTTTGGAGAAAATATGTTCATTCTGATCCATGAGATAATTTGGAGGTTGTTTGGTTAATTTTTTAGTGTTATTTTGCATCTGTACTCTCTTGAGAGTACAGACGATTTCATGGATATTTTTTTCCAGTTTCTTTGGCCTGGTTGAAGGATTATGTTCATTTCATTGCATTGGAAGCAATTTGGAGGGATGTTTGGATGGTTTGGAGAATTTTTACATGTACTCTGTACTCTCATGAGAATCTGAGCATTTATTCATTTCTTTCTATTTTTTGGCCTGTTTGGAGGAAATATGTTCATTACAATCCATCAAGGATAATTTGGAGACTGTTTGGTTGGTTTTTTAGTATTATTTTGCATCTGTACTCTCTGTACTCTCTTGAGAGTACAGATGATTTTATGGACATTTTTTTCTAATTTTTTTGGCCTGGTTGGAGGATTATGTTCATTACATTCTATTGGAAGTAATTTGGAGGGATGTTTGGATGATTTGTGGACATTTTTTTCCAGTTTTTTTGGCCTGGTTGGAGGATTATGTTCATTACATTCTATTAGAAGTAATTTGGAGGGATGTTTGGATGATTTCTGGGAGATTTTTGCATCTGTTCTCTCATGAGTCTGAGCATTTTGATCATTTTTTGTTTCTTTGTTTGGAGGAAATATGTTCATTACAATCCATGAGAATAATTTGGAGGCTATTTGGTTAGTTTTTTATTATTTTTGCATTTGTACTCTACTCTCTTGAGAGTACAGATGATTTTGTGGATATTTTTTTCTAGTTTCTTTGGCCTAGTTGTTCAGATTATGTTCATTACATTCCAGTGGAAGCAATTTGGTGGTTGTTTGAATAGTTTCTGGGAGATTTTTGCATCGGTACTCTCTATACTCTCATGAGAGTATAGAGCATTTTGGTCATTTTTTTCCTATTTCTTTGGCTTTGTTTGGAAAATATATTCATTGATCCATTAGGATAATTTGGAGGCTGTTTGGTTAATTTTTTAGTGTTATTTTGCATCTGTACTCTGTACTCTCTTGAAATCAGATGATTTTGTGGATATATTTTTTCCAGTTTCTTTGGCTTGGTTGGAGGATTATGTTCATTACATTACGTTGGAAGTAATTCGGAGAGATGTTTGGATGATTTCTGGGAGATTTTTGTATCGCCTCTACTCTCATGAGAGTCTGAGCATTTATTTTTTCATTTCTTTGGCTGTTTGGAGGAAATATGTTCATTACAATCCAAAATAATTTGGAGGCTGTTTGGTTGATTTTTTATTGTTATTTTATGCATTACTCTCTGTACTCTCTTGAATCAGATGATTTAATGGATATTTTTTTTAGTTTCTTTGGCTGGTTGTTGATTATGTTCATTACATTCTAGTGGAAGTAATTTGGTGGTTTTTGGATGATTTTTGGGGTATTTTTTATATCTCTTCTTTCTCAGTACATAGCATTTTGGTCATTTTTTCTATTTCTTTGTTTGGAGGAAATATGTTCATTGATCCATCAGGATAATTTGGAGTTGTTTGGTTGGTTTTTTAGTGTTATTTTGTATTTATACTCCTCTCTTGAGAGTACATGATGATTGTGGATATTTTTTAGTTTCTTTGGCGGTTGTTATGTTCATTACATTACATGGCAATTTGGTGGATGTTTGGATGGTTTATGGGGGATCATACTCGTACTCTAATGAGTCTGAGCATTTTGTCATTTTTCTATTTGGCTTTGTTTGGAGGAAATATGTTCATTAAATCCATCAGGGATAATTTGGAGGTGTTTGGTTGATTTTTTTAGTATTTTGTATATGTACTCTCTCTGTACTCTCTTGAGTATAGATGATTTAATGGACATTTTTTCAGTTTTTTTTTGGCTGGTTGGAGGATTATGTTCATTACATTATATTGGAATTTGGAGGGATGTTTGGATGATTTAGAGGATTTTTGCATACTCTATACTCTCATGAGAATTCTGAGCATTTTCTATTTCTTTGATCTTTGGAGGAAATATGTTCATTCATCCAGACAATTTGGAGGCTGTTTGGTTGATTTTTTTAGTATTATTTTGCATTTGTACTCTCTGTACTCTCTTGAGAGTACAGACGATTTTGTGGACATTTTTTTTCAGTTTCTTTGGCTTGGTTGGAGGACTATGTTTATTACATTATATTAGAAGCAATTTGGAGGGATGTTTGGATGGTTTCTGGGAAATTTTTGCATATGTACTCTCTGTACTCTCATGTGAGGAATTTAGAGCATTTTTTTTCTGTTTCTTTGGCTTTTGGAGAAATATATTCATTAATCCATCGGATAATTTGGGATTTGATTAATTTTTAGTATATTTTGCATCTGTCTCATACTCTCTTGAGTCATTTTTCCAGTTTCTTTGGCAGTTGGAGGATTATGTTCATTACATTTGGAAGCAATTTGGAGGATGTTTGGAGTTTTGGGATTTTGGCATGTACTCTGAGCATTTTGGTCATTTTTTTCCTATTTCTTTGGTCTATTTGAAGGAAATATGTTCATTACAATCCACCAGGAATAATTTGGAGGCTGTTTGGTTAATTTTTTAGTGTTATTTTTTTGCATACTCTTGAGAGTAGATTTTATGGATATTTTTTCAATTTATTTGGTTGTTGTTATGTTCATTATATTCAGGAAATTTGGTATTTGTTTGGATGACGGAGGATTTTATGTACTTTCTCTCTCATGAGAGTTGAGTATTCATTTTTTTTTTTCTTTTGTTTGGAAATATGTTCATTCAATGGAGGCTATTTGGTTAGTTTTGTGTTATTTTGTATATACTCTCTCTCTCTTGAGAGTACAAATGATTTTGTGGACATTTTTTTCCAGTTTCTTTGGCCTGGTTGGAGGATTATGTTCATTACAAATTAATTGGGAACTATTTAGAGGCTGATTGGTTATTTTTCATGGTTATTTTGTATATGTACTTTCATTAACTGACTTTTCATTTTGAAGTTTATCATGTTTGGGAAAAGGATAACTTGAGATACCTTAGAGCGTGTTGATAATATTGCCATGATTCTTGATGAAGTCATTGACATTTAAAGAGATCATTCATTAGACTCCATGAGACTGATTGCCATTACCTCGATCAATCTTTGGGAGATAGAAAGTAAGCTTTCTTTGTGGGTAGTGCATTCCTTTCGATGAAGTTGCGATAATTGTAGGGATGCCAAATAGAGGAGAAAGTCTTATGGCAATCCTCTGGATTGATTGGGATAAGACTATGCTTGAGCATGGATAGCTTCTTTACGTATGCAGTTTATGTTTTTACATACATTTTCAAATCTTTTTTTGTATATCACAACTTTAGGGTGGCATCAAAATTTATTGCCTACATGTGACATAGATAAATTTGAATAGCTGAGGCCATCGAGCTTTCTAGTTTCACATTTGATGATATTACATCAAAGATTCATACCCAGAACAGGTACATGAGTGGATTTGTCACTCTTCTTATGGTATGTTTTATATCTTGGTTATGTATTATTTGATGTATTGAAGTTAACTTACATAAATTGTAGATCTGACATAAGCATCATGAGGCCATCTCCATTTGCAAAGTCACGTATATCTTGATGGAAAATAAAGTTTCTAGATGAAGCCTTCATTGGTTTAGGAGGACACGGTGACATATAATAATATCACTTAGTTCTTATTTATGTTGTAGTCATCATATTTTCTTATCGGTTTAACACAGGTATGCCTTTCATTGAGGACATATCGAGAAGAGGAGACGGCTCCTTGAATCATTTTCCCTGTGCAATACATGTTGAGCCTGATAGAAATCCCATTCTAAGTCCATTGAGTTCAGCCCCTATTGAATCTCCATATGTCTCTCCTCGATATTCTCCCCATCCAGGTGTGCCTTCTACCCCAGTGCTTTGGGTGAAAGGATACTTGCAGGTTTTAGACTTGAAAGATATATTATCTTCTTTTCAATGATGATGAGAGAATGGATGATTGATTTGGGTTCTCTGATCGAGGAGGTTCTTCTTTGGCGTGGGGACCATCCCTCGGGGAAGCTCAGGGTCAGAGGGAACTCTTGAGGAGGCAATCAGAGGGGCAACACATGGAGGCTACAGGAGGAGCCTGGAGGCTAGCAGGGGAGTGTGGGAGGCTGATACTTCCCAGTGGATACTTCCATGAAGCCCTTGAGCCTCCAAGGGAAGCCCATGAGTCCACCATGGGGAAGCTATGTGGAGGCCTCAATGCATGAAGATACTCAGCTTTTAATCGGTAGGTGAGCGTGGTGGTGTGAAAGCTTCAGATAAGGAAGAAAAGGTTCCCCTTCACACACTTACAGGAAGTCTGAGCAAGAATAATGTGGTGGCCTCCACTCAAGATGAGAAGCCAGATGAGATATTAAGTTACTTTCTTTTAAATTTGAGATAATAGAAATATATTTCACTAAATTTTTTATAGGTTAAGATGAGCCAATAAAGGTTGATGATTCAGACTATCGTTGTGGTGGAGGAGCATCGTGGTATGAATCATCTCGGTAGATCGATCCTTAATTCATAGTGAATCAGCTCTTTCATTAACTTTTCGCATTGTATTTTGTTGTGTAGTAGAGGCACATCATTTTGTTGAGTTCTCATCACATTGCTATGCTCCATCTTATTGACGCGTCATGCTCCGATTGAGGACAAGTAAGTCAATCTTCAATCCTTCATATATAAAATAACCTATTCGTTTAATTAAGCTCACTTTAAAATATTTATCACTTGCGGGGTGATACATTATTTGGGAATATCATTATTACGAGGCGGTCGATGAGTTCTTGATAGATCAATATCTCTCGGATGCACAGTTGATGCCTTCGCCTTTTATTGTGAGGAGTACTCGCTCATTCAGTATGTCCCTATTTGTACATCTCATGCTTCCTTTGGGTAAGTTACCATATGCGGTATTATAATTCAATCATTATTTGTATAGATGAAAACTACAATTTATAAAGTTCTTCTTTTTCTTACGAGTTATGCAAATATGGCCTACAAGGAAAGCAAAATGTTCATCCAAAGATGTTGGAGAGTGTGTCAAATTTACTCTTACTTCCAATTATAGATAATCGACCTTTGGACACTCTTGGGCATATTAAGCTAGGGCTGTATTTTTATGACTCATTACCAAAATCAACCCATAAGGCCATTCTTCCGAGATTGTAAGAGTTATTTTCAATTTGGTTTTATAAACTAGTTTTTGTTTTTTACTTATTGACTATACTTCTTGCTATTGATCAAATTACTTGTTGAAGATCTTGAGTCTTTGTGCGATCCCATAAAATGGCCAATCAAAATGGTGAGTGGTACCGGTCAAGATAACGTGTTATTGCGGGATGTTTGTCTGCAAGTACATGGAGGCTGATTAAAATCCCACTTAAATACCACCAAGATTGGCTAAGAAGATGAATTTTGGGAGTTCTTACGCTATCTTTTGTTTGGGAATGAAAAAGCCAAAGCTAACTGTACATTTAAAGTTTGATAAGTAGAAATAATTGTCAGTATTTCATTTATTTTTTTCAATATTATTGGGCGGTTTGGATCTTTTATTACGATACTGTAATTTGGTTGATCTTTGGAATGCTTTGGGATGTGTTTCATCGTGCTCTGTGTCTCCTAGGAGTACGGTATTTCATCTATTTTCTTCAATTTTTCTTGGTAGTTTTGGATAAATTATGATTAGAACATCTGGTTGCTTTTTTTGGGACTCTGAGATGTGTTTGTTCTCTCTCTGTTGTTTATGCTATATATGCTCTCTATACTCTTTGTACTCTCTCTTTACTCTGTACTTTTTTCTCATACTTCTTGTACTCTATACTCTCTATTCCAGGTGGTTTGAAGACTATAAGAATATTTGAGGTGTTATGTAGCTTAACTCGTTGTATTCTCCTCATAGTACAGATTATTTGCTTATTTTTTTCCATTTCCACTTTTACTTTGCAGGACGAAGAGGAATTGTTCACTATAACCTTAAAGCAACTTGGATGCTCACAGGTTGCCTTTTATGAGTTTTCTGGCGGTTTGCATGTGTATACTCTATACTCTCTGTACTTTCTCACTCTCTACTCTCTGCTTTATGTACTCTCCTCTCTTACTCTCTGTACTCTCTGTCTCTCAATGAAAATTTAAAATTTACATTATCTAAAATTTACGTTATACTCATTACATTATACCTCAATCTAAAGTATCAGGAAAGCAATATGAACTACTTAGCATGTGAGCGTAATATAAAGTGATTACTTTCTATCAAATCATGCTTCTTAAAACCTACTTTCTCAAAACATGTGCATAAAATAGACAAATATCTTTACGATGATCTGACTTACCAATCTTATTGAAATATAAATTTTGAAGGCGTGTGGAGCAAATTATATATTTTAAGATGATAAATTTTTTCAAATAATGTAATAACGAAAGTATCATCATTTAAATTAATATCATTGATAAATTTATAAATAATTACTAAACTAATATCGTCGGTACTAATATAATCGTCATCACAGATTTTTTTCTTTTTCATAAAATGTAGAGTACTTTATAGAGTACATATATCAAACTATGTAATGCACAATAAATCATCATTCTCTAAGTAACAAACTCATCATCAATCGCAATTTGGTAAAATATGAGAGATTTAGTTGCCAGTTTACAAAGTTATGTACCCTCTATATTCTCTGTACTTTCTGTACTCTCTGTATTCTCCTATGAGTACATAGCTTTCTGAGCATTTTTATAATAATAGTACATTTCAGAATAAAGCTGATCAAAAGAAGAAAGTCATCCTGACAAAGAAATGATTACCGCGGTCACGGAGCATGAGGTCATCTAATCGCATCTCGGTCTTCTAATCAATCCCATAGGTGAGGCTCGGTGTGCTGTTAAGTAAAAAAAGTCATCTTGGGACTCTAAAGCTTTGCTGATTGCAGTCGAAAACACATACTAAATGATATCATGCATTGAAATATTTTCTGTAATAATCCATCATCAACTTAGTGTACCCTTTAGTGATTGATTGTTGAGCTCGAGTTGAATTCGAGGTAGAACATCGTTAGTTAATTTTTAACAACATCGATGTGTGCTGTGCGTACCTCGAAAAATACTCGGCATAATAGAAAGGTGTTGAGGGGTGACAAAAACGTTCACTATCGGTTTGAACTTTGGTTTACGTAATAAAAATATGATGGTTTGAAGATTAACAGTAATATTTTAAATACTACAAATTAAGAGGCAAATAGAGAATTACTCTTGGCTTTCTTGGATCTCTCATATCCATCCCAGCCTTGCGTTGAACACCCTTTGGGCGTTGCTTAATGGATCCTTCAAGATGTCTTTTCTTGTCTGTTGTGTGGTTGACTTCTTCCTTCTTTGTTTGGAGAATTCCCACTTATTATAGAGTCGACATCGTCATATAGTTTTTTTAAGGATTGAAGCATATAGTCCTCAGCTCTATTATTACCCTGTGCCCAGACACTTATTTGATATGTATATCGACTAACGTGGTTCGAAAAATAATGTCAGTAGCATTTCCATCTGTGCCTTCCACATCTCTTAATTTTCTATATGCACTATCGATGTAAATATCCTCTTTGCTCGGTAGACCATCGCATGAGTAGATACTTATAGAATGCACATCTTTCGACTAAGAACTCCAATACAATGGGCACAAAGTAATCCCATCATTTCAAATTTCTTACAAGTACAAGTTACATCTAGGGTTGTCCCATCGAAATGGACAGTCCATGTTTTGGATGATTTTTTATTCTCTAAGTTTCTCACCAAATACTCCATCGTCATCGACATCGATAGGCCTCAACTCCAAGCAAAAATTCTTCCTCAAATATAGTATACATCTTTCTTGTATAAAATATAGCAACTTATTTTAGAATTGGGTGTCTTAATTCGATGACTACACTTGAAGTCTTAGTCATGTTCATTCCGTGCCATGTCTCCATAACCTTTTCCAACCCCAAGAAATAATCGTGCGAACTTGTTGGTTTAGAGATTCCATGACATACGTTGTTCATTGACTCACGTTGCGTTTAACAAGATGCCCATGCACAGAATGAGTCTTCTTGAATGTAGTGGACCACGGATCTAATTTTATAAAGCTCAGCGATGATCATGCAAATTGCCTTCTTCTAGCATGGACAAGCTTCTTCAAACTCTTCCTCTGAGTCACATTTGCTCATGCATGCATAAAATATCCCTTGTACCCTCTTATTACTATTAAAGCAATGAACCTTGGAAGGAGCTTTCTTCGAAATATTTCATTGGCACAACCTATGAGTATGCGGTACAATTTTGATAGCTCTGCCTTTGATCTTGATCGTGAATATTGTTGTAGGATGTCATCACTCATCAAAGAAATGTCTAGAATAGCCATGAGGACTCAATTATCTCTTCGATAAAAATGCTACTCAAATAACATATTTTGTGATGATTCACTCCAACAAGAGGGGCACAAACAAGATTATATTTATTGAATTACTTGTATCAAAAATTATCACATCACCAAAAGCAGTCATATTCTATCCTAGACATGCCATTGCTAAAAAAAAACTTACTAAGCAATCGACTCATCAACTTGTACATCCCCAAACATCCGTCCATTGCTTGCCTTTCCTTGAATCAGCGTATTAATGCATTCGTCACCATTCACAATCCTCGATCTTTTCTCTTTCAATAAAATTGAAAGTATCTCTTTTGTGAATCAATATTCTTTTCGCCAACCTCCTCACTTAGATACACGAATGCATCGGTTGCTCTAATTAGGCCTCTGTCATTGTCTTCAAAGCCTTTTCATCAATGCATTGATCGAGAAGATGTAGGTCGGTGCTTTGCCAACAAATGATTATGACTTTTTTATATATTTTTTAACCATCCGTTTCCGTCCAAGTCAACAGAGAATCTAATCATGGTTGAACCGGATAAGCCATCCTTGTATCAGTTTTTTGGAATTTTGCTAAGCCATTTACGGCGATTTCTTCCCTTTTTTACATAAAAATCTTTTGATTTAATTTCTTGAGTTTGTCCAATAACTAGTATGGTCCTTCCCAGCTGTTTGATGTGCGTAGTCTGATGCAGTTACATCGCCTCCGTTCATTGATGGTGCCAAGGAGTTTCCCAAATTTGGTTCATTAAACATCACATCGTCATTTGCTCGTTATTCATTCATTCACCCACGACTCCACATAAATGTGACATGTAAAATAGCTTAAACAAATATATTCTCTCCAAATATGCCAAAGAAAGTGAAAAAATGAGCTAAATATAGAATGCAAAATTATCCAAACATCCCTCAAATTGCTTCCAATATAATGTAATGAACAAATTTCCTTCAAACTCAAAGCTGGAAAAAATGTCGTGTACTCTCAAGAGAGTGGAGAGTATACAAAATAACAAAACTAACCAACCTCCAAACAAGTAAAAAATCATCATAAAATATAAACAAGTTACCCATGAGTTGAAGAGTCAGAGTACTTAGTCAGAGTAGAGAGAGTACATAGAGTACTGAAAGTCTGAGAAGAGAAGTCTGAGAGAGTCTGAGAGGAGGAGGTCTTTCTTGCTCGGTAAGGCTTCTTTTGCTTTGTATTTTTTACCTCAAGATGCTCTTTAAGGGCTTCCTCACTGGAAGTCTTGACCTCATGATAACATTCCCTCATGCCATAAGACCTCCCCTGTTTGGCATCCATTATCAACTTCATGGGGTGATGCTCTTTAAGGCTTCTTTTGCTTTAAGGCTTCTTTTGCTTTGTGTTTTTTACCTTAGATGCTCTTTAAGGGCTTCCTCCGGAAGTCTTGACCCTGATAGCACATTACCTCTATTCCATAAGACCTTCTGTTTGGCATCCCAATTCTTCATTGAGTGAAAGGAATGCCTTAAAAGAAAGCTTGCTTATCCCAACAAGGCGGATTGAGGTAATGGATATTGAGTCTTGTTGAATTTCATGGAGTCTAATGAATTGAACAGATGAAGCCTCTGTAAAACGTCAATGACTTCATTGCTAAAGAGTCTTTATGAATGTCTGAGAATACCATGCAAAAATTCCCTAAAATCATCCAAACATATAAATTGCTTCCAACGGAATGTACTCTCTCTCAACAATAGGCCAAAGAAACTGACAAAAATCATATACTCTCATGAGAGTATAGAGAGTACATATCTAATCTTAACAAATCAACCAAACAACTCCAAATTGTGCAATGAACATATTTCCTCAAACAGCCAAAGAAATAGACAAAATGATCAAAATGCTTTGTACCCTCAAAGAGAATTCTGAGTACGAGAGTCTGAGATGAGATGTAATGAAAATAATCTCAAATAATTATTGAAAGCGGAGAAAATGACCAAAAATCACACTTATCTAGATGCAAAATAACACTAAAAAATAACCAAAACGACCTCCAAATTATTCCTCATAGATTGTAATGAACATATTTCCTCCAAGCAAAAAAGTGAAAAAATAACAAAATGCTCTATCTCGGAGAATACAGTCTGAATGCAGATGTAGAAATCCTCAGAAATCATTCAAACATCTGCTTCCAGGAATATAATAAACATAATCGAACAAGGGCCAAAAAATTAGAAAAATGGCAAAATAAGATGTACTCTCAAGAGTGAATCTGATCTTAACACTAAAAAATCACCAAAACCTAAATTATTCATGATGGATTGTAATAAATATATTTCCTCCATACATGCACATAAGTGGAAAAAAATCCAAAATGCTCTATACTCTCGTGAGAGTATAGAGTAATGGAAATCTCCATAAAGATTAACCAAACAATCACAAAATTGCTTAATGGAATGTAATGACCATATTCTCTCCATCCAGAAAATAAACTACAAAATATTCAAAAATTATCTACTCTCATGAGAGTATAGAGTATGCAAAAATCTCTCAAAATAAGTAAAGTCCTTACAAAGAACTCCAGTGTAGGAAATATACACTAAATAATGAAAGAATTTAATGAATAACACTAACAAATGTAAAAAAAATTGTATATACAATGGTTGAGAAAAATTAGATGAATTTTATTTAATACATCCTTAGCTATTTCCTTAAGGCCGTTCTTCATCTTCATGGTTCTTTTAAGAAAAGAGAAAATCTCTTTCTTTCTCTCAGCTAGGTTTGCAAGAAAAAAAAAATGCCTAAAATAAATTTAGATATATATTTCTTTTAAATTCTCTGCTCCCAGGCTTCTTCTCTGTTGTTTGAGCAGGGTCGGGCGATAAGCGGATAAGCGTGGTCGGTGTCATCAGTCTGATAAGTGCTAAAACAGAAAAAAAACCTCTGGACACGCGTCGGGCCAGGATTGGAGTCCGCACGTTATGTGTGGACTCCAGACGTAATATTTTCTCCTCTCTCACACTGGTTTTCCATTTAAAATAAATTTTTTAAAATAATTTTGAGATCCATTATAATTTAATTTTTTTTGTCAAATTAAAGTCTGTATAAAAGTATATATTGACACTTTATTGTATTTTTGATTAAATTATATTGTTGATAGGATAACTAGTATAGATTTGTATGCATAACATATAATTTCTATATATTTTAAAATTTTATATTATATATATAATATTTTTTTAATTAAAAAATTAATGATAATAATAACTTAGATATAATATTAAAGATTTAAATGTTATATATTTCTTAAAAAAAGGATAAGTTTTGTAAATAACATTAATTTTAAGTCTTAGTTGAGTGTAATTATCATTTATTTTTATTTTTTTCTAGAAATAAAGCAAATTCGGTCATGGCCACTACAACTCACTTTATTCGTCTTCAAGAAAGGAAAAATTAATGTAACGCTCTTGAATGCATTATTATTGGGGACAGTAGGATTCATTCTCTCAAATTTTAAAATTAGTGCTATAAACATTGCTCTTTATTTAATTAAATTCACACTAATTTCTAATATTGTTCTTTTTTTTTTACTTTAATTTTATACAAATATGAATCAGTGATCAAAATTTGAATGCGAGGTGTTCTATAGGGTTTGGTAATTTGGTATCATCTCTTCTACAAAATATGACGACGGGTCGGGAAATATTACTTGGGGCCATGCGCTTCCGGACCTCCTCTGGCTCAACCGATTCATATAGTCCCCTTGGTACGACCAATGGTGTTTGGGCTCGCTCTGCCATCACGGTAACATTGCCATGCTCTATGAAACTACCCAAGTCCGGTGCCCTCATCATCAACCACATCCCCTCTGGTCCGGCATAGCCAACCCCATCCTTCTCCCTCCTCCCTCAGATCACACTTCGACTTCGATCCAACCATGTGACCCTTGGGATGTTGACTTCAATGTATGTAGATTGGCTTAGGGATGCTGCCGTGGGATTTAATCTTAGCCGGATGTGGATTGTGTCGCGTCTTTCTATCAACCATTGGATGAAGCTTCCTGGGGAAGCAATGCGTAGCTTGTCAAGGAAGGGACTTTAGCTCGTATTTTGACTCTTGACGGTGAAGGCTCAGAAGGGTTAGAGGAAAGGGAGCTCGTGAGAGGAACTAGGCTTTTGCTGGAGATGAAAGCGGCTCAGGAAGGAGAAGAAGAAAAGGAAGAAATGCAGTAGCAACAAAGTTTGATCTTATTCTTCTTTGTTCTTAGAAGTTTATTTTATATTTTCTTAACATTCTTGTCTAATCTACTACCTTACATTAGTTTGTTAGTTATTTCTTTTCTTTACAAGATTTTAGCATCAAGATCTTGATTTCTTGTTTTTATCTTGGTGTGGTTATTCTCTGTAGATCTTGATTTATTTTATTTTACGTTAGCTTGTTGATGTGGTTATGCATTGATCTCTGGGCTTTCTTTTACTACGTAGTGGCTTTGTATTTATTTTGTTGTTTTATTGGACAAAATCTTTTTTCCAAGATGGGGTTTTTCTTTCTCTTGTGATGTTGATGTGTATGACTACTGCGGGTCCATATCATTACCCCCTTCCAAAAAATTGACCTTGTCCTCAAGGTCAAAATTAGGGTAAGTTTTTTGAAACTCCTTGAATGGTATCCAAGATGCATCCTTTGTTAACATTCCATCCCATTGGATTAGGAATTCTTTAATAGGCCTATCTGCTTGTAGTATTGTTCTTTCATCTAAAACTTTGATGGGTTTAACCAATGGCTAGTCATTTATGAATTGTGCTGGAAGTATAGCTGGGTGTAGCTTGGAGTCTTTTCTTGTTTAACTAGAAACATGGAATACATTGTGGATCTTTGATGTTTCGGAAGTTCCACTTTATATATACTCTTGACCTATCTTAGAGAATTTTAAAGGTCCATAGTATTGCCTTTGTAATTTTGAGTAAGGGTGCTTTAATACTGAATGTTCTTTTTATTCCACAATGACCCCCTACTAGTGATGAATGTAGTTCTCTCATGATGGTGATTCTTACTTCTGATTTTGCAACTATTACAATTCTATTTTTGTAATATACTAACCCATTATAAACTCTATGTTTTGGAAAAAACTCTGAGTTTTCTGTTATTTGATGATAGAGCTATTGTAATTTTGGAATAACTTGTGCCTCATCTTTAATTTCGTATTAAAGAGTTGAATTGTTGGGTGTAAACATAGAAACTCGATAAGTAGAGAACTTTGAGGTCATTTGTAAATTGATCTTACGGACTAAAATTCTGACATAAGGCATCCTTTGTTTATGATACGATTTGTATTTGTATTGTATAAGCCAGAGTTTGATTAAGAATCTTTGATGTTGGTGTAATTGTTTCTTTGCATTAGTCTAATGCTCTTACGATCTAATGGTGAACTTCTTTAACGGATATTGCCTCCATCTCTCCACTGCTTCTATTATGGCATATAGTTCCCTTGCATAGGTTGATGACCTTTGTAAAGTTGGAGATAATTTCTTGCTGAAATATGCAATAGGATGGCTATTTTGGATTAATATTGCTCTATTGATGCTTGGCATCTTTCTCTGATGAAAGGTATATAAAAATTTGGAAATGCTAATATAGGTAAGGATACCATAGCTTCTTTTAGATGTATGAATGCCTTTTGAGCTTCTTTTGACCACTGAAATTACTGTTTAGCTAGGAGTGATGTTAATGGTGCAGCAATTGCTGCATATTATCTTACAAATTTTCTATAATATCTTGTTAAACCCAGGAATCCTCTTGGCTATTTCATTGAAGTTAGAACGGACCATGATTGTACTGCTTCAATTTTCTTTTGATCTACTTCTATTCCAGTGACATATGGCCTAAGTATTCTATTCTTTCTGGATGAATGAGCATTTGGGCGGTTTGATAAATAATGCATTTTGTTTGATTTCTCAAGCGCTTGTAGATGTTGTTGATGTTGCTCAATGTTGGGGCCGTAGATTAAAATATCATCAAAGAATATTAACACAAATTTGCATAGGAAGGGTTTAAGTATTGTATTCATCATAGCTTGGAAGGTTGAGGGTGCATTTGTTAACCCAAATGACATGACTATGAATTTATAATGTCCTTCATATGTTCTGAAGGCTGTTTTGTATATATCCTCCTCTGCCATTCTTATTTGGTGGTACCGTGAACGCAAATCTAGCTTTAAAACAATAGTTGCTCCATGTAATTCATCCATTAGTTCTTTTGGTGTTGGTATGGGAAATCTATCAGGAATGGTGATTTTGTTTAGTGCCCTATAGTCCACACAAAATCTCCAAGTCCCATCTTTTTTTTTATTAGCAGGGCTGGTGAAGAAAAAGGGCTAGTGCTTTCCCTTATCACATCCAACATTTCTTTGATTAATTTCTCAATTTCTGTCTTCTGAAAATGTGGATATCTATAAGTTTTAATCTTTATTGGTTGAGTGCCAGGTGAGAGATTAATATGATGATCTATTTCCCTTTTTGGAGGTAAATTCGATGGTGCTTGAAATATTTCTTGATGTAATCATTTGTATATATTTGCGGTAGGTATTGAATTTTTTTTGTTATAGAGTCATCATTTGTGATACCTCTCTGATGTATAAGTAGGATGCTATCTCATCTTTGTTTTTCAGTTTTGTAAAGCGATGTAGTAATGCTTTCCACATTTGAAGCGGTGTCTCCTTGCAGTTGTATTATTGTGTCATTATATCGAATTTCATAGTTAGCTTCACATGTCGTGGTGCATTCTCCCAGTTGTTCTAGCCATTGCTACTACATATGCTCCTTGCATGGTAAGGTAATCTTATGAATGTATATTCTTGTAATTTGATAGGTATGTTGGAGAAAACTCCTGAGCATTGGAGTGTCTCCTCATTTTCTACTAATACTTTGAAAAAATATACAGGTGTGACTGTGTGTTCTATGAACTTGGCTAGTTTGAACTGTATAAAATTGTGTGTTGATCCTTATCTATCGATTTGACTGGTTTATTACCAATCATCCCTTGTAACGTAATGTCCTCGGTTTGATTGTTCGTGAATGCATTGAATTTTTACGGAATGTCCTCATGTATTAACAGATTTTCTTGGTGGCTTTCTTGCTGCAGGTTGTAGTCCTGATCATCATTGACTACCATGAGGGAAAATAACTTTGATTTACATGTGTGGCCCCTATGATATTTCTCATCACAGTTAAAGCATAATCCCTTTTTTTTCTTTCTTCTAACTGTGTTGTTGTAAGTCTCTATATTGGTATATTTGGTTTGTTACTACTGCTGTTATTGTGAATTAGCATAGTTAGAGTGGGTAGTAATGGTTGCTATTATTTCAGTGATGTTGCTTGGTTGAAACGTGAACTTCTTCCTACATATACATCATCATCATAATCTATCTTCCATTAATTTTGCTAGTTGAAAGGCTTGTTGTAATGAAGTTGGTTGTAATGCTCGACTTCTCTTTTTAATGTCTTGTCTCGGTCATTCAAAGAAACTTTGAAGGAATTCGGAGGAATTCCTGAAATTTTCTTCTAAATTCATTATAAAATTCTTGGTGATATTTTTTTGTAATTTGGCTAATTCCCCACGTAAGTCTCGTATCACGAAGGTCCAAATCTTTGTATTATTATCTTTGAAATTTTGCCAAGAATGTAGTTGTTTATTGAGATGCATCCATTGGAACCAACTTAGAGTAGGTCCATCCATATAAACTGATGCTATGATGAACTTCTGTTCTTTTGAAAGGTTATAATATTGGAAGAATTGGTCTACCTTGAATAACCGTCTCTTTGGGTTCTCTCCATTAAATCAAGGCATGTCTACTTTAACTGATCTTGAATTTTGATTGTATGATTTAATTTGAGGAGTAAATTCTACAGGATTAGAGTTACATACTTGTGATTCTTTACTTTCTTGTTGCTATTCTTGAATTGATTTTTCCGACTTATCTTGATGGTGAGTCTTCTTGATACTTCATTCAAGATAATGGTGATTGATGTCATCTTCATCATCATTTTTCAATCTTCCGCATTCTTCCAATGTTTTGTTGCGTGTCTTGTGCCGTCTGCCATTGTTTCTTGCAGGAATGAAGGTTCAACGAGAGCACCAAATGATATGACCCGAACATATCTGAGCCGTTAGATTGACTTAGGGATCTTTGCTGATTTAATCTCGGCGTGGATTGCGTCGCGTCTTCTATCAAGTTGGATGAAGCTTCACAGGAAGCAATCGTGCTGTCGAGGAAGAGACTTTAGCTCATATTTTCGACTCTTTGAGCGGTCGAAGGCTCCAGAAGGGTTAGAGGAAAGGGGCTAGAGCTTGTGAGAGAGAACTCTTTGCTCTAGATGAGAGAAGCGACTCAGGAAGGAGAAGAAGTAGGAGAAGATGAAGGAGAAGAAAAGAAAAGGAAGAAGGAGTAGCAAAAGTTCAATCTTATTCTTGTTTGTCCTCGAGCTTATTTATAGCCTATTTTCTTTACATTCTTGTCTAATCTAACTACATTCTGTTAGTTTGTTAGTTATTTCTTTTCTTTACAAGATTTTAGCATCAAGATCTTGATTTCTTCTTCTGTTTTTCTGTTATCTTGGTGGTGTAGTTGTACGTCAAGATTTGATTCTATTTTGTTAGTTTGTTGATGTAGTTGTCTGATCTGTTATGCAGTGGCTCTTTGAGCTTTCTTTTACTACGCAGTGGCTTTGTATTTATTTTGTTGTTTTATTGGACAAAGTCTTTTAGCCAAGATGGGGTTTTTCTTTCTCTTGTGCCGTTGATGTGTGCAGCTCTGTCTAGGTCCATATCACGACCCATCCACCTTCCTCCTCGCAATCGGCTCCAAGGACAACTCATGGCGCCATCTAGTGTAGCATATGTCGCCACCGAGATTTCCTCTCTTATCTTCTCCTCCCATTCTCCGCATGAGGGAGCATCTGGGAGTGCGTTGATTTCTTTCTAGTTAGTGTTGATGGGAGAGTGGGACACATCGGAGAGAGTGGAGAAGGAATCAAACATGTTTTGAAAGCCGTTTGGATGATGATCGACATGTATATGGAGGTATGATGAGAGGAGAACAAGTGGGCGCCTGATGATGCAGAGAAGGATGTTGACGTCGGACTTAGCTATGATTGGGTGGCTTCATTTCTCTCTCTCTCTCTCTCACTCACACACACACACACGAGAGAATATTACATGCGATCTCGAGATGCAATTTTTCATTTGAACATTCAATCATGTGTAAATACATGCCACCACGTGATTGATAGTGCACGTAATATTTTTTCCTCTCACACACAAGTTTTCGAAGGTTTATATCCCATTAGACGTTCTTCAAGATGCCCACTTAAAAAAATTTAAAAATAATGTTCGTTTGCATACATAATATATAATTTTTATATATTTATATTTATAATATTTACATTTTATATTTATTTAAATAATACTTAAATATTTATTATTATATAAAAATAATATATACTTTTTATGCATAGAAAAAACAACTAATTTTATAAATTATAAATTATAAATATTAGATATGTAAATACATAAAAATTATGTGCTATATATATAAATTTAAAAAGAATAAATGACAAAAGTAAATGCCCTAAAATAAAATTGCCTATAATTCCTACTCATGATCTATATTCGGTGATAGTTGCAAATATAATAATTAAAAATAAAGTTCTCTATTTTTATCCACAACTCTAGTTTTAGTATGTATATAAAAGAGTTGAAGTTTGCTTCATATATACTGTTTATTAAAATATAAATATATACTATTTATTATCAATGTTCTAAAATAGAGTTATGATCACATTAAATTTACATTTAGATACACAGCTTTTTTTTATAAAAAACAAAATATTAACTAAATAATTCTTTTGGTGATGCAATAATTCTATAATAAGATTTAAAAAAATTTATATAAATATCACATAATTTTTTATTTTATATACCTAATTTCTAAAATTATATATATATATATATATATATATATATATATATATATATATATATATATATATATATATATATATATATATATATATATATATATATAATTTATATTATTTATATAAAAGGTGTATTGAAATTATTGATGATCCATTTAGATGCGCATATAAAGTTCCCACCATTCACCACAATCTTGCACGATCACACTAGATTTGCCTTTAACGCTATCCATAAAATATATTGATCTTACTATTATTAGTTTGAGTCACATACTTAGAACGGGTTACTGACATTCAACTAATGGAGGAGATTTAAGGAGTGCTTATAATGGATAATATTTATCAGATATGCAACCTTTGCATCAATTGGAAGTCAAGTAAATATATCTTAAAATTTACTTAGAAATAACATCTATATTTTTAGTCACAAATCATCAAAAATGGCTAATGTCATGTGGCTCTGAAAATTTGCCATTGATCTCTCAATTGAGAGAGTGTGGTTTATATGTTTATGAAATTTTTAGAAGGCAAATGGAATAATAGATAAGACACTACTCAGAGATTTCGTCCTTATTTTGTGAGGACTTTAGATCTAGTTCCAGGTTTCTTATAGACACAAGCACTTATAGTTAATTAAATTAGAGAGAACTTTCGATTAAGAGATGCTAAATGCATAACGTGTAGTACTAGTATGTAGAGTATATAAAACTGTGAATTTATGAAAATTAATTAATGAGAGTAGGATGACTTCTACCTCCGTAATTTTTTTAGAATTTATTAATGAGTTAATCAAGAAAATTAATTAATGAACTCTTAATCACTCTCTTAATGTAATTAAGGTTAATTAAGCGTGTGAACAATAGTTTAACTCCTTGATTAAGTTAATTAACTTTGTTTAAGTGATCAGAAGGTTTATGAAATGATTTTAGGATCTTTTTCTTAAGCTATTCCCTAAACCCGCTTCCTTCCTTAATATAAACTTAATTAATGACTACTTAATTAATTTGATAAAATTTTCAAAACTTTCCGAATTTAACTAGATGCTTGGGTGTTCAATAACTTAAACTTAAGGAAATCATACCTAACCCACATGTGTGGGAGACGTTATGAAAGTGCTTAAATTAAACTCTTTAGCTTAATTAATCTTTAATTGTGAGCAAATTGCATTAGGTACCTTTCTTTCCTAAGATGCATTGCTGATTTAAATTCTTTGTGGTTTTATGTCATACATTGGCTCATAATTATTTGATTAAATATGTTAAAGTGGCATAGGTAATTAATGAACTTAATCTACACCTTTAACCAAAGCATAAAATTAATCTAATCACCTAAAAGTTAAATTAAAATAATACACACATGTGGGAATGGGTAAGGACCAACAAACATTCTCACACTTTCCTGATTTAAAGCAAACTCAAAATAAAATGAAAGTCTCTTTAAACAACTTTTGATTCTCTTTAAATGATCTTACTTCATAAGATTATCTTTAAGAATTAATTAGAGTGAATGAAATTACATGCTTACGTCACTTAATTTCTTTCCTAGCATGATGAATGTATATGTCATATGAAAATCATGCATTATTGCTTTTTTAAAATCAAATTCAAAATGAAATATTTTCTTTATGTCAAATTGCATATTTTGGCTAAAGTAAAAAATATATGTATTATTATCATATTAAATTCAATTATTTTTATAAATCAAATACCTAAAACTGAAAGTGTGCTACTTATAGTTTATTTATAAGCTTGCATGTGACTATAAAAATGTGTCTTATGTTTGCTTCCTTTCTTTCCTCTTAATATGGATTTGAATAAGATATGCAAAGTGTATGGTTCTTTTAAAAAAACATAACACTTACTTAAATCTATTCTTATCCTCTTCCATTTTATGACTTAAGAAAGATCCTTACACTTACACATATAAATTGCATAACTAAGTTCAAACATAAGTATAAACTTTTGCATCTTTCTTTTTCATTCATTTCTTTTGTACATATGCTTGTATTTAAGGAAAGTGGTATATTAGTCTGGACAACCCCGGTGTTGTGAGGCTTTAAGTAGCCCTAAGTAGGTCTTGTACCTTACACCTCTGGTTAACAATGGTGCCGTACTCACTTATATCTTTCATACATACATGTGTGCATATGAAAAGTGGATAAGGAAACCTCTTTTCTATTTAATGAAAATCATGCATCATAAAGTATTCAAATTTTCTTAAGTAACTCACTTAGCATTCTCTTTGCATTTCTTCTTTTGTATATTTAAGAAAAATGGTATATTAGTTGACAATCTTGGGGTTGTGAGGCTTTAAGTAGCTAAGTAGGTCTTGTAACACCTGGTTAATAATGTCATACTCACTTATGTCTTTTATACTTGTAAATGTGCATATGAAAAATGGATAAAAGAATCACTCTCTTCTACTTAACAAAATTATGCATACATAAAAACATTTCAAGTTTCCTTAAGCAACCTCTCTTAGAATTCATTATTAAGATGTGCTAAATATTTGCATTGCATGTATATATATGCTTAGGACTCATTCATGTGCATGATACATATGTGGGAAAGAAATAAAATGTTGTGTGTAATGTGATAGTAATTCATTTTACTTAATCTTAAAATGCCTTTCTTTTTTAGTAGGTTTATTTAGAGAAGATCTAAACTTAGGATTAATTAAAATACATAATAAAACATTCACTAAACAAAATTCTTAATGAATCTATCTTGAAATCACTTAAAGTAGGGAGGAAAGAAGTTCTCTTCTCTTTTCCTCTCTTATAACCTTTAGTAATTAAGTAGGTTCATTCAAACTAAATCAAATCATCAAATAAAATTAACCCATATAAACTAAAGAACTTAAATGGGACTACCCTCCTAAGTTGAACATTTTTATACTTGGAAAATCTTAACCTTAAAGCCTACCTAAGCATACCACATAAACCTTACATGGCCCACACATTAGGCTAAGTCACCACTTCTAGTCCTATGTTAGGGAGGTGCATGGTTTGATGTTTATTTTTATTTTGTGATGTAATATTTTAGTATGGATGTTAGGGTATGTATGCATTGAATGAAGGATAATTTAGTCTAGTCATTATCTTGAGGGATTATGCTTGTAATAAAAATATTTTGTTGTGCTTATACCCTTAAGCATAATCCAGAATAGGCCAGGTGGACTTGGTTACCCATTTGTGGGGTGCTAAGTCCAATTTGTTTATATACATGCTTAGAAATGTGTGGTTTGTTTAGCTAATCTATATTTTGCAGGTTTTAGTTAGATTTACTTTTTCTCTTTTTTGCCTTTGAATGATTGTTATGGATTAGGATTTATGGAGCCAATTTATGTACCATTGAAAAACCACCAAAATTTCATAACATGAATTCAGTATTTTCTTTAATTTATTTTTGGGTTGTGGGTGCTTAACATTTGGGCTTTTATTCTTTTGCGTTAGCTTTATAAAATATTTGATATTTTGTTTAGCTTATACTTTAGAAATGACATACTTTTCTAGTTTCTTCCTTGCTTGATGTATGGCCTAGATGACGATTATGCTCTTAGGAAAAAATAAATCTTCTACCAAATTAATCAATTCAAAATTAAAATAAATCACTCATAACCTCATTTAAAGCCTAAGTTAAAATCAAGATAAAAGAATTAACAACCCTGGATGAGTATTTCTTTTACAATATCATACACAACATATTGATTCACTCTTGATTTGGAGGGGTTTCACTTCTTAGAGAACTTGACCTTTGAGAGCCATGGTGAAAACACACCTCCCATCTTCGATTTTGGCCATAATATAATTTCTCATGCATTAGGCATATAAATCCTATAAGCCTAAGTCAAATGATTGTCCAAAAATGAAAATAACATGTAATATAATTTGCATTAGATTTAGGTCATCTGAAACATGCTCTTACATAATCTAGTCTCTTTAGGGAGTGAGTTTAAGGATTTAGTCTCTTTCTAAATAAACAACGCTTAGCATCTTGCATAAAGCATATGATTTACATGAGTTCATAGGAGGAGTTAGTTGAGGCTCAGCAGTTGTAAGTCAAATTCGGTGGTTGTCTTCCTCTCTTGTGGAGGCAAACTAAACACCCATTTTTGCCTTAGATTTAGGTCATGCTTTTGGCCCATGCCAAAGCTCTCTAGATTTTGGTTTTGAGGTTGCTTCTCCCTTCTATGGGCCATAAGCACAAATCCTCACCTGTTAGGCATTTCCATAACCTTATATTGTGGAATTATAAGCTCTAAACTTCTAATAAAAATTCAACTCAAATAAATAATTTCTCTCAATTTCAAAAATGTAAAGCCCAACCATAGGATAGTTTGGGATGTTTACTAGGCTTCCTAGTATCCTAAACATCCCCTACTCACCTCCATTTAGCTTCGATAAGAACTCCCTCCTCTTGATCTATCCCACTTAATTTTCCAAAAATAAACAAATTGATTTATAGTCCTACCTATTGAAATCTTTGGAGACAACGATCATTTACCTTAATCGAGTATTCTAAGGAATCCCCTTTCCTTAGGATGTAATTAATGAGGAATGAACTTAGCGAACCTGGTTTAAAATAAACCTTACTTTACTTTTTCATGTAAAGAAGATGAAGAATCTCTAGTACATATGCAGACTCATAGTCCTTAGGAGTCCTTATTAAGGTGATTAGGTCTATTGTAGGGTGGTGACTTCTATCGAGATACACTTCTCCTGTCATGCGATCACCTAATAAGAATATATGTGGATCTACGTGTGTCGACCAAAGGCATATATTTTCATTTATCCTCTTCAAGAGGATAGATTAAGGCGGGAATATTTTCACCATAGATTTTTCTAGCGACTCTGCTGAGGATGGTTCCTCTCTCCATCTTTGGTAAATGATTGTTGTCTTTGAGTATCGATAGTGGGTTTGTACTTTGGTATGAATCAGACTATCTTTCTTTGGCACTTAGCTTATTTCATTCTTAAGTTGAGTTAGCCTCTTTTGGTTTAGGACCTCACTGTTGGTCTTAAAACCCCTTCTCAATGGGTAAAAATAAAAAGATCTAAATAAAAAGAAAATACTTAAAGACTTCCACATCATTTTTTATAAGGAAATGTTCATTCTAAAATAATAAAGACAAAATAAATTTTCCATAAGAACTTTCCCTTTCAAAAAGGCACTCTTTTAAAAATGCACTTAAGAAATATTTTCCACAAAAATTTTATCACCCTCATTTAACAATTCTCATAATTGTTACATGTAGGGACTTTCAAAAATAAAACTAACAATCTTTTCCAAAAGCACAAATGAATTCAATTCACTTTGATGAAGATTTCATTTTCACAAAATAAAATGAACAATCATCTTTCCAAATCAAAAATAAAGTTTTCAAAAAGCACATATGAACCTTTCCATTCAATACACTCACACCTATTGAATGAAAGTTTCATTTTCAAATAAAACTAACAAAATCTTTTTCAAAAGATCAAATGGACATCTCTTTCAATTCACTTTGATGAAGATTTCATCTTTCAAAATAAAATGAGCAATCATCTTTCCAAAAAAAAAAAAAATCAAAATCAAAATCAAAAATTAAAATTTTCAAAAAGCACACATGAACTTTTCCATTCAATACATTTTACATCTATTGAATGAGTTTCATTTCAAATAAAATTTTCAAAAGCACATATGAACATCCTCATTTAATTTACTCAAATTTATTAAATGAAGATTTCATTCCCACCTAAAATTAATATCATTTGGAAATCCCACTTACACATATCTCACATATGATTAAGTTGAAATTCCTCTCTTTCAAAAAACAAAACAAAGAAGAAGCAATAATCACACACAAAATAATTTTCTTTTTTACATTTCAAAAATAAGATTGATTCCATTCATACATACCCAAATTTGTTGAATGGAAATTCTTCTCAAAATTGAAACTTAACAATCATATTTTCAAAAAAATTTCAAAGAACATTTTGGAACTTCAGTTAACATACTTAAATTTGCTAAGTGAAGTCTCCAAATCCAAAATAAAAAATTTCCAAACACATTGGAAACTTCATTTAGCATCTCAAATTTGTTAAGTAAAGTTTCCAAATCCAAAATCCAAAATTTTCAAAGACATTATGGAATTTCATTTAGCATACTTAAATTTGCTAAGTGAAGTCTCCAAAGTCAAAACCAAAATCTTAAACAACTTTTGGAACTTTTATTCCTTAGCATGCCAAATTTGCTAAGGAAAAGTTCTATTTTCAAACCAAACTAAATCAAAAATTTTGAACACATCTTTGAAATTTCATTTAGCAAATTTGCTAAGTAAAATTTCATCAAAACTAAGTGGGACTTCTTCTTTAACATACCAAATTTGTTAAAGGAAGTC
Source organism: Cymbidium sinense (assembly GCA_021442155.1). Lineage (NCBI taxonomy): Eukaryota > Viridiplantae > Streptophyta > Magnoliopsida > Asparagales > Orchidaceae > Cymbidium > Cymbidium sinense. Next base: position 65,736,454 of record CM038222.1, read on the forward strand.
TCACAAATCAAATCAAAACAAAATGAAACACTTAGGATTTCCTTAGCATACCTAAATTTGCTAAGGATTCTCTTTCAAAAATCAAACATCCAAATAAATGAAACACTTAGGATTGTCTTAGCTAAACCAAGATCCTATTTTCAAAAATCAAACAAACACACTTGAATTCTTCACTTAGCATACCTAAATTTGCTAGAGTTACAAAATCAAAACAAAATTCACAAAAGAAAACACTTTTTTAAAATTTCACTTAGCATACCTAAATTTGCTAAGTAAGTGAAATTCCAAAACAATAAAAAAAATAAAAATAAAAATAAAAACAAAAACAAAATCAATCTGACCCTTACTTTAACATACCTAAATTTGTTAAAGGAAATGGTTCTCAAACCAAAAATTCAAATTCAAACAAAACATGAATCTATGGAAGCATCCTTATCAAAATTTTGAATCCATATTTCAACATACCAAATTTGTTGAAGTTTCATTCATTCATCACAATCCATTTTGAACCTCACTTAACACTTCTAAGTTGTTGGATGTAGGTTCAAATTTTCATCAAAATTCAAAAAATAAATCCATGAAGATAGAAATTTGATAAGTTCATTTCTCGATCTTTATAGTTTTCATTCAAATTGTTGACAAGGTTGTGAAAATTGGATCACATACAAGACATGTTGAGTTTGATGGTTTTATGAGCAATGACATAATAAATATTAAAATGATTAAATATATATCTAATTAAATAATACAATAATTTAAATATATGATAAATATATAATAAAAATAAATATAAATATATAAATAATATTGCTTGATTATAATTTTAAAGGTTGATATAAAGCTTATTTAGTTATAGTTATTGTGAATTATAAATTTATATAAATGTATTAAATATATCAAAAAAAATTATTATATAAGTTTATGAAAATTAGTATAAAATATAATTTAAAAAAAATTATAGTTTGTATTAAAATTATATAATAGAATATAAAATTTATTTTAAAACTTTGTAAAATATATCTAACATGTAAATATTATTATAAAAATTATATATTTGCAATAAAAATATAAAATTTTAAATATAAAGTTATTTTAAAAAACTTTATAAAATATAGCTATCATAAAAATATAGTATTTTTAAAATAATTTTTTATATTATAAAATATAATTTGTAATAAAAATATAAAGTTAAAATTCAAATGTTATTTTCATCTTATATCTTAATACTATTCTCATTAAAATATAGTTTTATTCACTATTTAGTCCCGCATCATAAAGATGAATAAGTTTGTACTCTTTATATACAAAAAAGAGCTCCAAAATGTAACCTTGTAAACTACTTGAGTGGTTGTATGGTGGTTATATCATAAAATAATATAATTACATTCATATTAATAAAATAAGATTTTAAAATTTATAAAAGAAATTAAAAATTATTATTAAAATTTATAAAAGAAATTAAAAATTATTATTAAAATTTATATTAAAATTTTAATTATTTGATTAGATAATATAAAATAGTGATGAAGAGATAATTTATTGAATCGACTGGTTCTTTAAAATGGGAGGCAAGTTGATGATAGGCGGTTCTCACAGTTTTGAAGATCTCCAATTTTCTAGGTGATGATGCCTATGGGCACGGTTTCGTCCAATACTGGTCCACTTTTCTCACTGCGGTTGTTGAAATGGCCGGTTCTCAGATGTTTGTTTTCACCTTCCCCCATGATATGGATATGGCTTTAGATCAAGCCGACTTCTCCAGTCTAAACCATACCCACTTGATTCACTTTAGTCGGGGATTTAAGGGAGGCATGATTACTTGTAAGGGCACTCCCCTCCCGATCACAACCAGGTGGGAAGAAGTGGGTCATCAGATTGACTTACCCTCATTTTGATGTCTCACAGAAGAGTATCAGACTTTAGTTATAGCGATTGCCATCTGCCTCATGCGGAGAGTTGTTCATGTTGCCCGGTGAGGCTAGTACACCATCACATGCCCTCCAAGTAAGGCTCCCTGTCTCGTCCCATATTTGAGTATGGGTCTCACTCCTCCCATCCCACACGTGGAATAAGAACCACGATCAGCTGCACACCGAGAGGCGAAGCGGCTATCTGGATGAGTTTCCGTTGTCACTTCACCCAGTTCTGAAACGTTCCATCCTCTCTCATTAGGCAGAGGATGTTGAGGATCCGTTCATCACCTCCTCAGTGGTGCATTTTCATCCAGCAATTTTAGAGTGGGAGGTGTCAGCCTCCGATCTTTCAATGGTGAGGAATCTGAGCTCAGTCCGCTTGGTTTGATTTTTGATCTATTATTCCCCATAGTGTGGGGAAGCAGATTCATCAGGAGAGGGCCCGTCAAGCCCATACAACCCACATTACTAGCAGGGAGGGTAGAGGTTGGTGTGACATCTATTGATTGATTTTCCATCTGGGTGTGTTACTGTGACCATGATAGTATCCTTCTTGTGGGACTAGTCACCATAGGGGTGACTCCGTGCATAGAGTTGGTGGTGTCTCCACCCCATCTAACCCCTCACCCATCACCAGTTACATCATCTTATGTTCCAGAGAAGGCCATATCGAAAAGCACACCTCGTTGGTGATCGATGAGGATCTACCCTTACCATGGTAGGTTGAGCTCTCCGACCTTCACCCAATGGTGATGCGGAAGGAGTGGCGAAGCTCGTGGTCATCCCTTCACCAACTACGCCCGGATGAGATGGTGACATTATTCAAATATTCCGGATGATCCAGGCACGAGTGGAACATCTAGGATTGTTACCTCTTATTACATTAGTCATTCATCCAGTGAGTAGTCCACCGATTGACTCTCAGTGGCGAGGCTCTCGATTGATGATCCTGCATTAGAGATCATTTGTTCTCATTCAAATTGATCGTTCTCTCAAGAGATAGTAGCATTATCTTGTAGAAGAAGGAGATTTTGGGATACGATTGGTTAGATGAGGAGAAGGCCTTGATCCCAATGATTTGTTGGGAGACTTCGGTGGGTTTGTATGATAGATAGATGAGGATCCCTCCTTGAGCATCGACTATGGAAGGTGTTGAGCTAGCGAAGACACAACCCTTCGACCAAAGCACTATCAAATAGAAGGATGAAAGATAGATGATGGAGGAGGCTGATCACAGCTATCTTAGCATTGAATCAACAAGTTCATCCTACCACGGTGAGACTAGTTAGAGTTGGTGCATGTCTTAGACCAAAAGACTTTACCTCCAGTAAAGCAAGGTAACACTAGCATGTATAGAAAGGTAATGGATAATACCTCCATATAGGAAAAGGATATCAAGTCCATGGTTGTGCAATAGAAAGGAAGCATTGGCTCAAGCCGGATCATCATTCAAAGGTAGACCCTAAGAGAATTTGATATCAATCCATATCCTAAGGGTTTCATGCCACATTTATTCAAGAGTTTTGAGCAAAGGCAATATTACACACTTAATTGAGCAAGGTGGCGAGCTTTTATTCCATCTTCATCAATGCTTAGCAGGATAGCTTTATTGGTATGTTGAACTTCCAAATAGTTCTGAAGACTTTTGAGTTGGAGCATTAAGAGGTTTCTTTGGAGAAAAGGTCATTTGCGATCTAGTGGCGATAAGGAAATGATGGCCAAAGCGGTTTGAGAGACCTCATTACCACCATTGCTTATCCTCTACCAATAGCATCAAGCCTCCAGTAGCCTCACCTCACCATCTCAACACTACCATCCACCTACCTTATGGATAAGCTAAAACAAGCCATATTCATTTAAGAGGGAGGTAGTTAGAAAATCTTTAAGAATCTCTTAAAGAAACCGACTTTCACTACCCAACAAGGTCGAGAAGTGGATAAATGATCCTAACTTTTTCCCTACCACCGCATGCTAGGTCATGTTTGGAGGATTCTACATTCAAGGACTAACTTGAACATAGCTTCAAGACCGATGTTATAGTCAGGAATACCTTGTGGAACAACCATCTAGTTCCATTAGGGTAATCCTGGGGATGACTGTGATCCTTCCAAAACCAAAGAAGGTTGGGATATCTCCTTATCCAAAACCTCTAAGAAAATTATCTCCAAAATCAAGAAACTTTCCTGTGTGCTGAACTCAAACCTCCAACATCAAGGAAGGTTTGCAAGTGTGAAAGGGAGAAGAGCTCAAGAAGAATAAAGAAGATGTGCCGGATAGCCATTATAGCAAACCACCACCAGTCCATCCTCCACTTACCCTCACACCACTTTTCACTTCTAGCTTCTTCTTCTACTAGTAAAACTCTTATATCGATGATAAGGGCATCAAATCTCTACCCCACTCACTTTACTTGATTTCTACTTTGTACCTCCAAATCAATTCCAAGAAATTGAAGAATAAAGCTAGCTTGAATTACATCTGTCACTTCATTGTCTCAATCTATTCTAAATAACTCTTCAAGTCTAAATAATAACTATAATAATTTGATCTTTCTCTTCTCACAAAGTTAGTTTTTTTTCTACTTAATACTATGGTTCACCTTGAGATAGACTTGGAATCATCCGACTGAGGGTCCCATAGAGAAGTCAGGTGAGGCAAGTGTAGAACCTTCCATTACCCCACCACAAGAGATCATCAAGTCAACCTCCGTAGTGGCAAGGTTCTACCTCCTAGGGACACCTCAAGAGGGAAACAAGTCATTGGGAGGATCGAGAAGCCCCTCCATGATGCTCCACCCTTGGATATGCTTATGGAGGATCGCCCAAGGTGGACTACCTCTCTCACTAAGAAAGTTGTCATCTAAGCTAAGCATATATGATGCCCTTGTCTTATCCAAAGAGATGAGGGAATCATTAATCAAGGCTCTGATCAGATATGCTTATCAACCGACTATGGTGAGGAGGCACATTACAAAAGAAGCTTGGGATCACTTTCAGATGAAGACCTTCTTTGGGGACTTGGAGCACAACCGCCCCTACATTACATAATTGACAGCGTATTTAGACTGCGAGTTCTGATCCAGTGTGCTGAACATTATGAGTCTAAAGACCCTGAAGATCGAAGACATACACACTGAGGAGATCAATGATGTTGAGAGGATTCAATGAACTGAGCTTTAGGTTCCATAGTGTTACCTTTGGAGAGATAGACAAAGCCAAGTTTTTTCATATTGATCAATACTTTCATTCACGCTTTGCTCATTTTGGATACATCAACAAGATAATTCCATTCCTCCATCGCATGAAGTTCGAAGGATGATTGAGTATCAAAGGAGATGAAAAGCCATTTTCGCTAGAGGTTGAGATATATGAAGATGCACCTACTATCTTCCTAAAACACCCTTTCTCATGAACTTGGAAAAATTCAAACTCAAATTCAAAAGAAAAAAAAAGAAAAAGAAAAGAAAAAGGAAAATCCAAGTGAGAGAAAGGGAATTGAAGAAGAAATAGATCCACATATCACATTCCACCACAATTCATTCCATCATATGGACATGTGGTAGATGACTCAACCTCCACCAGAAAGAGGTAAATGAAGTAGAGTAAAGACCCTGGGGCCATTAGTCAACATTCAGCCATGGAGTACCTACTATTCATACATAGACTTGGAATCTAAGGATGAGTCTAATGTGATTAATCCAACCCCTCTCAATGGGTTCCATTGAGGTGACTTTTGATCAATGATGAAGACTGCCTCTAAACAAAGTACATTTGAATTAGTAAAACATTGGCAAATGGAACCTTAGCTCTAACCTCACTTTCACCCCAAAAGTTGAAGGTTTAGTAGTTAAGGAAGCCCCTAAGTCTTCCGTGATATGAAGTCAAGAGATTCTTTTGGGATCATCATCCTCAAGTCCTAAGTTGATGTAACTTGAGGAGGATACATTTAAAGAATTAATGGAATTACCATTTGACTTTACTCTTGTGTTCATAATCTTATACGAAAGGTTTGGTTCCTCATACATCCGAAGTCAGTATTTTGAAAAGATGGAACAATATGGGAAGCACAATCAAGAGTGACTAGATTTGGTACTGGGTCCAAATGATGATGATGATTACCGCTTTGTTGTTACCAATCATTTGAGTCCGATAGGTTCTTTTCACACAACACAACTCTTATGAGAATGTGTGTTTAGAACCTCGATGATCCATGATCTCCAAATCAAAGATGCACGCCAATTTGAAGAGGAGATCCATTCAACAATTGACAAACTTAAAGAAATCAACCTGGATAGAAGAAAATCCACCCCATACATCGTTCTTGAATGAAGAAGAAACCAATGACTTAGTTAGCTATTGATCGAGTTTAAGGACTCTTGCATGGAGTTATGAAGAGATGCCCTGATTATCTCGACATGTAGTCCACAAATTAAATAGATCCTAGCTTAACCCTATCAAGCAAGCTCCTAGACACATGTGATTAGAAATTGAACAATAGGTCTAAAGTCAAGAAATTGATCATGTTGTTTCATCGGGGAAGAAAAATACCCTACCAAGCCATGTCCGCTAAGAATTAAATTCATATGCATCATTTCAGGATTTAAATAAGGCATGTCCTAAGGATGAGTTTTCTTCTATACCATAATTAATGGTGGACATCCTCATCTCTCATGTTTTCTTTCATGGATGGGTCTAGCTATAACCAAATCAAGATCCCCGATGAAAAGAAATACTACTTTTGAACCCCGATCGAATCTATTGTTATAGGGTCATGCCTTTCCTTAAAATCGCTACATACCAACCCATGACTTAGATCTTCAATGAACTCATCCATCATCAATGAGTGTTATGATGATCTAGTTAAGAGCAAAGAAAAGAAGACCATCTCTTTGACTTGAGAGTAGTTTTTGAACGGTTAAGACAATATAACCTCAAAATGAATCTCTAGAAGTGTGCATTCGGAGTAGCTTCGGGGAAATTTCTTGAGTTTGTTGTCCGACACCAGGGAATAGAAATAGATCCATAAAAGATTAAAGATCTTAGAAATGCACCTCCTAAGAGTTTAACTCAACTCAAATCTTCCAAGGATGGTATCTAAGATGCTTTATTTCCAACCTATGGAGATGCAAGCCATTCTGCACTTGTTAAAAAAAGGATGCCAAGTTCAAGTGGGATAATAAGTGTCAAGATGCCTTTGAAGATATCAAGATTTGGTGAAGCCAGTTCTAGCACTCTATCCATAAGCCACTCATCCTCTACACATTGATGACTCTTTGCTTTGTTGGCCCAAGCCAATGATGAAGGGAAGGAGAATGCTCTTTACTACCATCATTTATTCTCGGTGAACTATCCACCTATTGAGAAACATTTCCTAGCTTTGATCTTTGCCTCCCAAAAGCTACAGCTCTATATGCTTTCTCATAAGGTGAACTTGATCTCTAATCAATCCATTGTAGTATCTCATGACATGACACTATCGACATTTCATGGTCCATGATTCTTTTGATATCACATTCATCCCTCCGTATGACTGACAAGGATTTCTTAAAGACCCACTTCACCCCACTTGATCTCCTTGATGAACAAATCATGAACTTAGGGAGGTTAACACCCGAATGGGAGATGTATTTTGATGGTGCTTCTTTTCATAAAGGGAAGCACCACGATCTACAAGAAGGCAGGAATAGTTCCCTAACTCCAAACGCGATGTGATGAGATTCTCATACTATCTTCCAACCCCCACCAACAATGAAGCGGTATGAGGCTTTGATTTGTTAGAGTTAGCCATCATAAGTGTCAAGAGCATCAACATCTTTGGGATTCTCAATTGGTCATCAAGCATTGTCGGGTCCTACAAGTTCTCAAACCCAAGCTTCATCATTATGAGTATTATACCATGAATTGTTGGTCCCAAATCAAGTCACCATCTACAAGGTTCCACAGTAGAGAATAGAGTAGATGCTTTGGCCAAACTTGCCAAAGAATTGGCATATCCGAAAGATGAGTCCATTCCAATAAGGGTCCAAAATAGACAAGTCATGATGCTGAACTCATCAAGAGACTTTCTCTTGAATGAGAGGTTATCATTGCCTACAAGGACAAGGAATTGGATTGGAGGCAACCGTTCATAGACTATTTGAACACCGGCAAACTACCTCAAGAAAAGTCACAAGCCATCGTGAAAGAGAGCTCTCTCCTATGCTCTCTGATGGCACCCGATATGGTCCTTTATGAAATGTGATTATTTGAAGACAAAACATGAAGCCCGTGGCATTATAACGAGGTACATTCGTGTCTATGCGGAACATCAATTTAGTCCAAGATGAAGATGAAGATCAAGAGACTAGGATACTGCCTTCGATGATTACAAGATGGAGCTAGATGCCATCAATGTAGTAGTGTGGTCCTACAATCACCCAACATTCTACACCTACATCCTCATTGAGTGTTAAAATGACATATTGTGGGTCCTATCAATCCTCCTTCTTCCAAGGGTCATCTTCATCTTAGCCACACTACTTTTCCAAGTGAGGCAATCCCAAAGAGGTCACATAGCATGTGCTTTAGTTTTTCAGAACCATATCTTATATAGTTCGGGTGCCTCATGAATTATATCGATAATGGTATTGCATTCAAAAGCACTAAGATCAATAGCTTTGCCGAAGACATAGTATAGATTGAGATACTCCATCTACTACCCTGTGAGCAAATGGCTTAGCAAGCATTCAACAAACTCTCATCCAAATACTAAAGAAGACTCTTGATAACAAGAGTGGAATGAGCGGTTGAAGCCTTGGGGCCTACCGCACACATACCAACTCAACTCAATCTACCTTTTTCTTAGTGTATGGGTAAAGCGCTTCTACCTTTAGAAGTTCAACTCCCATCACTAAGGATAGCATTGGGTAGCAAGATCACTACAGCGTAATGCAAAGTTATTAGAAGAGCTCAAGGTTTGGAGGAGAGTCACCATGGGCCAAGGTAATCTCAGTTGTTCAAGCTCACAACAAGTTCCGCCTAGGTCTTTCCTAGAGAACTTGTGTTAGTCTAAGGAGACCAATTATTACCCTAAAGATGGGAGGCAAGTTTGAACCCACTGGAAGGCCCCTATAGAGAAGGCCTACCAAGGAGGATCTTATCAGCTTATTGATTGTAAAGGGGAACACATGTTGGTTCTAATTAATAGGCTTTATTTGAAAAAATATTACCCATAAAAATCATGTTTGAAAATAATTCTATCAATCAATAAAATGATTCTATTTCATCAAAATCTTCTCTTGAAGCGTGTTTGCTTGTCTATGACCATGACATGGTAGTAGGTGTAAGAGTCCCCTAACAGCATCTTATCCCTCTTTCACAACATAAATACAAATTAAACACATTTCCCAGCGCTATTAGAATAGGTGTGAGAGAACCCAAGAGGCATCCTATTTCGATTAGCATAACTAAGTTAGGTGTGAGAGAACCCAAGTAGCATCCTTTCTTAGTGGGAATCTTGCCATCCAACACCATTTCATCAAATTCAGTGTTTAGAATAGGTAGAACCCAAGAGGCATCCTATTCCCTTTAACACAAGCACAAATAAACACATCTTTTATCTGCTACTTTGATGGGAGAAAGCCCCCTGTGACACTCACTCATTAGTTATTCCAGGTCCCATGCTACCGCTAGTATCCCCTGGTCTATTTGGAAGATGTGAGTCCCTATGCTTTCTTTTTAACTTGACCAGTGCAAACCAATGAGCACCTTATTAGTATGGTAGACTTACCTGCTACCTCATGTTGATTTTGTTTAAGAAGATGTGAGTCCTTGCTTTCTCTTAACTAATCATCATGATCTAACTAGGTAGTATATTTGAGGTTTAGATAAGTCCCCAGGCTTCTTTTCTCTTGACTATTTGATATAAGTCCTCCAAGACATTCTCTCAGTCTCTCTGGGTCATGGCACTGTCGAAATAAGACAAATCCATCAGAATCGCTATAGGATGTGAGTCCCCAGCTTTCTGTGATTACAAACCGCACCTTGGTTTGATGTTCACTGACAACGACTCACGGATACACCACTCTTAGATGTGAGTCACTTTCTCCTTGAGTTGGTCCACCAATACCTTATGACTAGCCATGTCATCTTCTGTGGTTTTGGATTAAGCCTTAGTGACCTCATCTCTGCACTCTATTTGGACATCCTTTGTGACCCCATTTAGACACGTTACTTTGGATTGATCCCCTTTCCTAGTATACCCCTGGTTGGAGAATTTGTTCAATGGATGCATATTCTCCTTTAGTAAATTGAGATAGTCTATATAGCTCCTTCTGATCCCTCACAAACTAATTCCATAAATAAACAAACAAATAAATAAATTTGCATGTGGATTAGAATCAAGCCCCAAAGGCCCTTTTCCCAAGTGCACATCCTATCTTTAGTGTCATAATTTCATATAGAATTACCACCCAGTGAGATAAATGGGTGTACTCACTCAAGGTTGGGTTCAATCTATTTTCCTAGTGTTACCATAGCATTCTACTTTGGAAGATAAGACACGATTCTTCTAGCATGAAAACCAATTTCGTGATTTTTTTGCCCAAAGCAACATCACCCTGGTCTTTGTAGGAAGATGTGAGTCTTTCTCAAATTGATCATTGAAAACCAAAAGGCACTGTTAGTTCCCATCTCGAAGCTACCCCTTTGGTTCAAATAAGAGGTAATATAGGTTTTCTGAATATCACAAACCAATGAAATTCATTAAAATAAATAAATTTAAAAATTAATCTTGACTATCCTTGATGAAGTGTCCCTGCATTCACTCAATCCCTAGTCGTTTCTGCCACCAAATCACTTAGTGGTTTCTTTCTAGATGTCCCACACTTTCTTCTCATTGCACACTAAAGGCATCCCTTTGGTTGGTTAGTCACAATGTGATTGGTAGATTACTATTAGTAAATGTTAGTCTAGCCTCCATGGCCTGCTTAATGGTCCCTCAAACCAATGGGACCATCAAAATAAAAATAAATTACTTGACTAATTTGAGTGATTTGTCCCCAGACATTCACTCAATAGTTCCTAGGTTGATTCATTGCCCGCCAAGCAATTGGTCCCTTTGGAGAGTGTTCTACTATGCTTTCTTCCTAACCCATATCAAAGACATTCCCTTTGTGGCTAGTCCCACTATGTGTTTGGTAGACTACCCCTTCGGATTGGTAAATCTGTTAGGTCAGTCTCCATGGCTCTGCATCCATCGCAAACCAATAGGGTCCATTTCAAAATCTAAAATTAAAAATCTAAAAAAAAATCAATCAATCCAAATCAAACTTTTTCTCATCCTCATTGAAATGCAAATCTTTCTAGTTCCCTAATAGATCCAAAATTCTAATCCCTCGACAGATTTCACAACCTTTCTTCACTTTGTGGATGACTTGAGCTCGCTTCCCTAGTGGAGAGTTCACTTGTCTATCCCTGGTGGAGTCAAAGAAAACATAATTAAACAAACAACAAATTGAAACAAACTCAATCCACTTCCCTAGTGGAACTTGACAAATCAAATCAAATTTCTCCCTAGTGATACTCAAATTAAATCAAACTTCTCATCCCCTTGTGGATGATTTGAACCTGTTTTCCTAGTGAAAGGTTCACATACTCTATCCCTAGTGGATTCCTCCTTCCCTCTCTTATATCTTGACATAAGTAGAGCCATTGCACTAAGCTCGGTTCCTTCTACACTCAGGACTAGATTATCTCTGTTAGTGCTTCAAGGTTGTTGATCATTTCGCCAAACCCATATGTGGTGTTCATCGTCACACCACACCTATTGGGCGCCTTTGTTGACCTCATTTTGGAATGAGCTCAACCCCTCCATCTTAGACATATGACTTCTCTTAGACTTTAAGAATTCCTTTGTCTTAAGACACATCTAGTGATTAGGTGGACACTTAACATAGTCCTAGAGATTTAGAAGAGTTAATCATAGGAATAGCATGCTTAGGAAGGAAAATTTGCCTACCCTATCGCCAACTCCCCACCTCACTTCCTTCCTTCAAGTCAAACTCCAAATCAAATCAATAATCAATTCAGCAATTGATTTCCCTAAACTCAAATTAATTCAAATGATTGAAATCCATGATCAAAATGATTGAAGCTCATGATTGAAATTCCAAACTTAAAAATCTTTCCTAAGCCCTTTGATTCTATCTTATGGACTTAGCTCAAATCAAATCCAAATCAATTCAAATTCAATAGATTTTCTCATAACCCATTTATATTCTCATTTATATTCACAAATAATAAATTGAATTATAAATATCAAAACTAAATTCAAAACTCAAATCCAAATTCAATCAAAATCCAACCTAAGCCTTCAAGACAAATCTTGAACTTAGCCAAATCAAACTCAAATCAAGTTGAAACTTGATTTTTCTTCATGATTCAATCAATCCTACAATCATGAATCCAAATATAAACATAAACTTCAATCATCAAACCAAAACTAAATTCAAAATCAAACCCAAGTCAAACTCATGTTCTTTGACTTGAAATTATCAAATGAATCAAAACCCATTTGATCTAAATCTCTTGCAAAAGGATTTATATTTGAATCACAAGTCCATATGTGAGTTCAACCAAACTTGAATCAAGTCTTGATCAAACCAACTAAACCCAATTGGCTCATTTGACCCAAAGTGGCCAATTTTACATACATGAACCAAAATTTGATTCAATCCAAATCAAAGTGAATTATTCTAATATAAACTTCATGTCATATTTGTTGATCATCATAGGTTAATCAATTATCATGAATTGGGTCCAAGTCAACAGCTGCTGACCAAGTCAACCCTTTAACCCACATGAACCCAAACTAGCCAAACTGTAACCTAAACCAAATTGATTGCAATGGCTCAAGTTTACTCTAAATTGATTATTGAACTTGACCAAAGCCTCAATTAAACTCAATTTGACCCAACTAAAGACCCAACCTAGCCCAATTGACCAAGAACCCAACTTGACCTAAAAGGTTAAATTAAGTTGAAATCAAATATAAACCAAACTAATTGGAAATAAAGATATTAATCCATTTTAAATGTTCAACCAAACCCAAACCAAGCCATAATTCAAGCCAATTGAGTCAAATTGATCAACTTAGCCCAAATTGACCTAAAGCATCAAATTGGCCAAAACCTAAATTAAATCTAAATTAAACCAAATTAATTGAAACCAATTGAACCAATATGCTCCAAATAGTCATTTGAACTTGATCCAACTCTTGGTTTGACCCAATTTGACCAATTATTCAACCTAACCTATTTTGACTCGATTTGACCCAAATGGGTCAAATTAACCCAAATTAAACCAAATGAACTTCAAATGACATGAAATTTGGTCCAACTTACTTTTGACTCATTTCAAATCTGCCCAAATCAAATTCAAAGCCAAATGACCACTTTTCCCTTGGGTCAAGGGCATCCCATGAGAAAAGGCACTTTCCCAAGTGGTCATTTTCTTCCTTGGCCACTTGGCACTCATCCATTGGTCCACATAGGCACCAAGGACACTGATTTTGACCCAAGGAGTGGTTGGGGCAGCCATGACTCATGGGGAGGTGAAATCACCTCACCTCTCCCATTGGAACACTTGGCATGAAGGACTCTCACCTCCCTTGGCTAGGACACCCACTTTGTCCTTCATAAGCCACTTTTCATGCCTTAGCCAACCATAGGGAGCCACCTAAGATGATTCTCTTTCATTCCCAACCACCCCAAGCCAAGTGACATGAGTTTGGAGCCAAAATTTTAAACAAAAAGTGGAAAAAATTTTATTTTACTTGACTTTTCATTCTAAGGCTTTAGTGGCTGAAGAAAACCCTCATTCCTCTCATTCTCCTCCTCCTAGAGCTCCCAAAAGTGATTAGTAATCATCCAGTTCATTTTGGAGAGAAATACTCCAAAACTAAGAGGATTTTGATGAAGAAACGATGATCACTGGAGGAAACTTCATTTCAACGTGAAGGCGAGGATCTAAGCTCAGTCCAAGGCTTCTTCCCTCACTCGACAGCGTGCTCGAGTCACCACCATAAAAATCATCCTGTGAGGTAACCTTCAAAAAGTAGTCGGCCTTAGATCTTTCATTTTGTGATGGCTTGCATTTTAGAATCTACTAGATAATCTATTTTTACTTTAAATCATCCCAATAGAATTTTTTGGTGAATTGAAGCAAAATGAGTCCATTTGGACAAGTTTTCACTTAAATCTCATTTTCCCAAAAAACTAGATTACTCGCTCACCGCCGGCGATTCAGCCCCATCCTGGTTGGATCGGACGCCGATCGCTGGATCACACGATCCGTGCCTCGATCGCTTGTGATCTAGACCATTGATCTCAGGCCACGGATTGATCCGCCGACGGCTCGCGGACCGATGACCGCATCGACGGTCGAGACCACCGTCGCTCTCCAGGTCGGCTCATTCGCCGCCGATGTGGCATCGCCATTAATCGCGGTTATGCGGCGTGCGGCATAACACCGCATCCACCGCACGGCCATGGCATCACGCGTTGTACAGCCATGCGATTTTCAATTTAAAAAAATTTTAATTTTAAAACTTCAAAATTCATAGAAAATAAAATACTTAACCAAAATTGCAAATAAGGGCTCGATTCATCTTTCCAGAGGAATCCAAATAAACAAAAATCCCAAATTTCACAAAGTATTTTGAGCTTAATTTAAGTTTTAGAAAATAAATTTCTTTAATTAAACCAAAATACATAGTTGATTAAGTTGAAGATTAAAACGATGTTAAAACTCCTACCATAAAACTTTTAAGTCAAAATGACCTTTAGATTTAAAGATATTGAATTTTGAGTGTCAAATGATTTATTTTAATAAAATAAATTAGTAGAATTCTTAAAAATTACTTAAATCAATCGAAACTTCAAAAATTCATAACTAATTGTAGAAAAATCCAAAAAATACAAACTCAGGTTTATTTTAAAGATATTTCAGAGGAGAATCCAATAAAATTATTTGTAATTGAATTTGAATAGTAGATTTTCTTATTTATTTATTTAATATAATAATTACTCCTAATGACTTCATTAATTAATTCCAAACTTCGCATGTTTAGTGGGATGACTTCCCCTAATTTTCTTGGAATTTATTAATGAGTTAATCAAAAATTAATTAATGAACCCTAATCACTCTCTTAATATAATTAAGGTTAATTAAACATGTGAATAGTGGTTTAATTCCTTGATTAAGTTAATTAATTTTTTAAGTGATTAGAGGTTTATGGAATGATTTTGGGATATTTTTAAGCTATTCCCTAAACCCCTTCATTCCTTCTAAATCTTACTTAAAGGCTTAATCCACTAATGATCTACTTAATTAATGATAAAATTTTCAAAACTTAATCCAAAACTTAATCAATCCTTCTTGGGTAGATGCTTAGGTGTTCAATAACCTAAGTAACTTAAGAAATCATATCTAACCCATATGTGTGGGAAGGTTATGAAAGTACTTAAATTAAACCCTTTAGCTTAATTAATCATTAATTGTGAGCCAATTGCATTACCTTTCTTTCCTAGGATGCATGATTTAAATTTCTTGTGGTTTTATGTCATACATTGGCTCATAATTATTTGATTAAATATGTTATATAGGTAAGGTAATTAATGAACTTAATCTACAACTTAACTAAGCATAAAATTAATCTAATCACCTAAAATTAAATTAAAATAATACACATGTGGGAATGGGTAAGGACCAGCAAACCTTCTCACACTTTCCTAATTCAATTCAAACTCAAAACAAAATAAAAGTCTCTTTAAACAACTTTTGATTCTCTTTAAATGATCTTACTTCATAAGATTGTCTTTAAAATTAATTAGAGGAATGAAATTACATGCTTACATCACTTTATTTCTTTCCTAGTATGTTAAATGTGATGTCATATGAAAATCATGCATTCATGCTTTTCTAAAATCAAATTCAAAATGAAATGTTTTATATCAAATTGCATGTTTTGGCTAAAGTAAAAAATATGAGTGGCTATTATCACTATTAAATTCAAAACTATTTTCAAAATCTATAAATCAAATACCTAAAATTGAAAGTGTGCTACTTATAATTATTTATAAGCTTTGAATATAAAATGTCTTATGTATGCTTCCTATTTCCTCTTAATATGGATTTGAATAGATTTGTGTATAGTTCATTTAAAAGAACATAACACTTGCTTAAATCTATTTTATTCATCTTCCATATTATGACTTAAGAAAGATCACACTTACACATATAAATTGCATAACCAAGTTCAAACATAAGTACAAACTTTTGCATATTTTTTCCATTTTTTTTTGTATATATGTATTTAAGGAAAGTATATTAGTCCGACAACCTGACAGGCTTTAAGTAGCCCTAAGTAGGTCTTGTACCTTACCCCTGTTAACAATGATACTCACTTTTTATACATACATGTGCATATAAAAAATGGATAAGAAAACCTCTTCTTTAATGAAAATCATGCATCATAAAATATTCAAATTTTCTTAAGTAACTCACTTCTTCTCTTTCCATGCATTTCTTTTGTACATGCACATGTATTTAAGAAAAGTGATATATTAGTCTGTACCCGGGTTGTGAGGCTTTAAGTCCTAAGTAGGTCTTGTATACCTTACACCCTTGGTTAACAATGGTGTCATCTCACTTATGTCTTATACTTGTAAATGTGCATATGAAAAATGGATAAAAGAATCTCTCTTCTACTTAACAAAATTATGCATACATGAAACATTTCAAGTTTCCTTAAGCAACCTCTCTTAGCATTCATTATTAAGATATGCTAAATACTTGCATTGCATGTATATATATGCTTAGGACTCATTCATGTGCATGATACATATGTGGGAAAAAAATAGAATATTATGTGTTTTGTTATAGTAATTCACTTTACTTAATCTTAAAATGCCTTTCTTTTTTAGTAGGTTTGTTTAGAGAAAATATAAACTTAGGATTAATTAAAATACATAATAAAACATTCACTAAACAAAATTCTTAATCCTTAGAAATCACTTAAGGGAGGGAGAAGTTTTCTTCTCTTTTCCTCTCTTTACAACCTTATAGTAAGTTAAGTAGGTTCATTCAAACCAAATCAAATCATCAAATAAAATTAACCCATATCAACTAAACAACTTAAATGAGACCACCCTTCTAAGTTGAACCTTTTCATACTTAAAATCCTAACCTTAAAGCCTAGTTAAGCATACCACATCTTATACACATTAGGCTAAGTGTCCCATTTTCTAGTCTATGTTAGGTGCATGTTTGATGTTTTATTTTATGAATAATGTTTTAGTCTAGATGTATGTGCATAGAATAAAATTAGATTTAGTCTAATCATTATCTTAGGGGATTGTGCTTAATTATAATAAAAATATAACTGCTTTTGTGGTTACTTATACCCTTAAGCATAATCCAAAATAGGTGGACTTGGTTACCCATTTGTGGGTGCTAAGTCCAATTTTATATGCTGAATGTGTGGTTTATTTAGCTAATTTTATTTTTGTGTTTTAGTAAGATTTACTTTTTTCTTTTCATGTATTGCAATTAGGATTTTGAATGATTGTTATGGGGATTAGATGAGCATTGGTTATAAGATCATATTATGAACCTTTGGAGCATCCACCTTCCAACCATTCAAAAGAAGGAACCAAAGGAGAAAGAAGAGAAAAAGAAGAAAGAAAAAGAAGAAGGAAGAAATGAAGCTTGAAGACCCCAATAACATGAATTCCTTACTTAATTGTAATTAATTCAGTTGTAATTTTGTTATAAGGGTAGAGCTCTACCAATTTATTTTCAAGTTTGTGGGTGGTGCCCACACTTGGGCTTTTATTCTTGTTATTTATAAAATGTTTGATATTTGTTTAGCTTATGCTTTAGAAATGGCATATTTTTCTAGTTTCTTCCTTGATGTATGTTGGATGACAATTTGGCTCTTAGAAAAATAAATCTTCTACCAAATTAATCAACTCAAAATTAAAATAAACCACTCATAACCTCATTTAAAGCTTAAAAATCAAGATAAAAGAATTAGCAACCCTTATGGATGAGTATTTCTTTTACAACATCATGCACAATAACATATTGATTCACTCTTGATTTGGAGGGCTTCCACCTGTGCTAGAGAACTTGGCTTGACCTTTGAGAGCCATGGTGGAAACACACCTCCCATCTTGCTGATTTTGGCCATAATCTTCTTCTCATGCATTAGGCATATGAATCTTATAAGCAAAAAATGATTTTCCAAAAAAAATAAAATAGTAATATGATTTGCATTAGATTGAGGTCATTTGAAATATACCCTTACATGATCTAGTCTCTTTAGGGAGTGTGTTTAAGAATTTAGTCTCTTTCTAAATAAATAACAACATAGTTATCTTGCATAAAGCATATGACTTGCCTACATGAGTTTAAAATCATAGGATGAGTTAGTTAGCCACCCCAAGTCAAGCGTGATTTTCCTCTCTTGGAGGCAAACCAAATACCATTTTTCACTTTAGATTTAGGTCATTTTGGCCCTCACCAAAGCTCCCTATTTAGGATTTAGGTTGCTTCTCCCTTCTATAAACATAAATCCTCACCTCTTAGGCATTTCCATAACCTGTATTATGGAATTATAAGCCCTAAACTTCTAATAAAAATTCAACTCAAACAAGTAATTCAATTTCAAAATGTAAAGCCCAACCATAAGATAGTTTGGGATGTTTACTAGGCTTCTAGTATCCTAAACATCCTACCTACCTCCATTTGGATAAGAACTCCCTCCTCTTGATCATCCCACTTGATTTGCCAAAATAAACTAATCAATTGATAGTCCTACCTTGAATCTTTAGACAATGATCATTTACCTTAAAGAGTATTCTTGAAATCCCATTCCTTAAGATGTAATTAACTATGAGGCTTGTAGGAACTTAATGAACCTTTTTAAAATAAACCACTTTACTTTTCATGTAGGGGAAGAATCTCATATGC
This sequence comes from Cymbidium sinense, assembly GCA_021442155.1. Lineage (NCBI taxonomy): Eukaryota > Viridiplantae > Streptophyta > Magnoliopsida > Asparagales > Orchidaceae > Cymbidium > Cymbidium sinense. The sequence goes on from CM038222.1 coordinate 65,755,379, forward strand.
ATCTATGCTTAGAGTCCTTATCAAAGGTGATTAGATCCATTGTAGGATCTTCTATTTGAGATAGTACACCTCTCAATGTCATCGATCACCCTAAGATCTGTGATACATGGTGTCCAACCAAATATATTTATTTTCATATTCTCTTCAGAGGATGAAGAATATTTTCACCACATAAGTAGGATTAATTTCATTTTCCCTCATGAGCACTTTAAGTTTGAAAGACTCTGGTGATAAAGATTAATGGTCTTCTTGATGATTCCCTTTGAGACTGCATATGATTGAATGCTTGGATCCTCATTCAAGATCTAAATTTTGAAGCTTGGAGCTTAACTTGACAGGTCTTCCATCAGATGAAGTCATCTGAGTGAGATCAAAGGATGACTACTAAGTGAAAGTAGTTTAACCATAAAACTACTCAAATTTAAATGATAAGAGTGGATTTGGTGGATTATGATGTCACTTTTTTTTTTTCAAGGTAATTTCACTTTGAAGATTTGGTCCAAATTTTTATTTTCATTTATCTTTGACAAAATAAATAACATGCCTCATGCTCACCGACAGACTTTGGTTGACATCTTGATGGTGGAGGAGGTCTTCTTGAGAGCAATAGCCTCCCAATGAAAGAATCTTGATATTTTCTTTCATCCCTTTCTCCTAAATGAGGAATCCACTCTTGCATATTTTTAGTTTCCTCACTAGAGAAGCTAAATGATTGTTTTAGAGAACTATTTATTTGAAAGAGATATTCTGCTTACCCATCTAGTGAAAGTTATGGGTTGACTCATTTTAGAAAGAGCTATAAACCCTTCCATCATATGATTCTCTTTAGATTAAGAGTTCCTTTAAGACACTTATAGATAGGTGAACATAAATAATCCTGAGACTTAGAAGAGTTAGCCATAGGAATAGGTTATGCCTTAGTTTTTTAAACTTAAGCTAAAAAATTTATTTCTTTCATGTCAAACCTCAAAAAAAAAAACCACCCAAATCAAGTTGTCAACTATGATTTCTAAAACCAATTCAAATCAAATTTCAAATCAATGCCAACTTAATGATTTTCTTAAATAAATCAACAATGGATTTTATCAAATCATGAATTAATCCCGATAAACCCATGATCAATTCCAAATCAAAATCCTTCAAGCTTTGATTTCATCAAGAATAAATCACAAACTCAAAAGGTTTTCATAACTATTTATATTTTATTTAGCAATATATGTATATAAATTTAACAAAACTAAATCCAAAACTCAAGTCCAAATCTAAAATCTTTCCTCTTATCTATCTTAATTTCAAATCAAATCAAGATCAATTCAAACTCATAAGATTTTCAGAATCATTTATATTCTCAAATATTCATAAATATAAATGAAATATAAATTCAAATAACCAAAACTAAATCCAAAACTCAAGTCCAAATCTAAAATCTTTCCAAATCTTGATTCATTTAGCTCAAATCAAATCCAAATCAATTCAAATTCAAGATATTTTCATATCATTTATCTTCATTTATATTCACAAATATAAATGAAATATAAATTTAAATAACCAAAGATAAATCCAAAACTCAAATCCAAATCCAATCAAAATCCAACCTAAACTTTTTTCAAGACAAATCAACTTTTCAAATCAATTCAAATTCAAAATATTTTCATAACCCATTTATATTCTCATTTATATTACAAATATAAATGAAATATAAATTCAAATATTATCAAACCAAATTCAAAACTCAAACAAATCTAATCAACCTATCTTTCAAGTCAAATTCTTGAACTTAGCCAAATCAAAATCAATTCAAACCCTTGGATTTTCTTCATGATTCAATCAATCCTTCAATCATGAATCAAATATAAACATAAACTTCAATCATCAAACCAAAACTAAATTCAAAAAAACAAACAATCATGTTCATCCTTTGAACTTGAAATTATCAAATGAATCAAAACCCATTTGACTCCAAATCACTTGCAAATGAATTTATATTTCAATCATAAGTCCATATGTGAGTTCAACCAAACTTGGATCAAGCCTTTATCAAGTCAATTGACCCACTTAGGCTCACTTAGTGACCTAAACACCTTTTGAGCCAAATTTTAATCCTACCCAAATTGGATTGAATTAAGCCCATCTAAGTCTCACATTGTGAGCAACAATCATCATGTGCTGATCAATCACTCAAATTGGGTCAAACCAAGTCAAACCTAAGTGTTGACCAGGTCAACACTTAGCCAAAATGAAACTAAGCTAGCCAAAATCCACCATAGGCCAAATTGATTGAATCATTGATCAAAACCAATTCATGATCAATGTTTGAACTTGACCAAGTCATCATTTGAGCTAACCTAGCCAATTTGATGACCCAAGTTGACTTGACCTAAAAGTCAAAATATGTCAAATCTTGATCTAAGCCAAATTGATTGCAACTAATGGGTCAAATTCATTCTAAATCACTTGTTGAACTTGACCAAAGCCTCTTGGCAACTAGACTCAACTAGCCCAATTGACCATGAACCAACTTGACATCAAATCAAATCAAATCAAAATTGATTGAAACCAAAGTTTAAATATTTCAAATGACCAACCAAACCTAAACCAACCCATGATCTAACCCAATTAGTCAAATTGGGTCAACTTGACCCTAAATGAAATCAAAATGAATATATAAACCAAATTGAACCAATGATGCCAAACACATTTCAAATGGTCATATGAACTTGACTTTGGTTTGATTTGACCAATTGGTCAACTTGACTTAGTTGACCCATTTTGACCTAAATGGGTCAACATGATGATATCAAATCAACTCCAAATTCTTGAAATTTGGACCAACTATTCAAACTATAAATCTACCCAAATTAAAATCAAAGCTAAATGACCATTTTACCCCTAGGTCAAGGTGTAACCTATGGCCAATTCCACTTGGAATTTGGTCAAATCCTTTTCATGACCACTTGGCACCCTCTTAGTGGACCAAGTGGACACTAATGAGTGTGGTGCACATGACCCAATGGGTTTGGGTCAGCCAAACCCAACCCAAGGCCAAAATCAACCACTTAATAGGAAATTCTCCACATGGAATCACTCCTCCACTCAAATGAGCACATGGAAACTTCACCACTCCACTCCTTTGCCAAAACCGAACCATGTGGAGCTTAAAATAGCCTAACCAACCCACTCATTGTGATCAATTTGATCAAAATGGAAGAGCAACTCGGTCATCGATCCTTGTAGGAGATATACTCCCCAATTTCACTTGAATTCCATTCATTCACACTCGATTGAGCCATGAACTTGAGGAAGCTCCAAGTTCCAAGCCTTCCCATTTGAATTCTCCATTTTTGGATTTCTTCAAAGCCGAAATAGGGGATCTCATTGAAAATTCCAACTCATCCATCACTCAACCAAAAGACAATTCCTCTTGCAAGCACCTTCAAGGCACCAAGTCGAGTTCATCCAAAGCTTTTTCCAAACTTCCAAGGCACGGGAGGAGGGAGCTAGACCAAAGCAGCAAGCATTTGAAGTTCATCTTGCCCAATAGGAGGATCCACTTGATCTCAAGCCTTCAAACCTTCAACAGGGCTTTGTCTCCACTTAACAAAGCTACCTCATTGATTGGGAGCACCGGTGATAACCTGAGGTATGCGAGCTTAAAGATTTCCTTGGTCCTTTGTGAAGGAAAGTATGATCTCATTGCAATTCAACCATTGGATGTCTTTATTCTTACTCTTAGATGGTGTGTGCTCAATCTCTACTCAATCTAAGCTCAAGTGAGCTCGGATCAAGCCCTGAGAGATGGACGGTTGCCGTCTCCCGCATGCGAGGGCATCGATGAATCATGGACCATTCATCCTGCATGTTTTGGATGGACGGTCCTGATTAAAATGAGATCCATTAATCCCTTTAATCGGGTTTGATCTTGACCATCGATCTTTGATCGATCAGAAATACATGTATGCGTGCGATGATTGAACTTTTTAACAATCTCATACATGTGGAAAGCGCGCGTCGGTGATCCATGTGACACCGGAGATTAGTTATATAATTAATTTAATTAAGTAATAATCACAAAATCTTCAAAAATACATAACTAAATATAGAAAAATTCAAAAAAAATGCAAACTCAACGTCATTTTAAAGATAATTCAAAGGGGAATAATATAAAATTAAGTTAATTGATTTTGAACAATAACATTTTCTTAAGTTAAGTTTTATTGGGGAGGTAATTATGTTAATTACTCCATAATTATTCTAATAATTAATTCTAAATTCCTTAGAGTTAATTAGTGGGATACCTTTGCCTCCCATGATTTTGTAGGAATTTATTATTGGATTAATTTAAGTAATTGCTTATTTCATCTCTAATCACTCCTTTAATCAATTAAATGATTAATTAGGCTATTAAATATTGATAAATTCATTAATTAAATTTGTTAATCACCTTGGAATGGTGGATAGACTTAGAATGAGATTGGGATGCCTTTTTCTTTTCCCCAAGTCTATTTCATTTGAATCTAATTTACAAATTGATTAATGATTTAATCATTTTTTAGTAAATAGTTTAATTAACTAAATCAAAATCAAAATTAAACCAGAAACTTAATCACTTAATCAATCTTTTTTAGGATACTTAGGTGTTCAACTTAAAGAAATCATTTCCAACCCATATGTGTGGGAAGGTTATGAAAGTACTTAATTAAACCCTTTAGCTTTAATAATAATGAGATAATTACATTGGGCCCTTTTCTTTTTTTAAATTAAATGTGATTGAATATCATAAGTTGGCTCACAATTGTTTGAATAATTATGTTAAGGAGGTATAGGTATGGGATAATTAATGAACTTAATGTACACCTTAACCTAAACAAAATATAAAATCAATCTAATGGTCTACAAAAGTAAATTAAAACAACACACATATGTGGGAAATGAGATTGGACTAGCAAACCTTTTCACATTTCCTAAATTCAAATCAAACTTAAAATAAAACTAAAAATTTCTTTAAACAATTTTGATTCACTTTAAATGATCTTATTTTATAGGATTGTCTTTAAGAATTAATTAAAATGAATGAAATTATATGCTTACATCACTTTATTTCTTTCCTAGTATGCTAAATATTTATGTCATATGAAAATCATGCATTCATGTCTTTTGAAAAATCAAATTAAAATAAAATATTTCCTTTTATGTCAAATTGCATGTTTTGGCTAAAGTAAGAATATGAATGGCTATTATCACTATTAAATCCAAAATAATTTTCAAAACTTATAAATCAAATATTACAAATGAAAGGTATGCTACTTATAATTACTTATAAGCTTGCATGTGAGTATAATATAAGATGTGCATTATGTGACTTTTTCTCTTCTCTCTTTAACATAGTTTTGAATAGGATTTGCAAAGTGTATAGTTCATTTGAAAAGAACACAACACTTGCTTAAATCCATTCCTATTCTTATATTATCATTTAAGAAGGATCTTCACATTTTGCACATGTAAATTAAACAACCAAATCAAACAAATAAACACAAACCTTTGCATGATTCTTTTCCATTCATTTATTTTTGTACATGCACATGTATTTAAGAAAAGTGGTATATTAGTTTGGACACCTGGGTTGAGGCTTTAAGTAGCCCAAGTAGGTCTTGTACCTTACCTGGTGTAGAAAATAATGGCATTTACTCATTATGTCTTTCATACATGTAAATGTGCATATGAAAAAATGGATAAAAGAATCTCTCTTTTTCTAATTAACAAAATGATGCATCATGAAGCATCCAAATTTTCTTAAACATAGCTCTTAGCATTCATCATCAAGTGTATTTCATCTCATTTGCATGTATATACATGCTTAGGATTCATCCATGTGCATGTTACACATGTTGGAAAGAAATAAAGTGTTGTGTGTTTTATGATAGCAATTCGCTTTGGTTAATCTTAAAATGCCTTTCTTTTGTTGAATAGGTTTGTTTAGAAATCTAAACTTAGGATTAATTAAAACACATAATAAAACATTCACTAAAAGAAAAATCACTAATGAATCTACTTTGAAATTACTTAAGGTAGGGAGGAAAGAAGTTCTCTTCTCTTTTTCTCTTTACAACATAGTAATTAATTGTAGGTTCATTCAAACCAAATCAAATAATAAAATAAAATCAATCAACTAAATCACTTAAATGAAAATCCCTCAAGTTGAACTCATACTTAGAAAATTCTTAAAACTAAACAAACCCTAAATGGCACACATTAGGCTAAGTCACCATTTCTAGCTTTATGTTAGGGTGGTGCATGGTTTGATGCCTGTTTTATTTTATTATGTGATGTTTTAGTCTAGATGTTAGGGTGTATATGTGTAAATTGAATTATAGGATGATCTTAATCTAATCATTATCTTAGAGGGATTGTGCTTAAGCAATAATAAAATATAAATGCTTTGTATGCGGTTGCTTATACCCCAAGCATAATCCAAAATAGAGGTGGACTTGGTTACCCATGTGTGGGTACTAAGTCTAATTTATTCATGCTTGGGATTTGTGGTGTGTTTGCTAATCTCTATTATGTAGGTTTTAGTTAGATTTACTTTTCCATTTTCATGTAATTTTGTAATTAGGATTTGGAATGAATGTTATGGGGATTATGATGAACATTGGTCATAAGACTATGTCTTTATGCCATGTTGAAAACCTTTGGACCCAACCAACCAAAGAAGAAAGAAGAAGAAGAAGAAGAAAGAAGAAATGAAGAAATGAATGAAGAATGAAGACCTCCATAACATGAATTCCTTTTTTTTTGATTGTAATTAATTCATTTTATAATGGTTGTATAAGAGTAGACCTTCTATTCTTTTGGTTTGTGGTGAGCCGACCACAAAGGCCTCTTATTCTTTTGCACTAGCTTTATAAATTGTTTGATGTTTGTTTAGCTTGTGCATTAAGATGGCATGTTTTCTTAGTTTCTTCCTTGCTTTGATGAATGGCCTGGATGCGATTAGGCTCTTAGAAAAAATAAATTTTATCAATTAATCAACTCAAAATTAAAATTAATAACTCATAACCTCACAAAACTAGGTTATAAAATAAGATAAAAGATTTAGCAACGGATGTTGTATATTTTCACATCATGCATAAATATCTTGTTTCACTCTCTTGTTATGGAGGGCTTCCACCTTTGCCAGGGAACTTGGCTTGACCTTTGAGAGCTATAGTGGAAACACACCTCATTTCTTGTTGATTTTGGCCCATAATCTAATTTCTCATGCATTAGGCATATGAATCCTATAGCCTGTGTCAAATCAATTGTCCAAAATTAAAAATAAAATATAACAAAATTTACATTAGATTTAAGTCATTAATCATGCCCTACATGATCTAGTCTCTTAGGGAGTGTGTTTAAGTACTTAGTCTCTTACTAAATAAACAAGAGCTTAGCTATCTTGCAAAAGTATATGACTTGCCTACATGTATTTAAAATCATAGGAGGAGTTAGTTGGCGGCCACCCTCAGGTGGTTGTAAGTCCAAACAGTCGGGTGGTTTATCCTCTCTTGTGGAAGTAAACCATATACCCATTTTTCCTTAGATTTAGGTCATACTTTAGCCCTCGCCAAAGCTCTCTAGATTTAGGTTCAGTGGTTGCTACTTCCCTTTGCGGGCTACAAGCATAAATCCTCACCTCTTAGGCATTTCCATGATCTTGTGTCATGGAATTGTAAGTCTAATTTCTAAAAAATTCTCAAACAAATAAATCAATTTCAAAAAAAAAGATAAAGCCCAACCATATGATAGTTCAGATGCTTAGGCTTCTTTAGTATCATAAACATCCCTTTATCTTCCTTCTTTGGCTTTGATAATAACTCCCTCCTTGATCAATCCCATTTGATCTCTCTAAAAATAAACTAATTGATTAATAGTCCTATCTTTGAAATCTTTGGAGACAACGATCATTTACCTTAATCGAGAGTATTCTTAAGGAATCTCATTCCTTAGGATGTAGTTAACAATGGGGGCTTGCCTCTATGGAGAACTTAATGAGCTCAGTTTAAAATAAACCCTGCTATACTTTTCCCTATAAAATAGGAGAAGAAACTCCGGTACATACGAAGACCCATAGTCCTTAGAAGTCCTTATTCAGGTGATTAGGCTTATTGTAGGGTGGTGACTTCTATCTTTCAAGATAGTACACCTTTCCTCAATGTCGTACTCGATCAACCTATTAAGAACCTCTATGAATCTACGTGGTGTCTCAAATAAAGCAGTTATCTTATTTTTATCTTCATTTATCCCTTTCCAAAAAGATAGATGAAGATGAGAATAATTCACCACAAGCACGTAGTTTAGCATTTCTCTTTTACAACTTTGAGAACTTTGTGAGCTTTGTAGATAGAGCATCAAGTTATAGTGCTAGTTGCATAACTGGTGGTTCAGGTCATAGTTATCAAGCTCACAGCTCAGTATCTCTTCTCCTCCTCTCTTTCGTGGTGATCATTCTTCATGAATATTAAGCTAGCATGACTGAATTCATCTTGTTGGTAATTATGAGTATGAAGTTCATGTATGTTTGGCAACTTCTTCACTAAATTTTTGGTTGAAGTCTCCATTGAATCTTTGGTTCAATATGTAGAGCGAGCATCTTCCAAATCGAGAGAACTATAATCATTTTTTTTTGAGGTTGTAAAATTAATTAGTGATAGGATTCCTTAGAAGATTTTCTAAGGTGTCAACCATCATGAGCTTCATCGAAGGGATTCTTCTTTTTGGGTATCCAACTTTGATGAACTGTATACTAGGTGGATGTCTAGGTCTATATACTAGATGTCATGCCTTTCTGCCTCTCCGTAGCTACTTCTTCTCGAGACTTCAGCCTCCAGATTTGTTCTCCCTTCTACTGGGACCTTTTGACGATGGATTCTTGGACTTGTGTTCCAAGTGTCACACCTCATTGCTCATAGTGTATGAATTGCTTAAGATGGTCTTGAGCATTACCCACAGAGAGTAGCCTTTTTAGTGAAGCTTTCTCATTTTCTCTGATAATCGGGCCTTAATACTTTTTCTTCATAAGACACTTTTCCTTGACAACTTTCAGTGCCCTGTACACTCTAGAGGACAGAGTCTCAGGATGTCTCCTTTATGGGATTATAGCTAGATGTCACTATTATAAGAATTATTGTTTGAAATCATCAGTAAAGCTATTCATTTTCACCCATTTTAGATTTTCAAACTTATTGTGAGCAAGAACACTCACTTTTGCATCAAGTCTGGTTGCATGGCTAGCGATTCAGGTAGCAATTGTTGAGCTCATAGTTCTGCATTTATTATCCTTCTTTGTCTTCTACTCAATTTTCCTTTAGAAGAGTAAGCTTCAGCATCATCCATTCTTAGTGCGAAAGGTTTAACTGACAGAGTGGTCACATTCACAGGTATGATTGAAAATTTTTGCCCAGTGATGGTTCTTTCAATGACTAGCACTTTAAAATGACCCAATTTTTCAAATATAAATGTTCTCTTTCGAGGAATCTCAATAGTAGTAGTGGCCATTCCAGTTATTCTCCTCCCCTGCACAGGTTGATGTTTATAATATGCAGCTGCTTCAAGTAGAGAATTATTTATAGCAACGATAGTTGAGAAGTTTATACTACCAGATTGGATCATAGCTACAACATCCCCAATATTGATTGCATCATTAGCTAGATATATATATTGGCTCCGCAACCTAGTTGCATGATGAATGATGTGCTTTGAAGATCCATTAATAGAGAGCAAACAGATTAGTCATAAAGATATGATTGGCTTAGATTTAATTTCATTGATAAATGGTTCACTTCTTTTCTTTTTAATTTTAATTTTTTATTATAATCAACTTTTACTATAGCTCATATTCGACTAGCCAAAGATGTGAAGAGAAACATGTCCCCAGTGGAGTCGCCAAAAATCTTTAGGCTCCAAAAATTTGCCACTGACCTCTCAATTGAGAGAGTATGATTTATGTGTCGGTGAAATTTTCAAAAGGTAGATGGAATAGTAGATAAGACATTACCCAGAGATTTCATCCTCATTTTGTGAGGATTTTAAATCTGGTTCTAGGTTTCCTATAGGCACAAGCTCCTATTGTTAATTACCCCTCCAAATGCTGAGAGAGAATTTTCGATTAAGGCTAGTCGGTAGATCGCTAAATGCATAGCGTGTAGTAACAGCATCTAGAGTATATAAAATTATGAATTTATGAAATTCATCATTTTAATTTAAAGCGAATAATTAGGAGAATGATGACTAGCCTGATTAAGATCTCATGATTCTGTCATCCTGGGATGTCGTTGTCCCCAGTCTACTTAGTCAGAGGAGGTAGTTGACCCAACCTTATCAAATGATCCATGTCAGTATCCATCAGTTACATCATCCAAGTAATCATTGTAGACTTGGGTGGCATTTATCTAAGGAGACAAGTTTAAGTCCATATTAGCTAACAGAGTATTTTTTTGCCCAACCAAATACATTCTATAAATCACAACTCAAAGAGCAAAGTTGTTGGGGAACATACGACTGCGGCCGTGACCATAATTTAGTGGTGTCATATCACGGCGAACCACCTGGTCAGAGGGCTATGGTCATAACCGCCATTTATGTGATGTCATTTTATGGCAAAATCATGCAAAGAAAGGACACACGCTACATCCTTACGATTTTAAGATTATTTGTATGAAAATAATTATGTATTTGATTTGACATTAGCTCTTTGTGAGTAAAAGTATTTTTAATTTGTCACCCCAAACAAATAGTTGTGGAGGGGTGGATGGTTTTAACTTTAAATTTAAATAATTAATTTTATTTAATTTATTTTTTCTTTCTTTTAATATTTGATCATTTTATAATTGATTTAAATTTGAATATATAAAGATTGATCATATAAACCTTAGCAATGATAACCTTTTAAATACATGATTATGGTTGGCTAATAGACCAGGTCAACTCTACATCTTTTCTATAGAGGATGAGGTCCAAATTTCCAAAATTTATAATCATCTAAATCTTGTCAACTCTAGCTTGAGTGTAAAGGATCAGGTTGGGTACTTTTCACTTGGAACCTTGAACTTGAGAAGATGTGTCAATAAGTTTAGGTTTATCTTTTATAATTATATGACAAAATTAACTTTCAAATTTTACTAAGTTGAAAATTTTAAAATATTATCATTAGATTTTTAGGTTTTGTTAACCCGGACCCAGTCCATAGACCCAATCGAGAATCAACTCGTGCAGCATCCTTAGACACTAAGTTTAAGCATTCGGCATAGTATCGAAGCCCATGCGGGTTGTCTAGGATACTTGTATGAATTTTGAAAAAAAAATCAAATTGAATTGAAGATTGTTTATATTTCATACAAGAATTTGTCTCTTTCAAATGACTATACAAATTCTGAAGCACTTGAATTGAGTGATAATTAGCTCCATAATTTATACAAAATTACTACATTTGAAATTTATTTAGAATTTAAGTCAACACCTTGTACAGATCTGGTGACATTAAAAGATTTGAAATTAACATATTACTTTTAACTTGATTCTATTCTAGATTCCTAGCAAGATGCTCTTTCAAAAATTTCGACAAAATTTGTCTTTATATAGCTTATTTTATTTTAAGCGGTCCCACAAAGCAACTTTTCCTATCTATAAAAAGACATACTCTTTAGTTCGTTCTCATTCAAGTTTATTCAGTAATATTAATTATTCTAAGAATTTTAATGTGAGGAGGTTTTACTTGTGGTTTGGGAGGGGATTCTTTCAAGTTCTTCAAGTCTTTTCAAGCTTTTAATAAGTTCTCTTTTTTTATGTCTTAATATTTAGGAATTTTCTTTCTTTTGTTAGGCTTTTGAAGATTTACATTATGATTCACTTTGAGTTAATTATTAATTTAAAGTTCATGTGATATTTCTTTTTTGGTCTTATTTAAGTCATGTAAAAGTTTAGAATTTGACAAAATTTTGGTAGCATCCCAACATCGTCCCCACGTAGGGGGCTACCTCGGGAGTACTATAGCCTTCCAATCATGCTTTAAAAAGCATGCATAGTTACTGTTATGGGATCTAAAAATTCGCCACCGACCTCTTTTGAAAAATAAAAGGAAAAGAGTTGTTTAAGTGTCGTTGATAATTTCAGAAGGTAGATGAATAGTAGATAAGACACTACCCAAAGATTTTGTTCTCATTTGGTGAGAACTTTTTATATCTGGTTCAGTTCCACAAAGCAAGCCCTATAGTTAATTACCTCCTATTGAGAGAACACTTTCGAAGGCTAGTCAATGAATCATTAAATAGTATATAATTTGAGTGGAGTTTAGAACTTATGAAATTTATTATTTTAATTTAAAACTTTTGTGGGAATGATGATGTCATCTAGATCCCATGGTTCCATCATCCGCTGTGGTCTCGGTCCGTCAAAGGAGGTAGTCAATCAACCGACAAGGATCCTTGTCGAACACATGGGTTACGTCGTCCAAGGTGTCCTTATAGACTTGGGGTGGAGTTTGACTAAGGGGACAAATATAAGTCAACCTTAGCTAACATAGGGCTTTTTTTCCCAACTAAATACATTCTACATTTCACAACTCAAAGCAAAGCCATTGGGGAACATACCGCGGCCAAGTAATTTAGTGGTGTCATATCAATGAACCACCGGCCGAGGCCAGTCGTAATCGCCATTTATGTGGTGCCATATTGTGACAAAACCATGCAGACAGAGGACACGGGCTATGTCTTTATGGGCTTTAGAAATATTTGAGTGTGAAGATAGTCATGCATTTGATTTGACATTAGCTCTTTGTGAACAAAAGTTTTCTTAATTTGTCACCCGAAGACAAATAATTGCGGAAGGGTGGATTGATTTTTTTTATTTTAATTTAAATAATTAATTTCATTTTTATTTATAATTTTGTTATTTTCTTTGAATTTTGATCATTTTATGATTGATTTTAGATTTGAATATATGATCATTTATCCTTGAAATTTTAATTATAATTACTCTTCTCGATCATAGGGCTAATATCAATTGATAGACCTTGTCTACTCTGTTCCATTTTCTATAGAGGATCGGGTCTAAATTCATTGTCTCAAGTATAATCCTTCAAAACCTTGTCCACTCTAGTTTGAACATAGAGGATCGGGTTTGAGACTTTTCTTCCTAAGAATTTGAATTTTAGAAGCTATGTCAGTTGATTCATATCTTGTATTATATGATGGAATTAGCTTCTCAGATATTATTAATTTGAAATTCTTATAATATTAAATTTTTAGGTTTGAAATTTTTATAATATCAAATTTTAAAGTTTTATTAACCCGGACCTGGTCCTAAGACCAAACCGGGATGTGTAGCATATGTTCTTTTGTATTTGACATGATGATTACTTCAACATACATACAAGTATCTCTTTTAAAATTTGTATGGACATGTAAATGTCAAGTTGAAATGTAGTGTCAATTTGTAAGTTTAGTTCTTGATATGACATTTTAGCACCCGACCAAGACAAACCGGATGTGTATCATATGTTCTTTGTTTATTTATCTTGCATTTGGATCACATGTATATCTAGATATTTGATCTAATGAACTTCAACACACATACATAGTTCTTTTTTTGTATTGTATGACATATGAATGTCTAAGTTGAAATAATTGAATTTGACATGATGTAATGCAAGCATGAGTTTTGATACAGGATTTTTAGGTTTTGTTAACCCGCATCCGGTCCGAAGACCAAACCGGGATGCATATATATGAGATAGAGATTGATATTCATCTAGGGGTGTAACATGAACATTATTTAGGCTAGAACACCCTTACTTATGAGAAATCGCATGTAGGAAAATTGAATACTGAGCTTTTGATCAAGTAAAATGTTGTTGATAAGATAAAGACTATCATTTATCTAAGATGTTATGAATAGAGAAATATTTTTTATGCAACAAATCATAAAAGATAGTGAAATTAAAACACTTTGGGCCTATACCATGATCCATAGCCCATGTTTCTCTTCATAATGGGGAGGAGAAGACAAAGATATGAGTAGATGTCAAATGTCATTTATGAGATAAGTGGATTAATTAAAATTCACCTCCTTCACATGCAAGCTCATGACAAATGGGGCACAAGTCCCATTAAATTTTATTAAGAGGATATGGTAAAAAGAGTTTATTTTCCCTTTAAATCCATTACTCCCTTTTTTATGACATTAAGAGAAGTGATAATGATGCACAAGGGCATGCCACATGTCCATGCATGTGCATGTGATATGACAAATGGCATGAATTTAGATGATTTTCTTGCATGCAACTTATGACAAGGCACCATATGTGTCGAGCCATAACAATAGATGATAAGAGAGGAGAGCTATAAATAAGAGGGATTTCCTTCACAAAATCCCAACATTTCCTACTCCCTTTCTCTTATACCATAAGTTTAAGTTCTTTCAATCTTGCAAAAAGGGTTGTTGTGCCATAGACTTGTAAGTTCCCTTCTAACTTGATAATTTTTATTTTGATATCTTCATGATAGATGTCATGTCATATGGTAGATATTATTTTCTATGTATTTTTATGTTTAAGCATGTCCAACATGTAACATGCCAAGCTAAGTAGAGCTTTAGACAGGATTAAATATTGCACAATGACCACTTAATAGGAACTTGTATGATGTAAAAAAATAATAAAGCATTCATGTTTAACATAACAAGCATTGATCAATTCATATACTCATGTTGCATTTGCCATAGAATAGATATTTATGATAGAAATTGAAGCATAAGTATCAACTCATGTCACATTTGCCACAAAAATAGATACATTTGATATAGAAATTGAAATAAGCATTCACATTTGAGATAAAGAAAATTTTCAACATGATAACTAAGCATTTCATCCCTTTCTTTCTATCTTTTTTTTTTATAAATTTTGGCGCCTCGGTTATCACCCCAAAAGGGGCTACTGGGACTGTTCACACCAAGAAAGGCATGAATGGTTGAGACAAGATCAATTTATTTCACCATGCCAAGAAAATTATTAGTATAACATAAATAATAAGTTTTCATCATGTTGGAGAAACATGAGTGGTACTTATAGTAACAAATTTAAAGCTCATTTGTATATAAACATTAAACATTTCAAAAAATAAATCTTTCCTCCTCTTTTTTTTAAACAAATTTGTTCAGATATGGGGTTGCCATGAGAAGTACCCAATGCCAAGAAAGACATATATGGGTGGATGTCGGAGACACCATAGAAATTTTATTTACCCACCATGCCAAGAAAGTGTATAGTATAAAGATAGACAAGTTTCCTACCATGTTGGAGAAACATGAGTATAAATAGTAATAAATTTAAAGCTTTCATTTAATAAAAACATGCTCATTGCAAGAAAAATCTTTTCTCCCTTTTTTTAAACAAATTTGCAACAAATCATCTCCCAGATATTATGAGAGAGATTTTCACCCACAGCCAAGAATGCGTCAGAGACACCTCAAATTTTTTATTCAAAATGCATGGGTTACATAGATACAATAAAGTATCAGAAACAAAATTTATAGAATAAATTTATTGCATTTGCATAATAAACATGCTAAACATTTAAGAAAATAAATCTTTCCTCCCTTTTTTTAAACAATATGTAACAGTTTCACCCATTTTTTCCATGAGAGCTCTATGCCAAGAAAGTATTCTTATGGTGAGACACCAGCCAAATTTCACCATGAAAAAGTTATAGGATAGCAACAAGTTTCCCTACCATGTTGAGAACATGAGTAGTACATAGTAATAAATTTAAAGCTTGCATAATAATAAAAGAAAGTGCATGTATATTTAATTAAGAACATAATAATCAAAATTATTCATCCTCTCTCCACATTTGCTATAGAGACGACCATGCTAAGAAAAAATGTATTGGATGTCAGACACCAAAAATTTGATAGCATAGATTTCATTAACAAGATATTAGAATAATGAAACAGCAAATATGTAAGAATAAACCCATAAGAATACAAGTAAACAAACCCTCTCTTTTTTAATTTCAGATTCACTTTGATTTCATTCACTCATTGGAGATAAAATAATGAAAAAGAGATATAAATAGCATGAGAAAACTCTTTTATAAAAAATGATTTCAGAATGAATCATACTTCTTTAAAAGCAAGATCACCCCTAGTAAAATATTTTCAGCATCATGCCTTAGACAATAAGATAATAGATTTCTAAAATATTTGATTATCCCTTTAGAAAGCAAATCAATGGTCCCTCAAAAAAAAGTGACCAAAGGAGATAAATATAAATTATGCTTTGCTTCATAGTTTTTTGAAAGTAATGTTAATTTGCAAATCAGGATACAACAACTCATTTAGTAGATATAAATCTGAATAACCAACAAAGATAAAGATAGGATAATAAATAATGATTTAAATAAACCCCAATTTTAAGTTGGAGGAATTAGGAAGGATCAGTCTTCATTTGCTAGGTTGGGGTCAACCTAGAGAGCAAGAAGGCCGCAGGGAGCTCTGACTCAGAGAGAGAAGGAGAAAGTGGGGAGTTGGCTGAGAGAAGAGGAGAGGGAGAAAAGAGCGGGAGATCGAGCCAGAGAGGGAGAGTCGAATGAAGAGAGGAATGAGGTCAATGAAACCTTTGGTTTAAGATTGCGAGGTTGCAAATGCCCAATGGAAGATGACGGCTTTAATTGCGGTGAGGCGTGGGGTTAGGTAAGAGGATTAGGTTTATTAGATTAGTAATTAAGATAATTATAATCATATAAATTTTATGAATCTCCCAATAATAAACCCCACAATATGGTGTCAATTTAACAACACACAAATAGTGATTTTACGATCGAGGTGTCGACAACGATGGGATCAAGTGAAATTAGATTTAAATGGTGACGCCAAATTGATCGACATGCACACTTTAATCAATCGAAGGCATTGTTTGATAATTCGAGCTATGACAATGATCAATTTCACCATCGAGGTCGGACATCGTGGGGCTTCGATTTCATTATGCACATTTCATTAAAATTGATTTTAATTATTTAATTGGTCATTAATTGATTCGATTTTTTTATTTTAATTAATTTTGATTTCGATGCATGAAGTCAAATAAATCAACAAATTAGATCGATTTGATCGATTAGGGTTTTAACTCTATGTCATTTATTTAATTTAAGTGGCACATAGTTGTAGGTCAATCCCCCAACAAACATGGGCGGACGTTTGTTGTACACTAGTTTACCTTATGGATCTCAAGAGATTTGCTTGGATGTCATGAGTTGTAATTTCAACAACTTTAATAATACACCGACGCCCCTTTGATAGAAGTAGTATAACTCTCGTTGGGCAAGCATTTGAATTTCATCGGTTCAACTCTAGCTTTGAACGGTAGAGTTGTCATTAGTCCAATGCTTTTGCTAGATGAAGGAGATGCTTGACTTGTCATCATCAACTTGTCAAGAGAATTTGGATGCCTTGGCTTTGTTCTTGACTTATTTGAAGACTTTCTCCGAGAATTTGAAATTTGTATTTTCTCCTCTGTTGCTTTGTGCTTAACTTGATGGAGTTGATGATTTGTGAGATGATAATGTCTTCTCCCCGGCTTTGTGCTTTGATGGACTTGTTGAAGATCCTGAGATTTGGATTTGTATTTTCTTCCCATCGGCTTTGTGCCTTGGTGGACTTGATGGAGTTATGATTCTGAGATGAGAATCTTCGGTCCGGTCACTGATGGACTTATTAAAGATTTCATCTAGGTTCAGATTCTTGTGCCTCCTTTATCGGCTTCATGCCTTGATGGATTTGATGGAGAAAATCAATTATCTAGAGATTTGTGGTGATAAAATTACCTTAGCTTTCCGCTTTGTGGCTATAAGGATAAATGACAGCTCTCGAGCTTGTGTTGGATCAATGGCAAAGAGTCATCGGCCCTTTGCACATGTAATGGACATGTTAATGATAAAACTCCCTTAGAGCCTTTAGCTTCATATGAACATTGGGATGGCTTCTTGGTCCTCTGCTTTTGCTTGATTGGACTTCTGAAGAATTTCCTTCTTTGCTTTCGCTTTGATAGACTTATTGAAGGAGTTGAGATTTCACATTTGTATTTGATTCCAAACTCGCTTAATGGCTTTTTGTTTGTTGAATTTTGAAAATGACCTGACCAATAGGGATGATTTCCCGCCTGGGTCACTTGAACTCAAGTTGGAGAGATTTGGGATTTGGATGCTCTTGTCTTTGAACTAATGAAGTAGGAGGATCCCTTACTACGGCCTTTGTGGCATGTTGAGTAAGCAGATCTGTCAGCGACTCGGCCGTATTTTGGCGTGTTGAGTCTGACCTTATACACTCACTTGAGTCGTGGACTTGAGCAATTGATGAAGGGTTTTATCCTCAAGCTAACGAGATGGGGATCTCTTTACCCTTTGTGTGTTGAGACTGACTCGGCCAAATTTGGGCGTGTTGAGTCCGACCTTATACACCAACTCGAGCCTTTAGATTTGAAGTGGGATGATAAATGTATATCCAACTTGGTTTGTTGAAGTTCGCAGACTTGAAAATTTTCTTCCTTGGTTAGTAAGACTTTTAAATTTGAGCATTTGAACATATAATTTTGAGTATGTATGTAGGGATCTGACTAGGCGATGTCAACCCAAAGAGAAAGAAAGGCTCTTTACCAGAACTATACTTTACTATAAACTTAAAAAATGCCCCCGCTCTATGGGATTTTATTTTATTTTGGAAATGCATTCTTGTGTGTTCCAAGAGAATTTCCAATGAACATCACCAAAATCCCACTTTGAAATTTCTTTCATAACAAAAGGTCCTCCCTTAGGCTCAATATTCCACCGGTCCTTAGGTTCAATGCGATGAGGGATGATTGGTCTTCTCACCAGACCAATTCCCTTCTGAAAAGCTTCGATCGTATGATCAATGCTGACATCCTCGCCGATAGACTTAGATTTTGTTAAGCTTGGAGCCTAACCTCGCAAGATCAAGCTCTTCCATCTCAGAGCATTCTCATCTTGGGTAAGATTTTGTTGAATGGCTACTAAAGGTAGTTCAACTTGAGCAAAGACCCCAAACACCAGATAGGTAGACTTTGTAGGAGTTTTGTAAGTGGGTAAGCCCATAACACACAAGTTTGGTATGCCACTCTTTTATTTCTTGTGAGAATTTTTCTAAGCAATTTGACTAGTGTTTTATTAAATGCCTGCCAAGCCATTTGCTCGGATTATAAATTGATGAATCAATCTTATCGATCCAAATTTATAAACTTGTGCTTTTGAAGGTCATCCATATCGAAATGATTGCATGGTACACCAAATCTATAAACAATATTGTGGGTAAAGAAGTTGGTCACTTGTGTACTTCTTTAAATGAAAGCTTCACCACTTGAAAAGTAATCTCGCTAAGATGAAGCGGTGACCATGATGATGGTGGATCAATCCAATTACATCTCCCCAACACTCAAAGCGCCCAAGATGCTATCGTTGTGCAACGGAGAGGTTGATGAATTATGTTACCGTGGACCATTCATGGCATCTCTTGGTGATGATTGATCTTTACCTTACCATATATAATATCCAATTCTTTTAATTTTGAAAGCCATTTTAGGACGATTGGTGCACCACAAAGTCCTTGATGGATTTCAACAATTACTTCTATTCCCAAACATCACATCTCGCCACGATCTACTGAGTATTGCCAACATAAGCATATATAGAAGCCTTTTCAAGTTGTGCTATCGACTTATTATTTGCAATTTTCTTTTGAAGTAGTTGACGAAGGGCTATTCCGTCTTCCTTCTCTTCTACAAGAATTTCATTGTGGTTTTAGCTTCCCGGTTGAGGCTTTCTTCGGAATGATTTGAAGTCTTGTTGACGAAAGTAATTTATAAGGAGTGTAAGGTAAAACATGAGTGCACTGATTTGTGTTTGATGACCCCTCTTCCAGCAGGGATTTTAAACTTATTGGCTCTAGGACTCGACGGCAAACACCGAATTAGTATAATCATCGCATACCGCCATTTCTTTAGCTAATTTAGCTGCTATTCCTAGCTCAAGACTCGAGTCATAATGACATTTGGAATTTGCTTCATAAGCTCGAGAACTGCTTTGTGATAGTAGGCCAATTCAAGCTTGTTGATTTTGTAAAAGACCAACACTTGATTAATGTTGAGAATGCCATAAATTGCAAATTGGACTCCCATGGAAATGGCTTCCTCTAAACCGCCACCAACGCTTCATATTCTGCATGTTGTTGGTTCTGGGAGTTAATTTATAAGAATGTCTTATGCCACCGTGTGTGATCAAGATGAGACCAGCCGAGCCTTTGGGAGATTTGAGTGTTGAGTGTATTTAATGGGCGAAGCTCTATCAAAATACAATTCCCACATTTTTTTTTCTTTCTTTTTCATATATGTGCATGATTTGCTCATCGGAAGATGCAGTAATGAATATCTGAGATGGGATGAGAGCAAAGAAAATTTGCTAGAATTTGCCCCTTCACTTTAGGAACATATGTAATATCAAAGTAGAAGGATGACCATCCGCCACAACGCTATTTTGTCATCAAGAACTTCAACGGATCGATCCTTGAGATAAGGGTAATTTTATGAGATAGCATGTAATGTAGCTTTTGGGGCAAAAATTAATGCCAAACAATGCTTCTCAATTGGAGAATACGTTTCCCTATTAGTCTTCACCAATATAATATAAAAGTGTTTTTTCCTTTCCTTCTCATTATGTTATACCAACAGCACCTAGAGATTCCTCCAGTCTCATACAAGATGAGAGGCTTTCCGGATTGGAGTTGCAAGAATGGGTGGGTTCAACATTTCTTGATCTTGTCAAAGGCCTCTTGACATTCTTCCCCCACTTGAAAGGAATATCTTCTTCATTAATTTTAAAGGGTCGACCGCCTCGAGATTTGATATAAATCTTCTAATGAATAGATGTCCTATGGAGCAGTTGACGAAGAATCCTTGGAGGAGGCATTTTGACAATCGCTTTGATTTTATTGGGATCGATCAATCCACCTCAACATATCCAAGGAACTTTTCCGAAGAGACTCCAAAGGCGCACTTGAGAGGATTCATCTTGAGATCATATTTTCTGATTCTTTCAAGGACGATCCTTAAATCATGGAGATGATCCTTTCGATCTATACTCTTGATAACGAGGTCATCAACATAGCACTCTACTTTTTGATGAATCAACTCATCAAAGATTTGTCATAGCCCTTTGGTATGTAGCTCCGATTCTTCAAGCAGCAGTATAGCAATATGCCAATTGGCATCGAATGAGGTATGCTTCTCATCTTCAGGAGCCATCTTGATTTACTTGTAACTTGACGATCCATCCATAAATGAGAACATGTCATGGTTTAAAGTGTTATTACGAATACGAAGCGAAAGTCATCCTTTGGACATGCTTTATTTAAATCATCATATGATACTAATCAATTCATTCTTCTTTCAGGGGATAATATTAGCTATCCATGTATTTTTCTTCTCGAATAAAACCAGCTTCAATGAGCTTCTTGGTTTGACTACCATTCTTCAACCTCCAATCTCATTCTCCTAGAGGCTTGCTTGACCGGTCATCTAATTTGATTAATTTGTGAACCGCTATATCAGATAAGCGATATTTCATATGTCCAGCAAAAATCCTAATTCAGAGCAAAGTTTTTAATTCTTCCACTTTATCTTCGTGAAGTAATGATGAGAGGATCCTCCTCGCCCCAAATTAATTTCTTAAGTTCATCCATAGTGCCGCCACCATCTTCAAGCTCTTCTGGTCGGCTTCTACTTCTTCATTATTTGAGACTAACATTAAGAATGACATTCTCATCTTCATCATCACTCTACTTCTATTCTGTAAGCGTAACTATATTCTTGGACCATTGTCTTGGATGAAACCAAGGCCTTTAGTGTGTTTATTTCTCTTACCAATGGTTTGAGAACCTTTTGGGTACCACATCATTTCAAAGAGCTTAGTCCTTTGCTTACTTGCTCCAGCCTGGACCCATGTTTGCATTAGGTTTTGCATCTTTGGAGAGTAATATTTTGGCATCCTTGTGGGCATAGCTTCTTCTTCTTCTTGATAGTTGCATTACCCAATCAGATCCTCTTCTTGACACCTGATTTATAAAACATGCTTCCTCGCCCATGTTTTCTAGGGAGAGGAGGTACATAGAAGGTCACCGTTCCTCGACTTTGTGAGTTTCGAGGGTGATTTCTTTAAAATGTTGAGGAGGAACAGGGAGTGACTAGTGCCTCACTGATGGATCTATGATTATTTTAAGTAGGTGCATTGCACCTTACCCTTCAAAAGCATTCAAACTCATAATCGAGTCAAAATGTTCTTCTTCAATCGAGCTTTTACTCAAGAGTCATGGACCTTTGGATTTAGAAGGAACACATTCATCTTCTTCTTGATCACCGCCTAGATGAGGATGTTATTGATTTTGGACCTGTTCTTTATATCCCTAGGGATATTTGGAACAACCTCTTTTCCTTTATTCTTTTTAACTTCTCCCTTCTTCTTTACTTGTTCTTTTATGGGTTTTGAAGTAGATGCAGTATTTGCTAGTTGTTTTGTTAGCTTTGATTCCAGGAAGAAAGCGGCATCTTGATAAATCTTCATTTCATGAAAAGGTTGCATGTCATGTCACAATTTGGCATTCTTCTCCATCCTTTGTATATTTCATACATTGATGCAATGTAGATGGGACAATGCCATACTTATGAAGCCATGGTCCACCTAGAAGGCTCGAATGAAGTATCATCGATCACATGAAATTTGGCTTCGTGAGGTCTCCAAATTTAAGAGGGAGGACTAATGACCCGATAGTTTTCTCCCCTTCTCATTGAAACCTTGAACCATGACTTTATCTCATCCCGATGTTGTACATCTAGAGATAGCCATCTAAGAGTTCTCAAGTTCATAAGATTCACGAGGAACCGGGATCAATTAAGATCCTGGTATTATAATTTCATCACTTTCATGTAACATACTGAGGGTGATTGTGCTCGCATCCAGCATTAGATCATCTTCAAAATGTGAGGGCTCTTGAAGGTCTGCTAGACGGCTTCACAAAAATATGCTTCAACTTTCCTCTTTGAGAGCTTCAATTAAGGTGTTACGGAGATCTTGACATTAAAAGTGCTTCAGATTGTTACTAATTTTCTTAGATGGGATAGAATATTGTAGTCGATCCCTTTTGATGAAGGCTTCTTATTTGAATCCTTAGGGATAACTTTTTTTCATTTCTTTTCTCCTTTATCCCTATTCATTGGCTCCTCCTGTTGGGATGGTAGAATCGACCACTTCTCAACTAATTTGAGTTACTTCATTTGCTAATCTTCGATGACTCAGTTCAACATCCGCTTGCCCCTGCCTAATGATAAGAAGATTCGTAATCCGCCAACTTTACATTTTTATGTATGTTGATATGGTGAGCTCGATTCATCTTCATTTGAAACAAAATAAGTTCTCAACTTCATGCATCATCAAGCAAGACTCGTAGGAAGTTCTTCAACTTCTTCCCCGCTTCTTCATTGATCCAAGATTTGTAATGAGCGTGATAGGTCATCTGCGATTGTATATAATCTTCCATATTATTGATGATCCTTGTGTTACGCCGACCATAATAGTAGTAATATTTGTTACTTCTTCTTTTATTTAATTTATTTTGCTTCTTAGCCTTCCTTCATGGGTATTTGCTAGCCGCTCTTCATGAGATGAACTAGCCTTCCCATAACTTAGTTTTGTCTCAACTCAAGTAACGCTCAAGTGGTGATTTCATCAATACCTGAACGCCTTCCAATTGCTTCAATATTTTACGCCTTTTAGAGATGACTTGCCATCCTTCATCATCGACTTCTTTTCCTTTATCATTGCTTGATAATACTGGAGATGAGGTGATTACTTTTGTGGATTCTTTCTTCGGACGCACCAATACACTATCCGATAATGTGAATTCTCCATTTCTATATTTTCGCTCTAGCCAATCTTTGAATATGTAGCAATCTTCAATAGGATGGTTGAGCACCCGATGGTATGGACAATAGTTAGATTATCACTTGTCCAAATTTCTTTCTGTCTTTTACACTCGTTGGAGACCTACTTTGAGTGCATGTTTAAACAATTTAGCCACACTTTCCTCTTAAAAGAATACTCTTTGTTCGCTTTTCTTTTAGGGTTGGGCCATGAGTCGCTCCTTTTGTTTGCTTTGCTCGCCTTCACTCAAGCCACCTCGGTACATCATTACCTCCAAGTATGAGCTTGGGTTGTGGTGCAGATTGAATGACGCCTTTGGTTTTTCTTGATAAACAGGTAGCCTTTCTTTGTCTACGTTATAGACTAACCGCTTACCTGCAGATCCTTCTTGTATGAGGTGAAATGTGTTTCACCTTCTTCGTCCTGAGCTTTTGCTCTTTGGATTTATCTTGGCCATCTAATGGGATAAATTTAATTTCTCAAATTTAGCCACCCTATCAAGTAGCTCTTGAAATGTGGTAAGCCATGCAAAGATAAGGCACCATCTTATCAATGTTTCCCATCAATTGAATTGCATGCTCTTCTTCTAATATTGTTCACATTTCATACTCATATTTCGCCAACGCTGATATATCGTCATCGATTCATCTTTCTTCCTCTTCTCAAGAGAGATCGAATCGTTGTCTTTTGATCTAGCTAAACCTTTTAACGAACATGTTTTCAAGTTTGGAAAAAGTTTGACCGAAGTCATTTGATAACTCAAAGATACCATTCAAAAGCAGGGTTAAACTACAGAAGAATAATAATGCATCATTGCCTCGTGTTACCAGATGCTTTGAATTGGGCTAGATGTTGCTTGGGATTACCATTTCGCCAAATAGATTAAATTTGGCATTGAATATCCCTTTGATATGGAATTTGATCATCATGATATGGGCACCTTTGCTCACCAATTTTTCTCGCTCTCAGCCTATAACAGCTTTGATCTTCTCATTCAAGATAATATCAAGTTGAGAGGCTATCACGCTTCATATAGTTGTATATTCGAGAAGCGGTTCCGAAGACTCATTTATTTCAATCCTCGCCGTGCTCAATTTGGACCCTTGAAGCATGTGAGATCAAATGAGGATTGTCGCTGGCATTGGAGGCTTGATGATTATTTGGGGACAGTGTTGACCCGCCACGATATTTCTCAGATTAACCGCATCATCAGCTATCTCAGATCATCATCATTCGCTCATTTTCATATTCAACGAAATTTCTTTTTTATCTTTGGCTTTCATCTCGCGAATTTGTCTTTGCTCGCCAAAAAGTGGTAGTATCTGAAGGTGGGATTTTCTTCCTTTCTTCTTCTTCTTCTTGTTGTTCCTCTCAAGACTCGAGGATGCTTCCTCTATTTGAACATTTTGTTGTTCTTCGTGGTTGGGGAGGTACTTGTATGATGCCTATGTTGGTATTACGCGATGGCTCACCGACTTGTACCATATACACCACTTCATGCTGTATCCTCCTCTCTTCTTCATCCTCTTGGATATGGATTTGATCGATGCTCCAATGGACTTCCGATTCCAAGTGTGGAATCGAAACTTCTTCAATTAGAGGGCTTCGATCGAAGTTAACCTCCTCTTGATGGGATGGAGTTGATTGATGATGGGATCCCCTGGAGGATTCTCCAAGGTGTCTACCATCATATTTTATCATTGGGGGCCCTCTTTTTAGGCTCCCATCATTGATAGATTTGAGTTGGGGCGGATCTCCGGAATTCACACCAGATGTCATGCCATGCCTTTGCTCTAAAGCAATTTATTTTTGAGGCCTAGGCCTCCATATCTGCTTACCTTTCCACCGGGACCTTTCGGTGGTAGATTTCTGGACACGCGGTCTAAGTGTCACACCCTGATGCTCACCATGTGGGACATGGATTTGTTGGCATCCTGTCATTTGAGTTACGGATGAGGTCTCCTCGAGGAGCGCCCAGCATCCCCGATAACAGACCTTGGTATTTTCATCACTCTCTCCTCGCAACTTGAGAACCCGATGCACTGCAGAGAGCTGTTCCTCGGAGGAGCGGAACTGACTGGGGTCCGTAAGGATGAGACCAGAGCTGTCCGCTTAACCCACTTAAGGTTATCAAACCGGTTGGAACACTCACCGCCGGTTCCATTGATTGCTACCGTGCATGGCAAGTGTTGAGCACGTAGCTCAAGACTTTTTTCTTCTTGCCTCCTTAAGCTTGCGGATGAAGAAGCTTCAAAGATCATCCTCCAGGTAATGGTTCTTGGATTGCATTGTTCGAGGACTAAAGAGATAGTCCACCGAATAACCCTCTTCATGATTGGTTCCAAGGGGCCGAGCCTCTCAAAGACCGATTGTTTCTTTTGAAGTGACCCTACGAAGTAGGGTCACACCGCCTTTCAGAGATTGCACATGGCGCGTGGACGAGTTTGCACTTCGTTGAGGCCTAGCAACTTGCTCATTTAGAATAGCTGGGAAGTCAACGCTACCAAACTGGATGGTAGCCCCAGTTCTTCCAAAGATTGATGATGAAATAAATGATGTTGGCCACCGAGAGAGTAACAAAGGATGAGTGTAATGCCATTCGAGTTTAAAGGTAAAAAATTAGCAATTAAAAATAACCGCACTATCACCTTTCCAAAATATAGTAATAAGAAAACATACTAAACACATGCACTAAATAAAATCTCAAATGACTTAAGACTTTATTTAGAAAACTTTAAGTTGTCAAGTTTAACTTATCATTTCATTTCATTTTCATTTCATATTTCATTCATTTTTGTTTTATACCCCACTGCAATTATAACTTAGATTTGACTAGCCAAAGATGGAAAGAGAAACTTATTCCCAACGGAGTCGCCAGAAATCTATGGGATCTAAAAATTCGCCACCGACCTCTTTTGGAAAATAAAAGAAAAAAAGTTGTTTAAGTGTCGATGATAATTTTAGAAGGTAGATGAATAGTAGACACTACCAGAGATTCTCATTTGGTGAGAACTTTTATATCCGTTCTGTTTCCTATAAAGCAAGCCCCTATAGTTAATTACCTCTCCCAATACTGAGAGAGCACTTTCGATTAAGGTTAGTCAATGAATCGTTAAAGAACGAGTATATAATCAGAAAGTGAGTGGAGTTTAGAACTTATGAAATTTATTATTTTAATTTAAAACTTTTATGGGGAATGATGATGCACCATCTAGATCCCATGGTTCCCGTCCCTGTCGTCGTGGTCCCCGGTCCGCAATGAGGAGGTACGACCCAACCCGACCAAGGATCCTTGTCGAACACATGGGTTACGCCAAGGTGTCCTTGTAGACTGGTGGAGTTTGTCAAGGGGACAAATATAAGTCAACCTTAGCTAACATAGGTTTTTTTTGCCCAACCAAATACATTCTACATTTCACGCAAAAGAGCAAAGCCGTTGGGAACATACACGCGCCTCACCGTAATTTAGTGGTGCCATATCTGAACCACCGGCGAGGGCTCAGTCAACCGCCATTTATGTGGTGCCATATCACAAAACCACAGACAGAGAGACGGCCACGCCCCACGCTTTAGAATATTTGAGTGTGAAGATAGTTATGCATTTATGACATTGCTCTTTGTGAGCAAAAGTTTTCTTAATTTGTCACCAAGACAAACAATGAGAGGGTGGATTGATTTTTTTATTTTAATTTAAATAATTAATTTCATTTTTTATTTATATTTTGTTATTTTCTTTGAATTTTGATCATTTTATGATTGATTTTAGATTTGAATATATGATCATTTATCATTGAAATTTTAATTGTAATTACCCTTCGATCATGGGCTAATATCAATTATAGACTTGTCTACTCGATTTTCTACAGGATCTCTAAATTCATTATCTCAAGAAGTATAATCCTTCAAAACCTTGTCCACTCTAGTTTGAACATAGGATCGGTTTGGGACTTTTCTTCGAGAATTTGAATTTGAAGCTATGTTAGTTGATTCAAATCTTGTATTGTATGACTAAATTAGCTTCATATATTAATTTGAATTCTTATATTAAATTTTATTTGAAATTTATAATATCAAATTTTAGTTTTGTTAACTAACCGTCCAAGACCAAACCGGATGTGTAGATCTATTCTTTTGTATTTTACATGATGATTATCAACATACATATGATATCTCTGCTTCTTTAAAATTTATATGGACATTAAATGTCAAGTTGAAATGTAGGTGTCAATTTACAAGTTTAGTTTTTATGACATTTTTAGGTTTTGTTAACTGACCCGGTCAAGACCAAACCGGATGTGTAGATATGTCTTATATTTGACTTAGTAATTACTTCAACATGCATAGTATCTTTCTTTAAAATTTTGCATGGATATTAAATGTCTAAGTTGAAGTTTATATGTCAAATTTTGATTTTGAGTTTTGTTAACCGACCCTCAAGACCAAACCGGGATGTGTAAAGATATGTCCTTTGTATTTGACTTAGTAATTACTTCATGTATGTAAGTATCTATTCTTTGAAAATTTGTATGGACATTAAGATGTATAAGTTAATTTATATGTCAAATTTGATTTTTGAGTTTTGTTAATGACCAAGACCAAACCGGATGTGTAAAGATATGTTCTTTGTTTATTTATCTGCATTTGATCACATGTCTTGAGATATTTGATCTAAAACTTCAACACACATACATGTATCTACTCTTTAAAGTATTGAGGACATATGAATGTCAAGTTGAAACAATTGAATTTGACATGATGTAATGCAAGCATGAGTTTTATAGGTTTTAGATTTTAACCCGAATCCAAGACCAAATATGATATATGAGATAGATTGATATCATCTTGGGTATAACATGAACATTATTGGCTAACACCCTTACTTATATGAGAAACAAGTATAAAAGGAATTAAAATCAATATGAGCTTTTGATCAAGTAAAATGTTATTGACATAAGATAAAGACTGTCATTTATCTAAGAGTGTGTTATGAATCCCATATAGGCAAAATATCCTATTTTTATGCAACAAATCAGCAAGGGATAGGGGCTGAAATTGAACACTTTAAGGGCCCATTATACCATGATCCATAGCCCATGTTTCTCTTAATAATGGGGAGGAGAAGACAAAGATATGAGTAGATCATATCATTTAAGAGATAAGTGGATTAATTACCACCTCCTTCACATGCAAGCTCATGACAATGGGGCATAAGTACCATTAAATTTTATTAAGAATATGGCAAAAAAGAGTTTATTTTTTAAATCCATTTCCTTTTTTTTTATGACATTAAGGAAAGTGATAATGATGAGGGCATGCATATGTCCATGCATGTGCATATGAATGACAAATGGCATGAATTTAGATGATTTTGCATGCAACTTATATCAAGGCACCATATGTGTCGATGCCATAATAATAGATGATAAGAGGAGATGGGAAGCCTATAAATAAGAGGAGATTTCCCTTTCACAAAATCCCAACATTTCCTACTCTCCTTTTCTCCCTTATACCACAAGTTTAAGTTCTTTCAATCTTGCAAAATGGTTAAGTTGTGCCACATAGACTTGTAAATTCCCTTTCTAACTTGACAATTTTATTTTGATATCTTCATGATAGATGTCATGTCATATGGTAGATATTATTTTCTATGTATTTTCAAGTTTTATGTTTAAGCACATGTCCAACATGTAACATGTCAAGCTAAGTAGCTTAGATGAGCATTAAATAATGCATATCATAATGACCACTTAATAGTAACTTGTATGATGTAAAATCAATACATAAGCATTCATGTTTAACAAATAAGCATTGATCAATTCATATACTCATGTTGCATTTGCCATAGAATATGATAGCTTGCATGTTATAGAAATGCATATCAACTCATGTCACATTTACCACAAAAATAGATAGCTTGCATGATATAGAAATTGAAGCATTTCACATGAGATAAAGAAATTTTAAGCCAACATGACAACTTAAGCATTTCATCCCTTTTCTATCTTTTTTTATAAATTTTGGCCTCCCGCATCATCCCCTCAAAAACTATGACTGGTATGCCAAGAAAGGCATGTATGGGTTAACATAAGATAGCAAGTTTCCCTACCATGTTGAGAAACATGAGTAGTACTTATAGTAATAAATTTAAAGCTTGCATTTGTATATAAACATGCTTAAACATTGCAAGAAAATAAATCTTTCCTCCTCTTTTTTTTTAAAAAAAAAAATTTGCAACAGCCTCCCGGCATCACTCCCACATATGGGGGTTGCCATGAGAGACTGGGCCTGACCACCATGCCAAGAAAGGCATGTATGGATGTCGAGACACCACTAAAATTTGTTTGCCCACCATGCCAAAGGCATGTATGGGTTAGTATAACATAGCAACGAAGTTTC
Organism: Cymbidium sinense; assembly: GCA_021442155.1. Lineage (NCBI taxonomy): Eukaryota > Viridiplantae > Streptophyta > Magnoliopsida > Asparagales > Orchidaceae > Cymbidium > Cymbidium sinense. The sequence continues at coordinate 65,785,786 of CM038222.1, forward strand.
CCCATGCTTAAACATTGCAAGAAAATAATTCTTTCCTCCTCCCTCTTTTTTTTTTAAACAAAATTTACAACTTCTCCTCACCCCCATATGGGGTTGCCATGAGACTGATCCACTATGCCAAGAAAGGCATGTATGGGTGGATGTCGTGAGACACCATGGCCGAAATTTTGTTTGCCCACCATGCCAAGAAAGATGTGTATGGGTTAGATATAACAAGTTTCCTACCATGTTGGAGAAACATGAGTAGGTACTTATAGTAATAAATTTAAAGCTTGCATTTGCATAATAAACATGCTTAAACATTGCAAGAAAATAAATCTTTCCTTTCTTTTTTTTTTTAAACAAAATTTACATTCTCCTCAGCCGATAATGGGTTGCCAGAGATCTGTCACCACCATGCCAAGAAAGGCATGTATGGGTGGATGTCATGAGATAGCACGGCCGAAGTTTTGTTTGCCCACCACGCCAAGAAAGATGTGTATGGGTTAACACAGCATAGCAACAAGTTTTCCTACTATGTTGGAGAAACATGAGTAGGTACTTATAGTAATAAATTTAAAGGTTGCATTTGTATAATAATAAAAGAAAGTTGTTTTCATGTATATTTAATTAAGAGCATAATAATCAAATTTACAATAGCCTCGCTCTCCCATGTGGGGTTGCCAAGAGATCAGCCCACCATGCCAAGAAAGGTATGTATAGGTGGATGCGGAGACACCACGTCCAAATTTGATAGCATAGCATTTCTTAACAAGATATCGAATAATAAAAGGGAAATATGCAAGAATGAAACCCATAGGAATAGCAAGTAGCATAACAAAACCCCCTCTTTTTTAATTTCATATTTCACTTTTCAGATTTCATTCTACTCATGTGCAAGAGATAAAATAAATGAAATCCATAGGAGATAGCAAATAGCATGAGAAAACCCCCTCTTTTATAAAAATGATTTCAGCATGTATCATACTTCTTTAAAAGCAAATCTGATTCAATTCCCCTCTAGTAAAAATATTTTCAGCATGCATCATGCCTTTAGACAACAAGACAATAGATTTCTCCTTAGGTAAAAATATTTTCAGCATGCATTATCCCTTTAGAAAAGCAAATCAATGGGTTTCCCCTCAGGTAAAAAAAAGTTTCAGCAATTCAAAGGAGACAAATATAAATCATGCTTTGCCTCATGATAGTTGTTTGAAAGTAATGTTTGATTTTGCAAATCATAGGATGAAACAACTAACTTCATTTAGTAGATATAAATCTGAATTTTCAATCCAACAAAGATATTTGCTTGCATAATAACATGATTTAGCTAATACATTCCCTGGGGGTTTCGTTTGGAAGAGGAATTAGGAAGGATCGAGTCCTGTTGCCTAAGGTTGGTGAACCGAGAGGAGCAAGGAAGCTGCGGGGAGCTCGATCGAGAGGGAAAAGGAGCTGTGGGGAGTTCGGCCAGAGCAGCAAGAGGGAGAGGGAGAATCGCACACTAGAGCTTCAGCCGAGAGCCGCAGGAACGAGAGAGGGGAGAGTCGAATGAAGAGTGTCGTGGAAATGAGGTCAACGTGCCCTAGCCACTTTTGGTTTCGAGGATTAGAGCCGATCACATTGCCTAAATGGCCCCAATGGGATGAGGATGGACGCTTTAATGGATGGGCGGAGGGGAGTAAGGATTGGGGGTTTACTTAGGTTAATTAGCTTAATTAAGATAATTAGCCCTTAATCATATAAATTTTCAAGAATCCTCCCAATAAACCCTAACAATATGGGTGTCAATCTTAGGTATTTTCGTTGTGCCGAACGCAACGTCGCGATCGATTTTGTGATCGGAGACTGTTCGGACAATGTCGACGATGATCGAAGTGAAATTAGATTTAAATTGTGCGACGTCATGCTCAAATTGATCGAGGTCCGCATACACTTTGCCGAATTGATCGCAGAAGGAGTTGTTTGATAGAATTCGACATTTCGACAACGTGATCAATTTCTAAACGAGGTCATTGGATGTTGTCGCATCTCGACTTAGTTATATGCGTAACTTCATTAAAAAATTGATTTTAATTATTTAATTGGTAATTAATTGATTCGATATTTTTTATTTTAATTAATTTTGATGCTTTCGGCATATTATGAAGTCGAATTATCAAATTGCAGCAAATTAGATCGATCTCAATCACGATTAGGGGGGTTTTAAACTCTATATTTTTTGTTTAATTTCAAGTGGCACATAGTTGTAGGTCAACAACTGTCTTGTGACACTACGGCTTAAGAAGTTTTCTAAACCCACCACGCTTAAGAAAGCATGCATAAGCTCTTCGAGTACATGTGTAAAAAACATCCCGGTTTCCTCACCATACTAAAGCAGCATGCACAAGTACTTATATATAGCAAATTTTTCTATTATGTTTTGTGAATAGCCTCTGCTAAGAAGAGCTTGATAGCCGCTTCATGGAAGTGACTTTAGAAAATAGAACTTTCCATGTGAGCATCAAATTGAACTATTGTCAATGGAGGAAGGAATTATAGCATATGTCCATTACCGAATCTAGCCAATTGAAATCCAAAAGTATGGTTCATCTGACACTGAACGGAAGCTTTAGAAAGAATCTATTTTACTTTCTCTCGTCCTTCTACTATATAGCTTAGATGCCTATCCTTTCTTGAATGGTAGTCTTCGCAATCCTCAACAGTTTTAGTTGGTTTGGTATGATTTTTCTTCATACATACAGAATTATACATCAACATATAAGCATCTAAAGAAAAATATGTCCCCTGGATTGTGATAAATAACTTTATGGTCACCATTAGCAACATAGTTCACTATTTCAGGCCAACTTGGCTGGACAATTTGCTCAGTTTTCATAGATAAACTTGAATTTTCTCCAAAGGGGTGCAAACCCAATTTAGATACATGCTCATCATCAAATTCCCACCAATGTCTACTAGATTGTGGTATCCTTCAAGCTTCACATCCTTAAAAATATTGGTATCAATTTGCAGCTTGTATGCAGGAATGAACTCACAAGTTCAAGAACCAAAACCAGGACCTCCAATCAAATCCAATCTTAAGAAATCAGATGGCACCCACCACTTTCAAAAATTCTACTTCTGGGATGTAATTACTCCTCGCACTTTGTAGGACACAATAAAAGAAGAAATGAACTTCTCATCAGATGAACTCACAATAAAACCAGCCTGGGCCTCTCTTGTGATGCAAAAATCTTCCATGTTTCTCGTACAAAAGATATTCATAGCAAGGCTCCTTCTTAGCTTCTTTGCCTTGTCTTTTACCATTTCTAATGGATATGGTACTGTGCTCATCAGAACAGCTGGGAAACACAGTCTCGACAACCATGGTGAAAGTTCCCATAGAGAGATGCTCATTCATAGCCTCGCCACCATCGACGGCGGTGGCTATGAGGGCCTGATCGAAACTAACATATCAAATGAGAGTGAAGCGGGCAAGGTCCGTCTCATATGAACAGACTGCAGGGAGGTGAGCCCTCATTTTTCCAGTGGAGGCATTTGATTCAGTGAGGATCTAGAGGAACTGTTAATCAATGATAGGGAGGGTGGCGCATAGCTACAGGAAGAAAGAAGAAAGCCATCGTTCGTTCGGTTCTGCATTTCTCTTTCTGCGGCCTACAGTAGAGATGAAGAGAGAGTGAGGGAAGAGAGTCCGTTCTCTTTGGACGAAAGACCAGCCAAGGCTTTAATCCTTCGTTTCGCATCAATAGAAGCCGAGAGAGAAGAGGTGGTCTTGAGGAGTTTGGCTAGGAGGCAGAGACGGGCCAGTCGGGGCTCGTTCACTGATCACACCAGGTGGAGGAGAGGGATGGTTAGCAGTCTCGATCTAGTAGGAGAAGGAGCTCGGAAAATGCAAGGAGACCCTCAATTTTTTGATTTTTACATATAACATTTGAAATATTTTTTCATTTACACACTCTTTTTATTACGAATAAGAAAGACATACCTTTAGGGAATAAAAAAAAATGAGTTACGCATTTAGTATCGTAATAATAAAGTTTAATGTGTTAAATGAGTAAAATAGATAGTTTCAAGTGGTATGTATGTAAAAACCCCTTTCTTTTTTTCTTTTTCTTTTTTTTAAAAAATCCAAATAGCCCCTGTGAAGAGACATAGGCAAAGACTACGTGGCAGCCTATTACTTGTCAAATCGGAGGTGGAGGAATGTAAATGGGCGGCTGCAAATTCTGAAGCATTGACTGGACTTAATTAAGAAATAATTGGGTAGATTTATCTTGAAATACGTGCTAATTTTGACTAGATTATAAGTATAGCAATTTTAATTAAATTAATTGTCAATTCTAAATAATTTTGATGCTTTGATGCAAACTGAGTCCGTTTTATGGTCTGGTTTGGTTCGTCGACTAGGTCAATTTCGCTCAAAATACACATTATCACTTTCGATGGCTCGATATTTGCGCAGACTCATCCAAATTGAGTGTGAAAAGTCTCATTTGATAGGTTTTGATATTTTAACACTAATTGTATGATCAATTTCACTAACAGAGATCATTTGGGCATTGTCACAGCCTCCTAACTTTGATATGTGTGTAGACGTATCGACGAATTTTCTTCTTGATCGACTGATCATCAAATTGTGTAATATATATCTTATGATCAATTTTGACTTTCTGAACATGATGATGAAGTCCGTTCGTCGATCGGAGTCATTTCAACTTATTTCGGTGACGTCAAGTGTATTTAGCTTTGATTTGCACACTATTGCATCCAAAGCCTATCGACTTTGTCTTGTGAACTCGACTCAACTGATGTGACATACATGTAGGTCAACACATAAACCTTGATGTTGCATGCCATCAACTTCATAAGATAGTTAATACTAAAGTTATCCACTATACATAAAGGAAAAGTATAAAATTAAGATATTTTAATTAATTTTTGAGGAAGGTGATAAATTGTTTGATATTAGTGTTGACCTCACTTTTGGGAGTGAGTTCTCAAATTATAGACCTAGGACTCTTGTAGACACTAAGAGTTCCTTAGTCTTAAGATATTTCTTGTGATTAGGTGAACACTTAACCTAAACCTAGAGACTTAGAAAGGTTAGCCATAGGAATAAGTTATGCCTTAGGAGCTTAAGAAAACTTACCTACCCTATAGCCTAAACCCAATCCATACCTCCTTCCTCAAACCAAACATTAAATCCAATTCAAATCCAAATTATAAATAAATTCCAAATCAAATGATTGAAATCCATAATCAAATTCAAATTCCAAAATCCTTCCTAAGCCCTTTGATTTTATCTTACGGACTTAGTTTTAATCAAATTCAAATCAACCCCAATTCAATTGATTTTCTCAAATATCCATTGAATATCAAATCAAATTTCAACCCAAATTCTAAACCAAATGATTGAAACTCATGATCAAATTTAAATCCCAAAATTCCTTCCTAAGCCATATGAACCACCTTCATATGCTTAGCTAAAACTCATTTGAATCAAATCAAACTTGATTGATTTCTTATAAATCAACCATTCCTTCATTTATATTTACAAATATAAATGAAATCTAACTTCAAATTGCCAAAATCAAATCAAACCAAATCAAGACTTTTCTTAAGCAAATGGACCTACCTCCATAAGCTTAAATAAATCTCAACTCAAATCAACCCAAACTCAATTGATTTTTTTATAAATCAGTTATTCCTTCATTTATATTCATAAATATAAATAAAACCCACCTTCTATTGACCAAAAATAAATCAAACAAAATCAATTCTCTACTTAAGCCCTTTTGACCTATATCCTTAGACTTGGTCAAATTTGCTTCCAAATCACTCCAAACTCAAGTGATTTTCTCATAAATTATTTATATCTTCATTTATATTCACAAATATAAATCGAATATAAATCCAAGTAGCCAAAACCAAACCCAAATCAAATCAAATTTTCAACTTTAGCCCTTTAAGCCATTTCCTTGAACTTGGCCAAATGACATCCAAATTAACTCAAAACCCATGAATTTCTTCATGATTGAATCATTCCTTCAATCATTGTTCCAAATATAAAACAAACTATAATTATCAAACCAAATCCAAGTCAACCCAAGTCAAGCCCATGTTGACCCCTTTTGACTTGAAATTGTCATATGAGCCAAAATTTATCATAACCCAAATTGATTGTAGTTGAATTTCTATTTTCATCCTAGGCTCATATGTGAGTTCAAATAAACTTGAATCAAGCCAAAATCAAACCAATTAACCCATTTAGGTCCACTTGACCTAAAGTGGCCTAAAAGACCTTTTCAATCCAAGTTCTAATCCAACCCAAATTGGATTGAACTAAGCCAATCCAAACTTCATATCATGATCAACAATCATCCTAAGCTAATAAACTACCTTGAATTGGGTCAAACCAAGTCAACTTGGTCATTTGACCAAGTCAACCTTTAGCCCAAATGAAACTTAAACTAGCCAAAACTCACCATATATCAAATTGATTGAAACCCACTCATAATCAATGATTGAGCATGATCAAACCCTTAATTGAGCCAAACCAAGTTCAATTTACCATTTGACCTAAGTTGACCCGAATTGGCCTAAATAGCCAAAATGGGTCAAATCATGATTTAACTCAAATTGATTGCACCCAATGGCTCAAGGTCACTCCAAATCATTTATTGAACTTGACCAAAGCCATGATTGAGCCCAATTTGACCAATTGATCAACTTAACCCAACCTAGCCCAAATTGACCTAAAGGGTCAAATTGGTCAAAATCCAAATTAATTCCAAATCAAATCAAACTAATGCCTACAATCATTTTCCATTAACGAATTGAACATGAACCAACACCTAACCCAACCCAATTTGGTCAAATTGGTCAACTTATCCCATTTGACCTGTATGAATCCAGGTGAGCCAAAATCAAACCTAAGCCAAATTAATCAAAATCACTTGAACCAAAACTCTTTAAATCATTATTTAAACCTAACTTGGTTTGAATTTGACCAATTGGTACCCAACAACTTGAACCCAAATGAAAATATCAAACCATCCCATGATTGGGACCCAGAGGCTCCCAAACCAGAGATCACTCCCAAACTATCCCATATCCAAGTGGGACCCAATCCAAGGGGATTAGCCATTGGACAAACCTCCCCACATTGAATTCTTTCCATGAAAAGCTAAGTCCACTCTCCCATCACTTGGGTAGCCATCCAAGTGCCAAATGGGGTATGCCTAGCCTTCCTAGCCCACCCTAGAATAACTAGGATCAACTATGGACCAAGGAGAGTTCACCTCCTCCCCTCTCAAGTTAAACTGAGCACCCAAAGGACCAAGCCAACCCAATCTCCCAATACTTTCCTTGAGCTTCCCACCATAACTTCCTCCATCCCTAGCATGCCACGTGGATGTGGCGACCCTCTCTGACGATTGTGAATAGATGGATCCATTCCATCCATCAATGTGATTGGGGTATACTCCCCTTCAGTAGATTGAGCACAATTCACATTAGGTGAGTTCCTTGAGTGATTTTGAAATCCCAAAGAGCTTCCCAGAGCACTAACCTCCCTCGATTATTCTCTCTCGTGAGAAACCAAAATAGGGGACCTCCCTTCAAACTCATCCATCTCTCAACTCCAACTAAACTTGAACACACTTCACCACTTTCAAATAAATCATTTCTTGAGCCAAGTCAAGATAGGAGCTTGATCAAGACCGAATGCCAAATAGGAGGAGCTTGGTCCATAAAGCAAATCACCTTAAATTAGAGCTCGTGGTTCAAACTTCACCAAAGCTATCTTTATTGATCCCACAACTGCGTATTAGCTCGTAATCGATCCTTGTATCAAAAATGGTTAGGTTTTTTGTGAAGAGAATGTTCATGTCATGAGATCTTAGCCATTGAATGTGTTTGTCTCATCCTCTTGATGGTGTGGTATCATTTTGATTCCAATTCGAGCTCGGTCGAGGGGAAAAGCGACGGTGTCCATCTTTCCGTGAAGGAGATCATGGGATCTTCATTAATGGGAATGGATGGCCATGATCAAATTATAAAATCCCTGATTTTTCCTTAAATGCGATAATTGTGTCGATAGATTGGTCCATGGAAGAAAGCATCCCATCCGGTTAGCATCGGCGATAACTTAAGTATCCTATCTTGTCACACCACATGGAAAGCCCGCCGTGTTAGCAGCCACGCGGCGCCGACAAGATTATGGATTTAATTAGATTAATTAATCCATTTTTTAGGCTGAAACTTCTAATTCATAACTAATCCTAGAAAAATTCAAAAAAATGCAGATGAGGGCTCATTTTAAAGATATTTTAGAGGAGAATCTAGGAAAATTATTATTAATTAATTTTGAACAATAATTTCTAGTTAATTAAAGTTTAATTAAACTTTTAATTAGCTTAATTACTCTCTTATTAATCATCTAATTAATCTTAAACTTTACAGATATGTTTAGGGGGATGACTTCTGCCTCTCTTATTTTTCTTAGAATTTATTAGATAATTAATTAGGGAGATCAATGGATTAAGCCTTAATTACTCTCTCACATTAATTAATAATAATTAAGCAAGTGAATAGTAGATTAATTAATTAATTAAGCTTATTATCCTCTGTTAATAGTGGGAAGTCTTAGGGAAGTGGTTTGGGTTCATTCCTTATAAACATTTCATTAAACCTCTTCATTTGTTTCAAATTAATTAAAGCTTAAGTAATTAATCAACCACTTAATTAATCAATTAAAATAAGAGAGAATCTAATTATTTCAGAGCCTAATTGAGTGTTTGAAATGACTTAGGGATTGGGATTGAGGCCTCTTCCTTGAACTCTTTCCCTAAGTTAATTTCATATTCATTGATTAAAGCATAATCAAAGGATTTAATTAACCAATTAAGGGTTTAATCAAATTAATTTAAAATCCATTCATTCCTAATTTTGTTTAATCATCTTGGATAGCTCTTTGGGTGTTCAATAACCTAAAAGGAGAGCTAATGAAATCATGATTAGCTCATATGCGTGAGAAAACCATAAAAGTAATTAAGTGAGTTCTTTAAGCTTAATTAATTGATAATTATGAGCTAATTACATTAGACCCCTTTCATTTTATAAGAGCATTGCTATTTACTTTTCAATTTATTTGCACATCATATTAGCTCATAATTGTTTATTTAATTACCTTAAGATGACATTGATAAGGGTTAATTAATTGACTTAATCCATACTTAACTTAATCAATTTATAAAATTAACCTAATTACTTTTCATTAAATCAAATTAACTCACATATGGGGAATAAGATTAGGATTAGCAAACCTCTTTCACATTTTCTAAATCAAATCAAATATGAAATTAAAATGACTTTAAGAAACTTTGGTTTATTTTAAATAAGCTTGTTTAATGTGATTATCCTTGGGAATTAGTTGGATTGAATGAAATAATATGCTTGTGTTACTTTATTTCTTTCCAATCATGTTAAAATGTTATGCCACTTGATTCATCCATTCATCTCTTTAAAAAAAATTAATTAAATAAAAATAATTTCCTTTATGTCAAATTTGCATGTGTTGACTTAATTAGAAATATGTGTGGCTATTATCACTATTAAATCTCAAATGCATTTTCAAAAGCTTATTAATGAATGATAAAATATATTATGAATTTAGTTATATATACATAAGACGTGCATGTGAATATAAGCTTAGTATATGAAGTGAAGTCTCTTTCTTACATTCATATGTTAATTTGCATAAGTTTGAATGTTAATGAGTATATTAGTCTGGACATCCCGGGAATGCACGACTTTAAGTAGCCCCAATGAGGTTCTTACCTCACTCCCATGGTGCAGAACAAATCATGACGTACCTATTTGATTTCATCCTTATGCATTTTGATATTAGAATTTGGATAGAGCTTCAATTCATTTACACAAATAAATTAAATAAATCAAACCCTACTTTTGCATGATTTTCCCATTCTTATAGTTGCATATACATCCATATATATTTAAGAATAATGGGTATATTAGTCTGGACATTCCAGGGACGCGCAACTTTAAGTAGCCCCAAGGAGATTCCTACCTCATTCTCCTAATGCAGAACAATAACGACGTACTTGCTTAAAACTTTCATGCATTTGAATGTGTATTTAGCTAATGAATGAAAACCCTCTTTCTTCTATTAAAAATATATGCATTCATATTATGTTCACGTGGTTGGGTTGATTAGTCATATAATTTGAAGTTCTTTTCTTATGCTTTTGTATAAGAATTTAGATAGAGCTTTCAATTAATATGACTAAAATAATTCAACCAAATGAAACATCAATTCCAAGTATATGTGCTTACATTCATCATTTAAGTGTGCTAAGATATAAATTGCATGTATAGTTATGTTTATGACTTAATCATATGCATGCTATATGTGATGGAAAGAAATGAACAAACATGTGTTATGTGATAGTAATTAATTCCAATTAATTTTAAAATGTCTTTCTTATTCAATGAGATTATTTAAAGTGAACCTAAACTTAGGACTAATTAAAATATGTAATAAGCCATTCACCAAAGGGAATTGATTAATTAATTTACTTTATATGTGACTTAAGGTAGGGATGAAAGAGAGTGATCCTCTTTTTCCTTCTCTTTATAACACTTAGTTATTTTGTGTAGGTGAAATGAAACAAAAGAAAATACTAAGTAAAAAATTTACAAATTAATTAAACCACTTAAAGTGAAACCACCCTTTATAATTAAATGACCTTCACACTTAGAGAATGATAACTCTAAAGCTTAGTTATAACATACCACACAAGCCTTAACACACATATATTAGATTTAGTCATCATTTCTAGCTTTATGTTAGGGCGGTGTATGATTTTATGTATGTTTATTTTATGATATATTGTAGAATATTATGGTATATGCTTGTAGAACTGGATGTTAGGCCATGATTAGCTAATCATATTTTTCACGCGAGATTAGAGGCATTAAAATAAATATAAATGCTTTCTTTTGCAGGTTGTTTAACCCCTAAGTATAATCTAAATTAGGATATGTGGACTTGGTTACCCATGTGCAAGGTGTTAAGTCTAAATTATACATATAACCGCTTGGGTTGTATGGTGTGTTTAGCTAACACTTATTTTGCAGGTGTAGTTAGATTTACTTTTCCATTTCTTTTAATATAATTATAGAATTTGGTTAAGTGTTATGGGGGTTAAGGATGAATATTGGCGAAGGTTTAATCTTGGGTGATGATGCCTTTGAAAGCAAGTCAAATGAAGTAAATAAAATAAAGAAATGAAGGAAGAAGACTTAAGAACCTTGATAACACTTATCATTTATAACTTGTAATTATTCTTTCATATACTGGGTTGTATAAGGGGTAGAGGAGCTACCCATTTTCCTTTTCAATTATGCGGTCAACCATTTATTATTCTCTTACGTTGAATTTATAAATTATTTTATTATTTGTTTACATTGTGTAATAGAAATTACATATATTTTCCTAGTTTCTTCATAGATGATGATTTAATGTGTGGCCTGGATTCACTTAGGCTCTTATGGAATAATAAACTGTACCCTAATCACAACTCATAATCTCATCTAAAACTTAGGTATTAAATCAAGATAATTAAAAGATTTAACAACCCCTTAACTGAATATTGTATGCTTAATATCATGCATATTATATTATTTCACTCTTGCTAAGAGAGGGTTTCTATCCTTGTACGATAGGCAAAGACTTGACCTTTGAGGGTCTCCCTTGTGGTGGAAAATACATCTTTCTTTCTGATTTAGCCAATAACCCTATTTCATCATACATTTAAACATAAAATCTTATAGCTTTTGTAAAATGAAGAGTCCAAAATCAAATAAAATTTGATAAAATTTGCATTAGACTAAGTCATTATTCATATCACTCATGCTCTAGTCTCTTAGGGAGTGAGTTTAAGGACTTTAGTTTTTTTCTAAATAATAACAACCTAACCATTTTGCAAAATATATGACTTGACCACATGGTTTTAAAAATAAGTTAGCTAGTTGTCACTCAGCATTATAAGTCCAAAGAAGTGGTTTTCTCTTGTGGAGGTAAATAATATACCCATTTTTGCTTTAGATTTAGGACGTGCTTTGGCCCTCGCTAAAGCTCCCTAGATTTAGAATATGAGATTGTTATTTTCCCTCAAGTTATAAGCATAAATCCTCATCTCTTAGGCATTTCTACAATCTTGTGTTGTGGAATCATAAGTCCTAGTTTTTTAATAAAATTTCAATTCAAACATATAATTCCCTTCAATTTCAAATATATAATGCCCAACCATAGAATAGTTTAGGATGCTCACTAGGCTTCATAATATGAGCATCCCTCACTCCTTTTGGTTTGATAATAAGTCTCTCCTTTTGATCTATCCTTGATTTTCCAAACATAACCAATTTATTGATAGTCTATCTTTGAAATCTTTGGAGATAATAATTGCTTACTTTAATCAGAGAATTCTAAGGAACTCACCTTCCTTAGATATAATTAACTATGGGGCCTGCTCATATGAAACTTTAGAACCCTTAAATAAATCATACTTTATTCATCATGGAGTCCTTATTAGGTGATTAGGTTTATGGTAGTAATAATTTCTATCTTTTGAGATTGCATTCTATTGTATCGATCACCTCAATAAGTATCACCATCTGGTGTCCCTTATATACATGTAAATAAACACCATTAGTCTCATCTATGAGGTTGAATATGATGAGTGGGTGCAACATGGTGATGGTGAATAATGCAAATACAAATACATGTGTCTATAATAAAAATAATGATAACAACCAAAGAATTTTACATTGTTAAATGCCATACCTGAAATTAATCAAATTGTTCAATGCTCAATCTTATTATCCTACTATGTTATTTATCATATCAAAATGCCTCATGCTAACAAAATATTTGATCAACATTATTATTATCTAGTAATGTATTTTGGCTTGAAGAACATTAGTTTATTAAAAAAGCTAATAGACATATATGCATAGAAGGAGAAATTTTGAATACATAATGATTTTACAAAACATCTCATTATCATACCTCATGATTCAGACATTTTCAACATTAAAATTTTAACATGAAGTTGAACTTATAAAGTGCACTTCAAAAGCTTATTTCAACTTATTTATGGCTATCTAATCATATCCATCCAACAACTAAAAATATAGATAAAATATGAGTGATCTTTTGATGTTATTGCTCATTCATTAATGAAAGCTACCAACTTTAGTATTTATTTTTGTATCTTGTTCAAATGAGCAAAATATTAATTATCTTTTAAAGTTTTTATAATGACTTTATATAATAATAATATTCTAATAATTTAAACACTATCATATTGTATATACTTATTTGTTTAAAATAATACTATAAAATTTAAATATATGATTATTTTATGAGCTTCATAATAATAAGTAGTTCTAATAAAATAATAATACTTTTATTCATTAATATTTTAGTTATTTATTTATATTTTGTATTGGTAGTTTTAATATATATATATATATATATATATATATATATATATATATATTAAAATCAAATTTAATCTGAGAATGTCGTTGTATATTTTGTAGAATCTCCTTTTTTTCCTCTCTCTCTCTCTCTCTCTCTCTCTCTCTGTGGGTAAAGTGATTACATTCCAGGGGTTGACTTTAAGTAGCCCCAAGGAGGTTCCTACCACCTAGTGCAAAATAATGGCAACGTATTTGCTTAAGGCTTTCATACATTTGAATATGTATTTAGCTAATGAATGAAAACCCCCTTTCTTCTATTAAAAAGATATGCATTCATATTGTGTTCAAGTTGTTGGGTTGATTAGTCATATAATTTGAAGTTCTTTTCTTATGCTTTTGTATAATAATTTAGATAGAGCTTTAAATTAATATGACTAAAATAATCCAACCAAATAAAATATCAATTCCAAGTATATGTACTTACATTCATCATTTAAGTGTGCTAAGATATAAATTGCATGTATAGTTATGTTTATGACTTAATTATATGCATGTTATATATGATGGAAAGAAATGAACAAAATATGTGTTATGTGATAGTAATTAATTCAAATTAATCTTAAGATGTCTTTCTTATTGAATGAGATTATTTAAAGTGAACATAAATTTAGACTAATTAAAATATGTAATAAGTTCAGGGAATTGATTAATTAATTTACTTTAGATGTGACTTAAGGTAGGGATGAAAGAGGGTGATCCTCTTTTTCCTTCTCTTTATAACACTTAGTTATTTTGTATAGGTAAAATGAAATAAAAGAAAATACTAAGTAAAAATTTACAAATCAATTATATCACTTAAAGTAAAACCACCCTTTATAATTAAATGTCCTTCACACTTATAGAATGATAACTCTAAAGCTTAGTTAGAACATACCACACAAGCCTTAACACACACACACACACACACACACATATTAGATTAAGTCACAATTTCTAGTTTTATGTTAGGACGGTGCATGGTTTGATGTATGCTTGTTTTGTGATGTATTATTATAAACTGAGTATTATGGTGTATGTTTCATAGACCGGATGTTATGTCGTGATTAGCCTAATCATATTTTCTGCAGGAGATTATGCTTAAGGGTGCTTAAAATAAATATAAATGCTCTCTTTTACAGATTATTTAGCCTCTAAGTATAATCTAAATTAGGACAGGTGAACTTGGTTATCCAAGTGCAGAGTGCTAAGTCCAAATTATACATATAACTGCTTGGGTTGTATGGTGTGTTTAGCTAACACTTATTTTGCAGGTGTAGTTAGATTTACTTTTATATTTTTTTAATATAATTATGCATTAAAAATTTGGTTAAGTGTTATGGAGGTTAAGGATGAACATTGGCCAGAAAGTTTAATCTTGGGGTGCCATGTGATGCCTAAAAGCCTACCAAGTCAAATGAGGTAAATCAAATGAAGAAATGAAGGAAGCATGAAGATTTGAAGACCCCTCATAACACTTATCATTTATAACTTATAATTATTCTTTCATATACCGGGTTGTATAAGGGTAGAAATCATTTCTATTTTCTTTTTTGAACATGCCATCACCACTATTATTCTTTTACGTTGAATTTATAAATTATTTTATGATTTGTTTAGATTGTGTAATAGAAATGACATGTATTTTCCTAGTTTTTTCACATATGATGATTTAATGTGTGGCCTGGATCTGCTTAGACTCTTACAAAAATAAACTGTACTCATAATCATTTTCAACTTTTTCATCCTCATCTAAAACAAGTATTAAATCAAGATAATTAAAAGATTTATCAACTACTTAACTGAATGTTGTCTACTATAATAAAATAATGATAACCACCAAAAGAATACGCATTGTTGAATGCCTTAGAAATTAATCAAATTGTTCACAATGCTCAATTTTCTTAATATCCTATTATGTTGCTATCATATCAAAATGCGTCATGCTAACAAAATATTTGATCAACATTATTATTATCTAGTAATGTATTTTAGCTTGAAGAACATTAGTGCCACTTATTAAAAAGCTAATAGACAACATCCATCATGCATAGAAAAGGAGAAATTTTGAACCATACAATAATGATTTACTAACAAAAACATCTCATTGTCATACCACCTCATGATCTATCAAAGACATTTTCAACATTAAGAATGTTTAACATGAAGTTGAACTGTATAAAGTTCACTTCAAAAGCTTATTTCAACTTATTTATGGGCTATCTAATCATATCCATCCAACAACATAGTTAAAAATATAGATAAAATATGAGTGATCTTTGATGTTTTTGCCTCCACAGTCTCGCTTCCTCTCCCTCTCTCTCTCTCTCTCTCTCTCCCTCTCTCTCATCAGTCGAAGGGCCTCGGTGATTCCCAACCACGAGGGGTATCTGATAAGTGATAACACTAATAGTCTGTCTACATGGGGACAACTCCAACCATACGTGTCGAATATCAATCCATGCATCTCAAATTGGTATCCCCTTGTACCGTTATAGGCTAATAGCCAGGAGAATTAGGATTTCTTGAGTTTTTAAATTTGTGCAGATGTGAGCAGAGAGCATAGAGGGGGTGGAACATGGCGACGGTTGTGGCTGCTGCAATTCTCCTGAGCCCTATGTTCAGCCAGAAATCTAGCCATTTGTCGAGTTTGAGCAGCAAATTCTTGGCGGCGCTTCAAAAAATCAATTTTGATGAGAAATCCGTAAGCAAGAGGAGGGATTTAGGTGGCTTGGTTGTGGCTTCTGCGAAAGCTCGCATTAGTGGCGCGGGGAGGTTTTACATAAACTTCACTGGTTTTCCTTTCCCGCTCGGGCCTTTTCTCAATAGGCGAACTATGGGCTGAGGTGAGTTTGGCTCTTATTATTATTATTTTATTTATACACTTTTGTAAAGAAAAGATGGCTAGGCAACACCTTTGGTGGTATGAAATTATAAACGAGCTGATTGGATTTTGTGAGGATTTTCTACTCTTCTTAGTTTTTCCTTGTTGTTTGTTTTGCTAATTTGAATAATTCTGATATATTGTTTGGCCTACTTAGTGCTCTTAGTTTTCCGACTTTTCTATGAGTATGTTCTTAGTTAATTTGCTTTCTTTGCTTATTTGATAAGGTATTCCTTGAAATAAGGGGTATATTCTAGGCTAGTGCTAGGTGTTATGCCCCACGCCATTCTATTTACATCAGATTGAACCTTACGATTTTACAGTCCTTCACTAATCTCAGGAACTCCATTAAGAGCACTGCTTAACTGCAGAGTTACTTATATAAATCTATCTTTATGTAACAGTTGGATTTCCCTTAGGTGTCCCACATTTAAACATGCAATTAGTGGAGCACTCTTAGGATGGGTAGCCTATAGAATGTTGCACGGCAAAAGAATAAAATCATGAGATTCTACTTGTTATGTGAATGGTAGAGTAAAGTGGATACTAACTTAGATAGGGTGCTACACTATGGATGAAAATTTTACTGGCATGCTATTTCTCTAAAATGAATGAAAAAAAAGGGAGAATAATAGTGAGAAGGCATGTTGGTTATTCATTTTGATTTTTTCTTTTCAAATTAGTTCTATTTTTACCAAATTGTGATATTGGATAACTTGTATATGGCATAATGATAACTTTGAGTCTCATTAGTTATGGTGTTATTTTTGATATAACTATGTCAGCCATTGTTATATTATTAGAGTTGCCTACTTGAGATTATTTATAGTTTATCAATTGATCATCATGGGGGATTATTTTTATTAGTATTTATTGTTGATCTTATGAGTTCTTGTGGGTTGCAAATATTCCAAGTATTAGTTGAGTGTTAGATTAGAATGTTTTTGCTTGACGATTTCTCTCATATGATCAACCAACAAATTGTTGCCCAGACTATAATGTAGTGATGTTAAGAATTTGAAGAATTGTGAATGTAAAAACAATGATCATGCACAAAAAAACGGGATAATCATTTCTTCCTTACCAAAAGAAGGATATCACTCAATCTCACCAAAGTAAAAGACAAAGCAAACTAGCCATCAGGCTAAGTTTGGAAAAGAGAGAACTTTCAATTGTGTTCAAAACACGAAGTTCACAACTTAAATTTTATGGATTTTATGGAATCTAAGAAGTTCAAAAGTTATATGAATGCAAAGAGATAAGTTACATGAATAAGGGAATATGAAACATATGCATAGAAGCTTTCATCACCAATATGCTTGAACCCATAAGTTGCCATCCAAAGGTGCATTGAATGTAGGCATTTCTTTTTTCTTCACATTGATAGTTGTCGATAACAAGCAGCAAATTCATAAATCAATGCATCACCAAAGTAACTCCAAGCATAATCTTTCACATCCTTGAGATTCACCACTTCCCAAATATGATGAAAATGCCTTTCATAGGGTTGGCCTAATGCAGTGGCTAGCATCAATTGTCCCAAGCAAAGGTGGCAACAGGTTGTTTAAAGATACATACAATTATCTCTCTTTCCCACATTCATAGTAGTAACACAAATGCATAAATTGACAAAATAACATGAACTAAATAAAGATTCCGAAAAATGCAAGAGGTTTAGTAATTATTTCTATTCATAGACTTGGTGATTGGCATGTGTGCCACAAGAGTTGATGATATTACATCAGATTAAGTTTCAAATGCTCAAGTCAGCTATTTCTATCCTTAGCATGTGCAGAGTTACACAGGTGTCACCAAAGGTGAACCTGAATTGGATTGACCGTTGGGCTGATCGCTAAAATATTATGCTCATAAACAAAGAGTTTTTTGGATTAAGGCCTATTGAGCCAAGCTTGAGTGCAGACACTTGAAAATGCCTTTGTATAGAAATGGAATTAAGCATAAAGAAATTAGGGAGCTCAATTATGTTTAAAAATGCTCAAGTGGTTTAAAGATGAATCTTTAGGGGTTGGATAGATATCAGGATTTGTTTATGCACTCCGCTTTGTTTAAAGTTATAACAGTCAATGTTGACACGCATAGGCTGGAGCACACTGTTATTTATCTGTTTAAGAATTTTATAAGCAAATGGATATGATTGCCAATGGTCGAGTTGTTCACTATTTAACGCTATCTGATCTTGTAGACTATCTTCTGTTATGTCCATTCATGACTGGATGCAAGTACCATGCATGCACTCGTTATTTTCTGTTTCAACATAGCATGTAGCTTGAGGTGTTCAGTGTTTCTTATAGCTATCCACAGCTTTCTTCAATTTTAAATTTAGAGTTGGCTTCTTGAACTAATCCACTGACTTATTGTACATTTTTTACACCTATGCTCCATGAAGTGAATCATAGTTTATTGAATATAATTTTGTTTTTCTATTAATTAAGTTAACTTGCTCATAGCATAAATTTCTGGTTCAACAATAGTTATTATGCCCCCATTTGGTTTTGATTTATGAAGGCTCTGAAAGATTGCATATGGCTATTTGAGCAAGAACAAGCTTTGGGATTCAGTAGCGTCTCTACTAACATCAGAATGACAGTCATCAGGCTAAAATCTGGGGGTTTGTGGATCCATGCACCTATTGCTCCGACCGAAGAATGCATTCAGGTTCCTCACTGCTTCAATCTCTAATAGTCATCATATATTCTTCGACTGTTTCAAAATCTGACAAAGCTGTAGGTCATTTTCAGTTTGCATCACTTTTTAAAATTCTTCTATTCTTATATGTAGCCAGGAAATGTTTTATTTGGTGGTTTCAATTTCTCAGATTGTGCAATCAGCTGTCATGCTCCATGTGTTATTCTACAAGATAAATAAATTTGGGTCTGCATTTTGTTATGTTTCATGACATCTTCATTGATTCAACGCATCCATTTTGAAAGGTCAGCTTTTGGAAGAGTTAAACGCACCTGTTGAATACATTGTTCTTCCAACTTTTGCTTATGAGCATAAGATATTTGTGGGGCCTTTTTCAAGAAAGTTCCCAAAGGCACAAGTTTGGGTGGCTCCCAGGCAATGGAGTTGGCCGCTTAACTTGCCACTTGAATTCTTTGGCATTTTTCGTGCGAAAACTTTAAGAGACGGCGATGAATCTACCCCATGGGCTAATGAGATTGAGCAAAAAGTCCTTAGCTTAGCAGAAGTTGGTAAAGTTCTCCCTCCTTAGAAATAATAAGTTTGTTTTATGTTGATGACTCTATGAACCTGATTCTTGCAATTCTAGTGAATTTCAATATTTGTACCTACCACAAAGGGTGAGCATGTCGTTGGCACTGAAAGCCAGACAACACCCGCATTACCTTATACTCTATTAGACATAACGTTTTTGCTCTGTTAGGAATTTATCATAATCTAATTTTATTTTTGCAGGTATTGGACCATACGTAGAGGTTGCTTTTTATCATAGACGCTCACGAACTTTACTTGTTACTGATGCTGTAATTTTTGTTCCACGTCAGCCACCTGATTGTATCAGCAAAGAATCCTTGTTAAAATCTGCCAAGAATGGTTTAGCAGTAAAAATTCTTAGCAAAGGAAAGGAGGTTCCTGATGAACCTGTAATTGATAACAGCTCAAACCGCCAAAAAGGTACATTTTTTAGATTGTGTAATTGGAAGTTATTACACTAAATATATTTAGGTAAATTTTCTTGTACTGAATAATTCTTCGTTGTCAACTCGATAAATTTATATACAAAATGATAATTGATGAAGTTAGACATGCGATCTACAAAAGTTTTCTAGGCCATAGTGGAACAACATGTACAAAAAGAATCTGTACAAGATTTCCATAGCTTGAAATGTTTTGCAGTACCTTTTAAGCAAGGGATGCTTAAAATATAACTTTTCATATTAAGCCTATCGCATAATCCTTATCAGTTGGACTGCTGGAGGATAAACTGCACAATTTGCTTGCTCTCACCTAGAGGTTTCTCAATATATAAAAAAGAATAGATGATATACAGTGTAACATTTGACTAATTTTCTCAATTATATATAGTCTGACAAGGAGTCTATAATTATAGCCCTAAACAAAAATATTTATAGTAAATCTAAGTTACTAATAGATTTGCAAACATAATTAACAAATATATATTTATGTTATAAGATTAATTTATATTTGACTAGTATGTCACCCCAAATTGATGCTTGTTTTAAGAAGTATCAAGTTGCTTAGAGGAACAGTTGTGGTTATGTTAGGGTTTTCATGAATATGATTGAAGATTATAGAAATACATGGAGGATAAATAATATCATTATTGAATGCTTCCTACTTTAAATGGCATTCAATACATGTTTTTTGTACTCATGATAAACATTGACAACAATCTGAATAACATCGGTATTATTTATATGGAAATGTGTTATTATTTTGAGAAAGAATAAGTTTGTATAGAAGTCCAAAATTGGATATCTAAGCATAGATAGTCATAGCATGATATTTGGTTTACTAGACAATTTGAATACAGGATGTTTTTTACCCTTTATGAGATGAAGATTATTAAGAAACATACACTAGTCTTTGACTAACTGTTGGGTATCAAGATACTTGTTCCAATCAGCATCACTATACGTAACGATCAATGATAGGCCAGTGTATATTTTTTTGCTAAGAATAGACCATGAATTGGCATATCAGTAAGATATCAAATGATTCGACAAATGACAACTAAATGTAAATAGTGAGGATTTTGCATATTGACCAACTTGTTGAATTACAAAGGAAATATTGGGTTGTGTAATTATTAAATGATTTGAGCTACATATCTATTGTTGAAATACAGTGTGATTGTGGAGAAGATTATTGTCCTTGCTATGATACTTTGTGTTTACTTAATGGAGTGTCCATGGAGGAACCAATTTGGAACATCTAAATTAATTAGATCTTGTATATTGCTTGAAAAAATACTAGAGGGATTAGCATTAACTTTCAAACCTAATAAGTGAAAGCACCATATTTTTATATGAAAGTGTGCTAAAGTTGTTAGTGGAAAATTCTACCATCGAGTGTGAAAACATTGAAACAATTCTGTACATCAATATCATTTGTTGAAGTGTATAGACATGATCATTCGATATAATTTCTCATTTAAGAAAGTCATGAAATTTAAAGGAAATGTATTCATGCATTGTATCTTAATACTTTGATGTAAGATAGTAATTATGTTTCAATTTAGTCTACAAATTCTTGAAAGATAGTTCATGCATTAGATTTTGGCGAAGAAAATAAATTTAGGCATACTTATTGTAATCATCAATGAATGTTATAAAATATTTATAATTTGCATGTAATATAAAGGATTATGCCTTTACATTATGTGAATCAAGTTTTCTATTCATTATTGTGAATCCAAAATATTTTTCAAGATCTATTATGTGATGAAAAAAGAAAGACTCATGCTTTTCTCGATTTTACATGTTGAGCATTCATACAAAAGATAAAAATTTATTTTATTGGCCAATAAATAAGAGTTTGTTACTATTTGGTTGGAAGAATTTTGAGTCTGAAAGTAAAATGCAGAATTTTAACTTTTGATGTTTGGCTTGAAATAAAGTAAAATTTTCAGGTAATGTGATGTATCCCAAATACATTACAGTCATTTTGGTGTATTTGAAATTTGCTTGGGTGAATTTCAAATACATCGGCAATTAATCTTTGTGCCGTCATTGCATACGTCGCCGTCAGCCGTCGGCCACCGCCACCACCCGCTCAGCCCGTTCTTTGCCCGCCGCGTCACGCCGTCACATCAAAACCTTCAAAATACTCATTACATTTTTAACCAGAAAAAAAACAAAATCGTGAATTTGTAAAACTCTCAAAAACGTAAAATCTTTTTTTGTTTATTCATCATGCGTTTATTTCTCAACCAACCAACAACCCCTAAATGAGATAAATAAATAAGATAAAATAAGTTAATTTGGTTGGCTTAATCATATCTATCATAGATCATTGTTTTGATTTACTTAAGTACAAATCTTTGAGACAGTCTTAGAAATGGAAGGATGCAGGTGAAATATTTGTCCAACTTTAGGCCCCTTCATGAGCATTTTATCAATCTTTTGATTATGCACAATGCAACCATCTTGAAAAAATCAAACATCGTAATTATTATCAATCAATTTTCTTTTTGAGTCAAGATTAGTAGAATGTTTTAGAGAAACAAGGTTATCTTTCATGAAAGAATTAATATTGACAATAGCTTTAATAAGTATTTTACTATCATTTGCAATCTGAATAGAAGCTAATGCATGACATGGTTTGATATTGTGAAGAAGATGCAATAGATTCCATAAGCCAAGATGAAGGAGATAGTGTAATAATATCTTAGTCCTAAGGTTAATGTGGCTTTAATGATCATCTGTTGAACTATTTCAAGAGTAATGTCTGATTTATCTATAATTGCTAAATCAATGACGTGAATTGAAACCACTGTTTGTTTAGAATTTGTTTGTCAATTTTGTGGACAAGTATGAAATTTCATAATGATGCGCCCAAGTTTTTAACAATGATTGTAAAATTTCTTTGGACATTTAGCAACAAATGTTCATAGCCCTTGTAACTAAAGTATTATACATGTTCCATATTTTTTTCTTTTGTTTTCCCATGGGCTGTATAAATATGACCTTATTAGAATTAAATGAGAATTCGACATTTAATGGGCCAACTAGCACTCACACTCACACCAACCAAAATCTCTTTAAGCAACCAACTAATCCCTATTTATAGCTTGCACTTCACTGTGATGGTTGCTCTCTCAGATCTGCACAAAAAATAGCACAAATTACTTGTCAAAATTGTTCAAACTGCATCTATCCGGTCGTCGCATTGTGACACTGTGAAGGTGGTGTCTTAGTGCTACATATAGTATTGTGGTGCTGATTCTTCAATCTTTTGTTTAATTCTTGGGCTCCCTAGCATTGTGTTTGTAGCGCCTAGGCGCTCGTTGTGCATACCCAATGGATTCTCCTAGAAAAATTTTCAAGTCATCAGTGCTACGACGCTAAGAATTCGTTGTTACATCATGGCCTTTTGAAAGTTGAGGCATGAATACAACTTAACATATATTCCCCCCATCCTCTTCAAGACAAAATTATTCTTGTTGCTATTGATTATTTCACAAAATGAGCAAGCAATTCCTTTGAAAGACGCGTTAAACGGACAATGTGATTAAAATTTTTTGGATCTATATTGCCTATAACTTTGGAGTGACATGTCAATTCATATTTGATAATTGCACAACCATTAAAAGTGCAAAGATATATTAATTTATTAAATGACATAAAATAAATTGACATTATTCTTTAATATATAACCTATGATCCAATGATTTGGCTAAGGTATTTAATAAGACCTTAGTAAAATTACTTAGAAGATTCTTTCTCAAAAGAAAAAATAAGAATGACATGATAAACTAACAGAAGCTCTATGAAGATATTGTTCTGCTCATAAAATCGCAGCACAAGCAACTCCATATTCATTTCTATTTGGGATAGAGGCAATACTCCCTCTTGAGGTTAAGCTTCCTTCACTTCATATTATTATTCAATATTGACTTACAAAAGAAGAAAATGCTTGTCTACAATTTCAGGAACTTGAAACTTTAGATGAGATTTGACTTCAAGATCAACAAAGTTTGGAGACATAAAAGGTAAGAATGACTAAGTCATATGATCACATGATTCGTCTTAGAAGCTTCAAGATAGTTGAGCTAGTCCTTATTCATTGAAGTCTCATAATTCCTCATCACCACATAGGTGAAAGTTTGACCCAAATTAGGAAGGACCTTTTATTATGGAGAAGGTATATGAAGAATGAGCTTATCAACTCATTGATATGAAAGGTGCAAGACCCATGTGGGATAAAGGCTTGTTGTTGTTATTGTTGTTGTTGTTTTCCCATAGGCTGCACCCAAAACTGCATAATGCACTTGTTGAGAGACGGTTTATGTTGCAGGATATTGCTTTTTTCAAAACGGTTCTTTAAAACACATATTTTTAAAAGAAGTGTCATGGTTCATCAATTGGAATAAGTAACCTCAAATTTGGGATGATGTTTCTTCAATAATTGATTTCTTAGTTTTTTTTTGAACCTCTTGGTATCTTTGCATAAATCATGTCAAGCAATTTAGTGTAGAATTTTGAAATCCAGGAAGATGCAAAGATTTTCTTAGGTGTAATTAGCAAGAGCTTAAGTATCTGAGAACTTATATGAGGGGCTTTGCCAGCTGATGCAAGGGGTCGAACGAGAAAATGAGAACGCAGGTGCAATGAACAAGAGGCTCTATTATCATAATAGAATATTTACTTGCACAGATTACTTGCCCTCACTTAGTGGGTTCTCCTCATTATATAGAAAAAAATAGGTATACAAGATTATGTTTGAGTAATTTTTCTCAATTAGATCTAGCCAAGCAGGGAATCCATATTTATATTGATAATAAATGTTTATAGTTGTGCTAACAGAGTTGCAGCCGCAATTAAAAAACAAATAACTATAATATAATATTAATGCATATCTGCTAGAAGATATGCCATCTTGTAATCTCTGCTTACATTATGCAATGAAAATTTTTAACTTCAACTCTCCCTGTTAAACTTGATGAAAGTGGTATGATAGGTTTGATTTTATCAACATGATTTTATTAAAATCGGCATTAATTACCATATCAATTATTACCAATAAATTATAGTTATAAATATGTACAATTAATTATAATAACTATGAATATTCATATTTTAGGAATATAACTATTTTCTTTTAATTAGGACAAATTTGATTGATAATTAACTCAATCACTTTTTTATATTATGTCTAGTCTCTTATCTATTAAAATTTGATTAATGCTCCTTGCCATTATGTTCTTATATTTTGTGGCATAAAGTTCCAAGGGATACTAATTCAAGTTTTATGTATGTTTGGTGATAGGTTGGGAAAGAATGGTCTTCAGATCTTGTTTCTAGGCCCTTCAAATCTTTTGGAGCCCGCTGCCAGCTTCTCTCAAATCTCAAGGAAGTTGATTGTATCTCCAATTGTCAAGACTTTAGTTTTCAGCAAAGTTCCAGAAAAGGTGCACTAGTCTCCTGCTTTTGGATGTGTATATATATATATATATATTTCTTTGCAGACTGTATTTACAATCGACATTCTCTCTCTCTCTCTCTCTCTCTCACTTGTATGCACACATTTCGCCACGCACAAAAGAAGTAGATTGTCTCTCTCTTTAACCGAAAGCGTTCTCTCAACCAAGCTAGATAGTTCCCTATCATTAGGCTCACTAACCAACCTAAGCATTGATTTTTATTACTACTGTAAATCAAAATCATAAGGATTGTTTCTAACTATTAGTTCTGATCTTATGTAAGGGCTTTTGATTCGATCAAAATATGTATGATTCTCGTCAACATTAATAAAATTAGTGACGCGCATGATTTCAGAAATTTTAAGATCATTTGATTTGTCAATTAGATGCTTCAAAATTTTGTCAGTGTAAAACTCTAATTACATGAGAAGATATTTCTAATTTCTTAGTGCGAGACTTTCAACTTGGTCATGATTGAATTCATTTATTATAATAATATTTAGATGGATATACATACCATTGAAACTTCTTAAATTACATATGTAGGACCTAAAATTTATATTTTAACTTATATGACACCTAAAACTTTTCTAATACCTCAATTCTACCACTCCATCCTTCTCATTTACTCCTCAATGAAATCTCTCCCTATCTTGCATGAAATCCTTCTCTTCTCTGCCCACGTAGGACCTATCTTTCCACTTCGACCTGCCATCACAGAAGCTTTGCAGCATCTCCATGGAAACTAGCAGAGAACTCATGAGAGCTGGAGGCAGGAAAAAGCTAAGGTTTTTGCCATTCTACAAAGAAATATGTTCTACTTCTTTAGACCTTGTGGTAATGATCAGGTAGAGGGATTGGGGAAAGAAGCAGGGAGAGGGTTGCTTATTATAAATAAGTATAGATTTTTAGGTGTTAGATATGTAATTTAAGAAGTTTCGAGTGAGATGCACTTAAATCACTATAATATTTAATACATATTTGATAAATTTAATTAATGAAATACCTAGATAAAATTTTAGTTCTAAAAGAGTTTCTATATGTTATCCAATGAATCTCATTTTTTTAGTTTGCTTGATGAATGAAAAGATGGAACTTGATTCATAGGAAGTTTATATGTTGATTTCAATTAATGGTTGTGATATTGAGGTTGAAGATTATATAAAGCAGTCTTTTGTCAAAAAAAAAGAAGGATATATATATATATATATATATATATATATATATATATATATATATATATATATATATATATATATATATATATATATGTATATATGTGTGTAACAGTTTTCTAACATAAAATAAATTTCAGGTGAGAGATTGGATTGACAGAATAGCAGCAGACTGGCCCTTCAGGAGGATCATCCCTACCACTAGCTCCTGTAAATGCTGGAAGCTCTGAATTCTTAGCAGCCTTCGATTCCTCGACGAACTTCTGGACGACGCCGCCCCAGACCTTCGATTCCACTTTTATTTGCCTCCATCATGGGGAAGGCAGCCAGTTACTTTCCCCAGATGATATGAAGACCTTGTCTTCCTTGATAATTTCTTAGTCTCAGTTGGAGCTGTGAAGAAAACTGCTTCTGGAAGGAAAAGTTGACAGAAATTAACCTGTATATATGCATATGTTTGAACTGTTATTAGAGTGAGCAATGTATATAGGAGAAGAAGAGAAGGGGTGAGTAAGAATTGTTGAGTTACAGTGAGAGGATAATGTTGTGAGAGTTGGCTTTGGATCTTTTGTGGTCAATGCAGGCTTTTTATCAAGGCTTTGGATATTATTCTTCTATGAAGCTACCAATAAAGTGCTTTTAGTAATAGCAAAATTATTGACAAGTGGAAGCACTGAGAAATACATAAGAAAATAGATTCTATTGTGATATTTTAATTCATATTGAGACAATATAAGCTCTCATGAAATAATTATTAGGAGAGTTGATGAATGGATTAATTGTTAATCCAGTTCATTATAATGGTGATATGATGGTTAATCATCCGAAGATTAGTTAATTAATGACAATTTATCTTCTTATAGTCTCTCTTTGATCTTTGATCTGAATGTTAATCAACCATCCACATAGAGTGAGATAAGAGATTTGCTTTAACAGTTGCTATAATATAATTTTTACACTTTTATTAACAGAAATGACAGATCAAAGCGACATTTGTATTCTTTTTCTTTCCTATTGATGTGTTTTTTTTTTTTTTTTTGGATCATTTCAGCCATTTAAGACAAACTCACACACACAGTGTGCTTCGAACTCAGGACACCATGATGAGAGGAAATATTTGACTACTGTGCAAGCAATTCAGTGCATTGATAGCAGAAGTCATTTGATAAAGTGTTTTAGAATTTTGGTTAAAATTATAAAAATCTCACTTTTAAAAAATTATAAATAGACTTCAATTCATCACATAAAGGGAACTTGATCCTAAAAAAGAGCTTTGAAGTTTTGTTTAATGTTTGATCGATGTTGACGATCACTCTTATCAATCACTATCTTCGAATTATTATAATTCAATCATTTTTGTCTGATCATCATCGCTTAGCCGTTGTCCAATCGTCAACCCCCGATTGTCATCATTCTATTATCAACATCTAACTGTTTTTGCTCAACCATCGTCACTCATCCATTGTTGACCAATCATTAACATTCGACTGTCATCATCATCTACAATCACAAAAGATCACGCTTCTATTTTGCTCTTTGTAATCTTATCTTTTTCAACTATGAAGAAGAACAAATTTTTAAAAGTTTTTCGCAACACAATGAACATTTAATCTATATTGGACCTCGTAGTTTTTTTCCTTCTTAATTCATCACGTAAAAAAATTATTATTACATGTATTCTATTCTATTTGTGTATTTATTTGTGCATTTCATGCAAAGATAAAAAGTAAGATTATCACTCTACCAACATAAATTCCTTTTTACCCTTTTTATTATGAATGCATGCCTAATTATGAAAGCACCCAAATTCTTGCATATTTTGTGATATATTTTAGTATTGTTCCTAACTAATTATATTGCACCATGCACTCATATAACATAATTAACAAACAATGTTACTCTTCCTTTTCCAAGCAAACCCAAGTCTGAGGGTTATTTTTCTAATTAGAATAAACTTAAGGGATGTTCTTAATAGAATGAAATATTTATTTTTGGCTTGTGCTACCCAATTTATATATATATATATATATATATATATATATATATAGAACTAATGATATGCTGATAAATATGGTAGTAAATTCATCTATTCAAAATAATTAATATCAATAAAATGTAAAGAATCACAGATTTATTAATTTTTATTATTTGAAGATTTTTTATATTTATATATCTAATATTTAAATTTTAATATATATATATATATATATAATTTAAAATTTTAATATCACATAAAAATAATTATCATTAATTTTTTTAAAATATAATATTATCTTTTCATGTAAAAAGTATTATATATATGTTAAATTTTAAATATTATATATTATAAATATATAAAATTGTATGATATATATATATATATATATATATATATATATATATATATATATATATATATATATATATATATATATATATATATATATATATATATATATATGTATATATATATATACCTCAAATAATATTATTTTTTTATCAGATGGTTATGTAATTCCAATAAAACTGCCACATAAAAAATAATATTTTCTTGCACAATTTGAGGAACTAGTCATGATTGAAGAGAAAATAAGTCCGAGTCCACGTATTTTACGTATGACCCAATCCACGATTATCGGTTCCGCTTACCCATTAACGGCAGATAACTCTACGTAAATATATTTCCACACCCGAAACGCCGATGGCGATTAACCATGTAGAATAAATCTCCGCCGTAGTAAAGCGGCGGAAAAAGAAATATATGTAGCGATTTAGGGTAGTTTAGTTTTTCCAAGCAAAACGAAAGAGAAGAGAAATAAAATCTCATCAATCAACTACCGGTGAGGAAATAACAACCATGAAGATGGAGAACGCTGGTGAAATAACAATCATTTTAAATTTGAGGATGTATTAAATAAATTCACTTAATGCTCATTTTTTTCTACGGTTTATTAGTGATATTCTTCTTATCAAAGAGAATATGTTCATTACATCCAAAGCAATTTGATGTTTTTTTGTCGAATATTTAATTTTTATTATTCAGATCTGCATTTGCACTTTGACAGTATTTATCAGACGCTTTTTTTGCCAATTTATGATTATGTTTACTGAATTATAATGGAAGCATTTGATGGCGTTGTGATTTTATGGGATCTATACTTTGTGTCTTTTGGAGGGTACAACCATTTTGACCTTTTTTTCCAGCTTTTTTTGCCAACTCCTTATGATTATGTTTAGAAAGCATTATAAAAGATTTGATGCTAGCGGGTGATTTTGGGTGGGTATATATTTGTACTGTACCTTTGGAGGGTACAAACCATTTTGACCTTTTTCCGCTTTTTTTTTCATAATTCCTTATGACATTATGTATGACAAACAAAGATTGATAGCGGTTGGTTTTGGGTTTTAGTGCATTCTGCTACCTCAGGGTACAAACCTTTTTGACATTTTTTTCCGCTTTTTTTCATTAACCCTTATGATTAGGCATTATAAGAAGCATTTGATGGTAGGTTTTGGTGGATGTGACCAGATTGTGTACCTCTTTGGAGTAATGACCATTTTGACCTTTTTTCCATTTTTTTGCCAACTCCTTATGATTATGTTTAGCATTATAATGGAAGCATTTGATTATGTAGCTGGTGGGTGGTTTAGCGACAGATGTCTCTTTGGAGGTACACCATTTTGACCTTTTTTCCAGTTTTTTTTGCCAACTCCTTATGATTATGTTTAGAATTATAATAAACATTTGATTTTTGGTTTTCGGTTTTAGTGATCACTCTTCTTTGAGGTACGAATTTTGACCTTTTTTTTCCGCTTTTTTGCCAACTCTATGATTATGTTTGGGCATTATAATGGAAGCATTGATGATGCGGTTGTTTAAGATCTCAGACTGTACCTCTTTGAGGGTACATTTTGACCTTTTTTCCTTTTTTTTTTGCCAACTCTATGATTATGTTTTGCATTATAATGGAAGCATTTGATGTGGTTTTGGGAATGATTCAGACTGCATCTGAGGGTGCAGACCATTTTGACATTTTTTTCGCTTTTTTTGCCAACTCATTATGATTATATTTAAGGCATTATAAAGATTTGATGCTTAGTGGTTTCGGGTGGTTTAGTTCATTCAGACGGTACCTCTTGGAGGGTACGCACCATTTTGACCTTTTTTTCCCAATTTTCCAACTTTATGATTATGTTAGAGCATTATAAAAGCATTCATTGGTGATTGGATTTTGATTCAGATCAGCATTCCTCTGAGGGTATGATCAATTTTGACCTTTTTTCCGCTTTTTTTTTTGCCAACTCCTTATGATTATGTTTAGAGCATTATAATGGAAGCATTTGATGATGCGGTTTCTGGGTTCAGATCAGATTTGAGGGTACACATTTTTTGACCTTTTTTTCCAATTTTTTTTTGCCAACTCTTATGATTATGTTAGCATTATACAAAGCATTGATGGCGGTGGGTTTAAGTATCTGTACTGTACCTCTTTGAGGGTACGACTTTTTTGATCTTTTTTTTCCATTTTTTTTGCCAACTCCTTATGATTATGTAGCATTATAATGGAAGCATTTGATCGCTTTGGGTGGTTTATGGGGTTTAGTGCATCACTCTGTACCTCTTTGAGGGTACCATTTTTTGACCTTTTTTTCCATTTTTTTTTTGCCAACTCCTATGATTATGTTTACATTATAATGGAAGCATTTGATTGATTTTGGTATTTTAGATTCAGATCCTTCTACCATTTTGTCCTTTTCCAATTTTTCTCTATTGATGATTATGTTTTAGGGCATTATAATGGAAGCATTTGATGGCAGTTTGGGTGGTTTCTGGGTGGTTTAGTGCATCTGTACTCTATGTACCTCTTTGGAGGGTACAGACCATTTTTTTTTTTTTGGCCAATTTGTTATGATTATGTTTAGAATTATAATGGAAGCATTTGAGGAAGTTTGGATGGTTTGGGTGGGTATTTTGCATCTATATTTTCTAACATATTTTTTGTATCGTTTGGTAAATGCGATCAATGACCATTGGAGAAACTCTGCACTTGTTGAGAATGAAAGCGGAGGCATACCTTATGTTATGCATCAAATTGGCTTCGGTGTTGGAAGGACCATACTAGTTATTAAACTCAAAGAAATTGAAAAAAGATTTTATGTGCAAAAGCGGTGGAAGAATGCGATCTAAATAACTTAACAAAATTCGAAAGTTGATAAGCTGGTTGTCGATTAGATTCTCTGTTGATTTGGAGGAATTAGGCGATTAAAAACATACAGTCATAATCATTCTTTGGCGAGACTGGCATCTTCTCGGATCACCTGCATTAGCGATGAAAAGGTCCGTGTTGAAGACAATGAGAGGCGGTATTAGAGCAAGCGATGCATTTATCTAGCGAGGAAGTTGGCGGCGTAGAGAATATCGGGTTCACCAAAAGAGATGCTTTCAATTTTATTCAGAAAGAGAAAAGATCGAGGATTGCAAATGGTGGCGGTAATATTGATTGTTTAAGGAAAGACGGATGGGATGTTTGCATGGGATGTGCAAGTTGATGAGTCGGATTGCTTAGTAAGTTTTTTTTGTAATGGCATGTCAGGATAGAATATGATTGTTTTGGGGATGTGATAATTTTTTGATACAAGCTATCGACTCAATAAATATAATCTCGTTTGTGCCCCTCTTGTTGGAGTGAATCATCAGGCAAAATGTATTATTTGGGTAGCCTTTTATCGGAAGAGACAATTGAGTCATTCTCGTGGCTATTCCAAACATTTCTTGGTTGATGAATGGAGACATCTATAACAATATTCACGATCAAGATCGGTATGGCGAAAGCTATTGAAATTGTATTGTCGCATACTCATCATAGGTTGTGCATGGCATATTTCAAAGAAAGCTCCTTCAAGGTTCATTGCTTTAATAGTAATAAGATAGTCTATTTTATAAATGCATGAGTAAGTGTGAGAGGAAGAGTTTAAAGAGGCTTGGTGCCATGCTAGAAGAAGGCAATTTGCATGATCATGCTTGGTTGTCGAGCTTTATAAGATTAGATCCAAGTGGTCCACTTGCATTCGTGAGGACTCATTCTGCATGGCATCTTGTCATAGCGTAGTGAGTCCACTGAAATATGTCATGGAATATCTAAACCAACAAGTTCTCCACGATTGTTTCTTGGGGTTGGAAAGGTTATGGAGACATGGCATTGAATGAACATGAACAGTGTGATCATCGATTGTTCAGTTGTTAAGACCAGTCAATTCTAAAACAAAGCTATGTTTTATACAAGAAAGGTTTACTATGTTTGAAGAGGAATTTTTTGCATGGGGTTGGGGCTATCGATAACTAAGTCGGATAACACCATGGAGTATTTGGTGAAACTTAGAGAATAAAAATGCATCAAAACATGGGCGTGTATTTCGATAGGACTACCCTAGTGACTTGTACTTGCAAAAAATTTGAAATGATGGGATTACTTTGTATTGTATCGAGTTCTTAGTCGAAGATGTTGTGCATTAGGACAAGTATCTTCATGCGATGGTCTACGAGCAAGAGGATATTTACATTGATAGTGTGCATCTGAAATTAAGAGAGTGGCAACAGATGGAAATGCTTCGGCATTATTTTGAACCACATAAGTCGATATGCATATCAAATAAGCGTCGAGGCAGGCAATAGAGAGCGAGGTATATGCTTGGATCCCTAGAAAACTATATGATGATGTCGACTATAATAAGTGGGAATTCTCCTCAAGACAAAGCGGTTAGGAAGAAGAAGTTAACCACGGATAAGGAAAAGACATCTTAAAAGATCCGGTTAAAGCGTCAAAGGGTGTTTCCAACTCGAGGCTTAAGGGATATTGGGAGAGATCCAAGAAAGCCAAGAGTAATTTTCTACATTATTATTTTTGGTATTTTAAATATTCTTTAATCTTCTTAAACCCTTTACTTTTTTGGTTGCGAGAAACCAAACTACGATCGATAAATTCTTTGAATGTGTTTCCTCACAAGTTGCATCACCTTTCTCTGCTATGCGAGTGTTTTTTTGAGTATGCACATATCACACATCGATCTTTGTAAGAAAGTATCAACTAATACGATGTTCTACATGCGAGAATTTAACTCGAGCTCCTGATGAATAATCGGTGAAGGGTACTAAGGCGATGATGGATATTATCTCGGAAAACATTTTGATACATGACATTATCCAGTTTTGGTATTTAGCTAGGAGATTTTGACCGGTGTGTTTGTAGCTCTTTAAGCAATAGTGATTGAGTTAATCCCTGTGAAATTGTAATCATTGAATCAATAAATATGTACCAATAAT
Source organism: Cymbidium sinense (assembly GCA_021442155.1). Classification (NCBI taxonomy): domain Eukaryota; kingdom Viridiplantae; phylum Streptophyta; class Magnoliopsida; order Asparagales; family Orchidaceae; genus Cymbidium; species Cymbidium sinense. Next base: position 65,819,820 of record CM038222.1, read on the forward strand.
AGATCAATTTTGACCTTTTTTCCAGTTTTTTTTTTGCCAACTCCTTATGATTATGTTTAGTGCATTATAATGGAAGCATTTCATGGCAGTTTGGATGATTTTTGGTGGGTATTTTGCATCACCTGTGTACCTCTTTGGAGAATCTGAAACATTTTGACCTTTTTTCCAATTTTTTTTGGCCAACTCCTTATGATTATGTTTAGAGCATTATAATGGAAGCATTTGATGGCAGTTTGGGTGGTTTGGGAGGTTTGCATCGTACCGTGTACCTCTTTGGAGGTGATCTTTTGACCTTTTTTTTTTATTTTTTTGCCAACTCCTTATGATTATGTTTAGAGCATTATAAAAAGCATTTGATGGCGGTTTGAGTTTGGGTGGTTGTACATGTGTACCTCTTTGGAGGTCTGACCTTTTGATCTTTTTCAGTTTTTTGCCAACTCTCCTTATGATTATGTTTAGAGCATTATAATGGAAGCATTTGGATGCAATTTGGGTGGTTTCTGGTGGGTTTAGTGCATCTGTACTCTGTGTACCTCTTTGGAGGGTTCAGACCATTTTTGATCTTTTTTTCCGGTTTTTTTCCAACTCCTATGATTATGTTTAGAGCATTATAATGGAAGCATTTGATGGCGGTTTGGGTGGTTTTGGTTTAGTGCATCTTCTGTACCTCTTTGGAGTACAGACCTTTTGATCTTTTTCCGGTTTTTTGCCAACTCCGATTATATTTAGAACATTATAATGGAAGCATTTTGCGGTTGGGTGGTGGTTTTAGGTGGTTTAGTGCATCACTGTGTACCTCTTTGGAGGTGAGAATCTTTTTCATTTTTTTGCCAACTCCTTATGATTATGTAGAGCATTATAATGAAGCATTTGGATTTGGGTGGTTTGGGTTTTAGTCATCCTGTGTACCTCTTTGGAGATTACAGACCATTTTATCTTTTTTCCGGTTTTTTGCCAACTTTATTATGTTTAGAGCATTATTAAAGGATATATTATAATCTATTATAAAATACGACTTTGTATCATGAATAATTTGGGATATATTATAAAAAATTAATTATATATAACTTCTTTAAATCATTGAACTAATATCTAAAATTTAAAATATATATGCATGAATAGAAATTCCCAATATTTGAGTTACCATAAAATGAAGTTTGTTAAACTGAATAGATTCATAAAAGCATCAGAATTTATATAATTGTTAATCTGATTTCGCTTTTGATTTAACTCAAAAAAAGCCCCAATGTATTAATCATTAACATCCTTCAATATCAACCTAATGTGACAAAGCATAAATTCACTCATAAATATGTTCAAAGTGAGAAAAAATTATTAGCTAAGCAATCATCTAATAAATAGAATTACTAATCAACATTTACCTCACAATGAAATATAAAATATATATCGCAAACCACACTACTTAATTAAATCATCACAGATATAACTACACATATTTGAATATATTTAGAGTCATTAATCATAAAATAAACACAGCCATTTCAGAGCGAAAACCTAAGCATTCATTCAAAGGGGTACTTGGTGGAATATTTGATCTTCAATCATTTGCTTTTATTTTGAAAGGTAATTTTTTATAGATCCATCTCATAGAACGAACCGAGAATTATCAATCATCACTTCAAATACAAATAGATACATATCATTGTGAAAATATACAATCAGAATCACTCTTCATGGCAGAAATGCTCAATATTCAAGGAAAATATACAATGCGAATCACTCTTTATGGTAGGAAATCACTCTTTATTCTCATGCCAAGTCATCTTCTTCTTCTCACATTGTGACTTGCACGCGAGAATAGTAGAGAGAGGATGAGTTCCTCCCATGATCTCTTCATGAAGAAGAGCTCTTGGAATTAGCTTTGGGAGCTTCACGGTCGATGCATGCATCTGAGTCTTCAAAGCGAGTAAAATATAATCCCAGTCCATGCACTTCAATATATGAGATGAGAGAGAAGTTAAAAAAAATAGGTAAAATATCATCCAATTCATGCACTTGACAAAAAAAGCATTTGAGTCTTTAAAACCACATAACGAGATGCATTAAACAAAATCTATATCAAACAAAATAATATTATTGTTCTCACTTTGGATTTTTAGTCCCAAACAAAATGTAGCATGGCGAACTTCGCTAAATATATTCATTTTCTTTTGGCCAATCTGTTGGTCTACGATCCACTGGAGGTTTCGATTCTTTGCCTCCATGTATTTCTGGAACAAACATTCCGATCGACACTATTTTCTTGGACTGGTATCCCACTCACTATGTCGATTGGCCATTTCCTTGGATCGCTTCAGCACACTTGACATCTTCAACAAGTAATTTGATCTAAATAGCCAGAACAAAATCTCAATAAGTTGGACCAGGAAAAAAAAAGGTAAAGATGAACCAAATTTAAAAACAGTTCTTACAATCTCAGGAAAAATGCTCTTATGGGTTGGTTTGGGCAATGAGTAAAAAATACCGAGCCTCGATTTAATATACCCAAGAGTGTCAGTCTTTGATTATATAAGCGGCGGTAAGATTAACTCGATACGACACATTGTCATGATGATATCTTTGGATGAACATCTTGCTTTCCATCTTTAGGCCGTACCTGGCATAACTCTGCAGAAAAAGAAGAGAATGATTACACATTACAACTTTCATCTAAACAAACAAGCGGTCGTATCAAACATTCACGTGGGTAACATACGTCTGAAGCATGAAACGTCAAATATGGGACATCTGACCGGGCGAGCGAGTACTTCGGTAGTGAAGGCGAAGGCGTCAATGTGCATCGAGAGATATTGATCGTCGAACTCATCGATCGCCTCGTGCGATAATGATATTCGGTATAATCTTGTATCACCCCTGCAAGTAATAAATAAATACATTCTTATTTGAACTAAGTGATATTATTATATATCACCTGGCGTCCTCCCAAACCAGTGAAAGCATTTTTTGGGAACTCTATTTTAGCCATCGCGCATCATTGGCTTTGCGAGTTGGATAATGAGCTTATGATGCTTATGTGCTCGGTAGCCCTATACATAATGAATATATTAAGCGGTAAACTTCAAGATATTATATTTCCGCGGAATGGAGATATAAAACATACCATCGTGACAAATCCACTCATGTAACAACGCCTCGGGTGCGAATCTTTGATGCAATAACATCAAATTGGGAAGCCCAGGAAGTCCCGAATGACATCACGCCCGGTGTACTCGAAATCTATCATATCATCGGTAAGCAATCAATTCGATGTCACCCTGTAATTGTGATATACAAAAAAATTTGTGAAGAAAACATATATACAACTGCAGAAATTGTCTTTGCGGCAATCTCGAATTCTCAGTGATTCTTGTAGTCAGATGGTGAGCGGACGGGATTTCACATACAACCTTCTCCCCTCGTTTGGCATCCCATCATCATCTCTTAGGGGTGAAAGGAATGTCGCCCACCGTGAAAGCTTGCTTTTACATGTCCCAACAGACATGATCGATGTAATGGCAGAGTCTTGTTTAATGCATGAGTCAATGAATTGATGGAGATGAAGCCTCTTTAAAATGTCGATTGGCTTCATCGGTAAAGCGTCTTTGTAATATTATCGAACACATTTCCGTGGTAGGCGCCAGTTATCCTTTTCAGGACATGGTAAACTTCAAAAGACAAAATTAGTGGGTCAGGTCAAAAGATACCAGATGCAATACCCGCTAGCATAATGCTTCCTTTGCGATGCCTACATAATCATGGAGTTGGCAAAAAAAGCGGAAAAAAAGGCAAAATGGTGCATGCCCTCCAAGAGGTACACTGAATCTGATCAAATCTCAAAATGCTCAAATTTCTTGCATGCATATTAATCATAAGAAATGGCAAAAAATAAACGTAAAAAAGCGTCAAAATGGTCAGTATCTCCAAAGAGGTACAGATCTGAATGAAACCACTGCGCATCAAATGCTTCCATTATAATGCTCGACATGTCATGGGAGTTGGCAAAAAAAAAGCGGAAAAAAAAGATCAAAGATGCGTACCCTCAAGAGGTACAGTCTGAATCGCATGTAAACGCATCAAATGCTTTCTGCGCTGCATATATAATCGTAAGGAGTTGACAAAAAAAGCGGTAAAAAAAGATCAAAATGGTGCACCTCCAGATGCAGAGTCTGAATCTAAAATCACCTAAATTGCCATCAAATTCTTCTTTGCATGCCCAACATGTCATAAAAAAAATTGGCAAAATAAAGCGTAAAAAATTATCAAAATGGTGCATACCTCCAAAGACAGTCTGATCTAAAATCCACCCAAAATCGCTGCCATCAAATCTTCGCTGATGCCCAAACATAATCATAAGAATTGGCAAAATAAAGCGTAAAAGCATCAAAATGGTCGGTACCCCAAAGTGCAGTCTGAATCATTAAACCGTAAAACCTAGCATTAAATGCTTCCATTATAATGCTCACGAACATAATCATAAGGGTTGGCAAAAAAAAAGCGGAAAAAAAGATCAAAAGGTCTGTACTCCGAAAGGTACCTGAGGAATCTGGCTATGCACCAACCAGCTAGCATCAAATGCTTTCGATGCTATCATAATCATGGAGTTGGCAAAAAAAGCGGAAAAAAGATCAAAAATGTTTGTACCCTCAAAGGGTACCATGAGATCATTAAGCAAACCTAATCAAATGCTTCCTTTGTAATGCTCGTAATCATAAGGAGTTGGCAAAAAAAAAAGCGAAAAAAAAAAAAAAAGGTCAAAATGGTGTACCCTCGAGATCTGTGATCTGAATCTGAAAATCAAATCAATCGCTATGAATCAAATCTGATCACTTTGTAATCATAAACAAATTAAATAAAAAAAGCCATCAAATGGTGCAATATCTCAGAGGTACCAGTCTGAATCACTAAACCAACCGCTATCAAATGCTTCCATTATAATGCTCGAACATGTCATGGGGTTAAAAAAAAAAGCGGAAGAAAAGATCAAAAGGTCATCTCAAAGTCACAGGTCTGGATGCTAAACCAGAAATCACCCTAATCAAATGCTTCTTTCTGATGCCTACATAATCATAAGGGTTGGCAAAAAAAGCGAAAAAGATCAAAAGGTCTGCCCTCAAAGAGGTCACAGTCTGAATCATTCACCGAAACCACCAGCATCAAATGCTTCCTTTTCTGATCTATCATGTCGTAAGGGTTCAAAAAAAGCTGGAAAAAAGATAAAATGGTGTACCCTCCGAGGTACCACAGTCTGAATCACTAAACCGAACCACGCATCAAATGCTTCCTTATAATGCCTGCTAATCGTAAGTTGGCAAAAAAAATTGGAAAAAATGATCAAAAGGTCTGTACCCTCCAAAGAGAGGTCTGAGATGCAAATCCAACCACCAACGTATCCAAATGCTTCCATTATAATGCTTAAACATAATCGTAAGGAGTTGGCAAAAAAAGCGGAAAAAAAGATCAAAAGGTCTGTCCAAAATTGCGGATCTGATCTCAAACCAGAAGCCCATGAATCTTCCTTTTCTGATGCCACATAATCATGTCAGGAGTTAAAAAAAAGCTGGAAAAAAAAGGTCAAAATGGTCGTACCCTCGAGGACCAGTCTGAATCTGAAAATCTGCAAAATCACGGCAAATGAATCTTGCTTTTGCGATGCCCTAATCATGTCATAAGAAATTAATCAAAATAAATTAAATAAATGTCAATGTGCATGCATCCGAGAATTCTGAAGTCTAGTCTGTAATACAAACTACTCATCAAATGAATCATTATAATGCTGAACATAATCATAAGGGTTGGAAAAAAAGCGGAAAAAAAATCAAAAGGTTTGTACCTCCAAGAGGTACCACGGAATCATCTAAACCCCAGAAATCACCCAAATTGCATCCAAATGCTTCCATTATAATGCTCTAAACATAATCATAAGGAATTGGCAAAAAAAACTGAAAAAAAAGATCAAAAGGTCACTTACCCTCGAAAGATACGGTCTGATGCACTAAACCGAAATCACCCAAAGCTAGCATGAATCTTTGAATATAATGACATAATCTCGAAAGCAATAGAGCGGTAAAAGAGCTCAAAGTTATGTGTACTCAGAGAGTCAGAATCTGAATCTGAAATAACATATAAAAAAAGCGAAATCTTTCTTTGAATGAGAAGAAGAACTAAATTCATTCAAGTTCGGAATGCGTGTAAATCTCTCGTGTAGTCACCTGTCTACTCAATTTATGATTTCTTATATCAGCGGCGACGTCGGACGTCGTCGAGGCGAGGTAGGCGAGAAAAATCATACGTGGCGAGGAATGTCGAGCGTCGGTAATGTTTCTCGTTCTTCTTCTCGCTTTTGAGCCTTATGGGGCGGGTCGGGAAATATATTTCTGTCGTTAATCTGTCCGGCGTTCTGGGCGGGTCGTAGGAAATATATTTACGTCTGATACATTTCGGTTAATCGGTAAAAGCGAGAAAAAAAGCGGACGTGTGGTAGTGAATCATGCGTGAAAGCTACGTCGGACTCGACATATTTTCTCTGATTGAAGGGTTATTTATTGAATCTGTCATAGTTCATAATGCCTTTAGTGCTCTCTCTCTCTCTCTCTCTCTCTCTATTCCTACGTCGCTTGACGTGGTTCGTTTTCTTTAGCATTTTTGCCAGGGTAATTAACCATTAGGCATTCCTTTCATTCTCTTCTTTTTGTCTCGTTCTACTGGACGGCAGCGATCTAGTTGATTAATTAGTCTTTTTGTTTTTTTCCATGGATAAAATCGCCCCTCTCTTTTCACCGTTCTCATTCCATTTCCTATGGATTTGTGTTCGATTCGTTATCTGCATCTTGTTTGCTATAAATGGATGATGGCTGTAGCGAAAAGACTGGATCTTGATGGATGTTTCTTTTGAGAAAATTGGATGAGTTGGGTGTTTATGGTGTGGGAGGGGGTTATGCCGTTATGGAAATCAGGAGGATAAAATATTAGATTTATTCATGCATTTTCTTTGTTTGTTCAGGAAATCGCAGAAAAAGAACAGAGTAATATTATAATTGGGTATATTTTTCATCTATTTGTATGTTATTTTATCCTGCTTGTTTATGCTCTCTTTTTAACCCTTTATGATTAGGTATGTGGAGATATTTGATTCTTTTATACGTTTGTATTTGACTTTATTGGATCTTTATGTCAGTTTCTTAAATGCAACTAGAAAGACTCTTCTAGTTTATTGAAGAAGATAGAATTCGATCTTGCCATTTTAACCGTAGAATAAAGCCTAAAGGTTGATCCACAATTTGTTGTGGATATGTGTACAGCTCGTTACATATTGCCATCTTATTTCATGAAAATTTCCTTAATCTTGTATAATTTTCCTGAATAATTTGGCAGTTTCAATAAAATTGTGCTGATGTATGTTCCGTTTGGGGATGAACACTTTATTAATGGACGTTCTGGTGGTATTATATTTTGTTGTCAATCCTTTTTTTGAACATGTATATTTTCCATTTTCTTTATTCTTTAAGATTTCATATGTAATATGCCATGTTTGATCAGTTCTTTGCAAATATGGATGGCCTAAATAGGGAGATTTTCAGGCAGATGTGAATATGTGATATATTAATGGAGTTAGTCGCCTGCATTTCCTTGCCTTTACAGGAAAATTTTTCTTCTGGAAATCTGACGTTTATCTATGTTTAGTTTTTTGTGATTGTCTGTCTAAAAACGAGGGCACAACTATGTTGTAAAACTCTGACAATCAAGAAATTTGGGGAACGGCTGTTGCATGCAACCTTAGAGTATCTCCATGATTTGAACCAATGATATTGTATGAATGACTGAGGCAACCTAGCTTTGTTCGAAGCCCATCCTCCACTTTTCTTAGATGTCTATTAGGAATAACAGCAGACATGGAAGGTTTAAGCTAATACTGGCTTTTCACTTATATCAGCTTAAACCTGCCATTATTTTTAGGAATATATATATATACTTTTTATGGTGTTCTTTTTGGCATATATTTAGAACTTGAAGTTGAGTTACTGCTAGGAAATCTTCAGGTTGCAATGCCCATATCTGTTGAACCTTTGATAGATGGTTTCAACTTCTTATTTTTTTAAAAAAAAGAGTTGTGTGGCACCCTTCACAAGCTAGAGCAACATTGGTAGATGAAGGGTGGGGAGCCGCAGGCTGTGGTTAGTGAACTTTTATGCACATAATACATACCTTCCTTAAGAGTATTGATAAGCTGGTTTTAGAGCTAAGTTCCATTTATCAATTATGAGAACCCTTCACTCTCCAGCCTTTTCCATGTCCCCATTACATCCATGGATACCTCCCTCTCTCACCTGCTAGTTACTTCCAATTGCACATGAATGGTAACACCAAGACCCTGCCCCCAGCGCATACACACAAATCTACTTGGCAAACGCCTTGAGTTGAACTCCCTTCTTCGTGCGAGCCACTCAACACCAACTCTCTTACAATCAACTGCGAATATTTCCTGCACTCGCAACCGTCTTGATGTTGAATGTGAGGGAGATAGTTAGGACCCCCCCCCCCAATAGCAAGATTTATATTTCATGCCCATCATTTTTATTGAATGAATAAAGTTGCAAATCACATTTTAGTACAAACTAGCATTTATGAAGTATTTAATATATATTGAAAACTTGTTTATTATATATTTAAAGAATACATGCTTGTATGCAGTGGTGTATAGGTCAATAGAACATTTCTGGTTATTGGATAGTTGGGCCGATGCGCCCATAGAGTGATGACTCTATAGGAAATCATTTGATTTTCTTAGGATGGTATTTACCTTCTCGATTTCAGAGTGTCTTGACGAACTTACTCTATTTATGTAAACATATATACAATTGAATGATTAATGATTGTTAAGTCAAATTTAGATGTGTATGAGCATACCTAATTTTGGTGACACATGGATTTTGTTATGGAATGGTGTTGTTCATAGTTTACATACAAGTTATCATGAGCTTTAGTACTAAAGATCATTCTAGAGTATGCAAAATTTTTCACTTGATTACTGGGGGACATCCATTATATTAATAGTATACATAATTACTCAATACTTTTTTAATTGTGTATGCTGCATGCCTTATTATATTGTCATTTATGCTTCAATAGATAATAGTTACTTGCTGGGTTTAATTCATAAAACTCATTCAATAAAGTTTTTTAAAGAAGATTTTACCAGGTTGCTTGGGGGATTTTTACCTTATGAGAAAATTTCTCAGTATTAGAATTATTTCAATATTTTAATTTTATGTAGTAGTTGTATTTGAATTTTTATTGGGTTTGGGTGGTTTTATTTTTTTTCTAATTGTTTCATTTATTTATTTTTTATTTGATGTTGTTCTACTTCTTTGTTGGACTGATTTATTTAGTTTTATCGATTAAATGGATTATAGGTTCTCTCTTCTGTTTATGTTAGTATATCATAGTTACCATTGTTTATGTATGAACTTTTTTATGTGAGTACAAAATAAGATTTTAGATTTCTTCATTGGGTTCAAAATTGCCATAATCTCTCAATGAAGAGAGTGATAAATCGATGAAATTTTTGTGGAATTAATAAAATAAGACATTATCCAGATTTACCTCATTTTGTCGGCTTTAGATGCAGTTCTAGATTTCTATAGGGCAAAGACTTATAATTAATTACCCCTCTCATTCTTTGGAGAGAACTTTAGTATAATAGCAAAGACGTGGAGTTTGGAATTTAGATTTATGAAATTCATTATATTTAACTTAAAGTGGATGTGAACGATGACCATCTAGATCTCATGTTGCCATCCCGTCGCCTTAATCTACTTAATAAGAGATACGACCCAACGGCAAAGATCGCTGTCGAGTAAAGTTCGTTGTCAAATCTCAGAGCTGGACGATGTTTATCAAGATGAAAGATATTTTAGTTAACGAGGATTTTTTCCCTATCAGTATTTATACTCACAACTCAAAGCGAGCCGTGAAAGATACCTGCCAACGACGTAATATAATGACATGACAAAGAATCACCGATCGAGGATTTTGGTCGAATGCTTGGGCTCTTACCTACCGCCAGCAATGAGGACACGCCACGCCCCGTCGAGAGATTATTCGAGAGTAAACATAAGTACTTAATTTGGCACTCTCAAATTTTCTTAACATCCGACAAACAATTACGGAAGGTGGATTAATTGAATTTTACTTTAAGTCTTTTAACGATTTTCATTTTCTATTTTGTTTTTTAATAATTCATCAAATTTCTCATTTGGATTAACTTTAACTTATATTGATTTGATTTGAAATAACAATTACGTTTTGATGAAAGTATTCCTCCGGAAATCTTCATTCAACAGCATCAGGTATAAACCTGTTGATCTTTTATTATTATTATTATTCTATCAATTCAATAATAGAGACGGACTCCACCATACGACGTAATTCAAATATTTCATTTAAGTTGAAAATTGTTATGATATTATTATTGAATTTTAGGTTTTTAACAATTAGCCCTAATCAAACCGGGAACCCGCAAAGATCCTCGAGACTAAGTTTAAGCATTCAACGTAAGGCCGAGTCCTTGAGTTACTTAGAATACTTTATGCAATTTGGAAAGATTAAATTGAATTGAAGTTTGTTTTATATTTTGTACAAAAATTTGTCTCTTTCAAATTATTGCACGAGTTCAAGACTTGAATTGATTGATGATTGCTTCCATAATTTATGCAAAAATTAATATATTTAAAATCTATTTAGAATTTAAGTCAACACCTTCTGTCTGCTTCTAATTTTGTGTTGCAGATTCGGTAGCGTATTATATATTTCATTCATATTCAACTTCAACTCTTTTGAATATTTCATTGCACAATTGATTTCTTATTCATTCAAGTATTTTGCTTACATTGAATAAACATCTAATTTATTGTAGACTATTGTCAGTCAGATAATAGAAAGTCCAATCTTGTCTTAGTAGCTTAGTATATTAGACTTAGTTCAATTATTGATTTTATTACCCATTTAAGATTCAAATATTATCTTTTGATTATTTCATTTTCATTAATTATTAATCTGTTTTTTGATTTGGTAAATTTTAGCCACTTCGCCCCCATATAGTCGCCGAGTGCCATAGCCTTCTCTTACCATGCTCAAAGCAGATAGTCGGTTCTGAAGATAAAGTCTTCTAAACCCACCATGCTTAAGAAAGCCGCATAAGCCTTCAATATCGTGTTTGGAATGAAATTCAGCCTCCGGCCACATCCTCGTGTAGTCGATCGAGGCCGAGGCCTTCCCACCACGCTTATAAAACGCGACGATGATAGATGTCTTTGCGACCGCGTAGAGTGATTTTTTACACCGCCGCTTATGAAAAGCATCACAAGCCTTCAAACCTATGTAAAATCATCATGATTTCACGTCAAGAAACGCACGGTACTTATATCAGCAAATATTTGCAATTATATTTAATAAAGTTTAATATGCAAGCATATGCACGCATTTGAATGAAATCGACATCGTCATCCCAGGGTGACGGAGTGTCGAAGCCCCACGCTTTATGGAAAGCTGCTTTCAGCACCGGTTAGACCTACCTGACTTATGAAAAGCATCAGCCTTCAAACCCGCGTAAAGAGCATCCTGATTTTCTCGTCATGTTGAACCAGCAAACATGAGTACTTAGGTCTAGCAAATTTCTCCACCGTGTTGAAACAATAACAAGTGGGTACTTAAAATTATAGCATTCATCATAATTTTACTTTTACATATACACTGAGCCGAGATGATAGGACACAAATGAAACTACTCTACTACACCCTCACTTCTATCCTCGCTTTACCCTTGTTCTTTTTTTCAAAAAAAAAACATCAAATAGTAATGAGAACCACCACTTATTAATAGATCAGATCTCCATTTCCCTCTCTTCATGCTAAACATCAAGAAGCTATCATACTTCCTAAGTTTGATAAATACGACAACAATTTAATAGTGAAATACAAGCAAGATTAAGATACAAATGAAGTCATCCAAACACTTTGATCATCTTCTACTTTTTTGATTTGCCAAATAATAATGACAAGCACACATTCTAGATGTTTCCAAATCTCTTCCATTTACCTCATGCCAAATGACAAACCACCATCACTTTCCCAATTTCACCGCATGAAATAAACATTTAGCAATGGAACATAGCGAATTTGCAATCACATATAGCACAGAGACAACAACACAAATCCCTTCAGCAATTCAAATCATATTATCTCATACCTCCTTGACTGAAATTTGATTACGGAAGATTAAAGGATTGGAATGAGGGTTGCTTAGGTCGCTGCAATCAACAACAGATCTGTGCCGCCTATGAGTTGCCGGAGTAGCTTACTCGGCTGCTGCAGAGGAGACGGACGGACAACAGGGAGCTCGAGAGGGAAGGAGGGCTTTGGTTCGGCCTTTACAGGGACAGATAACCGGCTGGCCGATCGGGAGTCAAGTGTCGGTCGTGCGATGCTCGGATCAGACGGATGAAAACGGGCGACGGGTCGCTTGGCTGCGGGAGAACGGGAGACGGGGAGTCTGTGCGTTCGGCTGGCTTGGTGCATGCGGCTATAGACGAGCGGCAGAGACAGAGATCAGGAGGGAGGGCTTCGGCTCTGGCTGCTCGCGAACGAGAAGAGAAAAGCTTGCGGCTGTGGGAGAGTTGAGCGGGTTGCGGTTAGGAATAAAAGTCGAGGCAGTGAATAGTGGCGTTCTTAGGGTTATGTCTTACAGGTATTTACAGAGCATATGCTTATTTGAGTGAAAATAAATTCAAATTTTGATTTTTGCGACGATATAATCATATAATTATAATATATATCAATCTTAGGTTATTTCGCTACAGGCGTAGCTGATCCGTTAGCGTCGGAGGCTTTGATTCAAGTCGACGGTTGGTGATTTCGCTTAATATGTCGCCGACTTACCACTCGCGCACGTAACTTTGCATCGTGGGCGTCGCATTTGATAGGTTTAACGTTTTGGCGCTAATGCGCGATCAATTTATTGCCGGAGGCGTCGGCAATTTCGCGTGACGGTTGGTGGTCAATTACGATATGTATATTACGATCAATTTCGACGTTAACGCGATAGCGAAGTCAGTCGTCGATCGGTCATTCGACTGATTTAGGCAATGTCCGATGTATTTCAACCTTGATTTCGTGTGTATTAGCGGTCGCGCTTATAAACTCGGCTTCGACTTGATATGGCTACATGGAGGTCAACATTCATCACTCCCCATGTAGCAAGTTTGTAGTGAACTTGAGGTGCGACAATATCAACACCACCCTAACAATACAAAGATTGCCAACATACATATTGATGTTTTTCTATCTCTTTACAAATTAGAAAGTACATAGAGCGCTATTTGGAAAGCTTTTGGATCTGTTTCATGTGTTTCCGTTAGCTTACTCTAGTTATGGTTGAGCTAAGTGCAAAATAATGTGAAGTTTGTATTATAAGATGGGCATGGATTAGGTGCTACAAAAGTGTTAGTAATGCACCAATTTTCAAGAGTTAATTAGACTTTTTTTATTTTTTTATTTGATGGTTTAATTTACTACATTGCACAAGTTAGCATCATTTGAGATTGGGCAAAATTAGACAGTATTTTATTTATTTATTTATTATTATTTTTTTTTTTTGGTGATGAGATGTCACCACCGATCCCTTTGTGGCGTGTGACGACTAATCCGGCGATGGCATCCGGCCACAATTACCTTTCTTTTCGTGGGGTAAAGCCATCCGAAGAATCGAGCGATGGTGATGAGTAATGATTAGCCTCACTCAACCGAGCAAAGGGCGGTGGGTCAAAGAGCTTGTTTTACAGTGGTGCTATTATCGTTAAAGAGCTTGTTTTCTGACAGATTAATATACATTAAAATAATTCTGTTTGTCTTAATAGATTGCTTATTGAGCAAAAGTGGTTACTAATACTTGAAAATCGATTGCATGATGGGCTTACCAAAATAAAATGAAGAAATAACTAATGAACTGAAACTTGAGATCGTCCTAGTGTACTGGTGCTAATATTTTACAGTGGTGCTATTATCGTGAATAAAATGTATTACTTCAGCTTGAATACTAATTTTCGGAAGGGTAAATAGGCGATGTTAGCATTCCAGACAAGTTCACAAAATAAAAATAAATCATACTTTTATTATATTGGCTTACTTTTTTATTTCTTTTTTCTCGCAATTCCTGTCATTTTTACTGGTTAGAATCTTTTAGTTGAATGAAATGAAAAATTGATGTCAATTGAGTCTGCAAAATGTGGCAAATACCCATGAGCTGTAACTCAATGCTTACATTTTCAACTGCAAAAATTTGAATTTCACGTTGTAAAAGCCATCTATTTGCCACATAAATCATTTTGGTGATAGACTGCTGTCCCTTTTCGCATTTTTTGGATTATCTTTTTCTTGTTCTTCCTTACTAGTCCAGATTTCTAAGCATTTCATCCTTATTTACTGCAGAAATCAGTAGATAACCTTACTTAGTTCAGGTGAGTTAAGGAGGTATGGATTGAGTTATTTTGTCAATAACGCGGATTTGATGGACCCATGGACCATAGAGATGGGATTATGAGAAACTTAGCAGGAGAAGCAGATTTTAATGATGGAAAATCTCCTATGCATTACCTCAGGATTCCCGCAAGTTCATGTACTGATTTATGCAAAGATGGAAAGAAGTATGATTCCGAGCTTGCTGAAAAGAGTGAAGAAGTTCCAACACATTTAACCAGCTCCAAATCTTCAATTGAAAATTGTTGCCCCAATGTTGGCACTGCAAAAGCTAGACCCCAAGGAGGAGAATGTGGGTTGGAGACTGCCTTTCAAGCAGAAGAGAATGTTTCCTACTACTTAGGAGTTAACAATATGGTACACTTGCAACACTCTGATGCATCAAGTGACCTGATTGAATGTATGTCTGAGGAATCTGTGAACATGAAACCCAGCACAACATCACCCTTCCTGAATAACATCATAACTTTTGAGCAGAACAGTTCATTTCTTGAAGATGGATCGTTGGATGAATGTACTCTAATCTTGCCTGAGGAGGTACCTTCATCCTTCGATGAAAATACTATCTCTATTGATGATGTGCCTTGGGCTTGGTCAGATGGGTTTTCTGAAGGTTCTGCAGTCATGGAGCTCGAGTCCCCTCTGTCTGCACTAGAGAGTATGGCATCTGCTCCAATCCCAAATGATCAAAAGTTAGAGAGTTCCTCTATGGAGTTTCAAGTTACACCACGGAAACGGATATTGTTAACTGATGGTGAACTTACAAATCAAGTAAAAGAGTCATCTGATAGATTTAGAAGCATGAAACAAGAGACTATGCGGAAGAGCAGGACAGCTGCAATGGCCAGTTCTTCAAAGGATACTGCTAGTAGGAAACCGAAGGAACAGAAGCAGGTGAATGGTTTGAAGATAGATGAGAAGCAAAGGAGAGAGCTTTCAGTGTTGAGGTCTTCACTGCCTGTAAAAACCAGTCTTCTCGGTAGAGTCAAGGCCAAGAAAAAAGTTGATGCAGATGTGGAACCCAGCATTACAAATGAAAAATCGTCAACTTTGGATAGAATGTTTAAATCTGTTAAGCCAATACATGGTGGTGTGATGCCTGATAAGGGACTGCATACATCTTTGTCTCCCATAATAATCAAGAAAAAGACTTTGTCACCTCCAAAGAGGATCCAGTTATGCCCAAAGCCGTCACCTTTGCTGAAAACTAAATCTCCAGTCGTAAACTATAGGTCACCAATGTCGGATTCAGTAAGAATCACGGGTCAAAGTAGCCAGGGGAGCAGCAAGATTGCTAGGAATGCTGGCATGTCTAAGGTGGGAGACGGGAAGATTTTAAGCAATTTGCAGAATCTTCCTGTAAGTCAATTGTTAATTATGCTCCAGGATTGAATAACAGGAAGATGAGATCGGTGAAGAAACAAGTGGAAGCTAGAAACGTGGATGAGATGAAGGAGAAAACACTGCATGTAGTTGAACAAAACTTGCAGGTGTAGCTCAAAGGTCAACAGAACAAAACACATGAAGCTGAGATCTCAGCAGTCATCAAGAGTCTTGGCTTCCAGATCTTCAATCTCATCTTCAGCATTTCTCTCATCAAGTTATGAAGAAGAGACTGATGGATCTCAGTTGACAATAAGCGACGCTAGTGGATCCAAGAAGACTCACGTTGGTGAGAGAAAAGGGAGAACACCACTTCATGTAGTTGAGCAGGAACTCGTTACTGTAGTGCTAAATTCTGCAGAGCAAAAGAAAACACAGATGAGATCTCAGCAATCATCAAGACACTTGTCTTCCAGGTCTTCAATATCATCTTCAACATTTGTCTCATCTGGTTATGAAGAAGAGAATGATGGATCTCGGTCGACAATAAGCGAGGCTAGTGAATCCAAGAAGATTCATCTTGGTGAGAGACAAGGGAGAACACCGCTTCATGTAGTTGAGCAGAAACTTCTTGGCGTAGCTCTAATGTCTGCAGAACAAAAACACACAAAGCTGAGATCTCAGTTGTCTTCACGAACCTTATCTTCCAAGTCTTCAATGTCATCTTCACCATTTGTCTCATCTAGTTATGGAGAAGAGAATCATGAATCTCAGTTGACAAGACGTGATGCTGATGTTAGAAAGAAGACTCAGATTGGTGATGGGAATGGTAGAACACCACTTCACCTAAGTGACCATAAAAAATCACAGAAAAGAACTGAGAATGTTAACCTGGAAGATAAATCATTGTCGCGTAACAAGTTGTCCTTTAGAAGAGGGAAGGAAGTTGGTCCCCAGAGAGAGATCCATGACCAAAGGAGACTCAGATTAATGCAAAAAAAGAGGTGTTCGAGGCCGAAAATTTTGAAGGTGAAACAAGGATGAAATGCTCTAGGAACAGCAGTGAATCAACTACTGCATGTTCGGGCACTGTTAGTCCATGCTCTCCTTCAGCTGTGCTGAGGCACCAAGATGTGCAGGAAACGAATACACATGCTTTGTCTAATGATGTAATTCAAGAAACTCCAAACAAGCTGGTGGAAGTCAGGAAGAGCAAGGTAAAAGCTCTGGTTAGTGCTTTTGAAAGTGTCATCTCTCGCCAAGAGAGAACTGCTTACTGAGTAGTAATTGTTTCCGTTGATTGAAAATATGAAATTTCTTCTTCATTTAGTTTCCATATTTGGACTTTCCAATGTATATCATATAGGCTATATTTAGAAGCTTTTTCATTCCATTAGCGAAATGGAATAAATTTTCCCTAATGCTTTCTCTTGATTGTTTATGATTGAACTGAAAGAATTTTTCTTAATATGGTCAATTGTAAGTGTTATGTATGTAAATGCCCCTTTTATTTAATAAGTTTTTTTAAAGCTTGATGTGGCAACGATTAAAATTAGGGGGATTTACATACATATCACGTAATTCTTATGCATTTACATATTTCACATTCAAACTTTAATTTTTATTTAAATAGCACTTAATTTTTTATTATTACATCAAAAATACCACCTGGTTCTTTTTTTGAGTGAAATCGCATTTTATCGATGAAAGTCTTGGTTTATAAATATTGAGGGTTTTGAAATATGTAAATGAATATTAGATATGTAAATTTCTCTTAAAATTAATGTTAGTTTTAATAATTTGAAAATAAGAGGGTACAAAGTAGCTTTTTTAGTTCTAATTAATTTATTTTTATTAAATGAGCTGAATGAAATTCAAAATTATAAGATTTTTTCTAATTTGAAAATCGTTCCTTGCTAAACAATTCATCTTCTTTTCCTCGATCTTTTATTTAAAAAAGATAACAATTAAATTATAAATTTATATAAATAATTAAATTATTAAACTTTGGCAGCAGTAAAATAGCTTTTCTATCAGATTTTTCACAATAATAAATGGCTCGTATTACTTTCGATTGAATTGCTTGGCTACTGTTGAAGGAAGAATGGTAGAGCGATGAGACGGAGTTGAGTCCGGCGAACAGCAAAATCCCCTTAGCGTTCATTGTTGGCAGATGCGTCGGCGTCAATGAGAGCTGTGTGAATCGGCTAATGACATGATTGAAGCGACGGGATGAGCTCTGGGGTCGAGAGTTGGGAGAAAATCGAGCGTGCGAGGGTTTGTATGGCTTCTGCGACTACTGTGGAGTAATACGAGGATGACTTGGAATGGTTGGTGGAGAGGTGAAATCAGGAGGGTGGAGTTGCGCGACTTCGAGCTGCCAGGTGAGTTTTTTTTTTTAAAATCGAAAGAGGCTCTCATTCTCCTTCTTATAAAAAGGATTTAGGTCAACAACAACAACAACAAAAACACTGAATATATGCTATTTTTCTAAATCTGACAAGTATATTTACAAATTGTAGTGTATTTGTATGTCATATTGCAGATATAAGGTATGGAAATGTTACCTAAAATGTATTGGCTCCACCACCGTTCTCTTGTTTTTTATTTTTGTAATTGTTTGTAAAATTTTATTATTTATAATTATGGAGAAATTTTTAAGGAGATATCAAAATTAGAGTCAACACTAAATACAGAAGAAACAAATGAGAACACTGAAGAACGCAACGTAAAATAACGTCGTATAGTGATTGAGTCTTTGTATGGCATGTGAATCTATTTACAAAGTCTTTTATTAGATCCTGGGTTATGTATTCTAATATCTGAGTGTGATCCAAATATTCAAAATTAAATTTGATGAGTGTACTTATAGAGTGGTAGGTTCACGTCCGCCATGTAATCATAATTTCCCTAAAATTGAATTTGGGAGTAAAGATAGACAATTTAATCCTAATCTGTTTGATAAATATTCTTATTGGTTAGATGACAATATTTCTCAGGATAAAACATATTGTTTATGCTGTTATTTTTTTCAAAATAGAAGGTTAAGATAACGAGAATGACCAAGTGTTTAGTAGGAAGAGATTTTTGAATTAGAAGAAGGCCTAGTAGTTTTAAACTTCTTTTAAGCATTTAATAAAGAAAAGTGAATTAGGTTGGTACTTTTTTATTCATATGATTTTGTTTCAGTGGATTTAATTGTTCTTGATGATCAATTGGATACTTATATTATGGATATATGTTCTGATGCACAATTTTTATTTTTAAAAGATATTGAAAGTTTTGCAGAGCAAATGATTTGGATTAAGAAAGCTACTTCCGAAAATTGCATATTGCATTTAATAATAAAAAGTAGTACAAAAACTAGCAAAGAAAGGCTAGAGTCTAAAACAAAAGCTAGATAGAAGCAACATGCTTCTTATCATCCTCAAATAATGAAACAAAACAGAAGGTAAAGTGGTAACATCTAAAGAAAGCCAAGTAAAGTTCTACGTAGCGAAGTCATGCACCCGGTTGAAGTCCCGTGAAATGTGTGAGACGGGACTTGGTGGAAGGCTAGAAAACCCAAGTCTGAGCCTGCCGAGGAAGAGAAGACCAGAAAGTCTGCTGCATGGTCTTTCTAAGGAAATTGACAACACTAATGTTGTCCCCCTCCAATATGATGCCCTTGTACTCATACATCCAAGGTATAAATTGCCAATGGCAAGCAGGCATGGCTCTCTGAAAGCACGTCCCAATGGAGAGATTGGATACAGCCTTGATGAAGTCACCAAAGACCATCCCAAAACAACTCCAATGCCACCAATCCATAGGAGAGGAGAGTACCATCTACATTCACCTTAGCCATCCCGAGGAGGGTGAGGGGGAGTGGGGACAAACTGCTCAAGCCCGGAGTTCCCATTGCCCCTCAAATGTAAAGGTAGATGCATTAGTGAACTCCAAAATACAAGAAGAATGACCTCGGTGTCCCATGGTGCCATGTGTCTTTGCATTCTGGTCCTCCAAACTTGATATATCATGTCGTTCCCTTCCCCAAGCCATGTCCGACTTAAGGTCCTGCTCAAAGCCACAGATCATGAGCATTAAAATGTGGGAGGTTAACTCCCCGTGAGGACAAGACTTGTATGATGGAAGAAGTAAGAAAGAGTGGTGAGGATATGATCCGTCTTCGCCCCATGCAAACTCTGGGGCAATGAGTCTCTCAACAAGACCTCAGAGTGGAGCAGTAGCAGGCAGAGGCTTCTTCAAGATGCGCCACCAAAAGAACTCTCGGGTGCAACCGGAACCTCAGAGAGTGGCTAGCTGGGAAGAGGGCATCAAAGGCCGAGTCAACGCTTTCCAGAGGGAGGTGGATAAGCTCTGGTCTGTCTTCATCTAAGTCTGAAGACTTGGTACCTTCTTGTTTTCAAATTATCAAAATTAGCATTAATTTTACCCATTACCATAACAAGTTTTGAAAGAGTTTTTTTTTCTATGAATATTATGAAAATGAGCTACGAAATAGAATTGGAGATTAATAGATTTATGATAGTTTAGTCACTTATATTGAGAAAGAAATCTATTAATAAATTGAGCATCACCAAGTTTGTTTCAATCCATGTTCAAATTAAATTACGCACTTGGAGAATAGTTTATAATTTTATGATATTAATTGAATAATAAAACATTCTCTAAAAATCTTTTGTGCTTAAAATCCAAAATGCGATGATAGAACAATGGGTTTATGAGCACTAAATTTTGATTTATTATGCTACTTAAATATTGAAAGAATGATTATAATCAAATAAATCATCTAGCTATTCGATGAAATATTTTAGATTTTGGCTAAGTTTATTAAAAGACTACTCTAAAAAAATATAAATAGACTTCTATTTTTCACATGAAAGGGACATTAACTTGAATTTAGAGACTGCTTTGAGATTTTAAAAACTTTCAAGTTTTGATCGATATTTGTTGCGAATAATCACTACTTGAAATCAATATTATCCGACCATCATAGCTCATCCATCATTATTCTATTGTTATCACCTGACTACTATTTGCCCAACCATCTTCATTTGATTATCATAGTTTGATCATTGTTGCTCTGTTGTCAGTGCACAACTAACATCATTCGACGATCAACATTATCATTCATTGCATCTCTAGTATCCTTCACCATGGTCATAAGAACTAAAGCTTTCATACTTAATATTCTCAGAAGCGAAAAATTCACCACCTCTCGAAGAGAGTGGGTTAAGTGAAATTTTAAAAGTTAGATGGAATAGTAGAGACACTATCTGTAGATTTCGCCTCATTTTAAAGACTTTAGATCTGGTTCAAAGTTTCATACAAGCACCTATAAGCACTACTCCTCCCAATACCGAGAGAGCACTTTTATTAAGACTAATTTGAATCACTAAATGCGAGTGTATAACAAGAAGTGAGAGTTTGAAAATTATGAGATTTATTATTTAATTTAAAGTTTTATGTTGTAATAACCTAAAAAAAATACGTCATGACTTAACCGCATGATTGGAAAATGTCAAAAGGGGAGTTCGGTTAAACCAAATAGAACTCCCAAAATACGAGAGAGGGAGAGAGGAAGAAAAGAGAGGGAAGACTCACCTGCGACTAGTGAGAGAGACGGCTTCACCACTTTCTGGCCTACCAGAAGAAAAGGAGTGTGCCTACCAGTGAGGTGGCTACTCCGGAGCTTTACACGATCGAGAGAAGGAGGATGCCGCGCGCGAACGAACGAGAGAAGGGGAGTCGCGTATGCGACTTTGGACAAACGACGCTTATTAGATCTTAGGGCAAAACTGAGGATATAGAGGTAAGTAAAGAAATAAATTATATAATTATATATTTAATTGAAATCTGATGTTAATGTTATTATTTCAAGTTTTAATTTTGGGTTTATAATTTTGACTTGGTTTATAGATTTTAGAAAATGTAATTTAATACGTAATTTAATCAAAGTTAAGTAATTAGTATTAAACCGCACATATGACTTATAATTAAATTTAATAAAACCTTAAACTTTAAGGTTATATTATCGTTAATTAATTTAAAATCATTTTAAAGGGTATGATAAATATTAAATGAAATATATTAAGTCACTCACTTTAACACTTAATATTTTATATTAAGAAAAATAATAGGATTAATAGGATTTAGATGTATTATATGGTAATTTAGACATATCATTATATTAAATAGATTAAAGATTAATTTAATTTGATTTAGAAAATGATAATAATATATTGATGAATATGAACGCCAAATAATTATAATGTATATTATACGAATAAAATAAAATACGCCGCTTTTAATGTTGATCCAATTAATATTCATTTTATGGAATTTCAAAAGAAGATAAAAGGAAAGATTCAAAAAAAACCGCAAATTAAAGTTTTAATTTTTTATGGTAAAAGTGTCTTTAATTTCTATTTAAACGACGTGTTTGTATGATTATGACTTTTTCCCGTATTGTTTCATGATTATTGTTCTTCATAAATTATGATGTAATTTTCTATTTCTTCACGGATAATAACCCGAACGCTGATCATATCATTAGTTATTTTATAAAGTTAATTAATTTTGTTAGTTAATACGAATTAATACAGATAATCAGACGCTATGAACGCCAGATGTATGTTTGAAGCCATTACGATACCTACGTGACGCGAATGTATCGTATTAACGAACGAAGAAAAAGGACCAACGAAATTAAGAAATGGTGAATTACTACTTATCATTCGGATGATAAGAAGGCTAGACGACGACTCCCAAGACAGATGATAAATATAAAGTAAAGCTCATACTAAATGTTTATATATATCTATCTCATATTGATTGTTTGAAGAAATTTCTTTTACGTATACGATAACAAAAATTAAGATACATACTACTTTCTGTTTCTTATAGTAACATAATCAATTATCGAATTTTTTTTAATTGCTGTTTAATCTTTTCGGATAACCATCCCAACTAAACGACCGATAATTGACGCTTACGCTTATCGCCGTAGGGTAGACGATGAGTAATTACGCCGATGTAATTACGTTTAAATTATACCATATAACTTTGTTAATATATATACGCAAATTAAATCATTTCACATCAGAAATGACTCAGTATGATTGAAGATTTTATTTAAGCTCGAAAGTGTTATGAAAGCTTTTATTTGTCCACCGTCTGCTCGCTGATATTGAGGCCATGACAAGAGTGCTATCAGAGCAAAGTTTTCATATTTAGGAATATAAGTATGATCATAATCAAATAGTTATTAGGAAGATGATAAATTTTATGAAGAGATTTGTATATGATTATATTGATTGATGTGTAACGGTTATAATTAATTTGTACTTACCGGACATGGAATCGATTCAAAAAGATGTTATGGGTGAAAATAGAGGTACAAAGCCGAGTGACAGGAATTTGGTGCAACGCCTTAGTGATAGATGCATTCACTCGAATGAGTAAAGCGATGACTTCAATGATAAGAAATCGGCATGAAATTTGAGAAGTGGCAGGGTTTCTATTGACAAATACTTAAAATTTTTTCAGGATATGAGACCACCTCTTTTCTCAGGAACATGAGGACTTTTAGAATCAGAAAACTAGTTGATGCAGATTTAATAGCACTACTAATATATGAATTTGATGTGATTTTAGGAATATATTATTGATTTAAATATTATCTTCTTATGGGTTGTAAAAGATAGATAGTCAATATTTACGGAGAAAAGAATTCAAATTTGTGGGGCATAATAGAGTATTAGTTATGATGGTGTCTTGCTTAAAAGTTGAAAGATCTTGTGAAAAGGCATGATGGTTTTCTTTGCTCAGTTATTGATGTTCTTAAAGAGATAAAGAAGATGGAGGATATCTAGGTAAAGAGTACATAAGTTTTTTACGGATGATTTTATGGGTTTTACTCATGGAGAGATAGATTTCTCTGATTTAATTGAAGAAGAAACGATCGAAGAATTATAAGAGTTGAAGAATTATTACAATTGTTAGAAGGGATTTATTAGGCTACACGTCTCTTGGGAGTTTACGTATTATTTTGAAGAAGAGAAAGATGGGAGCTTAAAGGTATCGATTATAGAGAACTTAACAAACTCACATCCAGAATTGATGATCTTTTTGATTTAGAAGGAAACTTGTATTTTGAAGATTGATTTAAGATCGGTTATCATCGACTTAGGATCGAAAGAAGAAGATATAGCATTAGGTATAAGGTATTGACACTATGAGTTTGTGGTAATGCCTTTTGCTTAAATCTTTCCTGTATTTATGGATCTGTAGATAGAATCTTTCCTTTTTTAGATTCATTTGTGATTGTATTATGATATTAATTTATTCGAGAGATGAAGCATTTCATAAAACTATCTTCACATTATTTTGCAAGCTCTGAAATGAAATGAATTGTATGCAAAATTTTTAAAGTGTGAATTTTGGTTAAATAGCATCATATTCTTGGGGCACATGATTAGTAGTGAAGGAGTTTCAGTGGATCAGAATAAAGTTAAACGATAGGTGAATGGCCGGAATACGTGTCGTAGAAGTCGAAGTTTCATGGGGTTGGCATGATATTATTCGGAGATTAGTTGAAAGATTTTCCACAGATTATTAAATGCCATTATCTAGAACTTCGAGCAATCAATTTGAATAGTCAGTCGGTGTGAAAGAACTTTCAAATTGAAAAATTGTTTAATGGCTATAGAGTATTCCCATTCGAGGGGGCAGAAGGATTTCAAATTTATAGTGATCGTCATTAATAAGAGAACTTGGAATGTGTCTTATGCGAATATAAGTGTGATTGCTTATCTTGAGCAGTTGAAAATTCATGAAAAGAATTATCCAACTCGCGATCCCAGAAAAGCGTGATATTTAATTAAAATATGGAGATATTATATATGGAGTAAGGTGTGAATTTTCAGATCATCAAACTTGAAATATATTTTACAGAATGAATAAATTTAAGGAAAGGAGATGGTTGGAACTTCATTAAGGATTATGATTTGGATATTGATATCATAAGGCAATGTAGTTGTTGATCTTTAAGAAGAAAAATATAGTAGTATTGGTTGATCTCTCAGCGTGAGGAGTTGATTAAAGATTTAGAAAAATTGAAAATTTTAATTATTAAATCTATAGATAATCATCTTTATTGTTAAATCGAAATGGCCTGATAAATTTGAAAGGACAAAATCTAGAATCTTTTCCAGATGATGACTTTAGAAAATTTTAGATTTGGTAAAGTAGGTCATAAGAAGATTTTAAAAAATTGAAAAGGGATTCTTGAAGTATCGTTCATGGGGTTTGTATTAGGATGTTGGAGATTTGAGGAAAAGACATCTTACATGAAGCATCATTAATTATGATTCATTCGACGGCAACAAAATGTATCGATCTTAGAAAATATTTTGGTATGAATGAAAAGAAGTTTTTGAATTTATTTATAAATGTCGATCAATCATATATGGACTTTTATTCTTGCAATGCAGTGAAAATGGGATGATATTCTTGTGGATTTTGTGGTTGCTTACAGATCCAAAAGAGGATCACGATGGTATTTGGGTTATTATTGATAGGTTGACTAAATATCGCTATCACATATCAAATAATGATCTGTTTGAAAAGAGAGTATGTTGATGAAATGTTGATGAAGTTTGGTGTCCCAAAATCTATGTAGGATGGATGGTGATTCTATCCCAGGCGTGGAGAAAAATTGATAAGAGGTCAAACTTACTTTCATCGATTATCCATGGCCGATGGTTGGTCGAAAAGAATAATTCAAACACGAAGATTTCTTGAACTTTGTATCCTTGATTTTGGGAGAAATTGAAAAATTCGTTTCTTTGATTGAGTTTGTCTGAGTGAAAATATTTGATTGAAAATTTTATAAGAGGAGAGATTATGTAGAAAAAAATACAATCGTTAGTTATGGATTGGAAAAAAGTCAAAGGGGAGTTCGGTTTAAACCAAAATGAGTCCAAAACTCTGAGAGAGAGAGAGAGAGAGAAGGAAGACTCACTTGTGTGCCAGTGAGACGACTTCATTAGAGGGGCTTTCGTGCGTCATTAGAGGAAGAAGAGGAGTGCGTGCCATAGTGACTACCTCACGTGAGCCATGAAACTTTCGTCGTATAGAAGAAAAGGAGGAAGCCGTCGTCTGCGAGCAGCGAAAAGGAAGGAGTCGGTGTCGTGCATGACTTTGGACAAGCCGACGGGCTTATTGGATCATAGGGCAAAATTGAGGATATAGTGGTAAGTAAAGAAATAAATTATATAATTATATATATAATTGAAATCTGATGTTAATGTTATTATCTCAAGTTTTAACTTAGGGTTTATAGATTTTAGCAAGAAATGTAATTTGGGAATATGTAGGATGAATCAAAGTTAAGTAATTAAGTATTAAACCCGTACATATGAGTTATAATTGGAAATTTAATAAAACCTTAAACCTATGTTAAGTTATATTATCGTTAATTAATTTAAAATTATTTTAAGGGGTATGATAAATATTAAATGAAATATATTAAGTCACTTTAACACTTAATATTTTATATTAAGAAAAATAATAAGTTAATAGGATTTAAATGTATTATATGACAATTTAAATATATCATTATATTAAATGAATTAAAGGTTAATTTAACTTGATTTAAAAAATAGATAATGAATATTGATGAATATAAATTATCGAATAATAAAGTATATTATATAAAATATGAATAAAATAAAATACGTTGCTTTTAATATTGATCCAATCAATATTTCATTTTATAGGAATTTCAATTAAGGAAAGAATCATTAAAGGAAAGGAGATTCAAGAGAAGCTACCAAGTTAAGGTGGGTAATTATGTTACATTTATGGTAAAAATATCTTTAATTTCTTGTGATGAAATGCGTGTTTATATGATTATGATTTTTTTTACAAGTTGTGATTATTTTCACTTTATAAATTGTGATGTAGTTTTCGTTTCTTCATGTTGGATAATAACGTGAATGAGATCATTATCTTTGTCGTTTTATAAAGTTAACGATTTATTATTAGTTATGAATTAATATGCATGTATAATTGTATCTATGAATGTGTATGTTGAAAGTGGAGTTCACCGCTTTATAGTACTTAGTTGGGGCCTTGATATGCGTATGAAATAATGAAAAAAAACGATGAATTTAGCAAATGGTAATTAATTACTTTATCCTTTGGATGAGTATTGGTAAAGGTTTAGGCGGTGACTCTAAGACGGATCATAAATGTAAAGTAAGTTCATAAAATGTTTATGTATACTTGATTGTTGTTTGAAATTTTTTTTATGTACATGTGATAACAAAAATTAGCATCATCTGGATTCTTCTTTTATTATAATATGTGGTAATTTTGAATTTTATTCAATTGTTAGTTGTTTAATTTTTTCAGGTAACCATCCTTACTAAATGGCTGATAGAATGAAGGGTTATATTTGTCGCCATAGAGATACTACAGAAGATAGGTAATTATGTCAATTATGTTGAATTATGTTTAAATTGTATGTCATATGAACTTTGTCAATATATATGTATGGACAAATTGTTAAATTATTTGTGGATTGTAGTGGCTCTTGTATGATTGGAGATTTTATTTAAGCTTCAAAATGTTATGAAAGTTTTTTTTTATCCGTCCGATTGTTTGTTTAGGCTCTATTGTTCAAAATGATAGTGAAATAAATGGAGATGTTATTAGTAGAATTCAAGTTGGATGGTTGAAGTGGAGAGAAATGCATATATTATGTGATAGAAAAGTTCCACTTAAATTTAAGGAAAAATTTTATAAGATGGTGGTAAGGCAAGACTACGATGACATGGTAGAATGTTGTAAAAAGAAGCATGACCAAGTTAAGTATTCTGAGATGATGATGCTTAGGTGGATGAGTAGCTTTACTCTTAGAGATAGAATACAAATTGAGTATATTCGGAAAAAGTTGGAGTAGTCCGTGGTAGATAAGATTAGGGGAGCGGATGGTTTATTACATAAAGCGTCTGTCAGATGACCGATTAAGAGAGTAGATCATTAGATTTCTTTATGTTAAAGAAAGGTAGACTTAAAAGACTTGGTTAAGATGTATAAAAATGATCTTAGATATACTTGATTTAAATGAGAATTTGACACATAATAGGACCTGATGGAGGCGAAGGATTCATGTGACCCTAGTGGGATTAAGGCATTGTTGTTATTGTTGTTGTTGGCCGTTTATTCGCTGGTATTCGCTCGGTAGTCGTGACATATGTTTGGGGGATGGATCGCATTTCGATCAAGATTTCATAGTTAGTCATCCGGTATGCGTGGTCCTAGTCAAGTAAAGAAGATAATCGACTTGAAATGATCTTTGTCAACAACCATGTGTTATGTCGTCCAAGGTGTCCTTGTAGATATGGGTGAAATTTGTATAAGGGGACAAATATAAGTCAACCTTAGCTAACATAGTATTTTTTGACCAAGTAAATACATTTTAAAATTCACAGCTCAAAGAGCAAAGCCATTGGGGAACATACGTGCAGCTGTCGTGATCGTAATTTAGTTGTGTCATTTTGCGGATAATCACCCGGTCAGAGGGCTCTGGTTGTAACCGCGATTTATGTGGTGTCATTTTGCGATAAAATCACGTGGACAAAAGACACAGGCCACATCCTTACTAACATAAGATTATTTGAGTGTGAAAATAGCTATGTATTTGATTTGGCATTAGCTCTTTATGCGAAAAAAAGTTTCTTAATTTGTCACCCTCGATAAATAGTTGCGGATGAGTGAATGAATTTTAACTTCAAATTTAAATAATTAATTTCATTTAATTTATATCTTTTAATTTGAACATTTGATTATCTTGTAATTTATTTGAATTTGAATATGTGATCATTAATCATTAAAACCTTAGAAATGATAACTTTTTTTGATCATATGATTGTTGTTGGCTAATAAATTTTTATTATTTCTCACTTTTTTTGGAGGATCGTCTAGATCTTTTGCTTAAAATTTATCGTCCTCCAAGCTTTGTAGCGAAGCGAAGAATCGAGTTTGAATTTTTTGTCTTGATGATTTGAACTTAAGAAGTTATGTCAATAGATTTATCTTCTTGCAATTATATGATATAATTAGTTTCTCAGATATTATTAAGTTGAAATTCTTATGATATTATCATTAGTTTTTTTTTTAGATTTTATTAACCCAGACTTGGCCCTAAGATCTAATCGGGATTCGACCCGCACAACATCCTCAGACTCTAAGTTTGGATTTACAACACATATGTCGGGGCCCATGTGGGTGATTGATTAATTTTAAATGACTGTAGGTATCTGTTCATTCATTTCATTTGGTTGCTTTCGCATATTCCTTTAAGCGTTCAAACTAGTGGATACTTCAACGCATATATACATATCTGTTCTTTTAAAAATGATGTATGGGCATTAAAATATCTAAGTTGAAGTAGTTGTATTTGGCATGACAAAAGTTTCAAATTGCAAGCAGAGATCTTTGATACCATCAAACATAGATTAAGTATAAATCTATTCTATAAAAATATATATATCTAATCTTTTTTTAAAATGTATGTTATGGATCAAATGTAAGCATCTGTTTAATGAGATATGGGTTTGATTTTCCCAAATATTTATAGTAATTCAAGCATGTATCTGTTTAGCAATAAACCAAGCGTGCATCTATTCTAAGAAGATGCATAACATTGGTCATAGTTCAAGTGCATATATGTTTTGAAATATGCAAGTTTGATTCTTTGTTATGTCAAGTGTGCATCTAAGAAAATATAAGTTTGATTCTTTCAAACACTTGCTATAAATCAAGTGTAATATTTTTCTTATTAAAGTTCTAATTGATTCTTCTTGAAGACATGTCATAGATCAAGCGTAGGTCTGTGTGATAGAGTATCTTGTTATAAGATGTATGCAAAATTCACTTCATTTAAACATTCACGCATGTCCCAAACATATAACTTTCCATGACACATGTAGACATCCCCATTTAGCATAATTTGATTTAAGAATTTATATAAATCCCAAGTTAACAAGAGTGACATTTTACTTTGGGAAATACATAATAAAATCCTTCCATTCAAGTGTATGGAGATACATCACACATTTCAATCAAGAGAAAAAGGAGACATTATAATGCACATGTGAAAGCCAGCCACATTTCATGTATGTTTTAGGCATAAGAGCTTTTATTCTTTCCAAACTCAAGTATTATGGGCTTAAGCATCTCATAGAGAAGAAGAAGCAAATTTGAACGTATGCATATTAAAACTAGCACAATCTTAATTTTTTGGTAAACCCACATAGGTTTGGGCTTAATGGGCTTTTTAAATCAAGTGATAATGGGCTTAAGAACTTTATGGGGTGATATATATATTTTTTATATGCCCACTTAAGAAAATAAAAATGGACCGTAAATGAAGGAAAAAGACTTCAAGCCCTCATGACATCACCACCCCCTTTTATTTTTGTCATGACATTTTTTATTTTAACATAGCAATCTCTCTTCTTTTGTTTTGTTATTATTTTATTTATTTTGTGACATGATTCCATAAAGAGTTCATAAAAGGTAAAATGTTAACATAGAAATGTTAACATAGAAACAACATATAAGTAGAGTTTATTTGACATAAAATAAAATCATTAACTTCATCGTAATCACCTCAATTCATAAAAAGTTCTTCAATTGCATGTTAACATAGAAACAAACCAAACATTTAAGGCCAGCATAGTTAGGCAAGATAAAAGTAAAGCTTAAGGCTCACCCTATTTCACATCCTTTCTTTTTTCATGTCTTTACTTGCATATAATACATAATCACATTAAATCTGACAAAGTAGAGATTTGAAATTTTAGATTTAACTAGAAAAAGACTTGCATTGTCAATAAGATTTTGGTGAGAATCAAATCCAATATGAACAAATGGTGCAAGGGAGCAAACAATTATTTCAAATTTAGTTTAGTAATATACAAATCTGAAATCTCATATTTGGCTAGACATATGTTTACATGATAATGAAATTCAAGTAAAAATTCAAGCCAAACACTTATCAAATAATAAAAATATGAAACAAAGGCAAAAGGATAGATTAAACTCAACCCTTTAACATTCCTTCCATCTTTCCCAAACCGAGTAAATAAGAGAATCAAGTTAAAAGCCAAACTAGACTTCAAGAAATGATAAAGTGAATATCCAAAAAATATGAAATCTCACTCTATCTTATTTCAAATTCACTTAATGATGAGATTGGACATTAAACACTTTGGTTCTAATGATTTTAACATACATCATGTTGTGGACAACAAAATAAACTTCTCCTAAGGATTAACACTTAGCCATCTTATTTGTCAAAAAGAGAGCATTCAATTTGATGCATAAAAACAGAAAAATCTGTATCGAAATTAAATGTCATTATATGAAACACTAAAGATAATTACATCAAGTCATAAAAAGTTGTCCAACTTCGTACTAACATAGAAGTAGATTCAATACTTGAAGCCAGTTATAATTAGGAAAAGGAAAGCAAAGCCTAAGGGGCACTTTATTTCACTCTTCTTTTTTTCTTTTTTCTTTTTTATAACCCTACTCATATGAGTCACATAACTACATTTAAATCCAATAGAGTGGGCATCTGAAATTTTAGATTTGACTAAGAAAGCAACTTGCATGCCATTGGGTGGAGCGATCAAAGAGAGGGTAGCAATAATGGGGAGGTCCTGTGGTATGAAATCTGGAGTTGTTCGGCTCGTGTGTGTCCAGCTGAAGTTCGCAAGAGGGAGGGATGAATTGGAATGAGGGTTTTCGAATGAGATGCTTCAGACATAGGCTACTATTCCCATTTTCTTATTTGCCAAATGAAGTGGCACCAATAGCATGTATTGGACAAACAACGACACTGAGCTGGGTGGCAGATTAGGAAAAGGAAGGGGCAGCAAATTTAGCAACCAATAAAATGTAATGGGCCAAATTAATTAGGTGAGCGCTAGTTTGATTGGGTAGGGCAAAGGTGGGAGGGCTGAGATTATGATAATGTTATTTTTTAGTGATTATTTGGCTTAATAATGATATTATTACATAATCCCAAAAAATTTAATAATTATTTATAATAAACCCTAGTAATATGAGTATCAATTTTAGGTGATTTCATTGTGCCGAATGCAACGGCGATGTCCGTTTCACGATCGAAGGTCATTCGGATGTCTTCGGTGACGATCGAGGATAAAGTAAACTTAAATTGTGTCACGTCGCATTCGAATCGCTCGACGTTAGTGTAGACTTTGTCAAATTGATCGCGGAAGGTATCGTTTGATAGATTACACTAACATATCTAAAACATTGAAAATACATAAGAAATTAATTAAGTTTTTAGTTTGGTTAAATTAAACGTAAGTTTGATTTAATTAAATATTTATTAAATATAATTAATTATATATATTTATATTAACTATGACTAAATTAGTTAAGTTATTATTATTAGATAATCAAGTGAAATTTAGTTAGAATCCATAAAAAAATAACTTGCATTCAAGATAAAGTTTGTTAGAATAAGTTAATTAAAACTGATATTATTATATAATATAAATTAAAAAAAAACCTAAATCCCTGAAAATTGAAAAAGTATTGTTGGGATGTTTTAAAACACAAAAATAGGTTTTACATGTTTTAGTGTTTTAAAAACAAAAAATAAGTTTGTTTAAACACAAAAAAAAAGATAAACAATAAAACACAAACAAACATATTTGTTGTTTTTTCTTGTTTTTTTAAAAAATAAAAATTGATTCCAAATGAGGCCTTAGATGCTTTGAGCATTTTTTAAAACAACTGATAACATCAAATATGTTTTATTTTTTGAAACAAAACATAAACAAAATAAGTTGAAAACATAAAACAAATTGATCCCAAATGGCCCTTTTTGCTTTTTGTTTTATGCTTTTATTTTGTTTTGTTTATTATTTATTTTAAAATAAAACATATTTTGAAGTGATAGTTATTTTAAAAACATTTTAAAGTTTATTTTTAAAAACATCTTAAAGTTTATTTTTAAAAATATTATTATTTATTTTTAAAATTTAAAATAAAACACTTACAAAACATAATAAATAAATCTGTTTTTAAGATAACAGAAAAATAAAAGCAAAAAACACAAAATAAAAATCCCAAACAAACCCTAAGTTTTCCCAAACTTTAAACCCACTTTCTATCCTAATTTACCACTCAGCCTCCTGTCCGCCAGAGAAGGCTTCACTGGTCCAATCTTGGCACAAAATTTAGGAAAATTGCTAAGATCTTATGAAGATTTCTGAAACTTTTCAAATTGAAACTAGATTTCATTTCCTATAATTTGCATTTTATTTCAAGTCATTGGAGTTTTGTGAAGAATGTACTAAATTTGGGAAGTTCGTATACCAAGTTATGGGCTATGATCTGTCTTGGGCTGGACAATCACAATTGAGTCTCTAACTTGAAGAAGTCAACTTCAAAATTAATCTATCCTCACCCATACTCACTTTTCTAAGCATCTTAAGAAAGCCTCAATTCATCAATTAGGTCACTGTGACCTAATTACAGGCCACATCACCTGCAATCATACATGCTTCAATAAATGCATAGATTCATATATAGATTTATTTATGCATCTATGTATGCATGCAAATGTAACAACATGCACTTGAAGGTACATGAGAGTCTGGCTGTTCAATGAGGCAGTCATACAGGAAGTTGTTCTTTAGTCTTTAGTCCACTTATCTTGAATTTTCTGTGGTTGTTTCTTACCCGTCCTTTGCATTCCTGTCCTACAATGTTCAATTCATATTAGTTAACTTCATATTTTCCAGTTGAATGAGTAAACAGGCTTTTACTTTCTCACTAACAGAAGTGTTTGCTTTCTTAGTTCCTTAATCAGCTCATGAAAAACATAGCATTAGGCTTGCATATCATACAAATAACTGGCATATATACTATATCAGTTCTTGTATTCATTTTTTGCTGAGAATTGGCTTATAAAATGCAGATGATGACACAGACAGTTCTGCATGCTTAAAGCTGATGCCATCAGATTCTTGTGATTCAGCAGCAGCCGCAAGAGGCACTGGGAACTTTTCCTGTTGACCTTATTTTTGCTGCCTTTCCTCTTGTTTTCATTTCATCATTTTGCATCCTCTCTTTTGCAAGTGCTTGCGCATTACCAGCAATTTTGTTGATCCTTGATATCTCATTGTTGTAATGTTGCCAGGCTTTTGCACGTTTGTGTTCTGGTCCTCCCTGCATTTTTTCACGTAAATGTAAAAATACTGTAGGTATTTTGATAACTTGATGACTAGCAAATGGTGTAACAATTTGCAGGTTATATGTGCTAGTAGTTTTAGAAAAATTAAAAACAAAGAACCTGTCAGGGGGAACTAGGGGAACTTCTGAAGAAATAATAAGATCTGAGAACCATTGTTACAATTGAAAGCTTTAGCTAGACTTGCAAGAGGATGGCTAAAAGGATCATGTATTATATGTCAAGCTGAGTTTTAATAATCATGTTCGTTATGCTATCCAATTATATGTTTTCAGTCTTACGAATTATTCTTCACCATTGATGCTTGTTTTGATGCATTAAGCCTACCCTTTTTCCTTCCCATTTCTTTCGCATTAATTCATCCTCTCACCTTGTCTGTGAGTCTTCCTCTCTAATATAACATTTTACATTATATCCTTCTAGTTTTATCACATCTTCATCATAACATTATCATTAATGTTACTCAAATTTATTGTTAGTGAATTCATTGTGATGGAAAACATGTTTCAAATTGATTACCCTTTTTGTTCATCTTCTTATCTTTTGCTTTAATAATTGTAATAGTAAGGGATTTAGCTGCAGTGAAAAAAATGTGAATGTTGGTTTCTGAACAATAAGGTCAAAATTATTGAAAGTGAAAAGCTTTTTGGTAAGTTTTTTTTATTAAAACAGTGATTAAAATAAAGTAGAGGAGATCATGAATGCAGCTTTGTTATCATTATTTAAGTTTAACAAGGTGCTCAATGCAAAACCTGCTTCTTTTCCATTCTTCGTTTTGCTTTTGTTTGCTTTTCTGTCTGCCATTCTGATATCACTGACATCATCTTTTCATACCTGCAACATAGACCAGCAAGCCTTATGCACAGAGTAGTTAAGCTTGAAGGAACTTAGAAGATAATCTTTCAGATTTATTATGAATTAATACCTATTTTTAGCTTTAATCATCTCTGCCTTCTCCCAGGCATCTACTTCTGTTCCTATTTTATCCAGCTTATTTGAATCTTCATCCCAATTTCTGGCATTAGATGAAAATCCTGCAGGTTTTTTTGTGGATTTAGCTTTTGTTCTCACCATGGTCTCTTTTCCACTTTGAACCCTCTTGGTGACCTTTTCATCTGGATATTTCTTTGTGAAGATGGGCATCTTCTTAAAAGTTGGGGAGCCATCTGATTCTTCCCTGCATCAGTGTACCTACTACTGTAGTTTTCTCTAGCTGCTTTTGTAAGTTTTTTTTTTTATATGCATAATATAAACAAAGAACTTTTGCACATTTAATATTCATGCATTGTAATGTAAATATTGTAACTATATGATGCACATAATTTCATTGACTTAGACATGCAGACATGCCTACAAATACAAAAACTAGCACTCAAATGCAAAAGGCATGCATCATCATGCAAATTCCCAAACTTTGCAGCCAGGCACATAAAACTTATGCTGGGTTATTTTTTATAAAGCCTTCATGTTATACTTAACTATGCGGATTATTGAAAGTGACTCTAGTCAACCTACCTTGAATCGTATCATCACTAGAAGTGAGAATTGATCTTCATTGTTTAAACTGGAGCTGAACTTTTTGTAGGAATCAAATGGTGGAGGAGGTTGTTTTCTGTGTGTATATATATATAAGAAATTGGAATTGGGCTGAGGTTTTGATCCCTTTTCAAGCTTGAAAGATGTACGTGTCTTCTCGAAGTGGAGTGAAGATCTTTGGTTACAATTTTTGTAAATTCAAATTTAACAACAAACTAACCTGTGAGCCTCTTTCAAAACGACGCCATTAATGAAGGTTTCTCCTGTTTTGGTTGTTCAAGTTAGTTATCATACTTCAGATACACATAACACATATCAACTGATAATTACATAATGTGAAATGCAAATTAGAGCATTTGTGCAGGATTTCAGCTTAAGTGAGGAATTGAAATTGTGTATAATTTAAGTTGATTTTAGCTAACCTTGAAGTTAGTGAAAGAGAAAAAGATGCTATGAATATTAACCTGTCTGTTTCTCATTCTGTTTTGCCTCTTTACCACTGAGCCGTTTGAAAGACCAGTTGAAACTTGCTCTAGTTGTTTTATCCTCAAGTTTGCTTTTGGCTCTGGTCAATCCTTCAACTGTTTTCTTCTGTTTCAATGAATCTTCGTCTTCCTCCAGAGTAGTGATGGCATAGGCAGTTGCTGCAACAACAATTTCATATTCTCCATCACTGATGTTCTCTAAGTAGCTCATTTGGCCTCTTACTTTATAACCTGTTCTTTTGTGAAGCTGAAAAGCTAACGTTCAAGAGGTATGTAAGAATATTATAGATGAAAACCAATGCAAAATTTACATTGTTTTGACACAATGTTTTGGATCATGCCAAAAAATTACGCTACTCTTTGTGATTAGTTCATTCATTTTTTATGGAGTTAAGCTTGATTTTCTGAGGGTCTTCCAGAAATCTTTGCCAACAGAGTTACCAGTGATTAAAATGACATTTTTGAAGAGTAAGGTCAGTATTTGGGCAAATTTGATAAGATTAGTGTAATACAAATTTTCATTAATTAGTTATAAACTGCACTATCTCATAAACAAAACCTGGTCAAGATATGCTGATTGAATTTTTTTCCTTTAATAATTCCAAGTAATTGTAAACTAAGATAACTTGAAATTGGAAGCTGGAGCTTCTATGTCTCGTGTATATGCCTGACTATTTTTTTGGACATAGCCTTTTGTGAAATTTTTTTCTCATAAAGGTTTGCTTTGCAGGTTGAATTTCTGAATATTGTAATCATAAACCATCTCTAACTGCTCTAATTAATGGTAAATTAATATACTGAAATTACTTTCTAATATATTTATAAATTAATTTCTTACTGGAGTTCAATTCTTGATGACTCTTTTAAGAACGTTCTTCGAAGTAGAAGAAAAACTAGAACGCAGTCTGTCAGCAAAATTAACTATTAATAAATGATAACGGATAAATTATCTAACATGGTAATTGATTCTTGACATATCTTAGATGACAAACAGATACAAACTTGCTGAATCTTAACTGATCTTTCCCTTTTTAACTCATCAAGAAATTCTAAAATAAATACCTGTGGGAAAACTACTGTACATGCATGATGCTTGAGAGCTGCAATTCTTCTTCTACACAATGAGAACCTGAAACCTGAACTTGCATGTTAAGTTTCAGGGGATAAAATGAACAAAAGAAAAGAGCTGGAACTCTTATTCAGGCACAAAATTTAGTGGCATGGTTTCCTTGTGATGAATAAGAGAAGAGTTGGTGAGCCAATCAAGCAAGGTGAGATGTGCCTTTCCCATGCATTGCAGGTTCAAATTTGTATCCGAGAAGCTGGTGGTTGAAGCAAGAGATTCTCCCTTTCCCAATTCTAAAGGTTTATGGCTTCTCTCTTTATGCTCCTTTACCTTTATGCTGCTTACCTTTATGCTTGTTTAGAAAGTCAAGTTTATGCTTTTCTTCTCTCTCTCTCTCTCTCTCTCTCTCTCTCTTGTTTGTTTGTTTGTAGTGAAGGAAGTCAAGGAAATGAATCTAATCCCAATGATTTATGGTTTAGTTTTACATTTGATTATTCAAAGATTGAAAGGTATGTTGAAGTGATGGGATTCTGTAATGGAGATTTAACTGCTGATATGACTTCCAATACCTTTTTCTATTTTGTCTGCATTTTACATATTCGTCTCACTTTTCAACAGAAGATGATCAAATACTGCTGCTGGTGATCTCTGTATTTTTAAGTGAAATCTGACTAAATTGTACAGAGAAAAAAAATATAATCAATGAATAAAACAGAGAAGTTTATATAACCTAATTGATGGCTATATTCTATTGGTGTTACAGTTTTTACTATTATTTGATTATTGAGTTTTATAACCTTAATATCTCATGTCTTTGTTGACCCCGCATTTATTCCACGATAATAAATACGACAAATCGATGAGCTGTAAACGAGATATTGTATGAATTGAGTTAAGAATAACTTGAGTATTTTTAAATTTGCTCGAATATTATTTACTCATAAAATAAAATTATAAATTAATTCAAATTATATATAACGTAGTGTAAATAATTTTAAAAAAATGTATTTTATATGTATATATATATTAGTTGTTAATAATAATAAAAAAAAGAATGTGAAAGAAGTCAAATAATGAGAATATAATTTGGCAACATATAAATGTATTCCTTTTTGTAATGAGATGAAATTAATGTTTGAGATTTTGCTTGATTATTCAAATAATGTTAGGTATATTTGATTTGCAATGCTTCAAGTTTAATAAGGGAAAGAGAAGCTTTTACTCTTAAAAAAATAAAATAAAATATCAACATATGAAAAAAATTTGAATATTTATCCCCGTTCAATCCCATCATCTACATTCAATAAGACTTTGTTAGATGGATTGATAAATAAATTTTAAAAAATAAAATAAAAGAAATTGATTATATATACAATTTTAAAATATAAAATTGTGCTAATTATATCATTATTATTATCATTATATATATATAGTGTATATTTAGAGTCAATTAAATAAGAATAAGAATAATTTATATTAATCGGATGTTAGTGTATATTAATGAATGAAATTCATAAATGATTATCTTATATATTGATGTTAATATTAATTTTAGTTATATTTATATATATATATATATTATAAGCATTCAATTTTCCTATCACTGTCTATTTTGCTCGAAAAGTTTATTTGTAAATGCGGGTGAATATAAATCAAATAAAATTAGAGTTTAATATATTAAAAATTTCCTATTCATCTTTCTTGCATGCCTCAGTTGTCAAATTACACTGCTTCATAACTCAGCAGCCCAAAGTTTTATCCCTCATGTGAAGTTTGGTTAAAAAGTCACTTTTAGAATTTAATATATTAAAAATTTTCCTATTCATCTTTCTTGCATGTCTCAGTTATTAAATCACACTGCTCCATAACTCAGCAGACTAAAATTTTATCCCGCATTTAAAATTTGGTCAAAAAGTCACTTTACAACCATAAAAAAATTATTTAATTATTATTCTACCGCATCTAGTGGTGAGTTTTCAAAAGAAAAAAAAAAGAAAAGAGAATTACTGATGAGAAAATATTAAGTACGAAATTCGGACATAGCTTTATATCCGGATTCTAATAGTTACACAATATCTATCTAATATAAAAATATATATTTTTTCACTTAACAGCGTTGTAACTTGACGGCGCTTAATGACGTCGTTCGTTACCGGGCGGAGAAATATTATACGTGGTTTATTCTTCTTGAAAACTTTAGATTTCTTTTTGTACATAAATTTTTTTACTCTCCTCTCCGTGTGTTCGACCTTCCCAGAGATTTGTAAATCTTGGCATTAAAATTGAGTATTATAGCGATTTGAGATATTTCTTTCTCATTCTTGAACTTTAATGAATTTAGGGTTTCTCTTGTTCTCGTCAAATAGAAGAACATTTAGAACAATTGAGTTCTTTAAAGAAAAGGAGCATGTTTTACTGGTATTTGCAGATATTTTGTATGTGTACTCTCTATACTCTCATGATGATACATGTCGTTATTTTTAAAATTTTGAATTGTGGGGCTTGTCATTTGTTTAATATATCCCATTGTAGGATGTTTGGTATTGTTTCATAAAGAATTTGATAAAATCTGGGGCCTGTTTCGATATAATATGTTCAGTCGATGGCATTATAATTTGTTTGTAGGTTATTTGATAGATGTTTGCTTCAGTTTTGTATGTGTACTCTTTGTACTCTTAGGAGAGTACAACTCATTTAGTCATATTTGTTTAAGATTTCTGATATTGTTTGGATATAATATGTTCGGTACATGGCATTATAAGTTTGAATGGTAATTGGTTGGTTTTAGGACTATTTTGCGTATGTCTCTCACTCTCTTGAGAGTACACCCATTTCTCTTTTTTCAGCTTTTAATCATATTTATAGAGAATATATTTATTAGATTCCATTAGAAATAATTTGGATTGGTTAATTTTTGGGGTGATTTGTATGTGTACTCTGACTCTCTCGAGAGTACAGCATTGTCATTTTTTTAGTTTATTTTGGCTGTTTGGAGATATATTTATTAGATTCCATTAAAGCAATTTGGAGGCGATTTATTAATTTTAGGGGAGATTTGCATATATACTCTTTGTACTCTCATGAGAGTACAGAGTATTTTCTCTTTTTTTTTTTGAGTTTCTTTTGGCCTATTTGGAGAGAATATATTTATTAGCTTTGATTAGAAGCAATTTGGAGGCTAATTGGTTGATTTTGGGGTCATATTTGCATGTGTATTCTTTGTACTCTGAGAACAATTCTTTTCTTTGGCCTTTATTTGGAGAGATTTATTAGATTCCATTAGAAGCAATTTGGAGGCTAATTTGTTGGTTTTAGGGAGATTTGTATATGTACTTGTCGATCATTTTCTCATTTTTTTAATTTCTTTGGCTATTTGGAGAATATATTTATTAGATTCCATTAGAAGCAATTTGTTTTGGTTGGTTTGGGGTCGGTTTATTTGTACTCTCTACTCTCGGAGTACACTCCATTCTTTTTTCTTTTTTTCTAGTTTCTTTTGTTGTTGGAGAGACTATGTTTATTAGATTCATTAGAAATAATTTTGTGGTGATTGGTTAATTTTGGGGAGAGATTTGCATCTAGATTTCTCATGAGAGTACAAAGTATTTTTCTCATTTTTTTCAATTTCTTTGGTCTGATTGGAGAGAATATGTTTATTAGATTCAATTAGAAGTAATTTGATTGATTGATTGGTTTGAGTCGATTTGTGTGTATTTTCACGTACTCTACAAGAGTATTTTGTCATTTTTTTCACTTTCTTAGGCCTGTTTGGAGAGAATATGTTTATTAGATTCTATTAAAAGCAATTTGGAGGCTGATTTGTTAGATTTAGAGGAGATTTGTATCTGTACTCTCTGTACTCGAGTACATAACATTTTCTATTTTTTTCCAGTTTATTTGGCCTATTTGGAGAGAATATGTTCTTTACATTCCATTATGCAATTGTCAATTTTTTGGGGTCGGATTTATACTATCTCAGATTTCTCAAGAGAGTACACTCCATTTTCTCATTTTTTTTCTAATTTCTTTGGCATGTTTGGAGAGACTATATTTATTAGATTTCATTAGAAGCAATTTGAAGACTGATTGGTTGACTTTTATGGGAGATTTGCATCTGTACTCTCTGTACTCTCATTAGAGTATAGAGCATTTTCTCTCTCTTTTTTCAATTTTTTTGGCCTGTTTGGAGAGAATATATTTCTTAGATTACATTAGAAGCAATTTGGAGACTGATTGGTTGATTTTGGGGTTAGATTTGAAAGTGTACTCTCTATAATCTCATAAGAGTACACCTCATTTTTCTCATTTTTTTAATAGTTTCTTTGGCCTATTTGGAGAGACTATGTTTATTAGATTTTATTAATAGAGGTCGATTGCTTTATTTTTAGAAAGATTTCAGATTTTCAGAGAGTACAAAGTATTTTCTTTTTTTTTCTTCCAATTTCTTTTCATTAAAGAGAATATGTTTATTACATTTCATTAGCAATTTGGGTGATTGGTTGGTTTTGGGATCGATTTATATGTAATTTACTCTCATAAAGAGTACATGACATTTTCATTTTTTTCAGCTTTGGCTTTTGGAGAGAATATGTTTATAAGATTCCATTAAGCAATTTGGAGATTATTAGTTTTAGATTTACATCTATACTCTCATGAGAGCATTATTTTTTCTTTTTTTTTCCAATTGGAGAGAATATGTTTAGATTCATTAAGTAATTTAGAGACTGATTGGTTAGTTTTATGATCAAATTTGCATGTGTACTCTCAGATGAGATTGTATCATTTTCATTTTTTTTTTAATTTCTGGCTGGAGAGAATATGTTTATTACATTCCATGAAGCAATTTGGATTTAATTGATTTTGGGAGCAGATTTGCATGTAT
The DNA here is from genome assembly GCA_021442155.1 of Cymbidium sinense. Lineage (NCBI taxonomy): Eukaryota > Viridiplantae > Streptophyta > Magnoliopsida > Asparagales > Orchidaceae > Cymbidium > Cymbidium sinense. The sequence continues at coordinate 65,861,947 of CM038222.1, forward strand.
ACTCTCTGTACTCTCATGATCCTATTTTCGCTTTTTTTTCTTGATTTTTTAGCCTGTTTAGAGAGAATATGTTTATTAGATTTCATTAGAAGTATTTTGGATTGGTTTTGTGATTAGTAGATTCTATACTCTCATGAGAGTACTAATTTCTTTTTTAAAGTTTATTGTTTGGAGAGAATATGTATTACATTCCATTAGAAGTAATTTGGATGATTGGTTGGTGATTGGGTATTTCAGATTCATGAGAGTACGCACATTTTCTCTTTTTTTTTCCAAACTTTTTGCTTTTAGAGAATATGTTTATTAATTCCACAAGTAATTTGGGTCGATTGGTTGATTTAGAAGAGATTGCATGTGTACTCTATGTACTCATGAGAATTCAATTTAATATTTTTTTGATTTTTTGGTGCTAGAGAGATATGTTTATTAGATTCCATTAAAAATAATTTGGAGGTTTGGTTTTTTGAGCATATTTCAGATTCTCTTTGTACTCTCGAGAGTACACCCATTTTGATATTTTTTTCTATTTTTTGGCCTATTTGGAGAGAATTATGTATTATTCCATTAGAATAATTTATGATTGGATTTTAAAGACAATTATATGTGTACTCTATGAGAGTAGTATTTTCATATTTTTTTTTTTCGCTTTTTTTTTGGCATGTTTAAAAAGAATATGTTTATTACATTATTAAGTAATTTGGAGGTTGATTTTGGTTTTGGAGAGATTAGATCAGATATTATATACTCAGAGTACAGCATTTTCACATTATTTTTTCAAATTTTTTATTGTTTGAGAGAAATTGTTCTAAATTCTATTAAGTAATTTGTCGAAGGTTAGTGTAGATTTGCATATGTACTCTGAGATTTTCACATTTTTTTAATTTTTTTAACCTATTTGGAAAGAATATATTTATTATATTTCATTAGAAGCAATTTGGAGGTTGATTGGTTAGTTTTGGAGGCAGATTGGCATGTGTCCTCTCTGTACCCTCATGAGAGTACAAAGCATTTTCACATTTTTGTCCATTGTTTTTGGCCTATTTAGAGAGAATATGTTTATTAGATTCTATTAGAAGTAATTTGGAGATTGATTTGCATGTGTACTCTCTGTACTCTCATGAGAGTATAAACCATTTTCGCATTTATTCCAGATTTTTTGGCATGTTTGGAGAGAATATGTTTATTACATTCCATTAATGGAGGTCGATTGGTCATTTTTTGGAAAGATTGACATGTGTAATCTTTGTATTCTCATGAGAGTACAGAGCATTTTCACATTTTTATACAGTGTTATTGGCCTATTTGGAAAAGATATGTTTAATATTTGAAGTAATTTGGAGGTGATAGTTTTTTTTAGCGAGGTGTACTCTTTGTACTTTCTTGAGAATAGACCAATTGCATTTGTTTTCATTTTTTTGATATGTTTGTGAGAGAATATGTTTATTTCATTATAGGACATTGTTTTGGAGACAATTTGCATACTCTCTGAATCTCAGAGTAAAGTATTTTCTCAATTTCTTAACTCCCCTTTTAGTATTGTTTACTCTGCCTCAATCATCTTGATAATGTTCTCATTAATTGAATTTTCATTTTGAAGTTTAACATGTCCGTGAAAAGGATAACCCATGATCTACCACCATTTGTTCGATAATATTTCAAAATGCTTTACTGATGAAATTATTGACATTTTAGGAGGCTTCATTTGCATCAATTTATTAGACTGCATGGAATTCAACAAGACTCATTTGTTATCACTTCAATCCTATCTTGCTGGGATATAGAGAAGCAAGCATTCTTTTTTGGTGGCTAATGCATTCCTTTCACCTCCAATGAAGTTGCATTAATTGTAGGGATGCCATGAGAGGAGATAGGTCATAAATCCCCATAAATTTCGCTTGGATTTTAAAAAATAAACTTGAGAATTTAGATCGCTCATTGACTACGCACAATGTACATACATTTTTGCTTTCAAATCTTTTTTTTTATATATAACCATAGAGTGATTGAAATTCATGCCGACATATAACAAATTTGTAGTACAATTGAGGCCACCGTATTGATTTCATTTGATGGTATTACATCAATGATTACATCATACAAGTGGCTTTGCCACTCTTCTAATGGTATCTACATCTTCTTATATGTATTATTTGATGCATTGAAGTTAACTTATATGAATATTCATTGTAGATCTGGGCGGTAGAGCACATATGCATCATAAGACTGTCATTTTCCTTCTGCAAAGCCATGTATGTTACGATGGCCAAAAACAAATTTTGTAGATGACTCGTTCACTAGTTTAAGAGGACACCAGGTGACACAAAATAATTTTACTTTATTTATATTAGAATGTATTTATTCATATTGTAAAGCATCATATTTTTTTTTATCAGTGTAACACATGTATGCCTTTCATTTGAGGACATATCAGAAAAGGAGACCTGACTCCTTGAAATATTTTCCCACCAGACAACCCATGTCAGCATGCTCCCATTCCAAGTCCAATGAGTGCATAATCTCTATATATCTCTCCTCGATATTCTCCCTTCCAATGTGTATCTAACATGCCTCTACTAGTACCCATTTAAAAGCTTTGGAGAGAAGATACTACGTGTTTTGGATCCTAGAGAGAGTATCATCTTTGAAGCATCACAATAGAGAATTAATATTGATTTTCTGCAGATGCTATGAGGGGTGGCTGCAGAAAAGTCAAGATCCCCATCAAATTTGGAGGCACCATAGGGGAATCTCGAGAAGCTATCACAGGCAACACCCATGGAGCTACACAAGATATCCCCGTAAGTACCACAAGGGAGGCTTATGGAGGTTACCTATTTCCTAGAGAGGCTACCACAAGGGGAGGCTCATGTGGAGCACAGCTTTCCCTACGGAGACTTCTTGAAGCGGAGGCTTCCAAGGGAAACCTTATGATGGGCCACCAGTGGAAGCTCTGAGGCTTCAGCATTTATCTGACAACCTTACTCCTCAGATGCGGAAGGCTCGACAGATGAAAGATGCTCTATCAAAACCATAATCACGTGAGTGGTTGAGGAGCATCAGAGGTATGCATCATCTTAGCAGAAGCCTTAATTCACTGAATCTAGCTCTTCATCACTAATTTCTTACTTTCTAAGACATCATTCATATGGACTTCATCAAGAGATGTCGCCCAAGCCAGTTGACTCATTGACACCTCGTGCTCCCAATTGAGAAGTAAGTCATTTTCATTCAACTCTTTTAGACATATAAATCACATATTCATTTAATTAGGCTCACATTCTCATATTTCTTTATGCGTGATAGCATATGGTATAGCGAGCCAAATTGATGAGTAGTATCAAGATTCGCCGATGCACATCGATGACTTCACCTTTTATGGAGAAGTACTCGCTATGTCATTATATGTCCCCTATTTGTATGTTTCATGCTAGACTGGTGTTACTCCACAGAATTTGGGTAACGATTCATTCTAGTTTAGATAAGCCAATTATATAAACTTTCTCTTCACTTCTTGCAAAGTTATGCTAAATATAAATTTTATATAAGCAAAATGTTCATCCAGAGTCACAGAAATGTATCAAGTTTACTCTTTACTAATTATAAATAATCAAGACTTATAATTCATGAGTAGGAGGCTTGGTATTTTTATGATTCATCAAACCCAACTCATAAGGCCATTCTTCAGATAGTAAGAATGCTTTTGGTTTTGTAAAGTGCATATTTGTGCCTACTTATTGATTATATTTCCTATTTAGATCAAATTACTATAAGAATTGTTTTGAGCAATCCCACAAATGGCCAATTGAAATGATGGTGGGCTACCACCAAGAAAAATAACATCGGATATTTGTCTACAAATATATGATGAATGTAAACCTCTAGTTAAACCACCATGATTGGCCAAAGAAGATGAATTTCTCAAGTTTTCATTATCTTCTATTTTGGGTATGAAAAATTGATTTGACAAATGTACAATTGAAGTTTGATATGTAAAATCAATTGCTTTAAATGTATCTGTTGTGGTTGCCTTTAGCTACTATTTCGCTTTTAAATGCTTTTGAGATAACATGTCTAGTAGATGTTTTGGTATATAACATGTGGACCTTTGGACCCTTTTTAGCTATTTGTCAAATTTAATCTATTTGGATATAATATATTTAGTGATATTTATGTTACTAGTTGCTGATGCTTTTTTGGATTAAGATGTGTACTCTCTGTATTCTCATGAGAGTACAGAGCATTTTTTTCATTTGTTTTCACATTATTTAAACTGTTTGGAGAGAATATGTTTAATAGATTCCATTATATGTGGGAGCTAATATTATCTTTTGAGCAATTTCAGTGCACTCTATACTCCGAGAGTACACACTATTTTCAATTTTTTTACCTTTTTTGGCTTGTTTGGAGAAAAAAATGTTTTTTACATACCATTTGAAGCAATTTGGAGGCTCGTGGGTTACTTTTGAGTTATTTTTCATTGATTTACTCTCAGAGAGTACGCATTTTCTCATTTTTTTCATATTTTGATGTTTGGAGAAATATGTTTAATATATCCATTACGTTATTGAATATTAGCTTTTGAGTATTTGTAAGTGTACTCTCTCAGATTCTTGAGATTACAAACTATTTCTCAATTTTTTTTACCTCTTTTTGCCTGTTGGAGAAAAATGTATACACATACCATTTGAAGATAAGCATTTACTTTTGAGCGCTTTTATACTAGTACTCTATACTCTCATAAGAGTACGTACAATTCACAATTTTTTTTTTCAGCTTTTGGTTTTGAAAGAATATATTTACTAGATTCCATTACAGTTGATTGAGCCCCAATATTAGCCTTTTGAGCTATTTTGGGTGTCCTCTTCTCCTAAGAGTACAGAATTTCCTCAATTTTTTCACTTATTCTATATTTGGAGAGAATATGTTTACTACAAACTATTTGAAGCAATTTGGAGGCGATTGGGTTATCTTTTTGAGCTGTTTGCATCTATACTCTCTATACTCTCATGAGAATACATACCAATTTCACATTTTTTTTTCGAGCTTTTTTGGTCTTTTTGGAAAGAATATATTTACTAGATTCCATTATAATTTGACTGGAGCCTGAATATTAACCTTTTTGAGCTATTTTGCAAGTGTACTCTTTGTACTCTCTTGAGAGTACATATTATTTCCTCTTTTATTCCCCAATTTTTCTAGCCTGTTTGGAGAGAATATGTTTACTACAAACTATTTGAAGCAATTTGGAGGCTATTTTTTGAGCTTTTTGCATCACTCTCTCAGACTCTCATGAGTACAAACTAATTTCTCATTTTTTCCGCTTTTGATCTGTTTGGAAAGAATATATTTACTAGATTCCATTACAGGTTGATTAGAGCCTAAACATTAACCTTTTTAAGCTGTTTTGCAAGTGTACTCTCTGTACTCTTCTGAGAGTACAAATTATTTCCTCTTTTTTCTATTATTTCTAGCCTGTTTGGAGAGAATATGTTTACTACAAATCATTTGAAGTAATTTGAGGTCTTATTTTTTGATTATTTTACATCGATTCTCTCATTTCATGAGAGTACAAACCATTTCATTTTTTCAACTTTTGGTCTATTTGGAAAGAATATAGTAGATTCCATTACAAGTTGATTTGAGCCAATATTAACTTTTGAGCTATTTTGTAGTGTACTCTTCTCCCGAGTAAAGACTATTTTCTCAATTTTTTTACTTATTCAGGCCTGTTTGGAGAGAATATGTTTATTACATTCCATTACAAGCTATTTGGAACATGAATTTTAGCTTTTTTTTGAGCTATTTTATGCATGTACTCTCAGACTCATAATATTATTTTCTCAATTTTTGTAGATTTTTTTATTTGGAGAAAATATGTTTAATAGATTCCATTACAAGTTGTTTGGAGCAATATTATTTTTGAGTTATTTTAGGTAATTTCCTGATTCTCATGAGTATTATTTCTCTTTTTCAATTTTCTAGCTTGTTTGGAGAGAATATGTTTATTACATTCCACCACAAATATTGAGCATGAATTTTATTTTTTGAGTTTAATCAGTACTCTATCTTCAGAGTATAGATTATTTTCTCAATTGATTTTTTTTAGCATTTTAAGAAAATATGAATAGATTCCATTACAAGTTATTTGGAGCCGAATATTAGCTTTTTTAGTTATTCTAGTGTGTACTCTTATACTGAGAGTACGATTATTATGATCAGAATTTTAATATATCAAAGTTATAAATATTATGTTAGATATCATGTAATTTAATTTATTATTTTTTATTCATACTAATAACTAATATGATTTTACAATAGCTAAAAAATATCAATAAATATAAAAAAATCTAAATAATCTAAAAATGGTTGAAATCATTCAAAATAAAATTTTGAAAGTGAATTAATCAAACAAACAATGATATTAAGCTCAAATAATAGTTTTCTTGCTTATAAAGTGTATTTATTGATCTAAATAGCTTTTTTTAATCTTTGGCTTAGTTTTAGTTTTCTTAATTGTATATTTTGCACAATTGTTTGCTTTGATAAGCGGATATTTCTATTTATGAGGATGTCAGTTCAATTTTAACCCAAGATTGATCCAATTCGAATATTGTTAACTCGAATTGAGCATATTTATTAAATCATTAGAACACCTCAACTAGAATTTGAGAATCAACCACATCAAGAGTTATATGATTTTTTTTAGTTTTTTTTTTATTTTGTGCATTTGACTGATCATGTAGCGCAAGCAATATCAACTTAAATCTATAAATAAAGGATCACAGATCGATACAAAGTTACACATTTCAATATACACTCTCTCTCTCTCTCTCTTTGACAATTGTTTAATGTGAGTTCAATGACAGCCTGGATTCAACATCATCACTTACATAATTAATCTTTCATCATCATCTACCTAAAAATTGAAACAAATGAATTACAAATTACTCAATTTATTGCAGAAGAATGTGTAAGAATGAAGAACTAATGCATTTTATTTCATCTGACATCACATTGTTATAAACACCTAAGAAAATATTAGACATATAGCATAAAAAGGAAATTTAAAACATCATGATTTGATATATTTAAAGAACATTTTTCATGAAAAAAATACTCAAATTGATTGAAATAATGCTTTCATCTCACTTTGATAACACATTGTAATGTACCTCCATAAAATAAACAAGAATAAAAAAAAAGAGCAACAATGTGACCCTCAAGACATTTGCACGCTTGATGTCCAAAAGCATTCAAAATGTACATATAATCAAATTGAAAGAAAGATAAAAAAATTTCCTCATGTAATCGATGATTAGATAACCGTTCTTTTTTCCCTCATCAACAACCAAGAATGAGTAATCCATGACATCAATGGATTGTAAAGCAAGACAAAAATAAACCAAAAGTAAATAAATAAATGTTGAGAAGAAAAGCCAAAAATACATGGAATAGAAGGAAATTGCTCATTAATCAATTTATTTAACATGATTCTCATCTTCCTTGCTTCACAAATTAATCAACGTTAATTATAATAATGCAAAATAATAAAAAAAATCATCACATAAAAATCATTACTAAATGATACTTGATTATATCAAACCGTGACATTAATAAACCATTATTCTCATTCACATAATGCTTCAAACCGAAAGTAGAAAGGAGAAGCACAACATATTTATTGGAACAAACCTTCAGAAGCACAAGCATGACTTAAAAGCTACATAAAGTATTTACAAAGTTACAACAATGTCTCCTAACTTATTCATTTCGATCATCATTATTACATATACTTATGCTCTAAATTAACCTTCATCAAGCACACAAGCTAACAATTAAAAGGTAATGGCCACTTGTCATGGGCATTGAAGTATTTATTCTTCTTTATGCTCTCTTGTAGCCAGACAACATCTCAAACTAATTGATCATTTAATTCATCTTAAAAGCTTAATGATTATCTAGATTTTTAGAAATCTTAAAGAGCGAATGTAGCAATTATCGATATAATGACTCATTCATAAATTAATCTTCTTAAAGTTTAAAAAGGAAATTGACTATTAGTGAGCTTAGTAGACTGTTTTTTGAAAAAGATAATTTCATAGAGCTAAAAAAAATATGTGACTCTAACGAAGTCTTCCTCAATGAATCCCCTAGATGTGAGTGTTGGTGTGCCTGTGTTAAGTAAAAGAACCTCATCAAGGAACCTCTTTACTCTTACAGAAATAATGTAATGACATAATGATTGAATCGATATTAAAGTATGTATAAGAACACACATAACTAAATGATACCATGCATTAAAATATTTTCCAGTAATGATATTCATCATCGCCTTGTGTACCCTTCAGTTCTGACGATTGTTGAGCTTGAGTTAAATTCTAGAATAGAACATCGTAGTTAATGATATTGCATGATTGACGTTTTCCATGCATACTATCAATCCCATAAAATAATGGTGTAGTGAATGTAGTACAAAGCAATCCCATCATTTCAAATTTTTTACAACTACAAGTTACATTTAGGCATATCTTATCGAAATGGATAGTCCATGTTTTGGAAGCATATTTATTCTCTAAGTTTCTCACTAAATACTTCATGGGATTGTCATCTGACACATTTGATGCTAATCCTCCAACTCCATGCAAAAATTCTTCCTCAAATATTATATAAAGCTTTCTTGTGTAAAATATGGCTTGTTTCGAATTAGGTCTTAACAATGGAACAATTCGATCGCTACACTTGAAATCTTCATCATGTTCATTCTGATGTCATGTGTCCATAACCTTCTCCAATCTCAAGAAATAATCTGTGATTGAACTTGTTGGTTTAGAGATTTCATGACATACATTATTTGTGGACTCACTATGCGTATGACAAGATTCTCATAAGAATGAGAATGCGTGGACCACTTGCATAATTTTATAAAGCTCGATACAGCATGATGCGGCAAATTGCCCTCATCTAGCATAATGAGGTTGCTCAAACTCTTCCTGAGTCACACTTGCTCATGCATGTATAGAATAGACTTTACCGCCTTATTAAATCAATGTACCTTCAATGAGTTTCTTTCAAATATGTCATCGACAACTATGATAGTATGATAATGCAATTTTGATAGCTCGCCATTGCTCGATTGATAATATTGTTATAGGATGTCGTACCATTAACGGAGAAATATTTTGAATAGCCATGTGAATTCAATTGTCTCTTCGATGAAAGTACCAAATAAGACATTTAGATGATTCACTAACAAAAAGGGCACAAACAAAAATTATATTTATTGAGTGATAACTTGTATAAAAATTATGATATCCCCAAAATAATCATATTCTATCCTTGACATGTCATTGCTCCAAAAAAAAAATAACCAACGACTCATCAACTTGGACATCCCATGCAAACATCCCATCCTCCTTGTCTTTCCTCAATTGTATTAATGCATTACTATCACCATTCACAATCCTCGATCTTCTCTTTTGATGAAATTGAAATCATCTCTTTATGAAGTCAATATTCTCCACACCAACTTCCTCACTTAGATAGTTAAACGTCGCTCTAATTCGACCTCTATCATTATCTTCAACATGTGACTTCTCATCGATTCATGTATGATCTAAGAATATGTAGTCACCCACTTGCCAATGAATGATTATGACTTTCTATATATTTTAACCTTTCAATTCTCATCTAAATCAATAAAATGTAATCATGCTCGACAACCACTCTTGATCTATTTTGAATTTGATGAAGTACGCACTTTTCTTCGACTATTTTGCCATAAAAAATTATTTTGATTTCATTTTCTTAGCTAATAACTAGTATGATTTTTCCAACAACCCCATGTGCATAATCACGATGGTGCATACGCCTGCTTTCATGAATAATGGGCTGAGTTTTCCATATTTGGGTCATTAGACATCACATTTCATCATCGACGCCATTTATCATTCACTCAAACACAAATATGTCACATGCAAAAAGCTAGAAAAATGAGCAATACTTCATGAGACAGAGTACATAAAACATTAAAATCAACCATTCACTCCAATAAATAATATAATAAACATATTGTCTCCAAACAGCCCAAAAGCTAAAAAAAAGAGAAAATGAGACTCTCAAGTACAAAGAGTACACACATGCAAAACACTCTAAAACTAACCAATCGCCCTCCACATTACTTAATGAAATATATTAAACATATTCTCTCCAAACAGAACAAAACTAAAAAAAGAGATGTTCTCAGAGAGTACAGAGTACACATGCAATCCAAAAAATAACCAAATTCTCCAAATTACTTCAAATGGAATCTATTAAACATATTCTCTCCAAACAGTCAAAAAAAAAAAAAAAATTTGTACTCATGAGTATAAAGAGTACATATGCAAAAAACACCAAAAAACAACCAATCACAAATTACTTCTAATGAATTTATTAAACATATTCTCTCCAAAAAGCCAAAAAATTGAAAAAATGAGAAATGGGTGTACTCTTGAGAGTACAGAGAGTACACATGCAAATCCTTCAAATAATCATTAAATTACTTCTAATGGAATCTAATACATATATTTTCTCCAAACGAAAAGAAACTCAAAAAAAGAAAATATTATTCTCATGAGAGTAGAGAGTATACAACTGACCTCAAAACTAACAATCGCCTCCAAATTGCTTCTAATGGAATATAATAAACATATACTCTTCAAACTAGCCAAATGGACTGGAAAAAAATGATAAAATATTTGTTCTCAAAGAGAGATAAGATAGCAAATCTCTTAAAATCAACCAATCAACCTCCAAATTGCTTCTAATGGAATTTAATACACATAGTCTCTCCAAACAAAGCCAAAAGAAAAAATGTTCTCATGAGAGTAGGATACACATGCAACTGATCCCAAAACTAATCAATCGACCTCCAAATTACTTCTAATGGAATCTATTAAACATATTCTCCAAACAAGCTAAAGAATGAAAAAATGAGAAAAAGGCCAAAAAAATTGAAAAAAAAATGAAAAAAGTGTTATGTACTCTCATGAGAGTACACATACAAATCTGATCCTAAAACCAACCAATCAACCTCCAAATTGCTTCTAATGAAATGTAATAAACATATTCTCTCCAATCAGGCTAAAAGAACTGGAAAAAAAGAAAAAATGCTTTATACTCTCATGAGAATCTAGAGTACAAATACAAATCTCTAAAACCAATCAATCGACCTTCAAATTGCTTCTAATTGAATTTAATAAATAGTCTCTCCGAACAAGCCAAAGAAATTGAAAAAAAATGAAAAAATGGGATGTACTTTCATGAGAGTACAGGGAGTACATATACAAATCTGACCCCAAAACCAATCAATCAGCCTCCAAATTACTTCTGATGGAATCTATTAAACATATTCTCTCCAAATAGGTAAAAAAACTAAAAAAAATGAGAAGATGGGGTGTACTCTCATGAGAGTACAGAGAGTACATATGCAAAACACACATTAAAACCAACCAATCAGTCTCTACATTACTTCTAATGGAATCTATTAAATATAATCTCTCCAAACAGGCCAACAAAATTAGAGAAAAATGAGAAAATGGGATATACTCTCATGAGAGTACAGAGAGTACACATGCAAATCTGCCTCCAAAAATAATCAACCAACCTCTAAATTACTTCTAATAGAATCTAATAAACATATTATGTCCAAACAGGCCAAAAAAATTAGAAAAATTTGAGAAAGTGTGGTGTATTCTCATGAGAGTATAGAGAGTACAGATACAAAATACCTCTAAAAAATAATCAATCAGCCTCCAAATTACTTTTAATGGAATCTATTGAACATATTCTCTCCAAACAGGCCAAAAAAATTGAAGAAAAATGAGAAAATAAGGTGTACTCTCATGAGAGTACAGACAGTATACATACAAAATAATCCTAAAAATTAACCAATCAGCCTCCAAATTGCTTCTAATAGAATCTATTAAACATATTCTCTCCAAACAGGCCAAAAAAGCTAAAAAAAATGAGAAAATGAGGTGTACTCTCATGAGATTTCATAGAGTACAAATGCAAACACCCTTAAAAACTAACCAATCAGCCTCCAAATTATTTTTAATGGAATTTATTAAACATATTATCTCCAAACGAACCAAAAAATCTAGAAAAAAAATGATAAAATTGGGTGTACTCTTATGAGAGTACAGAGAGTACACATGCAAATCAGCATCCAAAACCAACTAATCGGCCTCCAAATTATTTCTAATATAATCTATTAAATATATTTTCTCCAAACAGGCCAAAAGAGCTAAAAAATATGAGAAAATGCACTATACTCTCATGAGAGTACAGAGACTACACATACAAATCTGCCTCCAAAACTGACCAATAAGCCTTCACATTGCTTCTAATGGAATTTATTAAACATATTCTCTCCAAAAATGCCAAAAAATCTGGAAAAAAAATGAGAAAATAGGGTGTACTCTCTTAAGAGTACATAGAGTACACATGCAAATCTACCCCCAAAACTAACTAATCAGCCTCAGAATTACTTCTAATAGAATCTATTAAACATATTCTCTCTAAATATGTCAAAAAATTTGACAAAATTGAGAAAATAATATGTACTCTCATGAGAGTACAAAGTATACAAATGCAAATCTGCCTTAAAAATCAACCAATCAATAAACAACACAGAATATATACTAAACATATTATATCGAACATCAAAATCAAAAAAAAATATAAAATGGGATGTACTCTCATAGAATCTGAGAATACATGTAAAAAGATCATAAAATAAGCAAAGTCTCTTGCAAGAACTCCTAATAATATATATTAAATAAAAGAATTTCAAAGAATATCACTAATAAATCCTTAAAAAATTGTACATATAAAATGGTTCAGAAAATTTACCGATGTATTTTTATTTAATACATAATCCGCTAAATTGGTTGTAATATCATCAAGGTCATAACTTCCAAATTCGTTCTCCATCTTCACGATTTTTTCTGAAAAATGAAATGAGATTTTCTGTTTATCTCTCTAAGCTCGATTTGTCTGAAAAAAAAATCTTATATATATATATATATATATATATATATATATATATATATATATTCTTTAAATTTCTCCACATTCATCATTTCTCCCACTGTTTGAACGAGATGGGCCGGCTTAGGTTTGGGGTAATGTAAACGGCATCGTTAAGCGTCGTCAAGTTACAACAATGTTAAGTGAAAAAAATATCTTTTTTAGGCTTAATTTTTAAATTAACCCTTAATAAAACGTAATTAGCTAATTGATCCCTTAAAAAAAAATTTAAAATATCCCATCATCCGGTCGTAGTCGGCAATCGGCGGCGCCGGTACTCTTCGCCATCTCATGATCGGCCGATCGCCCATTGACGGCATAAAATTTTTTTTAAAAAATGAAATTTTTTTATTTTTTGCGTGCTTTTAGCGAGAGAGAGAGAGAGGAGGTTATATTTTTATTAATTTTTTTAATTAATATAATTATTTAAAATATTTAAAATATATAATTTAAAATTATTTTTTATAAAATATTTAATAACTAAATATTTATATATTTAGTTATTAATTTGTTGTTATATATATATAATTTAATATAAAATTTAAAAATATTTTTAATTATATATATAAATTTGTGAATTTATTTAATATTTTTTTAATTAATAATATAATTATTTAAAATATATAATTTTTATTAATTTTTGTTAATATATAATTTAAAAATATTTAAAATATATAAATAAATAATTTTTAATAAATAAATAAAGAAAGGAATAAATTATATAAATATTTTTAACTTATATAAATAATTTAAAAATATTTAAAATATATAAATAAATAATTTTTAATAAATAAATAAAAAAAGAATAAATTATATAAATATTTTATAAATTATATAAATAAAGTAATTATATAGAGATATATATATATATATATATATATATATATATATATATATTTATTTAGTTATTTATATTTTAACTTATATAAATATTTTTTAAGTTATATAAATAATTTAAAATATTTAAAATATATAAATAAATAATTTTTAATAAATAAATAAAAGGAATAAATTATATAAATATTTTATAAATATAAATAAAATAAATATTATATATATGTATATATATATATATATATATATGTATAATAAATTTTTATATATATATGTAAAAATATTATATATATATATATATATATATAAATTTATTTAGTTATTTATATATTTAAATTATATAAATATTTTTAAGTTATATAAATAATTTAAAAATTAAAAAATATATAAATAAATAATTGGTTATATATATATATATATGTATATATATATATATAATTAGTTATTTATTTATTTAAAAATATTTATTTATTTAAATATTTATTTATTTATTTATTTAAAAAATAATTAATTAAAATATATAAAATAAATAATTTTTAATAAATAAATAAAGAAAGAATAAATTATATAAATATTTTTTTAACTTATATAAATAATTTAAAATATTTAAAAAATATATAAATAAATAATTTTTAATAAATAAATAAAGAATAAATTATATAAATATTTTTATAAATTATATATAAAGTAATTATATATATATATTATATAATTACTTTATTTTGTATAATTTATAAAATATTTATATAATTTCTTTTATTTATTTATTAAAAAATTATATATAAAATATTTTAAATTATTTATATAAGTTAAAAAATATTTATATAATTATTCCTTTCTTTATTTATTTATTAAAATTATTTATTTTATTTTAAATATTTTCAAATTATATATATAATTAAAATATTTTATAAAAATATATATATTATATATAAATAAATTAATAACTAAATATATAAATATTTGGTTATTAAATATTTTATAAAAAATAATTTTAAATTATATATTTTAAATATTTTAAATAATTATATTAATTAAAAAAATTAATAAAAATAAAACCTCCCTCTCTCTCTCCTCCTGCTTTCTCTCTCTCCGAAAAGCACGCAAAAAATAAAAGAAATTTCATTTTTTAAAAAAAAAAAATTTGGTGTCAGTCGCCCAGTCAGCGCCAGTCGCCTGCTGACTGGGCAACTAGGATTATTTTTAAATTTTTTTTTTTAAGGGTCAATGAACTAATTACGTTTTTATTAAAGATTAATTTAAAAATTAAGCCTCTTTTTTATATTAGACAGATGTTGTGTCCCAAACCGACACTTCACATTTCTCATCCCCAGCTCCTCCTCTCGTCTCCAAAAACTTTCGCCGCTCCAACCGAACTAGCCGCACATCTCCTGCTCCTCCTAAGGTGCTCAGCGAACTTCCCATCTAGCTCTCTCTCCCTGATACTTTATTATATACATGCCAACTCTGTTTCTCTGATTTTCATCCGGGAGAGCAGGCGAAAGAAGCTCCCTTTTTTCGTCTCTTCTTGTAGGCCAATCCGCCCCTCTTCGAGCAGGAGTAGACGGAGTTCCATCCCTGTTGCGACCTCACACCAACCGCCAACTCTGCTCCCACTCACGGATGCCTTCCTCCTCCCTGTCAATTTCTCTCAACCGACACCTCTAACAGCTCAGATTTCTCGCTTCCGCTTTCCCAGTTAGCTCCGATTCAATGCCAAATCCTGAACTCTCAAGGCTAAACAACCCACTCTCTCGATCTCTCCTCAAGTAGAAGCTGTAGCTCTCCCATTTACCTTCCCTTTTCTACTCCCAGCAACCCAAACCAGCAACGTTAATCCCTCCCATATTCAAAACCAAAGCTCCTCCATCTCCATTCCCGTCTACCTCCATTTCTGCTAGCAGTAGTCTGATATTCTTGAACTCGTGCTCCTCCATCCCCTCTACTTTAAACCGCCCGGCTCTATTCCTCCTCTTCTCCACTTGTACCTAAAGTAAATTTTGTTCCTTCAACCCCAACTAGATCTTATTTAATGACTTGCACACATCTTCATTCATCATCCAGCACATCTAGCTCTCTCAACTTGTCAGTGTTAGTTATGTTACATAGTAAACCAAACTTTCATATTAAGATGAGATTAAGGGGGACTTGGAAACCATAACATTAGGTTTTGTGCACAGTGGTGTCATCTTCCTTGTTGCTTGTTTAAACTTAAAAAAATGCTGAAATTCTGCTCTTAAGATCTCAATTGTGGCGTTGATTGTCTGGCGAACTGTATGCTTTCTTTGTAGCCGGAACTTCGTAGCTTCGTGGCGATGGAAAAAAATTATATGATTTCTTTTGAGAAAATCATATCACTCTTTGTAGCGTGGTAAAAAAAAAAGATCTTGGTTTATCTGCTCATAAAATTTATAGTCTGATAAGCGGAGACAGGTTCTCGATGTTCTGCATAGGACGACAGGAAAATTTGTCTAAATTCAAATTAATAAATGACTTAAACATGATTAATTAGACTTAAATTGAATATAAATTAAATTTGAATCGAATATTAAATGAAAATTTAAAACTAAAATGTCTGTACTTTAAGTCTAAAAGTTAAAGTAAAATTGCTAAATCCAAAATTAAAGTACTTACCAAAAGACGTGATGATTTAAAAGAATCTTCTCCCAAACTACAAAGACCTCCTTCTACAACTTTAAAACACCTAGAAGATTTGAAGATATGAATGAAAATGAATTGAACATCTCCCAAATTTTTAGTTGGACATGGAAACCTCATGGGGGCCAATCGAACAATATTGCGTATGAAACAATAATTCTTTCAGAATATATTTAAAGCATATAGAAACAATAATTACTGCCCGCAGTTATATTCAAATCGCATAAAGACAAAAAATTGTTGCCCTTGAGTAATATATAAATACAAGATGATGTTTTATGGATAAGAATGCTAAAACCAATGATCTCATGTGTGCATGCAAAGGCGAGGGTTTGAATATTATTGAAGTGGCATATATGTTATTGGGTGGTTATCCTTGAATAATTATGGGGATTATATACATTTAGAAACTATTCTCAATTAAATCATAAGGCCTTGAGGTTTGTGTAATTTCGTTAAAGACTAAGAGGTAATCAAGTATAATTATTGTTGATTCACTTATGTGAATCTCGAAGTAACTTGAAAATTCAATTAATGATCTCATATTATCGATTATTAAGCGAGAAGTTGAAAAATAGCAAAGACTCTTTCCCTATGGAATTTTTAAAAAAAATAAGAAGTTGACAGCTCCTACTAAAGTAAAATGATTGATTATTCTTATCCCTTTGTTAGTGCGATATCAATAATCTTATAAAGAGCTTCTAAGTTGATTTAGATACAATTTGAATGAAATAGAATGCAATTAATAATTAAAGTGAAATTCACTTGGAGTGCCTATTATTGAAAGTGTAAAGACACATTACACAGTTATACTTAAATTTGCAAAATCGCATAATGAAACACACTAAAACTCATGTAATTAAATTTATATCACGCGTGGACACTACAATGTAAACTTAATCGAGGATCTTCGCGTGGGTTGATTCTGATTTGTCTTAGGCGGTCGGGTTAACAAAATCTATAAATCTAATTATAATATTATCAGCAATTTAATTAATAAAATATAAGAAGCCAATTCTATCATATAATTACAAAAGACAAACTTATTGACACAGCTTCTCATGTTCAAGCTCTTAGTGAAAAGTCTAGGCGATCCCTGCGCTTAATTTAGGTTGACAAAATTTAGAGGATTAAAATTTTGAGAATTTAGAATCTCTGTCAAAAGAGATAGAGTTGACATGATTACATTAGACAATAGTCATGTGATCAAAAGGCTATCACTACTAAGGTTTAAATGATCAATCTTTATATATTCAAATTCAAATCAATTATAAAATGATCAAATATTCAAATAAAAAAATAAATTTAATGAAATTAATTATTTAAATTTAAAGTAAAATCTATCCACCCATCCGCAACTATTTGTCGAGGATGATAAATTAAGATAACTTTTGCAAATAGTCATCAAATCAAATATAACTATTTTCAGAATAATCTTAAATTTAAGGCGTCCATGTATGCTTTATTATTGGTTTCTTTGTAAAATGACACATAAATATCGATTCACGGAGCTCTCGTATGGGTATTTGTCGCAAAATAATACCACTAAATTACGGCCACGGCTGCAACCCGTATGTTCTCCAACAATTTTGCTCTTTGAAGTACTAGAATATATTTGATTGAAAATCCTATGTTAGTGTGGATTTAAACATCTCGAGACAAATATCACATATCTATAAGGATTACTTGGGGACGTAACTGGTTGTTGACAGATCCTTGGTCATTGTGACCTCCTCGATTAAGTTGACTATGGACACAGTCACGGATGACGAATATGAGATCTTGATCAGGCGCATCATCATTCCCCCAACCATCTGCTTTAAATTAATATGATGAATTTCATAATCTTAAATTTCAAAACTACGCTTACTACTATTATATGTCATGTATTCAATAATTCAATGACTAGCTTTAATCGAAAGTTCTCTCTCAGCTTTGAGAGGAATAATTAACTATAGGTACTTGCGCATATAAGAAACTTAAAATCAGATCTAAAGTCCTCACAAAATTAGTGCGAAATCTCTGGGTGTGTCTTATCTACTATTCCATCTGCCTTATGAAAATTTCACTCACATAAATCAAACCCTCTTAATTGAGAGGTCAGTGGCAAATTTTTGGAGCCCAGAGTCTTATATATTGGTGATGTTATTTCTTTTGATAAAATTGACATTATATATAACTTACCCATGATTAAAGTTGTGTAATATGTATTTTAGATTAAATTTAAGCTCTATAACATAACTTGTTCATTACTACCCGTGAAATATAATTTGATTGCTGCTTCATGTAGAAAGAGAATACTATGTTGGATACAGTAGGAATTATGTATAGGCAGCAAGAGGCAAATGAGTAGAAAATATTACATAGGAAGTCCTGATGCATGCGATTTGCATGTAATGAACTATAAGGTGAGTGCACTTCAAATTTGGTTTTATTCTTAAGAACATCCTAAATATAATATAATATGGGTATACTGTGACTACCATGAGATCTTGATCAACGTGTCATCATTCCCTCAACCATCCTCTTTAAGTTAATATAATGAATTTCATAATCTTAAATTTCAAAACTCTACTTACTGTTATTATACGTCATGCATTCAACAATCTAATGACTAGCCTTAATCGAAAGTTCTCTCTCAGCATTGGGAGAGGTAATTAACTATAGGTGCTTGCGTCTATAGGAAACCTAGAACCAGATCTAAAGTCCTCACAAAATGGAGAAAATATTACGTCAGTCCGCCGCGTAGCTTCGGACTCAATCCATATCCGCAGCGTGTCAGGTATTTTTTTCCCGTTTAGCACTTAAGCGATGCTTGACGGACGACGCTGTAAAGGGATGGCGTATTCACGACAACGTTTACGCTTCCCCTGGCTCGACCCGGCCCGTCTCGTTTAAACAGCGGGAGAAGAAGCGTCGTTGGAATGCGCGGGAGGAATTTAAAAGAAATATATAGACAAATTTAGGATTTAGAGTGTATTTTTTTTAGGCAAACCGAGCTCAGAAGAGAAATAGAAAATCTCATTTCCTTTTCACAAAAGAACCATGAAGATGGAGAACGTTGAGGAAATAGCGACCAATTTAGCTGAGGATGTATTAAATAAAAATTCATCAGTAATGTCACACCCTAGATGACACCCTTATCTTGGGTCAAGTATATAGCGAATAGGATGACTCGATTAGACACAGATTCCACCAACACGTTCCAACCTGTGCTACTGCGGAACGAGCAAGTGAAATGTGTATCTAATCAAATCATCACAAATATTTACAATTCATATACTAATTAACTCATATCACAATTACTGGAAGCATGAAATCTTTAAGTTTGTAAATAAATACAGAGTAACTAAAGACATCAATATTAAAATTTTTTTATGCAAGCCTTTAATCTTCCCAAAACTATACATATACAATTCAACAAAGCAGCTTACTACCCACTCGTCTTTTCACGAAATTATCAAGCGGTAGCATCATAAGCTAAAGCTTTGTGAGACAAGAATGCTAAAGTAAGCTCGGTCTGAGCGGTAAGAACAATCGTGCGTATGTATGTAAATTTGCGATAAAGCGTCTTTGCGATGTGTAACAATATGGCGAACAATATCTTTGTAGGTCTTTGCAATGTAATAATATAAGCGAACAATATCTTGTATCAATGTCAAGGAGCAGTGCTTTTCATTAAAATCATTTGATTATATCATATCATTTTCTAGAAATGTCATTTATAATTGCATAGGTTTTGACTTCATAACAAAGGGTCGTCCCGTACGAAGGTAAAGTGGGGGCGAACCATACTACTTACCTACGACACCGGTTGGGCGACTAGCGGCTCCAACCTCAAAATGTCAGAGTCGGGGATACTAAGATCCCCTAATCACGCTCATCTCGTCGAACTTTTTTGCCTATCTGCGATTTCTATAACATAGCCTTCATCACAATTTTCACGACATTTCCTATTTATCACATTATGCATTTAACATGTTTTAAAACATTTCTATATGCCCAATGAAATCATATCTTTTAGGCGGCTTATAATCATTGTAAATCGATGTCATCTGGTCAAGTAAAAGTATTTGTATTTGCATTCATATATGAAATATCTATATGTCATTCATACAATTTATACAAAGTGGTAGAAATATGGCATACATAAGAATAAAATTGAATTTAAATTAGCGGTTATGTCTCTCGGTAATACATAGGTGTCGTGATGTGCTCCTCGATTCTCAACCTATTAATGAAATAACTCTTAAATACTTAATACATACTAAATGAAACTCATAATTAACACCAATCTTACCTAAAATTGATCTCCTCATATAAGCTTTTGAAATCTTGGAAGCGACTCCAATGTCTACTATTAATTAGATTAAATTAACAAACTAAAATTAACAAAATTAATGTCCCCATTTTAATACATAATAATTCTACAACTCACCTAACAGCCAAAACAAATTTCGGAACTTCCCAATCACGCATTTCAATACCAAGGAAAGGCGGTGAAAGAAAAAGAATAGGGAAAAGCAAGTCACTAACTCCCAGGACTTCCTCTTATCGACCGGGACCGAATTCCAATCTCGAGCGGTGATTCACGGAACTCCCTAGCGGCGTCTTACCTCCGACGCGGTTCGTCAGCCGAAGAAGAAGGGCGACCGGGAGGAAGGCGAAGCTACGCGAAACTCCCGCTCGCTGCGTTACGCATCTGGCGGTAGTTCTGTCGGCCGTCAGAGAATCCTCACGCATTTTACTGCGTGGTCACGTGTCCGGAGTGGCGGTCAGCCGACGATGAAGAAGGCGGCGGCGGATCTAGTGAAGCCGGCGAAGGAAAAAAAAGAAGGAATTACCTGACTCGAGAGGAAGGAAATAAGGAAGCGGGGAGATCCAACCATACACGCATCGAATGGCAATTGATGCGTGCAGTCTTCTGATCTAATGCTTTACATCGATGGATTATAATTGGATATTACAATTTCCCTCTCTTAAACTAAAATTCTACGTCCTCAAAATTTCTTACAATCATTCAAAGCGGGAAGGAAACTTTCATCTCTTGTTCAACCTCCCAGCTTCTTTGATTGATCGTGCTTCCATTTAATTTTAACATAGGAAATTTGTCTATTTGAATCTCTTCACATCAAATTTAAAATCTTTTTTGGCTTCAATACATAAGTCAAATCGGTTGTATTTCAAACTTTGTATATGGAATCTTCGCTGCATCATGATCCATTTTCTCGACATTGAATGTGAAGGCGTTGTGAATGTCGCCAATTCAATAGGTAAAGGCAAGTCGTAAGCCATATTGCGATCCTTTCAATGATTTCAAAGGTCATGTACACATTACCTCGACCAAATCTACTTAATTCCTTTCATAGGTTTGACTTTCAAAATACAAATTCTCCAACTTGAAATTCTATTTCGGTGCTTTAAGTAATACTGGCGGCGATCTTGGCGACTTTCAATCTATCTCGATTAATCGATTTTCTCGTAGCTTGATCGACCAACTCGGACTGCTTTTGTCTTTCTCACTTGACTCTTAATGGAGTTACACTTTCGACCATATAATGCCTCATCTGAGTCATCGAATCTAGATTGGTAAAATTGTAGCATCATAGGAATATGATCTTCCCATTACCTCCAAAATCTACATAACCTCGACAAATCTTCTAGGACTTGAATTATTCTTTTCGATTGTCCATCGGTCGAGGATGAAAAACTTAAGCGTTGTGCCCAACCTCTCTAATTCCTTTCCATAATCAGAAGTAAATCTACCATCTTTGACAGGACGATCACTTTTGGTACACCATGAAGTCTTACAATTTCTTTAACATATAATCTGGACAATTTATCAATTGAATCTATGTCTGTTTCATGGGTAAGAAATGAGCTGACTTAATTCATCATCCATGACTATCTTATCCGCGACCTTGCTAGATCTAAATCCATAACAAAATCCATAGCAATTTCTTCCCACTTCCACTCGGTATAGGTAATGATAACACTCCAGGTCTTTGATGCTTACTTTAACAATCGACAAGCGACATTTAGAGACATATTTATGTCTTTTTTTTCATACCGACCACAAATCTTTTAAATCTTTATACATTTTTGAACTACGGATGAATAGTATATCACGATGAGCCTCACGTAAAATTTCTTGTCTGATTCGCATCACGGTACTCATAATTGTGAATTCTTAGAATAATACCCTTTGCATCTGATAAAATTCGCTAATGGATTTGTTCAATGAATTTCGATATCACGATCCAGTTTATACTTTGATTACATCAAATAATGTTGATTCTTGTCGATTGAGATAAATATGTCAGAATCTTTAACTTCTTGCGAGCCTCTAATTCTCGATCAACTCGACTTTTGAGTAATAAAGCCAAGGCATTTCCCATGAACTTGCGGCAATGCATCGACCACCATATTAGCTTTCTGGATAATCTTGAATACTAAATCATAATCTTTAATAAACTCAAACCTTCTTTGTCTTAGATTGATTCTTTTGTGTAAAGATATATTTAAGACTCGATGATCATTAAAATTTTGCATTTCACTTAGTAATGTCTCCAAATTTTAAGAGCAAAAAATAAAGGCTAACTAGATCATCGCGGGATAATTTCTTTCGGTTTTAATTGTCTCGAGCATAATCAATTACTCTTGTTGCGCATTAAAACACAACCCAAACCTTTTAAAGATGCATCACTAAATATTTGGAATCCTCGGTTCATGGAATAGTAAAGCTGAGGCGTGGTCAAATGCTTTTCAATTCTTGAAAACTTCTGCTCACATTTGTCCATTGGAATTTGACATCCTTTCTCAAATTAGATAGAGGCATTACAATATGAGAAAATCTCTTGACAAACTTCCAGTAATAACCCGAAAACTACGAACTTACGTAACATTCTTTGGTGCGGACCATTCTAAAATTGCTTTTACTTTTGAGGATCAAACTCCTTCACCGATAATGTGACTAGAAATGCGACATCCAAAATTCATATTTTAAAATTTGGCATATAATGATTTTGTCTTAACAATTCTAAAACAATCTCGATGATTTGCATGTTCTTCATCGGTTTTAGAATAAATCGAATATCAATAAAGATGATAACAGTCCACCAAGCAAAATCGATTCATTAAGTCCATAAAGATTGAGCATTAGTTAAACCAAATGGCATAACGAAATTCATAGTGTCCATACACGGTTCCAAAAGGCTTTTAAAATATCGGTATCTTTAACTCACGATGATGATATCTCAAATCAATTACGGAAAATATGGCTCCTCTACGATCAAATAAATCATCAATTCTGTAGTGGATACTTGTTCTTGATTATCACTTTATTTAAAACAATTCTAAACAATCTGTATTTTTTAGAATAAATCGAATATCATCAATAAAGATGATACACAAACTTGAAAACACGATTCATTAAGTCCAAGATTGCGGGAGCATTAGTTAAACCAAATGGCATAACAAATTCGAGTTCATGTCACAAAGATGTTTTAAAATATCGGATCTTTAACTTAACGATGATATCCAAATCTCAAATCAATTCTAGAAAATACGGTGGCTCCTCCGTCAAATAAATCATATAGAGTGGATACTTGATTGTCACTTTATTTAATTCTCATAATCAATACACTTGCAGGGTAACAAATATCTTGGTGCACTGGGTGAGTTCTTTGAATAAATCCTTTGTCTGTAATTCACACACTGCAATTCTTTAGGAGCCATCGTGAGGAGATTTATGTATAAAGTTGTAGTTGTACATCAACTCCTTCTCGTGTTGGTAGTAATTCACACGAAATTAAACAATAGAATGTTTTCAATTCAAACACCTCCTTATTCAACACATAATTTGGGAAATACTATTTCACCGCTTCTTAAATATTTACTCAACTTCTTACACTAATCAAAGAAGCATTCTTATCCGAAAAATAAAATGATTTTTCACCGAGGGCATGCAAAATTTCACTCTCCTCTTCTAACATTCAATTGTTGCAAAATATTTGATCAACCAATCCATACTAGTATAACGTCAAAATGTCGATTGGTAAGATAATTATTAGTAGGAAAGTGTTTATCTTGAATGTTAATGTCAACAATACATTTCTATTTGTATTCAAACTATCACCAGAAGGCATTACCACATTCAATACAGGTATGAAATAAATAGTATCAACTGGTAAATTGGTGGAAAAAGAATCGAGAAATGAGCGAATCAAACAGAATCAAGGCGAACCCAAATGATCTGAAATTTTAAGCATACCTGACACCACTTCATTTGATTCCTTCGCTTCTTGCGGAGTGATAGCAAAAACTCTTGCTTTTATTGGAGGGTTGATTTTTCGTTCTGAAGTTTCTCCTTTTCTCTTGAAGAGGTCTTCCCAAAATTGTGTGTTACGGCTTCCAACTTCAAAAATTTCTTTGTTGACCACGTCGATAATTGTATGATTTTATGTCTTCTTCTTCTCAAATGGGCAATCGGTTCGATGTCCAACGACCACATCTGTAACATTTCCATCCGAGGACATTGACCAAAATGTCGCTTTCCACACTTATCACAAATAGGTTTCTCTAATTGAATTTGTTTCTATCTGTCATCAAGCTTAAATTTCTTACTAGGCAAATCTGGCCTTCTTTCAAAGCTTTTGTGTTTGTCTTTGAAAATCCCACTTATTGCTTGGAAAAATTCAACTCATTTTCAATTCTCTAGCTTTTAACGAGAACTCGATATTAAAGGGTGTTAATGCCAACCTTAATTGATCTCTCGAGGCCTCGAAATCTATGATATTTCTCTTCTGTATCTTGATATAATGTCATATAGAAAGAGAAGTGAACTCGGCTTCATATTGCATTATAGTTTTTGAGCCTTGAGTTAGATTGAAAAATTTGTCTTGTAAAGCAAGTCGGGCTGATGGAGGAATAAACCAATCTTTGAATACTTTGACAAATTCATCCCATTTGATCAGTGTAGGTAGGTCAAATATTTCCACTGTGTTGAGCGCCACCACCTTTTCGCCTCCCCTTCTAATAAGTAGCGTCTTACTCTTATTTTCGAGGGCAAATCATCCCATCCAAAATTTTTCCAATTTTAAGCAGTCAATCTTCTACCACTTATGGGATCATGGCTCCCTTGAATCTGGTTTGAGCGTTTGAAATATCCTCAAATGTTGATCCCTTCGAACAAACTCGGATCGTACTAGTCACGATTTTTCCATAGAGGCTAACTTACTTGGGAAATCTACCCCCACAATTCATTAGATCTACCTTCACCACTTGCTCAGGTTGTATTTCACTCTAGAATTATCTCCATGGAGTTCGAGTGCATTTAGTCAAGGGACCATAACCTTTCGACATTTCTTGAGTGCAAATTAATCTTATAAAAGTATTTATATGATACATATTTATTAAATATCATACATGCATGAAATTATTAAGAACATATAGATTCAAACTTAATCTCGCTATACGTATTGATCAATTCATACTAAATCCAAATCATGCTTCCATTCTTATTACTCATCAATCTTTTTTGCTCAGTTATCAATCTTATTGCTCGATACCACTTTTGTCACACCCGGATGACCCACCACATGCTGGGTCAATCAAGTGTATGAGAATAGGATGACTTCGATTGAACGATTCCACCAACGTTTCAATGCTATGCGGAATGAGTAAGTGAAATGTGTATCTAATCAAATCATCATAAATATTTATAATTCATATACTAATTAACTCATATCACAATTCGGAAGCATGAAATCTTTAAGTTTGTAAATAAATCTGAGCAACTAAAGACATCGTATTAAAATTTTTATGCGTACCCAAAGCCTTTAATCTTCAAAACTATACACTCAACTACAATTCAACAAAATAGACTAGCTCTACCCACTCATCTTTTCACGAATTATCAGTAGCATTATAAGCTAAAGCTTTTGTGAGATAAGAATGCTAAAAGCTCAGTGAGGAACAATCGTTATGTACATATAAATTTATAAAGCGGTAAAACGTATTCTGATAATGTAAATGTAAGAACAATATCTTTGTAGGTCTTCTGAAATGTAATAATATAACTGAACAATATATTGTATCAATGTCAAGGAGCAGTGCTTTTCATTAAAATCATTTCAGTTCTATATCATATCATTTTTTAGAAATATCATTTATAATTGCATAGGTTTTGACTTCATAACAAAAGGGTCGTCACCCGGCCTGTCGGCCTAAAGCTGAAGGTAAGATAGGGCCAGAACCATACTACTTACCTAACAGCCCCCTGACACCAATTGGACAGCCTAATGGCTCCAACCTCAAAATGTCAGAGTCGGGGATACTAAGATCCCCAATCACCTCATCTCATCGAGAACTTTTACTATCTGCGATTCTATAACCTTCTATCATAATTTTCCTCATTTCCTATTTATCACATTCTTGCATTTAACAACATATTTTAAAATATTTCTATATGATGAAATCATCTAGTATGACTTATAATCATTGTAAATCGATAATTTATGCAAGGTAAAGTAAAAGCATTTATTTGCATGATATAGAAATATCTGTCATTCATTTTATTTGGTATATTTAAATTTTTGTTTGTCTCATGTCTTATTGATGTGCTCCTCGATTCCTCCTGAGTACCACCTATTAATGAAATAACTCTTAAATACTTAATACATGCAACTCATAAATGAAACTCATAATTAACACCAATCTTACTTGAAATTGATATCTCCTAATATAAGCTTTAATCTTTGGAAATCGACTCCAGGTAATCGGCCGATCTTGTATTAATTACGATTAAATTAACAAACTAAAATTAACAAAATTGATGTCCCCATTTTAATGCACAATAATTCTACAACTCATCTAGCAGCCAAAACAAATTTCAGAACTTCCCAATCACGCATTTCAATACCAAGGAAGGTCCGAAAAGAAAAGAATAGGGAAAGAAATTAGCAAGTCTAACTCCCAGGACTTCCTCTCTCGAGACCCAAAATTTCAATCCAGAACTGATTCACGGAACTCCCTAGCCTGTGCGTCTTACCTCATGGACGACGGCGGTTCCCGTCGGCGAAGAAGAAGGACGTGACACGGGAGGAAGGCGGCCGACGGAACTCCGGCTTCGCACATCATCGGGCGAGTTCTGTAGAGCCGATCAGAATCCTCACTTCTGCAGCGTGTGGTCGTGTCGAGCGGCGGTCAAGCACGATGAAGCGAGGGACGGATCTAGTGAAGCGGAAAAAAAGAAAGGAGGAATTACAGCGGCTCGGAGGAAAGGAAATAAGGAAGCGCGGAGAGATCCAACCATACACGTCGAATGGCTTAATTCCGCATGCTTTGCTTCGATCCCAATGCTAATGCTGTTGTGGATTATAATTTACATTCTGTATGTTTCTATACAATTTTTTATAGTGTTAATATTTGATTTGTTTTGATTTTACAAATAAATATTTGGATTTTCATTTTTTTATGTTTTGGTTATTTTCTTTATTTTTGTATATCTTCTCTCTCTCTGGTTGAGCATTTAGACTTTTTTCCAATTTATTTTGTTTATTTCTTGAGATTATGTTCATTACATTCCAATGGAAGCAATTTGATGGTGGATGATTTTTGAGTATTTTTGCATCTGTACTCTTTGTACCTCTCTTACAGTATTTAGGACTTTTTTTTTTATTTTTTCTCTTGAGATTATGTTTATTACATTCCAATGGAAGCAATTTGATGGATTTGGATGATTTTATCACATCTTTACTCTCTGAGGGTACGATCATTTTTTATTTTGTTTATTTTTTCTTGAGATTATGTTCATTACATTCAAATGTAAGCAATTTGGAGGTTTTTGGATGGTTTTTTTTACATCATACTTTTTGTACCTCTCTTGATACTGATCATTTATGACACTTTTTTTTTCTTTCTTCTTCAGATTATATTTTAATCCAATGGAAGCAATTTGAAATTTGTTTGGATGATTTGGAGTATTTTACATCTACTCTCTACCTCTCTTGAGAACTATCATTTATGACTTTTTTTAGTTTATTTTGCCTTCTTGAGATTATGTTCATTACATTTTGGAAGCATTTGGAGGTGATTTTTTATGGGTTTTACATCTACTCTGTACCTCTCTTGAGGGTATGATGATAGTTTCATTTTGGCTTTATTGAGTTTATGTTTAGGGCATTCCAATGGAAGTAATTTGAAGATGTTTGGATGATTTAAGGAGATTTTGCATGTACTCTCAACCTCTCTTGAGGGTACTTTTATGGACTTTTTCAGTTTATTTTATTTATTTCTTGAGATTATGTCATTACATTATGGAAGTAATTTGATGTTGCTTTGATGATTTCAGGTGGTATTTTGCATATTGTCGACATATTTTTACATTTGGAGATGAATGCGGTCATGATGGCATCACATGGCGATTAAGTGATGTCTAATGACCTAAATTTTAGAAACTCCATACATACTTGTTAATGAAAGCGGCGATACATGCACTATCTACATCAAATTGGCTTGTTGGAAGGACCATACTAGTTATTGGCCAAACTCAATTAAAATCAAAAGATTTTTATGTGCAAAAAATTGAGAAGCGGTCTAAATGGCTTAACAAAATTCCAAAAGTTGATACAAGAACGGTTGTCCGACCATGATTAGATTCGTTGATTTGGAGGAGAATTGGGCGATTAAAAAATATACAGAAAGTCATAATCATTCTTTGGCAGAGCCTGCTGACCTACATCTTCTCAGATCACACATATGCATTAGTGATGAGAAGGCATCCTGATGATGATAGAGGTGAAATTAAACCGTGCATTCTATCTAAGCGAAAGTTAGCGGCGTAGAATATTGAGTTCACAAAAGAGATGCTTTCAATTTTATTTAGAAAGAAAAGATTGAGGTGAATGGTGATAATACATTATCTGATTGTTTAAGGAAAGGCAAGCGTGGATGGGATGTTTGCATGAGATGTACCTGTTGATGAGTCATTGCTTAGTAAGATTTTTTTAGAGCAATGGCATGTCTAGGATAGATATGATTGTTTTGGGGATGTGGATTTTGATACAAGCTCGATCAATAAATATAATCTTGTTGTGCCCTCTTGTTGGAGTGAATCATCAACAAAATGTATTATTTGGAGTAGCCTTTTATCAAAAGAGACAATTGAGTCATTCTCATGCTATTCCAAACATTTCTTGATTGATAGTGAGACATCCTACAATAATATTCATGATCAAGATTGGCTATGGCGAGAGATTGTATTAGCATACTCTTCATAGGTTGTGCGATGGCATATTTCAAAGAAAGCTCCTTCCAAGGTTCATTGCTTTAATAGTAATAAGAGTCTGATATTTTATACATGAGTAAGTGTGACTCGGAGGAAGAGTTTGAAGAAGCTTGGTCTGCAAGAAGATTGCATGATCATGATTGGCGTTTGAGCTTTATAAGATTAGATCCAAGTGGTCTGCATTCAAGGACTCATTTTGCATGGGCATCTTGTCAATGCAACGTAGTGAGTCCACGAATAACGTATGTCACGGAATATCTAAACCAACAATTTCGCTTATAGATTATTTCTTGGGGTTGGAAAAGGTTATGGAGACATGGCAGAATGAAACATGAAAGACTTGTGTAACCGGTCATCGATTGTTCTTGTTGTTAAGACCGGTCAATTCTAAAGCAAGCTATGTTTTATACAAGAAAGATTTATACTATGTTTGAGGAGAAATTTTTGCATGGAGTTGGAGGCTATCAATTAAGTCGGATGGACACCATGGAGTATTTAGTGAGAAACTTAGAGACTAAAAATGCATCCAAAACATGGATTGTGCAGTTTGATGGGATAACTCTAGATGTAACTTGTACTTATAAAAAATTTGAAATGATGGGATTACTTTGTGCCCACTTGTCTTAGTCGGAAGATGTAGTCGCATTCGGGACAAGTATCTTCTCATGCGATGGTCTACCGAGTAAAGAGGGATATTCACATTGATAGTGCATCTGAAAAATTAAGAGATGTGGAAAGCATATATGGAAATGCTCGGCATTATTTTGAACCATATAAGTCAATATGCATATCAAATAAGCATCGACCGAGGCAATAAGTGAGGGTATATGCTTGGATCCTTAAAAAAACTATATGATGATGTCGACTCATAATAAGTGGAAATTCTCTTCAGGTAGAAAGCGATTAAGAAGAAGAAGTCACTACAGTGAGGAAAAGACATCTTAAAGGATCCGGTTAAGCAACATCCAACTCAAGGCTTAAGGGATATTGGGAGAGATCCAAGAAAGCCAAGAGTAATTTTTTATTTGTGTATTAGTTTTTAGTATTTTAAATATTATTGTTAATCTTCAAACTATTCTACTTTTATTGTTGCAGAAACTAAAGTACAGTCTGATAGTGTTGCAGAACGTGTTTTGTCACAAGTTGCATCACATTTCTCTGTTATGCTAGAGTGTTTTTCAGAGGTACGCACAGAATATCACACATCGATGCTGTAAGAAATCATCAACTAATACGATGTTCTACATGCAGGAATTTAACTCGAGCTCCACAATCAATCAGTCGGCTGAAGGGTACACTAAGCTGATGATGGATATTATTTCAGGAAAATATTTTAATGCATGACATTATCTAGTTTTGTGTTCTTTGGCTGTACAATATTTTTTGTAACTCTTTAGAGTCCCTAAGATGACTCTCTTTAACTTAACAGGCACACCAAGATGTTTAGGCGTATTTAGGGATTTTCTCTTGTTTGTTTGTAGCTCTTTAAGCAGTAGTTATTGAGTTAATTCCACACTAAGGACTTGTAATCATTTGTAGCA
This sequence comes from Cymbidium sinense, assembly GCA_021442155.1. Lineage (NCBI taxonomy): Eukaryota > Viridiplantae > Streptophyta > Magnoliopsida > Asparagales > Orchidaceae > Cymbidium > Cymbidium sinense. Next base: position 65,893,339 of record CM038222.1, read on the forward strand.
ATAAATATACATTACTAATGGAAGCGGAGGGTGATTATTTTTTATAGGTTTTCATCTCTATACTCTCTCTGAGAATTCTGAGAACATTTACCTTTTTTTGTTTAATTTGCTTATTGAGATTATGTTTTGGGCATTCCAATGGAAGCAATTTGAAAGCTTCTTGGATGATTTCTTGGGGTATTTTGCATCTGTACTCTCTGTACCTCTCCTGAGGGTACAGATCATTTATGACCTTTTTTCAATTTATTTTGCCTAATTCTTGAGATTATGTTTAGGGCATTCCAATGGAAGCAATTTGAAGGCTGTTTGGATGGTTTCGGATGGGTGTTTTGCATCTGTACCTCTCTTGAGGGTACAAATCATTTATGGCCTTTTTCCAATTTATTTTACCTGATTCTTGAGATAATGTTCATTACATTCCAGTTTATGCAATTTGAAAAGTTTGGATGGTTTCGGAGGATATTTTGCATCTACTCTGTATCTCTCACAGTCATATCTTTTTCCAGTTTATTTTGCGATTAGAGATAATGTTCATTACATTCCAATGGAAGTAATTTGTTGGATGGTTTAGGGGTATTTTATATCATTACTCTGTATCTCTCTCGAGGTACGATCATTTTATGACTTTTTTGATTTATTTTGCGATTCTTGAGATTACGTTTAGGGCATTCCAATGGAAGCAATTTGAAAATTTGTTTGGATAGTTTTGGATGAGTGTTTTGCATCTATACCTCTGAGGGGACAAATCATTTATGGTGACAATACCTCAAGGTATACATATGTATAACTAAGCATAAGTTAACCTAAATCTATTTGTGAATCGGTCTATAAGAAAGGATATCAAAAATTAATTTTTTATTAGTATTAAGTTAGTTGGCAAATTTAATCTCATAATGTGTTGGCAAATTTAAAAGCCTCTTAATCTGTATTTACACTATTCATTAATTGAAAATAATTATTATATAATTAAATGTTATAAGTTATCTCTTTGACCGGTTCATTATAGTTATAAAAGAATTAAATTTTTCATATTGCAATGAGACAAAAAAATACTATTTTTTATAATAGATTGACTTATTTTTGTTTGGGTTTCCTAAATAAATAGACAGTCGATCGATAAGGTTCAAGTTAATATTGAACTTCATTTCACTCGAGTATGAGCATCTTAAGAATACATTTGAGTTAATTTTTTTTGCTTTATTTTCAAAATAAAAAAATAGCAAAAATAATCATAATCGTATTCTATTAATATTTTAAATATTTTAAAATTCATGATAAAATTTACTTTAAAAAATTAAAACTGTTAAAATATCATTATTATAAAAAAAAAATTTAAAGTTTAAATTTTAAAAAAAAAAATTACTTACACCAACCACAATAATTTTACAATCAATATTTAAAAAAAAAAAAGATAATCACCCCAAACAAACCCTAAATCAGTCGAGAAACTACATGAAAATCTTGCTTATAACAATTGCAAACCAACCAAAGCTGATGCATTATTGACCATACCATTAATCGGTTAAAAGCGACAAAATGGCCATTAATCCCTAATTTAATTTTATGCATTAATTTTATGCATTCTGCTACATAACATTAATGAAGCAATAAATAAAGAGTCATGCATCACTCCAAAAGAATTAATAAAAATATTTTATATATCGATCATCTAAAATTTTATATTTACATAAAAAATACACTTCATCTTTAAAATATAAGTGATAATAATATTTTAAAGTGACATTTAAAATCATATTATTTTTTAAAATAATAATATTTAGGCATTTTATATATCCTAAAATATATAAGAATAGTGGCAATGTTTATAAATCTCCCTAATAATAATTAAAATGAGATTATCTTGATTATTGTATTGATGAAAAAAAAACAAATATTATTGATGATATACATTCTATGAAAAATAAAATAAAAAATGATTTTAAATGCAGATTTATTTCAAGAATATAGCCCCAAAAAAACCAAATACATAAGATAAAAAGATGATACCATAAAAAATAAATAAATAATAATAAATAAATCAAACTATATAAAATGAGAAAAGAAGTAACAAAAGCAGTAAAATATCATCCATCCATAAGCGATCCATTCACTTCAACAAATAGCTAAGTCTTTGAAGCCACCAAACCAATGCATTATACAAAAACAAAGTTATGATCATGAAATCATGATTATATATTTAAGCTCATGGAGTTAATGATTTCTAATTCTATCAATTGTTTGACATCCATCATTCGACATTCAAAAGTCTAGATTCATATCTATTACATTATATTAATGTATTCTTCATTTTGAAAAATTAATCTTTTGAGATCAATGAGTTATTAATGAATCATTTGAACTAAATCATATATCAATCCTATAGTTCATTGGATTTTTTTCCCAAATAAAATATAGCGTGGCGAACTTCTAAAATATATTCATCTTCTTGGATCATGGTGGTCACCCATTCATTGGGAGTTTGTGGACTCCATGTACTTGCAGATAAACATCCATCAACATTGTTAGCTTGGTGGCGGCCTCACCATTTGATTGGTCATTTTTGATCGCTTCGTAAAAGGCCAACATCTTCAACAAATAATTTGATCTAAATTGCCAGAACATAATCTCAATAAGTTGGCCCAGAAAAAAAAATAGTTAAGAGGAACCAAATTTGAAAACTGTTCTTACAATCTCGAAGAATGCTCTTATGGGTTGGATTGGATGAGTCAAAAATACCGGCCTAACTTAATATACTAATGTCAAGTCATTATATAAGCGGCGTAAGATTAACTTCGACTTGACACCTGTCTAGTGATCTTTGGATGAACATTTTGCTTTCGTCTTTAGTCGCACGGCATAACTGCAAGAAAGAAGAGAACGATTATAGATTCTAGCTTTTATCTAAACAAACAATTGAATCGTAATACCCAACATTCTGTGGGGTAACATACGTCTGGCATGAAATGTACAAATAGGGGACATACTGACCCGGACGAATACTTCTAGGCGGTAAGAAGCGAAGGCATCAATGTGTGCATCGAGAGATATTGATCACATTGCAACTCATCGATTTCGTGCAATAATGATATTCTCGGTAGCGAATCTTTTAAAGTGATCTTAATTAAGCGAATAGGTTATTTTATTTATGAAGAAGGCGAATGAAGATTGACTTACTTGTCCTCGAATCGGGGTATGGCGTGTCGATGAAGCATCGGCTTAGGCAAAATGGCTCTGGATGAGAACTCAATAAAATGATGTGCCTCTGCTGGCTGCAATGAAATTACTGATGATGAAAGTTAATGATAAAGAGCTAGATTCACTATGAATTAAGGATCGATCTACTGAGATGATTCATACCTCTGATTGATGCTCCTCCACCACAACGATAGCAGTCTGTGGGTAATCGACCTTTACTGGCTCATCTTTGCGAACCTATAAAAAATTTAGTGAAATCTATTTCTTTTATCTCAAATTTAAAAGAAAGTAACTTAATACCTCTATTGTTGGCTTCTCATCTTGAATGGAGGCCACCACATCACTTATTCTTGCTCGTGACTTCCTATAAGTGTGTGCGAAGGGGGAACAAATGCTTTCCTCTTCCTCATCTGTCGAGCCTTCACACCACGTTCAATCTTGATTACTTTGACATCTCATGTGTAGTGGCTCCAAGAACTTCACCCACGGTGAACTCCACATGGGCTTCCCGTTGGAAGTATCAACTCAGTGGTGGAAGCTCTGTGGTAGCCTCCAGAGCTTCCTCTACCCTCCTCGAGGGCTTTCCAAGTGGTAGCCTCCGCAGGGGTACCCTCCGGGGAATCTCCATGGTAGCCTCCTCGAGTTTCCCCTGTGGTGACCCCCCAGGAACCTCCCCACCTGGGGTGGTAGGACCCCTGCACGGCAAGAACTTTCTCGATAGCGGCAACCAGCATCAAGCCCATCCTCTCATCATTGCATGAAAAGACGATCTTGTATCTTTCAAGTCCACAAACACGCAAGTATCTTCTCCACCTCAAAGCTTGTTGTGGTGGTAGTAGCAAAGAGCCGGCTAGATACACTAGACGGGGGAGAATATCGAGGAGAAACATGGAGAGAGTAGTGGGTGAACTCATTAGACTTAAAATGGGCTGTGAGCTCGACATGTAGATTGGGCGGGACCGATTCAGAAGCGATCTCCTCTTCTAATATGTCCTCGAATGAAAGGCGGACTGTGTTAAGCGATAAGAAAATGTGAAGACATACAACATAAATAAAGTCATTCTTATATGAACTAAGTGATATTATTATATGTCACTGTGTCCTCCCAAACCCGTGAAAGCATTATTTGGAAACTTATTTTAGCCCATCCAGATAATGGCTTTGGGATGGAAATGACGGGCTTATGATGATACTTTCGGTAGCCCATATCTACAATGAATATTTAAAATAGTTAACTTCGCATTAAATTACACATTCACGGAGATATAGAACATACCATCAAAGAGTGATAAAGCCTCATCAGTACCTCAGTGCAGATCTTTGATCTAATAACATTAAATTGGGAAACTAGAAAGTCCCAAATGGCCTACCTTGATTGTATTCCGACAAATCTATCTATGTCATCAGATTATCAATTCCGATGTCACCTTATAGTTGTGATATACAAAAATAGATTTGACAAGAAAATATGTACTACAAACTATGCTACGTGCGAGCCATCCGAATGCTCAAGTTGATTCTTGTAGTCCGATGAACTGAACTGCGACAGCGAGGATTTCTATCATAAGACATTCTTCCCTCTGTTTGGCATCTTTATCATCACTACAACTTCATCGGGGGTGAAAGGAATGCACTGCCCACCCAACAAGAAAGCTTGCTTTTCTATGTCCCAGCAAGACATGATCGATGTAATGGCAACTGAGTCTTGCTTAATTCCGTAGAGTATAATGAATTGATGTAGATGAAGCCTCTTTAAAATGTCAGTGGCTTCACCAATAAAGCGTGCTGCAATATTATTGAATACAATTCTTACAGTGGTAGGCCTGCATCTCGAAGTTATCCTTTTTCCAGACATAATAAAGTTCAAAAAGAAAAGTCAGTAGGTAATGAGTACAGATGCAAATCATCAAAAACCAAGCGACTTCCAAATTATTCTAATAGGCGCTGATGCAAAAAACCCCCCCGAAACTATCCAAACGACCTCCAAATTGTTTCCATTGGAATGCTCTAAATATAATCTCATAATTAGAAAGCGAAAAAGTAGGTCATAAAAGATCAGCATGCAAAATATTCCTCAGAAATCATCCAAGCAGCTTTCAAATTGCTTCCATTGGAATGCCCTAAATATAATCTCAATAAACAGACAAAATAAACAAGAAAAAAGAAGTCTCTAAAAGATCTGTACCCTCAAGAGAGATACAAAGAGTACAGATGCAAAATACCCAAGAAACTATCCAAGAAGCTTTCAAATTGCTTCTATTAGAATGCCCTAAATATAATCTCAATAAACAAGCAAAATAAACTAGAAAAAAAAGGTAAATGTACGTACCCTCAAGAGAGGTACAAATCTGAAAATACCCCGAAATCATCCAAGCGACCTTGCTTCCATTGGAATGTAATGAACATAATCTAGTAGGCAAAATAAACTAAAAGTCCAAAATACTTTGTATCCTCCAAAGAGATACAGAGAATACATATGCAAAAAATACCCAGAAATCTTCCAAGTAGCCATCAAATTGCTTCTATTAGAATGCCCTAAACATAATCTCTCAAGCAAAAAAAGCGGAAAAAAGATAAATGTTACGTACCCTCAAGAGAGGTACAAAGTATAGTTAAATACCCGAAACCATCCAAACGACCTCCAAATTACTTCCATTGGAATGCCTAAATATAATCTCAAGAAGAATGCAAGATAAATTGAAAAAAAGTAGGCTAAATGATCGTGCCTCGAGGAATGCAGAGAGTATAGATGCAAAATACCCCCCAAAAACTATCTAAACAGCCTTCAAATTATTTCCATTGGAATGCCCTAAATATAATCTCAAGAAGAAGGCAATATAAATTGAAAAAGTAGGACAAATGATCGTACCCTCGAGAGGTATCTGAATACCCCAGAAATCATCCATCAATTTACTTCCATTGGAATGCCAACATAATCTCAAGAAATGGCAAAATAAAGCGAAAAGGTAAATATTTTGTACCCTCAAGAGATGTCTGAGAGATCTGAAAACACCCAAAACCATCCAAGCGACCTCAAATTGCTTCCATTGGAATGTCCAATATAATCTCAAGAAAGAATAAAAGCTGAAAAAAAGGTAAATGATCACCCTCGAGAGACAGAGTATAAATGCAAAATACCCCCGAAACCATCCAAACGACCTTCAAATTGCTTCCATTGGAATGCCACAATATAATCTCAGAAGAGCAAGATAAATTGAAAGCGTGAGCTCAAATGATCTGACCTCTGAGAGTGCAGAGATGATATCCCAGAAACCATCCAAATAGACTTCAATTTTCTTCCATTGAAATGCCTAAATATAATCTCAATAAGCATAATAAAGCTGGAAAAGGTCATAAAGATCCACCCTCAGGAGAGTATATGTAAAATACTAAATCATCACAAATTGCCTTAGAATGCCTCCAACATAATCTCAATAAGCAAAATAAATTGGAAAAAGGCTAAATGTTACGTACCCTTAATAGAGTGCAGGATGTCTCTGACATAAAATATCCAAAACTTCATTGCTTCCATTGGAATGCCCTAAATATAATCTCAAGAAGAGGCAAGATAAATTGAAAAGTAGGTAAATGATCTGTACCCTCAAGAGAGTGCAGAGTCTGAATCTGAAATACCTCCCATAAACCATCCACCACTTGAATTTGCTTCCATTGGAATGCCTAAACATAATCTCAAGAAAAATAAAGCGGAAAAAGGCCCTAAATGTTATGTACCCTCAAAGAGGTACAGATGAGATCAAAAATACCCAAAAACTCTCAAATTGCTTCCATTGGAATGCCACAAATATAATCTCAAGAATGCAGAAGCAAAAAAAATAGGCCACTAAATGATCATATCCTCGAGAGTCTGAGAGTATAGATGCAACTCCCGAAAACCATCCAAGCCTTCAAATTGCTTGTTGGAATACCCAATATAATCTCGGAAGAAGGCAAGATAAAGCGAAAAATGGTCTAAATGATCACGTACCCTCGAGAAAGGTATGAGAATGCAGAAAATACCCCAAAATCATCCAAAGCGACCTTCAATTTGCTTTCATTGAGTCTGATGCAAAATACTCCCCAAAACCATCTAGCGACTTTCAAATTACTTGGAATCCAACATAATCTCAATAAATAGGCAAAATAAATTAGAAAAAAGGCAAATGTTACGTACCTCGGAGTATAGAGTGAGATATACAAAACATCCAAAGCGACCTTCAAATTGCTTCCATTAGAATGCAAATATAATCTCAAGAAAAAATTAAGATAAACCGAAAAAGTATAAATGATCGTACCCTCGAAGAGGGAAGTATAATTCAAAATACCCAGAAACCATCCAAAGCGACCTTGATTTGCTTATTGGAATGCCTAAACATAATCTCGAAACAAAAAAAAATAAAGCGAAAAATGTTACCTCAAGAATCTGGAGCCTGATCTGAGAAAACACCCCAAAAATCATCCAAAGCTCTCAAATTGCTTTGGAATGCCTAAATATAATCTCAAGAATGCAAGATAAATTGAAAAAAAGTAGGCCTAAATGATCATGAGAGAGGTATAGAGTAGAGATGCAAATACACCGAAACCATCCAACCTTCAAATTGCTTCCATTGGAATACTAAATATAATCTTAAGAAGAAGGCAAGATAAAAAAAAAGTAAGCCCTAAATAATTACCCCAGAGGTCTGGAGAAATCTGATGCAAAATATCTCAGAAACCATCCAAAGCGACCTTCAATTTCATTGGAATGCTAAATATAATCTCAATAACAGCAAAATAAATTGAAAAGAAAGGTCATAAATGATCGTACCTCAAGGAGATGCAGTACAAATGCTACCATCGTCTTTCAAATTGCTTTGGAATGTATAAATCTCAATAAGCGTAAAATAAAGCGAAAAAATAAATGTTACGTATCCTCAGAGAGGAGTAGATCTGAAAACAAAACCATCCAAACGACCTCCAAATTACTTCCTGGAATGCAAATATAATCTCGAGAAGAAGGCAAGAAAGCGAAAAAAGTAGGTCTAAATGATCGTACCCTCGAGAGAGAGAGAGTCTGATCAAAATACCCCCGAAACCATCCAAACACCTCCAAATTGCTTCTGGAATATAATGAACATAAACTAGGCCAAAGCGTGAAAAAGGTCATAAATGATTTGTACTCTCAAGAGAATGAGAGACAGATGAAAAAAAACCCCATAAACCATCCAAATAGCCTCCAAATGCTTTCATTGGAATGTAATGAACATAATCTTAAGAACCTAAAGCGGAAAAAAGCCTAAATGCTATGTACCCTCGAGAGAATGAGAGAACTGAATATAAAATAACCAATCTTTGAACGGTGAAAAGAATAAACTAAATTCATTCAAGTTGAATGTATGTGTAAATACCTCATGTAATCACCTACAATACCTCAAGTTTTGATTTGCTATATCAGCGGCGAAGGCGGACGTCGCCGAGCGGGAGTAGGCGAAAAATCCGTCGAAGAAAGCCCTAAACTATTCTGTGACGAGGAATGTCGAACGACAGTATCATCTCGACGCTTCTTCTCCCGTTGTTTGAACGAGATGGGCCAGGGAAAGCGTAAATGGCGTCGTGAATACGCAATCCCTTTACAACACCGTCAGATCGATTCGCTCCTTTAAGCGCTAAAGCGGGAAAAAATACGACACGTCGACCATGGATTGAGTCCACGTGCCGTGACTCCGGACGTAAAATTTTCTCCACAAAATGAGGGCGAAATCTCTGAGTAGTGTCTAATCTACTATTCCATGTGCTTTTTGAAAATTTCGCTGACATAAATCAAACTTTCTTAATTGAGAGGTCGGTGACAAATTTTCGGAGCCCACAGTCTTATATATTGGTGATGCTCTTCTTTTTATAAAATTGACACTATATATAACTTACTCATGATTAAAGTTTTGTAATATATATTTTATATTAAATTTAAGGTCTATAACATAACTTGTTCATTACTATTCGTGAAATTTAATTTGATTGCTACTTCATGTAGGAAGAGAATACTTTGTTGGATACAGCAGGAATTATGTATAGGCAGCAAGAGGAAAATGAGTAGAAAATATTACATAGAGAGTCCTGATGCATGCAAAATTTGCATGTAATGAACTATATGGTGAGCGTACTTCAAATTTTTTTTTTTCTTAAGGACATCCTAAATATAATACAATATGAGTATATTGTGACAATAATAGAATACACAGTTGATATAATCTTAATTAAACAACTAAATCATAAATCAAATATGTACTAAATATCATCCTAATAATTCTAAACATTGTAATAATAAATTATATATAGAATACACGGAGTATATCAACTGTATACTTCATTGTACTCATAATACACCTATGTTGTACAGTAAATATTATTCAAAATAATTTTAATCTATCATTTAAAGTCAAATACAATTCAAAATAAGTTTAGCTTAGCATCTAAAATTAAATACAATATTATACGTATCATATTTAGATTGGAGGTCACACATAACTTTATGTGCCTAACTCCATACATAGCAAAAGAGAGTCTGATAGAGGAAATGAATCATCACTTCACTGTATTTTAGCTGAACGTTTAACTCTGTTAACTTTATCTGTATTATTTTGCTGGTAACCCTTTTTCTTTGCTCATTTCTTTGTATTGGTGAATCTGTTAAAATTCAAGCATAAATTAAAAGCTTGGCAAGCAATCTGTAAATTTTAGTCTAACTTTAACAGTTTCGTGCATAGACATAATCAAGAAGTACTAAAAAAAAAACTTTTTAAAGTGAAGAATGGAATAATCTTGATTTAGTTCTTTGGTGAATATAAAGTCCTATCATCTTAAAGAATCTTGTTGGGTATATTTATATCTTTTGATCGCCTGTTATTTTAACATTAATCAGATAAGAATGCATCGCTTATCTTCATTCTTTTAGAGATAAATATTGAATTTTATGTTTGTGATATTTAAGTTGATTGTGCAGAGAGATCAAACAAAGATATGAGAGGTATGAGGGTCAGTATTGAATCAAGCATTTGATCAAAGAAGAACACTCATCCGGTCCTCGAAGAACTCGTCGGCATCAAAGGGACTTGCTTGGGACAGAGGGCACTTGCCCTTACTCAAAGCACATAACCCCCAATTCAGAAGAATATATGCCTACTCGAGAAGGCGCTTGTCTAGCTCAAGAGAAGACATTGCTTATTCAGTGGTGGCATAAAATGATATATTTCAATAATTTTTTTAACATTTTAATTCGAGTGTGAGATTGATATAAATAATTTTTTTTTAATTTTAATATAAACAAATAAATATGATGATAAAAACTTATAAGTTTATTACATCATCTTAAATTTAGGTCTCCAAGTTTTTAAACATTGAAATTGTTGTATAATATCAATGTAATTAAATTTGTTATTATTTAATAAAAAAATTTCCTTATAGGAGTATATAAGTGATTTTTTATAACTATTAAATACTAATTATGACAATAAATCTAATAAAATAAAAAATTTTGTAATCGATTAAAATTATAAATAATATTAATTTAATTAACTTAAATTTTTTTATTAATATTAATAATTACTATAATGGAACTCTCACCTTGATTGGCTTTTGCTCGAAAAAAAATGCTTAGGATTGTGATGACGGGAACTCGCTATTCCGAGATTTGAAACTCATTTTTCTTCCTCTAATGTTAGCTCCGTTTCTACCCAATATCAAAAAAAAAAAGAGAAATCTCAAAGGTAACTTCACCTTTACTCTCAACCCTTTTCGTGCATGCTTCAGTTTATGTAAATCGTAGTTGTTCAGCTAATATAATTTATTAAATCAAGGCTTCATATAAGATTTAACTCAAATTGGATTTAGTAAATCTAGTAAATCTATATTTAATAAATTCTATGAAAATTTAATATAGGAAATAATTTAATATGTTGATAGTTAAATCCAGTTAAATTTCGTGCTGCTCTTTGGTTATTTATATCAGGATTTAAGTTAGTTATTTTATTTAATATTTAATAAAAAATATTTAAAAATTATTTTTAATGTATTTTTGTTATAAAATAAAATTTAAAAAATTAATTAAATAATTAAGTCAAGAAGATATAAGCGAAGTAATTAAGAATATAATAGTAATATAGATGACAATATTAATTAAAATTATAATAAATAATATCTAATAAATATTTAAATTATAATTATAAAAGCACAATAAAAAATATGCAAATGATGACGATTAACATATCTTTTCTAAATATTATTTAAATAATTAATAAAATATATAATTCTTATGTGTGTTAAGACTATGATTGAAAATATTTAATAAATAAATCAAATAATAAATTTTAATTAATTAATTTATATAAAAATAATAATCATAATTAAATTAATTAAAACATAATTATCATAATATAATATATTAATTAATTATAAATCAATAAATGAATTATAAAGTAGTAAGTTTATATCAATTACATATAATTGTATTAAATTATAATTAATCTAAGATGATATATTAATTAATTATTATCTAAATAGTTTAAAATTAAATTAAAAATATTAAAAGGGAAGGGATTAACCGGATTTTGACATTCAAAACCCTCATCTTGGTACTTCTTTGCTTCTGCCCGAAAAAGAGAAGGGAGATGTTGCAAAGGTAATCCTCTGTCTTCCCTCCTACCCTCCTTCGTGCGTTTCTGCTTCTCTAAATTCCTAAGGGGGGTGTTTGGTAAAAGATTTGATTTATTTTAAGTAGAATTTAGTAAATCTCGAGCTGTTAAATCCTGAAAAGTGTTTAGTAATAGATTAGTTAAATTCTGCTAAATCCAAAGAGATGTTTGATAAATTATTTGAGGATTTCTGTTAGGATTTTAAAAAGTTTTTTTTAATTAATAAATCATTAATAGTACACAATTAAAATTAACTTAAATATATATTAATTAATCAATTAATAGTATTAATATTAATTTAAAGTACTATGTATTAATATTAACTATTAATTAATTAAAATTAATAGCTATTAAATTCTATTAGTACATAAATATCTTAAGAATTAAATTATATTAAGGCATGTGAAGGGGTAAAATCATAAGAACTCTTCTAAATTTTTAATTAGTTAACTATGAAACTTATAACAATTGTAATTATATTTATTAAATTATAATTTAATTTTAATAACTTATAAGTAGATGCATTAGATTTGACTTATGTTAAGAAAGGTAGATGTAGACCTAAAAAAACTTGGTTAAGATGTATAAAAAATGATCTTGGTATCTTGAATTAAATGAGAATTTTTACAACATGGACGAAGGATTCATGTACACTAGTGAAGTTAAGGCTTGTTATTGTTGTTGTATAAGTTAATCTTCAATAATATTTTATTAAATCAATTTAAAATAAGTTAAATTAAATAAAAAACTATCAACTATTACATTAGCTAAAATTACTTAAATCTAATTAATAATTACAAATAATAAATTATAATTAACTTATAATTATATATTAATAAATAGTTAATAATATTAAATTAAAATTAATTTTATCATAATATTTTGATTAAGAAAAAAATATTAATGAAATGAATTATTTAAAATTAATATTTTTTAAAAGGATTAAAAAAAGGGGCATTTATATACATAGTACACAATTCTTATATATTTACATATCTAACACTTAAATATAAATATTTAGATATATAACACTTAAATCTTTATAATTACAACAAAAATAATCTTTTACTTAATTTTTTGAAGTAAAATTCAACTTTTGAAGCATAGAAAATGTGCTAGATTTGTAAATATCAAATTTTAGGTGTTAGATATAAATGCATAAGATTTGTGTGTATATATATATATATATATATATATATATATATATATATATATATATATATATATATATATATATATATATATATATATATATATATATATATATATATATATATATGTAAATTTTCCTAAAAAATGTGATATGTAATTAATATCTGTAATTAGCTTTGATACGTGGAGCGGAGTGATTAAAGCGTTCTTCCTTCTATTCTGGTTGAGTTGATTTCCTTGGATTTGGGTCAGATCTGACTCGGTTTGAGTCAAGACAATGAGTTAAACCTTTCCAATTGAGTTAACCCGGTTGAGTCTAAGAGGTCAGGAAGCCTTCGATCCATTGGATCTAGCGAACTCGCTTGGATGGACTCACTTGGATTGAGTGCTTCTTGGTTTATGTCTTGGGTGGGATTGTTTTTGTGATATGATCTCGCCTGGATGCTTTCTTGATCAATCGGTTGGGTTGCTTCAATTAATGGATTACGTGTTGGATCGAGCTTCGGCTTGATCTGGATGAGATCGATCCATTATTAAAAACGCGGCTATTCGTTGGATAATTCTTGGAGAATAACCTAACTGATACTAACCTTTCGTTTTTCTTTTCAGTGTTTCGTTCGTCACGAGTCGGAAGACTCGAAGAAGAGTGATTGGTGGGATCGGAGGAGAAGGCGGTCTCTGATTGATTCGATGGTTTTAGGTGAGGGAGGAATCTGCGAGGAAGAAGAGAGGAAAGGGAGAAGACTAAGAGCTGTTCCTTTCGTAGAATCTTGATTAGCCTCTTGGTTTGTCTTCCTCATTTATAGTTTTTGTTGGTCTTGGATTGTTCTTCCGGAATGTTCATTTGCTGTGTCTTGTAACTTTTACTTATGTTGTTAGAGTTATTGCTTCTTTCGCTTAGAGTGGATCGTTGGGCGTAACTCTTTAACTGTTTTCTTCTGTTCTTTTGGCGGTTGAATCATTAGGCTTCTTTACTTTCACGAAGGAAGGCTGAAGTAGTTTGTTGATTTAGTTTAATCTCGGCTCGTTTACTTGTTCTTTGATTACATCTTGTTTCCTATTCATTATATTTATATTACGTAATAATTTCCTCTCTCTATGCTTGTTCTTTGTTCTTTCTTTGTATATTGGATGAAAGTTTGTAAGGTAATTCTCGTAATCCTATGTTGTATGTGATAATTTGGTACTTTGATTTGGGATCATATCATTACTCCCCTCCTCACACTGACCTTGTCCTCAAGGTCAATTCTGTAGATGCTTTCTGTCTTTCTTTACTTGAAATTGCAGCAGTTTCTGTGGCTAGAAATCCTTTTGATTAGAAGCTTAATCCCTGTAATTTGGCTCTTATTGGTTAATTCTGGTTCTGTTTGGATCTGTATTCCTTTGAATTTGGACCTTTCTGGCTGGACTTGAGTCTATTTACTGAGTTAAACCACCCTTGGTCTAACTACGTCAGAGGCGTGGAATTTCTGAACTTTCTGTTTGCTTTGATATTTCTTAATTTTGTGGGTCTCCCGTCAGTGTTTTTCTGTGATCTAAAACTTCTGAACAAGCTTGATTATCCTCGTCCTCTTACGAGCGAATTGGGTGATTTTAACATTGTAGTGTAAAGCTTGTCTCAATTGTCTTGAGTCTTGGATTGAAGCTCTTTATTACTTTGTTTCATGTTGTTGTGAGCTTCCCGTGAGTTATATGGTTTGTCCAACCTATATGTGGTCAGTATTATGTGACACTGTTCCATCTTATTTTGGGTTGTCACTGATTGTTGTGCTCACTTGTAATATGGCGATTGCGACTGTATCTGGGAAATGTTGTGGCCATCTACTGAGGTTGGAAGGAATTGTTGTGCCCCATGACTTATCACCGTGGACTATCTTATGCTAGATAATTGGGCTATATCCGACTTATCTATCTAGGCTAATTCTATGGTCAGAATTATTCAGAACTTATTTAGGCTATTTTATATTTAGACAATTATATTTCCTGTCTTAACCTGGATTGAATGGTCAAATATGAAGCTCGCTTCTAAGGGATCTTCTTGCATCCACCGGATTTCGCTGAATATCATGTCAGTAGTTGGTATTCTTGATCTTCATTGACCATCATAAAGGCACATAAATTGGCTTGACATCTATGCCCTTTGTGGTAGTTTTCTTCACAATAAAAACATAATCCTTTCTCGCCTTTTTTTTTTTTCTAATTGGCCGGTGTTAGCCTGATTGTTATTGGTCGCTTATTTTGATTGTTGCTTTGCCGGTTGGTGTTTGTGGGAGGAGGCGATGGCCGTCCGTAATTGAGGGGGAGGTTGACCGATCTTGTAGTTTCTTGACATTGTTACATCATCGCCTAGCTCCATTACATCCGGGCATATCTATTTGAATAGGCATTGACATGGTGTGTGTGTATGTGGTCCGCTTTGGAGAATAAGATTCATAAAGGGATGCCTCACATACCGGCTTTGAGGTGTTTTTTTCTAACTGCTTTCTATCATGCCAATCTCTTTAATATTTCATTCAATGCCATAGTGATTGAGGTCATTTGTCGCTCATTGTTGTTCACCGTAACACATGCTTCAAGTGTATCATTGTATGTTGCGCCGCCGCATTGTTGAATGAATCAACAAGAGTGGGAAGTCAACGAGCACCAATGATATGTATTAATATCTCGCTTATGTCCTTAATTGTCAGTCTGCATGGCAATTGGATACAACAGGGAAGGTTAATTCTTAATCTGATTCGCTTGGTTTGAGTCAACAAAGTGAGTTAAACCTTTCCAATTGAGTTAACCCGCTGAGCCCAAGAGGTCAGATAGTTGGAAGCCTTCATCCATTGGACGCCTTTTTAACTCTGCTGTTGGATGGACTCACTTGGATTGAGTGCTTCTTGGTTTATGTCTTGAGCCGTGGGATTGTTTTTGTGATATGATCCGCCTCGACTGCTTTCTTGATCAATCGGCTCGGGTTGCTTGGATTACGTGTGTGGATCGAAGCTCGGCTTGATCTCCGGATGAGATCTGATCCGGGAAAAAAAATGCGCTATTCTCGATCTGGATAATTCTTGAGAGAATAACCTAACCGATACTAACCTTTCTTTTTCTTTTCGCTTGTTCTGCTCGAAGCCTAATCTAAGACTCCCGAGAAGAAGAGTGACCGGGCGGACGGAGGAGAAGACGCGCCTCTACTTGGATTGCGATGGTTTCCTGAGGGAACCCGAGAGGAATCTGCGGCAGAAGAAGAGAGGAAAGGGGAGAAGACTAAGAGCTAAGTTCCTTTCTCAGAATCTGATTAGCCTCACCGTTGTCTGCCTTCCTCTATTTATAGTTTTCTTGGTCTTGGATTGTTCTTCCGAATGTTCATTTGCTAGGTGTCTTGTAACTACTTTCTATGTTCTGTTAGAGTTCTTGCTTTCGCTAGTCGGATCGTTGGAGTCAGAACTTTTAACCTGCTTTTTCTTCTGCTCTTTTGGCGCTTGAATCTAGGCTTCTTTACTTTCCGGAAGGTCAGGGAAGTAGTTTCGCTGGATTTAGTTTAATCTCGCTCGCTTCGTTGTTCTTTGATTCAGCATCGCTTTCCTATTCATTATATTTACATTCGTAATAATTTCCTCTCTCGCTATCGCCTCTTCTTTTGTTCTTTCGTTGTATATTGGATGAGCTTGTAAGGTAATTCTAATCCTATCAGATGTGATAATTTGGTACTTGGCTGATTTGGGATCATATCAAAATGTCAACCGAAATTTCTTTGGAGTCTCTCTCTCTCTCTAAGTTTACTAAATCCCCTAAATCCACCCTTGCAGCACGATTTTCTAAATCTGGGATTTAAGAGTATTTATTGGATTTATTGGATTTATAGGATTTACTAAATCCGGGATTTAGTAAATCTATTTTTGAATTTGGCAGGATTTACTCGATTTAGCAATGTAAATCCTAAGTAAATCCGTTGTCAAATCCCCCCTAAATTCGCCTCCCAACAAAATTTAGTATGTGAAAATCGGATCATACATAGAACCGGAAGAATGAGTGGTTCAATGTTCGATAGTTCGATGGAGTTGAACCGGATGACGTAATAAATATTTAAATTATTAAACATAATCTAAATGATGAAATAATATAAATATAAAATATACATAAAATAAAAGGAATAATATATAAGTAATATTTTTAATAATTATAAATTTAAAAATCAAATTAAAAATTATTAAGATATAATTATACATCTATTATATATCCAAATATGTGTATATTAAATATATTTAAAATTTAAGAATAAGTTTTATATAGAATTATAAATATTAATATAAATTATAATAAAAATAAAAAGTTTTTAATGTAAAAAAAATTATTTTAAATTTTATAAAATATAGATAATAATATAATATATAATATGTAAAATATTTATAATATATTATTATAAATTTTATATTTCTAAAATAATTTATTTATATTATAAAAATATATATAATAAGAGTATAAAATTTAAAATTAAAATATTATTTTTTATTTTTAGATTTAAAAACCCATTTAATATTTTAAAATCTAAATTCTTTAGTTTCAACATATTTCTAAAAACTTTTGTTGCACATCATAAAAGAAGTTAATGTTATATTTTTTATATAGAAGAAAAATTTTTTTCAAATAAAAATCCTAAATGGTGTCATGACATGATAGCTTCATATTTATATTAGAAATAAATTTAGCTAAATTTATATTAAGATGTATTAAATTTATTTTAAAAATATTTAATTAAAATATTATGCTTAATTATTAGTTAAAATTTTTTAATCATTTCATTAAAAAAATTAAAAGAAATTAAATGAGATTTATTTGAAACGACCGGTTTTATATAATCGAGACGAGCAGTTCTCACCTATTCGATATAAAAGGGGTTTTTATAGTTAAATGTATTAGGGGTGTAAACAAGAAATTTGTTCGTGTTCTAATCCAAAACTGTATATAAGGATTCAAATAATTCAGATAATAAAAGCATTAACTACTAAGTCATGCTCACATTTATAATATATATATATATATTCGTATGTATATATAGTAAATAATAGTAATAACTAATAATAATAAATAAAAATAATAGTGATATGACTCTCAAAATACCACCAGTCAAAGCACAAATCTTGATGTCGAAAGCGATATGATTTTGAGTCAAACCGACGATCAAGACTTAAAATATCATTAATCTGACATCAATTAAATCCCAAAACACTCTCAAATATGGGGTGTTTATAATAAATCGAAATGCCTCGACGAGGATCTAATGAGCCTAAGATCTCATAATTCGACTTCATTTGGGCATCCAAATGCTCAAAATACATCAAATGATCAAAGGAATCATCTCCGTCATCGAGAGGTAGACGGCCTTACATGAATTTTCAGAACGCCTCCTCTCATCTATAAATAAAGCCTTCATTCCTCACCCAAGTCAAGCCAAGTGAAGTGAAGAAGAAGAGAGCTAAAACAAGTGAATAAGAATAAGGTCAAAGAAAGAAGAAGAAGAGGTGCCCGAAGAAAGAAGATAAGAGTAAAGGAAGAGTCCGAGCAAGGAAGAAGAAGAGTCCGAAGAAGAAGGGAAGAGTCCAAGGAAGAAAGGAAGAGTCAGAAGAAGAGGAAGAGTCCAAGCAAAGAAGAGGAAGACCCAAGCGAGGAAGAAGAAGCTCCTGCTCAAGATCCTCCAAGCAAGGTCGACTCCTGACCACCATCAACCACCATCACCTACTTTCATCGCCAATTGTCTCAGATCTCCACCTACTACTAAGAACCATTACAACTGATCGTTGTTATATAATGCTTTTTCCTCCCTCATACGCATTCAGAATTCAGATCGAAGACTCAGACCAAACGGATACATATGGAAGCTTTTATCGAGCATGGTTTTTCCCCTTTCATATTTTCCATTAAAATTCCTGAGTCTTGTTGTTCGCTTTTGATTACCCACAAGGCAGTTGACTTCACAATGCTGCAGAACTTTCACTCTAATCGATTTTCTATCTACAAATAAGTAATAACTAAAAATAATAATAATAAATAAAAATAATAGTAATAAATAAAAATAATAGCAATTAATAAAAATAATAGTAATAAAATAATATAATAGCAATAAATAATAATAATAGCAATAAATAAAAATAATAGTAATAAATAATAATAATATAATATCATTTTTTATTTTAAATCGAATGAACACCATCGAACAAACGATTGCTCATATTCTGGCTTATTTATCAAATAAACGCTCGTTTCGTTTCGTTCGTTAGTAACTAACGAAATAAATACTATGCTTCTGAACAATCAATTTTTTTGACAGTCCTAAATTAGACGGACCCTATGGCCGGTTCAGGATTCGATTTTTAAAACAGTGAGTAAATCCGGATTTAACTTGTGAAAGCGGCTTTACCAGATTGCAAAAGCATGACTTAAATCATGCAGCCAAATAATCCCTTAAAGTTGATGTTTTTGTATTTTTCATAAAAAAATGTGCCTTGATGTTACTCATTTATATTTTTATTATTTCACTCATTAATTTAAAGAAGAAAGATTAGCGCAGTCAATGAATAATTTTCTCCTTAAGCAAGTTTAGGAAAATTAATTTTGGTATTTAAGAATTTATTGTAAGCATTAACAATGAAAGATAACACTTTCTTTAGTTTATTTGTTATTTAAGTTGAATTATTATATATAAATTTTAATTACATTTTAAAACTTTAAAATAGAATTTAATACATTAGTTTATATTTGTGCGCATTTGATGGTACATATTTATTATTTTTCAAGAGAATGAAATTTGTAATATAAAGGGAGAAGTATTATTTTTCTCACTCAATAGATTGATTAATATTATATTATTGTGTGCATTAAAAATAGATTTACATGTCCTATACTTTTTATATGCATTTATTTATTTAATATATAAAATTTTTAGTAGATTATTTAATATTTTATTGGTTAAATAATCTTAAATTATAAATGAAAATGTATTTTATATTAAATTAGTTAAAATTTATAATGTTTTAAATATTATTTATATAGAAATTTTTGTGTGATATAAATGTGCGATCTCAAAGCGTTTTGAGCCAGCTGGTGCCATTGTTAGCCAGTGGATCCTTTAAAATATGCGTGGGCGGACTGAGTAGTTAGGGTTTCAACTTCCAGTCTGGTCGCGGACGACCTCTTGTTTTGAAGTCTTGGATCTCAGCCGCCGCATCTCTCTCTCTCTCTCTCTCTCTCTCTGACACTTTCGATCCTTCCCCATTTCGGAGGTTCTCCTTCTTTGGTTATCTAATTTTTTTTAATCTTTATGGTATATTGTTCGATCCTTCTCAGTTTGCCTTGTTTCTGTTCCGCATAGTTACAGTGATGTCTGGCAAGGAGGGGGCGCGTATCTTTGTTGGGGGTTTGTCATGGGAGACGACGGAACGGGAACTTGGTGCTGCGTTTAGCCGATTCGGCAAGGTCCTGGACGCGCAGGTAATGGCCGAGGAATTTGATGTTTTTCTTACGGTGCTGCATCCTTTCAGTCGTTGGAACTTTTATAATTGAAGATTTATTTTTTGGAGTTTCAGTTGTCTCGAGAAAATGTTTTTTGGTTTCAAATTCTGCTAATCAAAGATTGGGATTATTGCTTCGAGGATCTTTTGTTATAATTATTTTTCATTTTTTCCGTTTATAATTTAACGGATATTTAAATCCATTCGCACAAAGTTGAGAGATTTATTTTTATATTATAAATTGGTTTTGGATGCTTATCCTTCCGCCGTGATTTTGGGATTTTATAGATATGTGTTGATCTATACCCATTTGGTATTTCTTCTAGAAAATTTCACTCCATTAAATCTGATTTTATTTTTCACCAGTTGCTTGGACTTCCTTTTTAAATTAATATTCTTACTTGTGCCAATAATATTGATTTTTGTTACTATTATTTGGAAAACTAGGAATGTCTCCTGCGATGCTTTGGTATATTATCTAGCCCCACAATACTCTCAACATCTTCTTCACAAGGACAGTAGAATTTTGATACGGTCATGATATTTGATATTCACAAAATGTGGTTGTGCAGAAAAGCATCTTGGAGCTGGGATTGTAAATGAAGAAAAATATTGTTTCAGTTGATTTTTTTTTGCATTAGGGTGTTGGAATTTGGGTAGATGTTGCATTGTTGTACTATTCTGCCATGTTGAGTTCGTCTGCCTAGCACTTTTGACACCTAAGTATGAGCACCTTTGAGCTTACTTTTGACCAGTGATGCTTGCCTTGTTGTAACTTGGCGTCTGATATTAGAGATCTCGATTAAGTTTGAATGCCTCCTATCATTGATCTGAAGAAGGTGATTTTCAATTGGAGGCCATCTAGTATCGTAAAGTTGTTTTACACATTACATAGATGATTTAGATTTGCTTCATAGACAACTTTGCAGTGGTTCAATTATTTGAGAGTCATTTTCAGTGTTTCTTGGACAGACATGATTAAGTCTCTGCTGATTAATATTGTTTTCAAGAAGCAAGGCTGATAAGCATGAAGCCATTTAGCTCGCAGTGTGGTATAACTTTCTACAAAAAGAGTTGGAGTGCATCAGCACGTGTCTGCAGATTCATCTAACCATCAGTGCTTGGAAATTGGAAGCTCCCCCTTAAGAATGATTATTTGTGTGCTGAAAAATGGAAGCTTCCTTAAGAATAATTGTTTGCTTGTTCTTTTGACTGAGGTGGCTTGTTGATTCCAGGCTATGTAGTACTGCTTCATGTCAGTTCAACGAGCCAATTTTCAATGCTATATCTAGATGCTGCTTAACAACTCGCTGTGTTCAGTTTCAGTTGATTCACATGATTATTGCAGTTTTGGTTTGCTTGATTAGTCATGAAATATATCAGATGCGAATTTTGATCACACTATATTGTCTTGAGACTGACCTCAGATAGTTATCACAATTTTATTAGCATAACTTCACTTTGAAACTTTAAATATTTCTTAGTTTTTATTTTGCCAGTTATGAATTCTTGTTTGATGTTGCACATGTTGGCCTTTTCTGTGGTCCATGACAGAAATTGATTTAGGTGAACTTATGCTGTAAGTATTGATATCCTTATTGGAGGTTTACCTATTGCCAACTTGATGTTATCAATGCATTTATTTGAAGCGGAATATTTAATTCCTTTGGTTGATGTTTGGTCTTTTGGAGCAGGCTCGTGGTTAGTAGACCAGTTGCTAGTGTTCTGGTGGGGTGGGGCCTATAGGTTTGGTGAAGCCTAATCATTAGGATTCTATATGGTTTTGCCGTGCTGCTTGATATTCAGCTCTAGCTTGTACGGTGTTTTTTGTATGCTCATAATATGGTAGCTTGTGGACCCAATGTATCCCTATGGAACAAGCGCTAATTTCCAAGCCAAAATTGGGTTATTGTTTTGTTTTTAAAGTGCAGTGTCATTTACTTGGTTCTCCGGTTGGTTTACAATGATTCCATTTCTTGCAAAGATTGGTTTACATTATATATTGAATCGGTGACAGGCACTTTCTACTAGTTTTGGTGCTATCTCTTGCTCAGGGGTCTGTGGTAGTTTGATGAATCACTTCAATGGCAGTATTAGTAGTTTTTGTTGTGATTCTTCTGCTGATTTGTACATTCATGATTGGTTAGGTTATTCTGTATGGAGAAAATGAATAGAAGATGGCTGTACGAATTTTCTTTTCAATTGAGTGATTGGTTTGCTGCTAATTGGAGTTCTATTTGTGGTTGACTGTGTTTGCTTTTGGCTCACTCAGCTTTTTCAGCTTGTTATTACTGATCAATTATAATCAAATTTCAATAATGCAAAGAATAAGCTGTTTGTCTTCTTGTTTGATGTAATCATTGTTCAATTGATGTAAGTTTCTGGTTCAATGGTTGAAATAATTGAAGGATGAGCCATTGGAAACAGTTGAATTTCAAGTTTCTAACTGTCTTCCTAGACATGATTTTACTTCTTGATGGTTTGAAGTTGCACATGTTGGTATTGTTTTGACTGCTACAAGGTTTGACTTCTGGATCTGGAGTGAATCTGCTAGCATCATGTAAGCATCCTGCTAATGAAGTGTGCCTGTATTGGGTTGGCAGAGTGATTAAATAAGGATGAATGAAATAAAAGTTTCTTGATATTCATTTTGCCACAATAATGGTTGCAGAGATATGGGCATCATCCACTCTTCTTTGACATATATAAGTTTTACCTTTCTACTGAAAAGAGCTTTGCAGCCACCCATGAATTGGATCAGTGCAGAATTTTACAGTTTGGACGGCATTTGCTTTTAGTTGTGGGGAACAATAACTAATTTTAGTCTTCATGGAGCACATTTAGCGCACTGATCTTTTTTCTCTTGCATTCATGTCTTGCTCGAAATAATTGGATGTTCTCTGGCCTTGCTATTGTTTAATACCTTATTGCAACATTACCAATGAGTAAGCATTTGAAGTATGAGCTGTGTCTTTAATCTAAAGCAACGTTTTATATAGACAGTTTTTTCTTATCCATTTTAATAAACATTTTAGTATGGTAATGGCCTTATGTACATTGTTATTGCAATTATGCTCATACATTTTTACTACAGTTCTTTCTTGTTTGCAATTATAATAAAATACTAAATTATCGATTTTCTCTTTATGTTTTCTGATCTCCTTCTAGCTTGAGATTTATTATAGGCTGCAGGTTTTCTTTTTTAGTTGGTCTCTTCTTCTTCTTGGAGGGAGCTAGAGTCTTACTGATGGTCTCCTTTTTCTTAGATGGCTGAGTTGTTTACATTTGTAGGTTGCAGGTTTCCTTTTCTTATGGATCTTCCTCGCTTTGGAGGTTCTTTTGGAGCTCCATGGATTCTTCCCCTTTGCTATCTTTTACTTGGCTTTTTAAGTTTTGTCTTTGTTTTTTTTTCTTTATTTCTCTTTGATGTATTAGTTTAGGGACTAAACTCTTTAGGATTCTCCTGTAGCTCATCTGAGTAGTAGTTGTTTTTTTAAGTTTAGTCTTTAATATAGTCTTCTTGTACCTATTTTTTTAGAGCAATAAATTCCTTTTAGTTAAAAAAAATCCAAAACCCCAAACCCTTGCAATGATAATCTCCATTGTATCACACAATTATTTTTTGACGCTATTATTTACAAGGCTCATCATGTTGCTCTCTAGTGGTTAAGGAATTTTTTTTAGCATTCCCAGTCACTATTGTTGTTTTGTTTCACAAAACTGGACACAAATTGGCGAGAGCTTCACACATTGGCAAAAACATTGGAACTTATAGTACTTTGTGATTTGTCATGTAGAGTGATAGTTGTCCTTTACCAAGACATTGAATGAAACCTTAGGGCATTGCATTACAATGCAACATATATGTTGATTGATTTAATTTGCTAATGTGACATGTACTTTTTTTCATCTTATCATTAAGGTTCTTTAATACTTTTGTATGAAAAGCGTGATTTTCCATTTAAATATTAATTATGGTCTTTAACATCTCGTTTGAACATGAACAATTTTAAAAAAAAAAAATACCATTTGGAACAAATTAAATATAAATGAATTTAACAATAAGAATTAAATATGCAGAAGTACTACACCACACAATATTATAGTTATATGATTATGACAACAAAAATTTCAGACCAAGTAAGAAGTAAAGCATAAAATTGTTTAAATAAGTAAACAAACAAGTGCAATAAACGTAAGGAAAGTGATATATCAACATAAAAGTTTTCCAAAATTTCTCTCTATGCCCAGGCCTAGCCAATTCCAAGAATAGGATCCCACTACCAAAATAAAAATTTCCTTCAAAGATATGGAGAAGTCCTAGACCAACATACTCTTCTTTCAGGTGAGTGTAACCACACATTCTCTTTACATCGGGTAAGTACAACCCAACATACTCTTTTCACAGGCAAGCGTTAGCAAAACTACATTATAAAAGGATAATCCCACTAAGCTAATGACTTGGGGGAAAGAGCTAACCTAGACCATTACAAGATCTTTGTTTTTTTATTTGGTAAAATAGATTTCTAGCAAATGTTGATCCAACAACACTGCAAGTGATCACCTCACTAAACAACAACACATATAATGATTTGACAATTTTAATAAGTTTATAGTTTGTTTGTTTAAATTTTATGTTTATTAGAAAAATATTTAACTAGCTCTTATTGAAAAATTCTAACAAAATTTTTTATACGATTATTTCAACCAAACTAAATATTGATAAAATTTATTTTAACCAATACAAGAGAAGGATAATTATTATCAACTTGAAAGATTGTTTTTTTACACGAAAATATTAATCTAACCAATTTAAAATTTAATTCCAGAAAATTAATTTTCAATTTCAGCAAATATTAAACTCAAAATTCATGATACACAATGATAAAATCAATTTCAGTATTTTGAAAAATAATTTTAGCCTATGGAATTTATTTTATCAACTTATAAATTTTAATTTCCAACAAATTAATTTAATTTTAGTACTAGACAGTAGTTTTATTACAATGTATATGTCACAAAATAATTTTAACGAAATGCAAGCTTCAATTTTATCAATATGAATTTTAGGATATATAAGTTGTAAATTTATAAAATATAAAATGCTATGCAAAATGATTAAATCAATCTTTTGGCTTCCTAAAATTATTTCACATATAATAATTAATTCTATTTGCTTGAAATTATAATTTCAGGAAATTAAAATCACATTTCTACAATGTGATATTCAATTTCCACAATGTAAATTTTCAAGTTTGATTATATGAAATTTTAATTTTCTATGATGTGAACCTTTAAATTGCAACTACATGGTGTTTTCAAATTATGATAATTATGATATATTGGGTCATATTAATTTGAGATTAGAAATCACGGTAATATGAAAAAAAATAAATCACATTAGCATGAATTATCAAACCATAATAATATGAAATTTAAAATTATGACATGTAATATCAAATCACAATAAGATGCTTATCTAAGTCAAATAGATTTGCAAGCTAGAATGAAATTTAAATCGAGATGATTGTAATAGAGTTTCCTTATAAACTATTGGAGAAAAATACACCACACAATAGTTTTACTTCCCACCAAGTTTTTTCAGGATTTTGCAAGGGAAAGCTCCCACTAACCTGATGAAGGAAGTTTGAATTTTTTTGAAGAATGAAAGAAAACTTTTAAAAAAAAATTTCTTGCTTGAGAGAATAATGGAGCAAGAAGAAGAAATTTTTTAAATTGTTTTTCTATATGTATGTCCAGCCAAAGGAGTGATTAGGAGGATAATTAATGCAGCAAATAGTCATTTAAATTTCAGCCAATGAAGATTAGTGGCTGATTTTAATTGTTTTAAAAGACTTTGATAGTAGAGGAAACAATATAAAAGAAAGAATTTTAAAATTTAAATTCGATTTGAATCTTGCCAAATTATATGAAAGAATATTTTAAAATTTCAGCCATATGATGGAATTTTAAACACATTTATGTTATTAATATATATATATATATATATATATATATATATATATATATATATATATATATATATATATATATATATATATATATATATATATATATATATATATATATATATATATATATATATATATATATATATATATATATTAGTAGTTATCTAATGAATAAACTATTACAATTAAATAATGCAAATAATTTGTTTCAAAATTTAAAAATATGATAATGATTAATTGTATAAAGTTTAAAATTAGCAATTAGAGTAGCATTTTTTAGTATTGGCTAGTCGTAAGCCTCAAAGCATTTTAAGTTGTATTTTACAATTAGAAAATTGCATAGAATCAAAATGAAAGTATAAATTAATATACTAACATCCCGACATAAAAAGTGATAAATTGTATATATATTAAGCAATTAATGTGTAATGCTAAGCAAACATGTAATGAATAACGAAAGTAAGTGTAATACAAATTTCAATTGATCAAAGTAAATATAAGATATCAAATTGAAGTAATATAATACATCAAAGCAAAATAAGATATCAAATAAATTTAACACATGAAATCTCTCTCACTACTATTATCCAACATAGCAATATCTATAGATATAAATAAAAATATAATAGTAATTAAAAGTGCTCAACGCTTCTCATCAATCAATGGGCGATATATAATGCATAAGGAAATATCGTCAAATGCATGTTAAAAGCCATTTCATATGTCAGGGGGGTTATGTGAGTGAATGGAGTTGTGTGTATGAATGAGGTGATAACTTGATTATAACTTATAACATTAATTAAAATAAAAAAAAATCTTAAAATGAAGAAGTGCATGCATTAATAGAATTGAGGTGAGGCATGCCTTGAAACGTGTCTCACTAGATATATAAGATTTTCACTTGAATTCCATGACTTAATTCGTAGTTTGGGCTAGTTGTTGAGTATTTTTCATGTTGTTGTGGTTTGAAATTGAATATTCCATCTTAAGAATCATAATTTCATATTGTGAAAGTCAAATTTTCATAGTGTTGAAATTGAATATTATTTTGTGAAAATTTTATTTCATATTTATGGAAATTTTTTGGTAAATGGTTTGTGTTAAATTCTAAGTCTATCTTGTTAAAATTTAATCATACAACTTGCTAAAATTGTTCTTTCAAGTCACTCGATTCTATCTTGCTTTTTGTTAAAATCTTTTGTGAGATTTAGACTTTGATTTAATTTTTTTTTAAGTGCTGACACTAAATTTTTATTTGCTAAAATTATACTTTTTAGTTGATAAAATAAATTAAGTTAAAAAGATGCCAGATGAGTGGAGAAAGAGTTTGTTGGTTCCTATATTTAAGAAAAGGTGATGCACAAGATTGTGCAAATTATAAATTAAGTTAATGTGCCATACATTAAAATTATGAGAGAGAATTGAGCATAGATACGATGTGATACAAGTTTCTCACAATCAGTTTGGTTTCATGCCGTAGATCTATTATGGATGCTATACATTTGTTAAGAGGTTTGATGGATAGCATAAGAAAATAAAAGGATCTACATGATATTTATTGAGAGAGAAAGTTATGATAAAGTCTCAAGAGATTCTTTGGAGAGTTCTAAAAAAAAAAAAGTTAATATTGGTATATTCAAGTCATTAATATATGTATAGAAATTGTGTCCAAGCAAGGAGGATTGACAAACTATTTACCTATTTCTTGGATTACATCAAGGATCAACATTAAGCCCTATCTTTTTTACTTTAGTTATGGATGTTCTTAGAGGCATTTACAAGAAGATGTACCGTGGTGTTTTTTAATACATTTATTCTTCTGTTGATAAGACAGAGAGAAAATAAAACTGAATTATGGAGGTCAACTTTAGAGTCTAAAGGTTTTCGTAAGCAGATCTAAAACCTAATATATAGTGTAATTTTAGTTGTAGAAATTTTAGTAAATTGTGACTTTAAAATGATCAAGTCATTAATAAGAGATATTGATATTTGGTCCTATTTCAAAATGATGAAATAGATGAGATATTATTAGTAGAATTAAGTTGATGGTTGAAGGAGGAATGATCTCCTATTATATGATAAAAAAGTTAATAAACTTAAAAAAATTTTATAAGATGTGGTAAGACGCAATGATTTATATAATGAGAATGTCACAAATAGAAACATAAGAAAGTAATTGCTAAGAGATGATGCTCAGATGTATTTACCCTTAGAGATAGAATGCAAAATGAGTATGTCAAAAAGTTGGAGTAGAAATAAAATTAGATGCCTGATTTACATAAAATCAGTAGATAATTATAGATTTTATTATTTTCTATGTTAAGAAATAGATAGACCTAAAAAGACTTGTTAAGATGTACAAAAAATGATCTTAAGTACTCAATTAAACGAGAATTTGTTAAAATGGAGATTTAGATTCATTAAACCCACCTAGTGGGATTAAGGCTTTGTTATTTATACTTAGTTGATAAAATAAATCTTAATGTGCTAAAATTATTTTTAAATTATTAAAATTGATTTTATCATTTTATTATTGCATTTTGCATTTCATCGTTGCTGCTATTGGAAATTATATTTGCTGGAATTAATGTTTAATTGTTTAAAATAATATTTTGTGGTAAAATTCATATTTCAAGTTTATTATATTTGTTTTTCACTTGTGTCAAATTAATAATAATAAGTTCAGCTTTATTGACAATTTTTTTTGTTTAAATTATTTTGTCAAATATTTGTTGGAACTTTCTTTGAGATTATTTTTAAAAAGAAAATTACGAGCTTTCTAATTGTCAAATCATTCTATGTATTATTGGTTTGCAATGTGAATTTTGTTGAAAATTTTGTTTTTGTTGTACCAAAAATATAAAGATTGTGTATTTGTCTAGATTAATTTTTTTTTGTTGGCTAAATCTAATTTTTTTATCCATGTTAAAGAGTATGTCAGTGTATTGAATTTTTTGGTATGTTGATTTTCTAGTCTGGTGGTTGGCTAGCAGTGGATGTAGGCCTTGAGGTTTTGGCTTAATTGCATAAAATTTTTTTGTGCATTTTGTCTTATTTTCTTTATTTTTTTGCACTTGCTTTGTGATTGCTTTACTTTTTGCATTTATGATTAGGTTGTGTGAGAAAATTCTTTAACTTAAATTATTTTAATTATTCTGATTTGTTTATTCTGATTTGTTTATTTTAATTTGCCATTCAGACTTTTTTTGGTTCATCAGCTGGCAATGTGATTCAGCAAATATTTGTCTTGTTATACCAAATTCACTTTTGTTGTATTACCGTTTTTTTTATTGAGTAGTGCTGTTTTGATTTCATGTATGCAGTATTGGGCTTATTTGAATCGTTTGATTTGTAGCTACTAAGTAATTATGACAAAAATAAAACTGGTCCAGTTTGTACTGGTTAAGTTTACATGCTTAATTGATATAATGTGCAGCCATATACATTTTTCCGATTTTATGCAATTCATTTTCACGCAGCAAAGCAAATTTTGTGCTTCTCTTTTATGCGCAAAGTGCTCTTGAAGTGGCTTTTCTTTTATTTTGATCTGTGTATTTATAGACCTATTAGATAGAGGGTACCCTATGCTATCTGATTGTGCTATATGTTTTTAAATAGTGAAGCATTAGGAAGATCCCTTAACTATTTGTTCTTTAATACTAAGAAACTCCATTGTCTCAGGTTATTTATTGTGATCTTAAGTTAACATGCATGATATCAGTCTTGAGGTGCTGAATGGTTCATAATTTTCCTTTTAGTTGCAGAGCCTATTTCATTTTTTTGTGCTGTTAGTGATGGATCTTGAGTCAATTTTGGCTCAAGCTTGGCTGGAAGTGATTGAATTTGATCTGAGGCCAAGGCAGTTGTTGGTGTAATTTGGCTTGTTCTAATTTTGATTTTAGTGGTATGGCTCATTAACTTCTATTGAAGCTTAAATTAAGACATGAATTGACTAATTTTGATCGATTTTCAATCTTCTTAGGGGCTGTTTTGTCATGAGAATTAGAAGTGTATTTTTTTTTTTTTTTGCATTTCAACTTTTGTTTTTTTTTGGTTTGAAATAAAAGAAATGCAAAGTAAAATTTTGAGAAATTTGAAATACCTTAAAATCCCAATTATCCTTGTATATGGTAGTTGCTCTTTTCAAATCCCATGTCACGTTCCTCTCTTGCGCCTCATTGTCGCTTGTCACTCATTGCCTCCTCACCACATGATGAGCCATCGCCTTCTCCCCCATCTGCTTTTGTTGCCGTTGCCGTTGCCTTTGCCCAACCTTTCTCCTCCCTCTTGTTACCTGCACAGAGAAAGCAAGATCAAAGAGTGTATGAAGTTTATCCTTAAAAACACACAAAAAAATGTCAATGCATTTAATTTTCATCCAACCAAATAATTCCAGCATTTCTAAATCTATGCATTCTAGTTACTCTCCCTTTCTAAAGTGCATTCATTTTGAGGGCATCTGATCAACAGCACCTAAAGCAAATTCTTAGTCCAATATTCATACGTTATGCACACACCCATCCATAAACAAATTCACTTGTCACATGTCTAATTATTTAGTTGCATATATAAATCAATTTAAGTATAAGTAAATACATAAATATATTTATATGCACATCCCTGCATTTGGTTATGTACATCTTGATCAGATCTTTTGCTTGCTCAATCTGATCTTGGTTATACTTAGTTATAATTCAATTCATGCTACGCTCAACTCAAAGTCAACCATTTGATTCCAATCAGAGTTGAATGTGAGCCAAAAAGTCAGTCCAATTTTTAATGATCTTTGAGGAATTTTTTTTTTTTGCTTAGGTTATTTTGACCAAATTTTGGTCATGATGGATTTCAAAATTGTTTCGATTTGTTTTAAGTACAATACATAGAAATCAATTAAAATTTGTATTGCTTTTATCTCTAAGTGAATTGAATACTTTTGAGACCTATCCTAACAAAAATTTTTGGAAGGAATATCCCGAGCCAATTCAATTTTGCTTTATGAAACTTGTTTAACATTCTTGGCGCTATGTTGTTTCAGTTCTGTTTTATATTTTATCATATTAGAAACTACATGTGGTCTTGTGGCTTGTTGAGATTAATTTATTGATAGCAAGGATAAATTAGCCTTGGATGAAGGCAAATAAGATAAATTGAAATAGTCTACTTATGACAATGTAATATTTGAGTTCTATGCAACATCACAAAACTTTTGCACATTTCTGAATTTGAGTTCAGTTCTTGTAATTAAGAAGTTCAGCACAAATGCTCAAAACTTGAGTTCTTCCTTTAAAGTAGGTCAATCAGGTGTTCCCAGTTGGCACTGGAAAATTTCTCATTTTGCATCAAGAGTCACAAATGAGATCACTGTAGAATTTTAGGCAAGGAGCTTTTTCTTCACGGTTGTTTAGAACTTATTGTTTTTACTTTTTTTTGTTATTTTTTACTGTTACTTATTTAAGGTATTAACACAGCAGCGCACTTGTTAATACCTTTTTCTTTACTTCTAAGTTTGAATAATGCAATCTCTAACTTCAAATTGACAATACTTAATGGTTTTTTATTCTATAATTGAAAACTTCAATATACAAGTTTGATGTTATGTTCACTTTGGCTAATACATCATTTGTCAAAGCACGGTGCACTTAGTAAAGAGCATTTTATTTTATTTTTTTCGCTTCGAAGGGTAAACAGGAGTGATTACCTCTGTTAAGAGAAGTGCTCTCCACTTGTTCACCTGCATAGTAATATGCATATTCTGTATGTTGAATTGCATTCACTTTAATGCATTCTAAATTTTTCGTTTAGAAAGAAACCAAATGCAAAGATTTGTTGACGATTTCAAATACACAGATAGGTATTTATTGATCCAATCAATTCCAAATACAGGTCGATGTAAAGTGATCTATGCTGCCGCCTCCTTAGAATATGGCGGCATGGCGGCGCCAATTCGGCCACGCCGCCGTTCCGAACGAACCGACGACATTCTATATTACTTTACATTACATCTTAAACCAAACAAAACGAAAGCCATGATTAAATAACCAAACAACTATAATCCTTTTAAATTATTTGGTTGCGTGATGAACGCAATGTTAAAAGGAAATACAACAGTGTGAATACAAATTAATACTTTATGGTTGTCATGAAAGTAAAACATGTAAACTATTTTTTGTTTGGATTTAACGAAAAGTCAATACAAATAATCGAATACTTTATTATATTTAAATTAATTATAGAATTTATTCACTAATTAACGATTCAATAAAAAATATATATATATTAAAATATAAATAAAATTTTTTTCTTAACTAAAAAAAAAATCAAATACAAATATAATGTATTTGAATATTTAATTATTAATAATTAATTTATAAATTTTCTAAGATATTAATTATTAGTGTTATAAATAAAGAAATTTTGAATATTATCATTTTATATCAATATAATATTATTTAATATATATATATATATATATATATATATATATATATATATATATATATATATATATAATTTTATTACTATATTAAACATTAATTAATTAATAAAAATTTTATTAAATAAATTATTCATGATTTAATATTTATTTATTAAATAATTTTTCTTTAATAAATAATTTATTCTTTAATTATTTTTTAATTAAATAAAGAAAAATTAATAATTATTTTATTTCTTTTATTTATCGTGAATTATTTATCATAAATTTGAATAAATATAATTATATTTATTAAATCTTAATTTTATAATAATATTTATTTTAATTAAAATTAAAATTAATATTATGAAGTTTAATTCAAAAAAAAAAATTAAAAAAGAAAAAAAATTTCCCGTGCTCTTCTCCCCAAAAGATGCTTTGCAATGTTGAGGTCTGCCTTTTTTATGCAGAAAAACATCTGCATATCATGCAACTTCTATCAGTTTTGTTCATCATTTGATATTTTTCCGCTAGAATTTGTTTTCTTTTATGATCTTCATGGAGAAGACTTAGGGTTTCGCCGACGAAGGATACTAACATCTGATGCAGTGTTAGATGAGAAATCCTGCCTTCTGCCTGGAAATAGAAGCTAGAACAATGAAACTGGGAAGAATTATTATGTACAGCATTCAGAGCTAGCGAAATTTTTTATTGAAAACCTCCCCCCTTCGATTCAGTTAAAGCTTGCTTTCAATCATACTGAATCAGAGATAGAGAAGCAGCAGATAGAATTCCTTCTCTGTGATGTTAGAGATTTCAGGTCGTGCTTTGAATCTAACTGCAATGTTGATGGCTGAATTTAGCTGCCAAATCTGATTTAAAATGATTCAACGTTGTTTATAATGACCTGCTTGGTTCGCTTATACTTGCTTTATTATTAGTTCACATTTCTGCCAGGGAAGGGTTAATTGCTGATGGAGAGCCTTTTTTAGTTTTGTTGGGCTATCTGTACTTTCAGAGGTCCAACCGGACATAATGGAAATCAGTGGGAAATGTTATTATTATTGTGTGGCATGTTTTAATAGTGTTTTTTTTTTTTTTTGGAATTAGTTGTAAAATTGTTATATGGAATTCAATTTTTGAAAAGTTTTTGTGATTATTATAAATATTTTAAAATTTTAGGGTTTAGGTTTCCTGGCATGCACTATATTTTAATAATTTTTTGTATTTGAAAATCATTTTTATCACAATTTTTCTTGGAAAGGAAAGTGGTCAAATAATTAAATGTAGTTGTGATTGTTTTTGAAAAAAATTAATAATTTTGAAACTGGCTCAGATGAACTCTTAGATTTAGTAAATTTGAATGATAATTGTAAGCTTAACTCGCCTAAGCGTTCGATGGTGGTAATTATTTTATGAAAAATCTCGAGTCTTAAATTATTACATTAATCTGAGGATATATATATATATATATATAATTAATTGATTTCAAATTTGAAATGCATTTTTTTTTATGCATAGAAAACTAGTTTCTTAAGTTTTTTATTTTTTATTTTTAGAAAAATAGTTATAATTCTCGTGATTGTTCCCCGCGATCTCCACTCCCATGAAATCAATTCTCTTTTTAGCGTGTCCATTCCCTTGATAGGGAGAAGCGTTAGGGTTCCGCGTAAGCCAGAGAACGGAGAACAAGAGATGGAGGATTGATGACAGCAGAAATGCTTGGTAAGATGGCGATGCGCGGAGGCCGTCAAGTCTCCAAAACCGAAGACAATGATCCTCCTGTACCAGGTGATTCCATCGTATCCACCGACGTCACCGTCATCCGCGCCTCAGATGGCGGCGTCGGGTGACACCTTCTCCAGGCGCCGGTCGGCGGTGCTCCACCTTAGGTCGAGTACGTCCCGCGATATTCCGCGACAACCCCGTCCTGGAACGAAGGTCTCTTCTCCTCCAGCTACAGATCTGTTCCATGGTTTTCGATTTCTCCGACACCCGCTAGACTTTTCCTCGAGCTTGTCGATTTCATCCAGTCCGATTCAAGCCTGATCGGTGCCAACTTCTTCCGCTGCCTCCCGCCCGCATCTCACCAATACACTTTCTCGGATAACGCTGATCTGAAGGAATAAGACCTTTTTCTGGATTCCACCTGGCCTCATCTACGGATGGTCTACGAGCTTCTTCTACGTTACGCCGTCTCCTCCGACATTGATGCCAATATCACGAAACGATATATCGATCAATCTTTCCTACTCCGTCTACTCGATCTGATTGAGCCTCAAGACTATACTGCATCGTATCATTAATGGCGTTGCGCTGTCCATGATGGAAGAACACAAGATTTTCCTTGTCGGCACTCTGATTCCTCCCCAGAAGTTAGTACCAGCTTATCGTCTACAGCTGTCTTACTGCATTACCTAGTTTGTGGAGAAGGATTATTTACTGGCGGATATGATCATAAGGGAACTGGTGAAGAATTGGCCCATCACAAATTGTGATAAATTCTTTTGTTGGGGAGCTTGAGGAAGATCTGAAGGTTACCTAGTCTTTGGAGTTTCAGCGCTACGTGGTTCCTTTGTTCAAGCTGATTGCTCACAGTCTCAACAGTCCTCGTTTCCAGGTATTCTTATATCATGCTTGGTTTTTATTAACTTATATGGATGATCTTCGTTTGTGAATCTGCTATCAATATGAATAGAAATTTTCAATGGATTTCACACTTGGACTGCTTGAAGCTGCATCTTGGTTTGCATATTTATGCATGTTAGAATCATAAATATTAAGACCATTATCTAGGAAGTCAATATTATTGTTGTAGGTGTTATTTACTGTTCTCTTTGTTGTATCTATTATAAGTAATGCCTCTATAAGTAAAATTTTTGAAGTCTATAGTTCTTAGAAGCTCTTAGTGTAAGTATTTTAGTTCACAATCAAAAGAATTCATTCATAATTTACAAGGAAAATGTCACATTTTTTATGTTTTATGTTTGGGATCAATTTTGTTTTTTGTTTTTTATTTTATATTTATATTTATTTTTGTTAATGTTTTGTTTCAAAATAAAACATTTTTGATGGTGATAGTTATTTTTCAAAACACTCAAAACACCTTAAAATTATTTTGAGTGTTTTTAAAAATAAAAAATAAAAACACTTCAAAAACATACTTTCATGTAGAGAGTAAATAAATGATCTTAATATTTTTTTATTTTGAAAAGACATAATCAAGTATCAAGAGAATTTATTTGATACGCATTGACATTGAAATACTTGTGTCAAATGTTGAAGGGTAAGAGTTTTCAATATTAATAGATTTACATCAAATATCAATATTGAGTCAATATCTTTTTGTGTTAATTATGTAGATGATTACAAGGTCTTAGTATATATTTTTTGCAGATATAATTCTAATGTTGACAATGTTTAAAATATAGATGACTTTCAATAAGTAGCATAAAAATTGAATATAAAATATATATAATTTTAGTCAATATTGTTAAAAAATAAGACTACAATTCAGAGCTGATGATATTATATAGATTCAAATGTTGGACAATAGAAAAATCATTGATATATATCATGACAAAAATGAGAATGTTGAAATAGATGTATGAAAAAATTGGAAATGATAAATTATTGAATGATTATATTAGAATAATAATTGAAGCGACATTTATTGAATTTAAGAATGATTGTAAAATAGACTTAGGAGATTTTAACATGTACAATGAAGGGTAAATTAAATGAGTAGACAAAATTAATGTTAGAATATTAGGAAGGAGAATGGGTTTGACCTATGATTATATAGACAGATAATTATTAAAAATAATATGCAAAAATATGTTTAACTTAGACAAACACTTCAAGGAACAAATATAAAATGAAGATTCATAAAGCAGACCCTAAATAATTGTGATAATACTAATGATGATGATGTTTTTTTTTCACCAAAAGCTCAAAAGTCAGTGAATTTTATACAAATACCTCTCCTTTTTAGTATACACACAAACACACAGATAGAGACACAGAGACACAACTCCATTTTATATACCACCTAATAATAATGCATGCATAATATTTCTTAAAATGACATAACAGGGCTATAATAATGCATGGACTAGTCAGCCATGGTGAACTTGACAAAACTACACTGAACTCGTTATAATGAACTCCGTCAAAATCATATTAAACTCATTAATTATATTGAACTAGTCATTTATGGTGAACTCACTTTGATCTCACCTGTCTAGTCGACAAATACTTTCATCAACTCGTTAAGGCAATATCCATGTATGCTTATTAGAGTCCTGAACATTATGTCCACATCTCTATAGCAGTCTTATCATGTGCTTTTTGTGAGATCAAGATGTGATTCTTCTAGTAGCACTCAAAATCTTATAATTGTTGGGTCAAAAGGGCAAATTTAGGAGAATGAGAGATCTTTTTGGGCTTTTTTTATGTTTGACAATAAAAAACTTAGAGCTTCTTTGTTTAGAGACTCTCTCTCTCTCTCTCTCTCTCTCTCTCTGTCTTATTGTATTTCTTCTTCTCCAATCATCTACTTGTCTTTAGTTTAGTGAGATCGTGTTAAGTCTTATAATAGGGTCCTAACATCACCAGGGACAAATCTAAATCCAACTTGTAATAGAGAACTGTTGTTCATGACTAAAATCCTAATATTCTTTGTGGAGTCCATCAATACTTACATGGTTGATGACTTTTTAAAATGATTTGCCTTAATTTTTTACACGATAATTATTTTTACAATTATATTTATTAATAAATTTAATCTTAAATTTTTATGTCACACATAAGAACACCTTTTTAATGACAGATAAGATTAGAGAGAATTGCCTTGGATGGTTTGATCCCATAAAACGTCAGCCGACGCCCTTTGTTGAGAAATATAGAGGTAGACCTAAAAAGACTTTGTTATGATGTATAAGAATTGATCTTAGTAATTAAATAAGAATTTGATATTTAATAAGACAATGAAAAAGAAGGATTCATGTAGCTGACCTCACAGTATGATAACTACTTGTTATTATTGTTGTTATTATTGTCGTATGTAATAACATCATATCGTTACTTTCTATCAACCTTCAAACTCTCTGAATATTGACCAAACAAATATGCTTATACTTGCAGGTGACTGAACATGCCCTGTTTTATGAAGCAATGGACACATTGTGACCTTAATCGTTCCCACCATAACATTACAAAGCCATGGAACCAAGCGGTTGAGATGTTCCTCAACATAGATAGCGAGCTGTTTAAGAATATGCCAGCTACTACACTACATAGAGATAGAAGCCAAAGCGATGAACCTGGAAGAGCATTGGCAAATGGGGTGGAGAAAATTGGAAGCTGTAGTAGCGGCAAGTGATGTGTTGCAGGGAGATTCTTTTAAAATTTAGGGCATTTACATACATACTTCATAATTTTTATATATTTATGTATCTAATACTTAAAAAAGGAGCCTAGCATTCTAATATTTAACATCACTTTACAAATATCATTATTATTTTTTAAAAGTGAATATATTTTTTATATGCATAGAAAGGATATTGTAAATGTGAATACTAAATTTTAACTGCTTGGTATAGAAATATAAAGTGTTGTTTGTATGAAAATGTTTTTGAATCGGCTCAAGTCTATATGCTCATTGTCTCTAATGTCTCACTCGCAGTATGCTCTTAATGATCTTGACTCATGATTCAATTGCCATGTATTTAGCTATTGAGCCTCAAAGTTTATGTTTTTATGTTATTGCAGCATCAAAAAGAAAGTCTGAATTTTCCACGAAGCTGAAATATTTGATCTTAGGTGCATTTTCCGGAATCTTATTGTTGAAGCACCGGACTACTATCGATCCATTTTTGGAAACTTCTTTCTATTTCTAGACTTGTAGATAAAGAGAAAATAGATTGAGTTTTCTATCTAGGGCAATTGATCTACTTCCCCCTGCCGGCTGTGTCTCGATCCCGAAAGATGCGGGAGACGGGGTCCTATGGGGATTCCCCTTGGTCTAATTCCACGACGGAGAGTCGGCGTGGCGTAAAATGAAGATTGGGGGATTTAGTACACTAATTGTAATACTCACTTCATCCATCAAGTAAAAAAAATCTTCTTAAATGAAAAAAAAAACATCATTATTATATCAACTAAATAAAGATTAAACAGCTTCCTTTACCGAAAACAGACAAAATTGCCCGGTTTATCTCTTCCTCGTCCTTACAATTTGGTATACTACATCTGGTAAATCACCAGTGTTAAAAAACTGAGTTATATATAAAACAAACATATTTTCCCTACAGGCTCAACTTTACATACAGGACAAAACCTGCTCAATCTAAACCATAAAATTTGAGAAAAAAACAATCATTCTTGTATTTTTCAATCCCGGTTTGATCGCATGAAACAGTATTCTCATGAAATAGAAACTGCCGTTTCAATAGAACAAAGCTTGCAGGAGATTGATAACAAATATAAATATAACTATCCCAGCCATGGATTGCATGAATGATATAATAGCTGCAGCATAGTTGTAGAACAAAATATAGGATCTATGAAGAATCAAACCTTGATGCGCTGGATGTAAGAGATGACAGAAGCCCGGCAGCTGGACCCGGAAGCATGTCGCCAAATGTTGACATGGCAGCTGCTGATTTGTCCTTCAGCTTGCCGACTTGACCGTCAGATAGCATCAGGCCCCATCGCGATGTACTCTCTCCAAATTTGCTTCCAACCTGGTTTGTATGATAAGAGGTTTGCTTAGGCATCTCCTTTACGCTTTTGTTTGATGTAAACAAAAAGGACATAAAGTTTCCATATGATTAAGAGTCTATTTAGTGCAGCTGCAGTTTCTTTATAAAGATAATTATAAAACTACGATGGAGAAATCGATTTTTTTGAAAAGTTACTATAAATGAAACTAAATGAATGAATATAATTCAACAAACTTACAATTAAATGAACCAATTCAATACATTTTAATAACTCTAGTTCCAAAAATATTCACTACCTATATATATATATATATATATATATATATATATATATATATATATATATATATATATATATATATATTTAAAAACAACCATAAAGCTAGCGGTCAAAGGTGCTGTGATTGCTTTTGTAAAACAAAATAACTGCAAAGCTATCCTAAACAAACCCTAAAGTATTTGTTTCTGTTTTTCTATTGTGAGTTAAAGATGACATTTTAGAAAATGACTGGTATTCCATTTCAAATTCCACTTTGTCAATAGGCTAACATCACATCATATGACATCCTTGCCACATAAAGTTTGCAGCTGCAGAAAAACCTTATATGTACTCAGGTTCATACTGTTTCTATCCAACCTTTTCAAAGACACGACTAAGAAATTTTACATGTTCTCTTTCTCTAAAGATCGCTCAATTATCAAGATAGCAGGGTGATCAGCAGGAGCTTTTTTGATTAACATGATCAGTTGACTTTACAAATTAAATTTTTAACTAAACCTGTTTAACAAGGAATAATCATATTGACTGGTAATGAAACATCATACATTGGTTAGTTTTCGGTTATGATTCTATTAACCTGTATTCCTAGTTTTAAGATTATAAAATATGGTATGAACACAAACAAGCAAGTAGGAATGCTACTTCAAAAATAAAAGATAAAAATCTTGACAAGCATTCCAGGATTAGTAACTGTAATGGAGTGAAAGTGTGCCCAGGAAAGAAAACATAAATTTATTATTATGGGATTAAAGAGAATGTTGCTACCTGGGTCATTAAGGACTTGAGCAGTGGTGTCGCTACTCCAAAGTTCAATGAATCATCAAAATCAGCCTTCGGAGACCGTTCACCATTTGAATATGTTGACCATGGGCTCTTAGAAGATGGGTCATCTATAGATGTTTGAAGCACAGATTTATGTGCACCTCTTGATGACAGGGCGGGAGCACTGGAAAAAGCTTAAACATATGAGAAAATAAAAGCTACAGATGGCATTTACAGCAGGATAAAAAAAAAAACATGAATACGAACATGTTTATTCCATTTGAAAATAAATATATTATCTCAGTTGCCAAAAAATTCAATGCTAATAATATTTATCCCTGGAGATTATCAAAACGATAGTGGATTTTTTCCACTCATGTAAGAGAACATCATAGCTCAATAATCTCTATACCTATGCCAAGAATAATAATAATAATTTCTTTTAGAATGTTTGGTGAAATGCACAAATTGATGTAAATTCAATCTCAGAACATTGGCAATAATTTTCAAGATCTTTATCAAATAAATTAGCAAACACCTTCAATAATTATGTTGTTTCTCAATAATATATTCTTAAGGTTGGCTGACATATGGTGGAAATTAATCCATTTCATTTAAAGCGCTCAAAATAACGCCTTTCAACAAACAGTTTATGGTGGTCAAATCTTTCTATTCATTCTTGAAGGATGAAAGAGTTCAATATACCTCGAGATTTTGAATTTATAATTATATTATACCTTCTAAAACTTTGAGGCTTGACTGGATTATTTATATGATTCTTAGCAGAGTTTCTCTGTATAACAGAGGTGTCATCTAATCATCTATGAAATGTGGGAAGAAAAATTGGTTGATGGCTTCCAAGATCTTCATAGGTGGCTCTACAATATTTTGAATATTTGCACTATTTGATAACTTGGACTTCTTTTCACCACTTAGAGAATTAATTTCATCAAGAAAAGCTTTAAGGACATTGAAATGCTTTCATCATCT
The DNA here is from genome assembly GCA_021442155.1 of Cymbidium sinense. Classification (NCBI taxonomy): domain Eukaryota; kingdom Viridiplantae; phylum Streptophyta; class Magnoliopsida; order Asparagales; family Orchidaceae; genus Cymbidium; species Cymbidium sinense. The sequence goes on from CM038222.1 coordinate 65,934,983, forward strand.
CTTGCATTAATTTCATTTGGAGATAAAGGAAAGTTTGATACTTTTCCAACATGGAAAAAACAGGGAGAACGTCCTATATTTTAACTTATCAATCTTGTCTATTTTTAGATCAACAATGCTCAAGTGGAAAAAAGCATTCAAGAGATTCCTTTGCCATCTAGACCTTTTAGAGCTTTTATCAAGTACTATTTGAGTTTTTGCATTTTTTTATTATTTTCAACTTAGGTGATGTAATGATCTTGTTTTCTTATTTAAAATTTCTTTTTTTTTTAATTAATGAGAAGGATTCATTCAACTTTTCAGAGGAAAAAAACAACAAAAAAGCATATATCCAAACTACAGTAAGCTGGGAAGCACTAATTAAGCAAATTCAACTGGTCAAATTGTCCACAGTCCTTTAAAAGCGACCCTTGACATCTTAGAGAAGAAAGAGTGATCTCAATCTCGATTAACTCCTTATGGGCCTTGACACTTCTTCCTTGCTCTCTTTCCCAGTTTATTGGAGGAGATCTCAACATCAGGTTTGCCATAGAGGCAATCGGATAGACAACAATTGAATGGTATGGAAAACAATGACTAGAGTGCTCACAACGTAAGCGTTGCCTGTCTCCAGGAGTAAAACCTACTATAGGATAGATAGTCAGGATAAAGTACATGATAGGTTGTCATGCTATTCAACCTTTTTTCCTTCGAAAAGAAAGAGGCATTATTTTAAAAGTCATGAAGAGCACGTTCCATAATGGCTCTCCTAGACCATAGACCCTTTTTTTCTACTGGGATACGAAACCTCAAGCCTCTTCTTTGGCTTCCCATTATAATCTTCACCTGAATCTAATCTCCAAACAAGAAAAATGATCCAAAAATGAGTCATTGTGGAAGTTGTCATCCTCAATCCCCTCGATAGTACGATCATCATCACCATGTTTGCCATTGCTACCTCCAAATTGCAAGGAATTTTGCTAAATAGTTGGCATACTTTTTGAACGATTGTTAAGTAGACAAAACTCAAACTAACATGTAGCATATAGATGAATTGTCCTTGATCACTAGAGGGCATTACGGGTTCACCAATGAGTGAGTAAAGGGATCGACCTAATGGGCTAAGATTCAACCATTTGACACTATTAGCCAAAAAAAAAGTTTTTATTTTTTTATTTTTACCTAAGACCATTACTTGGATACCAATGTTGGAATGGTCATGATGGTTAAAACAAGTAATATAGACGAAGCACAATAACATTTCAGAGATTGAGAGAGAAATTATCCCCAAGAGAGTGATACAAATCTATGATTTTTGAAAGAGTCTAACAAGTTTTTTACTCCATACAACTAGATCAAGTGAGATGTATTAAAGATGAAAATCATAAAATATTTTTCTTAAAAAAAGATATAAAAAAATAAGTGGATGAGGCATTTTGATAAATTTTTCAATGAATGATATGAAAATATGATTGATTTTAACAACCTTAATACCATAAACAAAAATAGAGAATTTTATTTTTATCGCCGTATTAGAAAATTTGAAGTTGGAGAAGCTTTAAAGAAAATGAAGTGTGAAAAAATAGTAGTACTTGATGATATTTCAATAGAAGTGTAAAAATGTTTAGGAGATCAAAAAAATTATTGGCTTACAAATCTTTTTAATATTATTTTAAAGACTAAAAAGATGTCAGATGAGTGGAAAAAGAATTTGTGTGTTTCTATATTTAAGAATAAATCTGATGCACAAGAGTGTGCAAATTATAGAGGAATTAAGTTAATGTGTCATACATTAAAATTATGGGAGGGAGTAATTGAGCATAAATTACGATGTGATAGAAAAATTTCTCAAAATCAGTTTGGTTTCATGCCAGGTAGATCTACTATGGATGCCATACATTTGTTAAGAGGTTTGATGGAGAAGTATACAGAAAGTAAGGAGGATCTACATATGATATTTGTTGATTTAGAGAAAGTTTATGATAAAATTTCAAGAGATGTTCTTTGAAGAAAAAAAAAAAGAGTTAATATTAGTTATATTCGTTATTAAGGATATATTTTAGAGTTTACTATCAAAACAGGATTGATAAAATATTTTCCTATTTCAATTGAATTACATCAAGGAACTGATTTAAGCCCTTAAATTTTTTGCTTTAGTTATAGATGTTCTTACTAGGCATTTACTCGAGAAGATGTATCTTGGTATATGCTTTTTGCTAATAATATTCTTCTTGTTGATAAGACTAGAAAGGGAGTCCAAGAGAAACTTGAATTATGGAAGTTAACCTTAGAGTCTAAAGGTTTTAGTTTGAGTAGATCTAAAATTGAATATATGGAGTGTAATGTTAGTTGTAGAAGTTCTAGTGGTGGAGTTGTGATATTGGACGATCAAGTCATTAAAAAGAGTGAGCGATTCAGATATCTAGGCTCTATTATTCAAAATGATGGTGAAATAGATGGAGATGTTATTAGTAGAATTCAAGTTGGATGGTTGAAGTGGAGGAATGCATTTGCTATTGTGTGATAGAAAAGTACCGATTAGACTTAAGGGAAAATTGTATAAGATGGTGGTAAGACCTGCAATGATTTATTGTGCAGAATGTTGACCAATAAAAGAGAAGTATAAGACTAAGTTAAATGTTGCAGAGATGAGGATGCTCCGATGGCTAAGATAAAATGCGAAATGAGTATGTTCAAGAAATAATTGGAGTAGTTTACAAGATTAGAGATTGCTTGATGGTTTGGCCACATAAAGTGTCCAAAATTAAGAGAGTAGATGTAGATTTGCCTTTAAGAAGAAAGGTAGAGGTAGATTTAAAAAGACTTGGTTAAGACGTATAAAAAATGATCTTAATTTACTTGAATTAAATGAAAATTTGACACATAATAAAGCATAATGGAGAAGAAGGATTCATATAACCGACCCCACATAGTGGGATAAAGGGTTGTTGTTATTGTACTGAGGTAGAGGCCAAAGGGTTACAAAGGCCAACAAATCTAATAATCATGAGTACCAATGGAAAATATATAATGATAAATGTCTCATGGAATTATCATATCGAAAGACAACACAACAACAACAACAACAACAAGCCTTAATCCCGCTAGGTGGGGTTGGCTACATGAATCCTTCGCCATGGTCCCATTATGTGTCAAATTCATTTAATTCAAGATACTAAGATCATTTTTTTATACATCTTAACCAAGTCTTTTAGTCTCTCTACCTTCTTAACATAAGCAAAATCTACTCTCCTAATCGGTCATCGCCGACGCTTTATGTGGCCAAACCATCTAAGGCAACTCTCCTAATCTTATCTACCAGGAGCTACTCCAACTTTTTCCAACATACTCATTTTGCATTCTATCTCTAAGGGCCACTCATCCACGAGCATCCTCATCTCGCACTTAACTTCTTATGTTTCTTTTATTGGCCAACATTCTACCATAAGTCATGCAAGTCTTACCACCATCTTATAAAATTTTTCCTTAAGTTAGTGGAACTTTCATCACGCCGATGCATTCCTCTCCACTTCAACCATCCAACTTGAATTCTACTAATAACATCTCCATCTATTTCACCATCATTTTGAACAATAGAGCCTAAATATCAATCACTCTTATTAATGACTTGATCACCTAAAGTCACAACACTACCACTAAAACTTCTACAACTAAAATTACACTCCATATATTCAGTTTTAGATCTACTTAAACGAAAACCTTTAGACTCTAAAGTTGACCTCCATAATTCAAGTTTTTGTTGGACTCCCTCTTCTTGTAAATGCCTCGTAAGAACATCCATAACGAAAGACAATACATGACTTATTATAGATATGAGAGATAAAAAATTCCAGCAGGTATACAAACCCCCATAGATAATTATCTCTCTAGATACATCACTTAAGAATACTCTTGATTAAGAATTATTATTACAATTTAGATAATATAGTTTAGGTAAAGTTATAGACGTGCCACAAAAGACTTCATCATGTGATTTGGCTCTCTCAAAGTATCGATTTTTGTATCCATTGGCTGCCTTGGGAGAATGGTCCCGAGATACTCAACCTAAATATCATCAAGATATGCAACAATGATATATTCATCTCAATAATAAAAGAGCCAAAGCTAATGCATAAATGTGTGGAGTAGCTCAAAAGATAAGGTTGCCAATCTTTCGAGCCACTCAAGTCATTATTAACCTTACAACCTAAGCATTGCTCTCTTACAAGAGTAATTAGCAAGTCTTAAATAAAGAGACATGAAGTATGGCAAGTGAACCTTCTCAGAAGAAGCTCAAAGGTAGAGGGGATAGATTAGAAGAAAAGAGATATCTTCTCAAGGATGTAAGATAGTCTAAAAGAACTCTTCAAATTATAAATCAAGGATATAAGCATAAGATTAGGATTATGACTACCAAAGAAGTACATCTTGAGAAATGATAACAATAAATTAGGAGATTCTCAACCCTTTGAGAGAGGGCTTCCTAAGAAATAATTATAGGAATTGAATAAGGTTTCCATAAAGATGCACAACAACAACAAGAAGCCTTTATCCTACTTGATGCTACATGAATCCTTCTCCTCCATTGTGTCCTTATGTGTCAAATTCTCATTTAATTCAAGTATACTAAGGTCATTTTTATACATCTTAACCGTGTCTTTTTTCTACCTCATCTTTCTTAACATAAGGCAAATCTAATACTCTCTCTAATCGTCATCTGACGGTGACGCTTTATGTGGCTAAACCATCTAAGGCACTCTCTAATCTTATCACACCTGCTATTCCAACTTTTTCCCGAACATCCTCATTTCTAAAATTTAAGGTTACAAGGATAAATTCATCATTTCAAAGTTGCTTTGAATTAAATCTTGCCTTGGACAAAAGGTACAATTTCATAGATAAGCTAAGGAATGATTAATGCAAGAGTAATATGGTTCCTTGAAGAGACAACAAAGTGAAGTCATCCACTGGGGGTAGAAGAGATAATGAAAATCAAAGTTCACACCCTCTCAATCCTTAAATTAATACGTTCAAAAAGTAGTTTGTCCGACAACACATCATATAGCATTTAGAAGGTATCATATATAAAGTATTATATTTATATTAAAAAAACATTAAACAATCTTTATGATACATCAATATTTATTACAAAGCATTTGAATAAATGTTTAAAGCAATATACATTAGTTTTCTAGGAATAACATCATAAGTGAGAAAACATCTGAGAGTGCATAACTTGCCTTGAAGATGTGTAAGAAAATTTTGAGAGGTGCATATGAACGACCAATTAATTGTCTGCTCAATACACAACCTAATAAACTATCAAGAGGCCATAAGAAGAGTAACTCAAGGCATTTGATAATGATTCACGTTAGTGCTCATGGAGCTAATGATAGCAAGATTTAAAGAGGGGAATGGTGAAACAAAAAATCTATAAAGAAAAATTGAAATTAAAGCTCAATTTTTTGAACTAACAAAAATGACAACAACACCAAGCCTTTATCCCACTCAATTTTTGATCTAACCTAAGAAGAAATTTTTAAATAAAAAATTTGTTTAAAAAAAAAAATCTCAAGACCAAAAATAAAACACCTTTACTCTTGCTATTATGATTATGCACTTTAAATTGTGCATGATGCATCACGCTTCACATTAATATTCAACTGATTGCAAATTCCTTCTCAATATATTATATCAATCAACTCATCATCAATCCTCACATATTCTTTATCATCATTGTTGAAAATAAATTTAAATTTAAATCTATATATATGATCAAATTTCATTTAATTCTAATAAAATAAAATAATTTTTTATGCTACCTAATCAAATCTTCTTAGGTATACTGAGACCTTTCGTAAATTATGGATAGATTCAAAAAAAATTATTTTTGATGAGCTTAATTTAAAATTGCTCCAATTAAAATTTTAAGCATAACTTTTCTTGATTTATAAAGTATTAAAGATTTAACTTATTTGGAAGGTGAAAAATAGCATCAATTTTTAATGAATAGCATCCAACAACTCTAGGACCCAAGGCTGAATAACACACCAAAAGTTCTATAAAATATTTTGTAAATTTATTATTTATTTCTTGAAGTTTAATACTTAAAGTGGCTATAAAAATATCACTTTTATGATAATGCTCAACTATAACATTGTCCTTTGTATGATTAGAGCATCTTCAAACTCTAGAATATGAAGCATTCATATTTGGAATATATACCTCTCACTATTTATCAAATAATTTCATCTTTTGAAGCAAAGAATCCCATCCTCTCTCTCTCTCTCTCTCTCTCTTAAAAACTTCAAGTAAAACAACACAAGTGACATCACATATGTTAATCAAACTATAGAGAGAATTCAAACATGACTCCAATGTTTATCTTCATCATGCTTTAAGATGCCTCCTTGATTTTGTCCACTACCATTGCAACAATTTCTATAATTTTAGTTTCTGGAGCAATGTTCAAGTGATCTTATCTTTCATAAGACGAACAAACCAAATCAATTATAATTGTCTAATAGATTAATAATTAGCAAATTGAATTAACATATATTGGCGCTAATACTAATGCCAACTAAAGTCTATATGTCAAATAATAGATATAATGCATTAAAGTTTAATCATTTATAGATAAAACTCTTAATCCATTTCACTCGCCCAACCGACCTCAAATGTCTTGCATATCAACATTATGATGTGAAAGTGCATCATGATTTTTTTTTCAAAGTTGATGTACTACTACCTCAACACAATAATATCAAATAATCACTTCTTTGTTTATCTCAAAATTCATAAACTATAACAACACTAATCTTAAATTATAAACTTTTAAGTTTCATAAAAGAAAAAAGAAGAAATCTCATTTTTAATTTTTAGAAAATATGCATACAATATTTTTAAAAGTATCATGTGACATCACTGCATCAAAATTGATACTATAAAAAGCAAATAACTTTATCAATTTAGCAAAATTACCTAAAACCCTAAACTTCTATCATAACCTCTAAAAGCACAACTTTAAAATGCAAACTACTTTGGCAGGAAGGGTAGAATACAAGGATTTTGAGAATTTGGTTTTTTTTTTTAATTTTAACAATTTCTTAAATTCTTATCAGAAATAAAAAATATATATTAAAATTAACTGATAATAGGATGATATTAAAAAATATATGATTAATTGCTAAATTTAAAATATGGTTTATATTAAATTATAATTATGCCTTTATGTTTGTGATGGCAAAAATTTTAATATAATACATAATATTAAGAGTTTACTCCAAATTTAATTATAAGTGACCCTTTGAACCATTTCCTGATTCCACAAAAGGAGCCGTAGTAGCTCACTCATTGAGTTGGCAAACATGATAAGTAAAGTTTTGGCTGCAAGTATCGCAAAGATGCAATGCCGACATAATAGATGGAGGCATGAGATTCACAAACATTGTCAGTTGTTGCATTGTGATTGTGGGGCTCAGAGTCATCGCTATCTTCCAAAGCTCGCATAATAAGGCGTTCTCCTGCAAAATATCCTATTAAAAATCTTCTGTGGATAAACCTGTAGGACATTTTATAGCAGATGGTATGGTTAGCTTTTCCTCTCATCCTAGGATGGTGAGTAAAGGAAGAGTCACTAAATGGCAAGTTCAATCAGGGCTTGAGATTGGCTGGGAAATATATTGAGAGAAGAAAATGAGGCGGTGGAAAGAAGTTATATTTGTTACAGAGGGTTGAAAATGCCTGAAAATCAAAAGCTATATTTTCCTTTGCTCATTGTGTCACCCCCCTTACTGTTTGAGTTCATGTTGTTAGTCTTGCCTTTGTGTAGGATGTTTTTCTCCTTTGCATTCCTACGAGCTAAATAGAGATTTCTGAGTTTTCATGATAAAAAGGAGCAGCAATCAGGTGAGGCCAGGAGGGTGTGGTAAAGTTTATCGTGTGTGACATCTTGTTCAAGGGTGTACTTGAGGTTGCACATGACGTTGTGAAGGATTACCCATGATATGGGCCATATATAGAATGCGGATGATACAAAATAATGCGTATTGCTAGTGTTGTCAACATCTTTCCTATTTTGAAAAAAAGATCTGATGATCCATAAAAGTACACAAAATAAACTAAAGTGAGGGTTCCCAAACGTTGACCTTTTTGGTAGAATAAGGTTGGCTACTTGGTTAAGAAGATAAGAGAATATAGGGTCAACTTCCCTTTAGAAGTGGATCAGGTTCACCGTTCAAAGCAAAGAGTTCTGCATACAAAGATGAAATGACTACCTAAGTAAATTGCTAATTGAGACAACTTCCATGGAGAAAGATAATTTCGGTAACTAATTCAGTAAAAAGGTTGTTGACAGAAAATATATAGATTCTTGATGATATCTTACATTATTTTATGATTGCGATAAGTAAAATATACTATAAAATTATACTTCAAAAATATCTTTTATATGTTATCCAATCATCTTAGTATTTTTTGCCTGCTTAATGAATAGTTAAATTATCTTGAAAATCAACAAAAACTCGATCCACCTATAATTCTTATGTTGTAGATCATAATCAACAATATAATCTTTAGAATGAAATTTATATAAAGAGGTTGATTTAAAATAAAATTAGGAGAAAAATAGTCATTCTTGTCCTCTGAGAAAAAAAAATCTTTCTCAATTCTAATACATAACAATTTGTTCATGATTAATCACAGATAGAATCAAGTGATTACTGAAAGATCTAATTATTCTCCAAAATTTGCTTCAACCTTCTAACCATCAAACAACCAAAAATGTATCGCAACTTATGGAGCAAGCATTTGACTTGATACAACAGCTAATCTAGGTAAATGACATTGGCGTGTCTTCGAAAATATACATTTTGAATATATATATATACATATATATATATATATATATATATATATATATATATATATACATATATATATATATATATATATATACATATATATATATATATATATATACATATATATATATATATATATATATATATATATATATATACATATATATATATATATACATATAAGAAATGAAGCAATCATGATTGCAGTAAGGAAATTACCTAATTGGAAGGTACTTGAATCTTGGAACTGTAGAACATCTCAGTATATTTGATTCTGTGTTGGACTTTGTAGGTAATTTTTGAACCGCATCAATATAGAGACGATTAAGCTGAATAAAGAACCCAAAGAGTACAGAGCATCGTTTGTAAGCCTGCTTTTCATTCTCCCAAAGGTAAGGCTCATACCTATCGATTATGGAATGAAAGATTATAATGCATAGAAAAAAGAAAAGAAAGTTATAAAGTAGATCTTCTAGTTGAATAATATATTACATACATTTAGCATGTAAAAATTATTACCAAAAAATAATAGATTCTTCAAAAAATCATCTATGCTACTTTTGGAACGTCATTATGGTGAAACAAGTAAACTTAAATATGTTGGAGATCTTACGTTGCCCAATCAATGGGATCCAATTTTTGTGATAACCTATTGTTTAGCCCTGAAACAGTCTCCATAAAACTTTTGTCTGACGGTAACATAAGTTTTCTCCTTCCAGGGAGCTGGAGCAATTCATCACTGATGGAGTTTGCATCCTTGCCTCCAGAAAGAACATCAGCAGAAAAGCGCAAGTCAAACATAATCTGCAGAACACCTTTTTCCGATATATGTGATTCAGGGCCCTCCACATTTGCAAGGAAGTTTTCATAGACATTAATAACCTGTGCAACAATTGGATTAGTGCGCTCATGACAATGATCAATGAAAGAAATAGCAAACTTTAAAAAACATTATGATTTATATAAATAACATGAAGGCAACAACTATGAAATACGAAGCTCAGAAAGCAGCCTACTAAAAATATAGAATTTCAATTAAAAACCCGTTGAAAAAACATCTTAGGTGACATAAAATCAAGAACACATAATATTAAAGCATAACTATATGAAACAAGCCACTTCAATAATGGTGAAACAAAATCACAAACAGTAATATCAAAAGAAAATTATAACATATCAAGATCAACAACATGAACTTAAAAAGGTGCGGTTGTATCCAATTTGCACATACTACTACCACAAATTTGCTGTGTTCAAGTTAATATATGATCAAGAGGTTAATAATCAAAATACCACGCAAACCATGCCAATTAATGCCTTTTGAAAAATTATGTGCTGATGGACGAAAATGAAACTGCAATGTCAAGAAATAGTGATAACATTTAAGCATATCAGAGAAACTATATCATGATAAAAATAACAAAACTGATACGCTCTGATGTTAATAACTCGAGTCAAGTTCACTTTTCACATTAACAAATAATGGTGATCCATGCTGATTTATAAATATATGAATAAAGGTGAAAAAATTTGAATAATTTTGTGCACATTATAAGTGCCTCGAAATCGCACCCTACTAAAAGCTGCCACAATGATCCAAGGAAAAAAGTAACCATGAAATCTGAAGAAAATCACTGTTAGGTTTTCAATCGCAAAACATTCAGGTGGAATTCAATCAGGCAGCCCACGTGGCCTCAACTGTTTCATTACACAGAATCATCCCTTATTTGCAGCAAGCGGCAAAAAAAAAAAAAAACAGCCTACCTATATTAAATCAGGGAGCAGCAAGAAATCAATTAAGTTGAGAACAAAGCCATGAATCATAGATAAGCCGTATAACGGTATTAGCAGCAAAAATAGACAGCTTACCTTCTTTAACAATTCAGAGGCAAAATTTTGCAGGATAACTTTATCGAGAACATGCCCTCCAACTTTATGAATTTCTTGGCATGCTTGGAACAGTAAAGATATAATGTATTGTGAAGCCATGGAAGGAAGGGCGATTTGCATCTCTAAATGACCATCAGCAGGTTCTTCTTGCTTGATCACAGTCACTTCCCAACCCTATTTAAAGAACAATACATCACTCATAGAATCATAAAAGCAAGTAAAAGTACAAATGAATGCTGCATTGGTATATGAACTGGCTAAGAAACAGTTAGACATAGAACAAACAACAACACAGTAATGGAAACATGAAATTTTATCACATCTGACATCTTCAGCAAATAGATGTGTCCATTACAATATACCTATCCAATATACATTTAAAGCTGAAGATACATTGCACTCAATTAAATGATGCCATATGGATTTCTTAATAATGCTTAATTTCTAAATTTCTTGTTAAATCATGACTAAATTAATCATGGTCGAGCCTGGCACGGCTAAAGACTAATAAGAAGTAGAAAAAGAAATGAAAAACCAAAAGGAGTCTGCTGAAATAACTTTCATTACTGCAAATACTTTGCAGTAATTCAAGATGCTTTATTAGCCCAAGTTTTAACAGTGATTTTATGAGTATGGATTATGGAAGATCATCAAATCAATTACAACCAAGTAATTTCCTAGAACTGTAAAGTTAACTATTTTGCAAGTAAAACATTATTACAATTTTTTTGTGACACAGATGATGGTTCTTTACCTTCCCGTTGTGACACTCACTAATGAACCTTCCAATTTATAAAATTTAATGTCTTAGTATTCTGTAAGAAGTTGCATCCAGCAGTCTAAGAAAACTGATGCTTCATTATCTATTGTTAGTGCTTACATTCTAAATGTCCCCCTTAAAATGAAAACTGTAGCCCTTGTTCAATAAATGCCCCAGATTTTTACTTATTCCCTAAGAATCTAGTCTTTTACATAATTAAAACCTGCTCTCATTCTATACACAAAGTACGTATTTTGCACTCAACTTTCATGTGCGTATAATACTCTTGGACCCATTTCTTAGTTCTTAGTAAAACTTGTATCACTACAGCATTGTTAACCTTAACAAAGCCTATACGCATCACAACAAAGATTGCTAGCATCAAATTAAGTATATTAATCAGTTGAAGCACATACATCCCATCCATGTTTTAAAGTAGAAAACAAAAATGCACGATAACACAACTTATTTCACACTAACTGATGTCAGAAGAAGTACTAGAATATGTTCTCAAGAATATGCATACTAGATTGACTATTGCAACAACTACCAATTCCATCAACTAATAATTGATCTAAATTCTAAGTATTAATTAAGTAAACAATATAAAACATACAAAAAAAAGGTAAAGAAAATTCATGCTACTGAAATGTTGAAATAAAATCCTCATCTAGAGTCATTTTAATTCACGATTTGCATAACACAAAATTTCTTTGAGAACTGATTTATGGAATGAAACAAGATTTAAAACTTCAGTCTAACTCACTTGACTGACTTTGAAACAAACAACAATCTCAAATTATACAACTCTTTTGCCTAAACCAGTTTGATAGCTATACCTTAGGAAAGGAGACACTATGGATAGCTATACCGTAGGAAAGAGATGCTATGGATAGCTATACCTTAACAAATGGACGAGTCATTAACCACCCAAACATGACATGATGCTACCAACAATACCCACATCAACAAGTTTGATTGGGTCTGCCAAGTTGCATTAGGCAGAATCAATCCAATATATCTCTATCACGACTGATCAAGGTCGAGGTACATCCAAGATCATTTAATCAAAATCTCCACTATCATTTTAATTTCTAAAGAATTTAAGCTGTCAATATAACCCAAAAAGGTTTCATATAAATTCTAAACTTTTAGCACTTAAAAAGATCCTTATATTCTATAGAATTCAAGTTCGGAATCCAAATGTGGATCTTGAAGGTGATCCCATAGGATGCTTCTCACAAGGGAGAATGACCTTTAGAGAAGCTTTAACTCATTTTTGGTGAATTATAAGCAATTACAAGAGGCCTAAATTTCTCTAATTCTTAGTAAATGAAATGTAGCAAGCATACAGCAAACATGAATACTAATCTCATGCAACGTCTTGTTCTATTCTTATGTTTGTAAACATCACATAGGGGTGTATAGTTTCAATGAATGAAATTAATCGATGAGCTCAAATGACTAGAAATACTATTTTCTGAACAAACTTCATATGCCCTTCCTCGTTTTCATTCTAAATATTTTCCCTTACTGTTTTTTCTATTTATCTTATATCCACATTTATTTGTAGGTTTCAAATTCATATTTTTTACAAGATTTAATTTCATGATTACACACTTTTTCTCTTTAATAGTTGCATATTACACATTGATAGAGTTTTGATTTTTTTTTAAATTGTATCAAATTTAATTGAAACAATACTTGAGTAATAGAAATCAAATTCACATCCACAAAGTTGAACAATATGGTACATAAAAAATCATTTATTAACACACCAATGAATTGAACATGCTCAAGAGAATTAATCAAAATATTTCATAATCAATAATTCGACTCAACAATTGTAAAATTCCTCACTTCAACGCATAAAAAAATTGAAATGATTGACGGATGAAAAGTTGACCAAAATTTTTCCTTATTACATCATACATTAGAAGTTATTTATATTTGAAAAAGCCCATTTCATTTGTAACACCAAAAAGACAGCTAGATGTGCGATAGCTACTTGGTTAAATTAGCATTTACAGAATCTATAATCTAACACTGACTGAATATCTCAAGTGGAGAAAAACAATGATTTTTAAAGGATGTTTCAGATATCATTTAAATGTAAAAATTATCATTAAATATTCTTATGATTAGTAAGTTTAGTAGTATAAAAAGGAAGTATTATCAAAAGTCTATATTACAGTTAAACACAATTTATCTAAGCTTTCTGCACTAAATATAACTAAAATTACATTTTCGCAGCAACAAAAATAACAATGATAAACAACATCCCTAGCCATCTATGCTACTATTAGGGATGCTGGGGGCATTCCAGTAGTTTCAATATAAAATTTAAAATTTTCACATTACCCACCAAAAGCTAATATAATATGCAATATTGGTCAATCTCCAATCCTATTTTTCATCTTCTCTAATATGAGCTAGCAAACTGAATTTTGCATATTACCATTATAGACCTGAAGTTAATCTTGTCATTTCAACAATCTTCAAAAACTTAAAAAAGGGGGAAAAAGAGCTATGCTCTTCAATAGTCAATTATCTTAGTCATTTCAATTCTCACTTCACACAACCATGCAAAATTTGATTTACACTATGAAGGTCAAATTTGTCAAGCTTTTTAATGTCACAAACTAGGTTGATCATTTAAGTCTTATAGAATTAGTAGTGCGCCAGTTCTACAGCAACAAATTGTTCTTGACATTTCTTCACTTAAAAAACTAGTGGAAAAAAGGCAACTAGAAAAAAAAAAAACTAAGTCCTCTACTTGGCCTATAAGTTCATGTTTTTGGCAAGTCCATTGAGATACCAAGGCAGTCAAATAGTCAATATCATGAGCAAACCAATCATGCCACAAGACATAAGTAAATATCCTTTGTAAGATGCGTAGAAAAAACTTTCCATGAATGGCAGCTAGCATATTTGAGATTAAAAAAGATAAATATTACCTCAAAGATATAATAACATAAACGGTATTAAAACAAGAATGCCAAATGTTCCCCAAATATACTAGCATTAGAAGAACAGAGATGCAAGATGGGAATCTAGCAATTCTGACGAAAAAAAATACACATACTCTCAGAGGATTTGTCACGGAAAGAGCATCATCATGATTGAGATTGCTGGACAAAATAATAGATAGCTCATTGGAAACCCAAATAATCCATAAGCTATGAGCTCTGATGCAAAGATCTTGAAGTTTTGCACTCAACTCTTCATGTTTCAGGTTTGCACTGTTGTCAAGAGTAAATAATGCAACAGCAGCTGAAAAAGCTTGCCGTCTAGGGGTTTCAAGAGAAGGCCTTCCAGGACTTGGAGGGCTATCAAAAGCAGGTCTTCTAGGGCTAAAAGATATTGGAGAGTTAAAAGTTTCTTTGGATTGTTTGGATAGAGGTGAGGCCAAGCTAGTATATGCTGAGCCAGTTGTTTCCTTAATCCATTGCCTTGGAGAACCAAGTATGAGTGGGATATGACTTGAATGGTTTCGCAATGCATACAAAAGACGTCCAAGAAAAAGAGACCTCTCAACAATTACTCTCATGCTGTTGTTAACTAATGAAACAGTGAGGCTGCGCAGCTCTTCTTCAATCTCACCTAATAGGGCAGACACTGCCTTGTAACATTTATCTTGAATATGTGGTGCTAGTTCCTTTAATCTTATTGTAGAATTGCGTGATTCTATAAAGCACAAAAGATCATCCAAAATGCTACTCAATCTCTTATCTATTAGATCTCTAATTCGGCTAACTTCTGGTCCAAAATAAGTATTGAGACAGTTGTGGAAGTCATTCTCATCAACAGCTGGCTTGAAGTTCAGGGAAATTCCTGTTCTCTTTTGATTAACCTCCGAAAACCATGCTCCACCACCTTTTGATGATTTCTTCAAGTATTCATAGAAATCCTTTGCACCATTAGGACCTGATACAATTGCTTCAACTGAACCCTTAACACTAACCTCTTTTGTCAAGTCCTCAAATCCAGATTGCACAATTTCTTTCATCCTCAGCAGGAATGCTTGTTCCATTTTATCCTCAAAGATATCCTTGCCATCTTTCAGAATAAGCCCACAGATTTGTTTCCAAGGGGACTTGATATCAGAACCAAAGACACCTCTGAGCCACTCCTCCAAGCTCTCCTCCAATCCCTCTTTTCCATCCAATGCCACCCGAATCATCTTCTCAGCAGTAACTAGCCCTTCACCGCTTGAAATGGTTTTAATTATCCCTTTACCATTCGATGACCCTCCAAAGATCTCATTACAACAACCATGCAGCCAGGAAGAACATGCCTGACTGACAAATTCCGGGTCCAGCAAAACCATCACTGATTCCAGCTTCTCCCTGTGGGATTTCCAAAGCTTCACCTCCTCCTCCGGGTTGGGGATTCCTCCAAACAGTTGCGACCCAGGGGGTGAACCAAGCACCATTTTGTAAAACAGTGGCATCTCATTTAACGCATGGCAAAAGAGTTGTCCTACTTGCCCTAAACTAGCCCTAATTATCCTCGCCACATCGCAGATCACCGCCGTAGACGAATCGGGACTGCCATCCGCCACTGAGCTAATAAGTTTCTGCGAGATCCACGCCCGTCTCGAGTCAAGGAAGATGTCTAGAACCTGCTTGGGGTTGAGATCATCAATGGTGGCAGCAGCGGCAAGAGCATCAGCGTATGCAGATACAGTAAGGCCACGGTCCATGAGGCGATCCCGGCTGCGCTGCGAGATTTGGGCTGTGAAGCTCTCCACAATCTGCCACTGGTGCTGCAATAGTGGGAAGCGAGAGAAAACGTCTGGATCGGCGGCGGCTGTTGAAATGAGACCATGCACTTCCTTGGCGCGGAGATATCGGCCGGAGGCCTCGAGAAGCATGGACTCGTCGAGACATCCCCAGATGTTCTCCGGTGTGTCGACAAGATACTTGACACGGCACGCAATGCCGTAGATCTTGACGCGGGCGGGGTCGGGGGCGGTGAGAGGAGAGTCGGTGGTGGAGGGGGAGAGGGATCGGAGCGCGGCGTCAATGAGGGAGAGATTGGAGGATATGGATTCACAGGAGGATTTCATCTGGATGATGGAGTCGGCAGAGTCTATGAGGTCACGGTAGCTTTTCCCGACAAGCTGCCGGAGTTCTTCCTTCTTCTGCTCTATATCGCGGCGCGTAGCGGCTTCGATGGCGCGAATCTCATGGATCGGCTTTGAGCGGAAGAGAGACTCGGCGTCACGAAGGCTTCCGGCGGCGGATGTGGCCGGCGCGTCCGCCGGCGGGCGATTGGGCATCCTCAGAGGCTGTTTGGAAACAAGATTTGAGCAGGATTTAAGCAGCTTTTAACCTAAATCCTGCCAAACAGCAAAATGACAACTTCAAATCCTGCAGAATCTTAAATCCCATTTATCTTTCGTTTTCCATCAAATCCCGTATTTAGTAAATTCTGGCATTGGCCGCATTTAACTTAAATCCGCAAGTCTGATGAGCACCACTTCTCTCGCCGCTGCTCCCCTCTTCTACAGCGAGCTCCCGTCGTGACTTCTCAACGAGATTTGGGGGAGAAAGAGGTTGGTTTCGTTTAGTAATACATATTAACTAAATTAATTAAATAATTGAGGATTTACAGACTAGCACCTAAAATTGGGACTTTTACGTACAAAATCACCCTATTCTTTTATATTTACAAACCAACCATATCAATCTTAATTTCTCAAATTAACATTCATAGCAAAAGCTCACCCCCATATTTTTCATTTTTAAAAATTCTCAACTATTTAATCATGACACAAAAATATATGAGTCTACTAATTTCAAGAAAATAAAAAAAATGAAATTATAAATATTTACATATTTGGTGACTAATTTGTAAAAATCTCAAAATTAAACATATCATATATATATCACTCCAAATATTATATATATCACTCCAAATATTAAAGGCTGAAATTTTATATTAAGCCTAATTAAAATTTTAATTAGCTAAATAAGCATAGTCGCTCCTTGAATAGGCAACTTGCATCCACATCAGGCGAATAGGCTTGAGCTAATTTTTTTAAAAAAATATTGGCGCAGTCTCAATCTTTTGCCCGTATCGGACTCATCCGGTGTCGGAATCGAGTGAACTTGGTATCTTTAGAAACATAACAAAATTCTCCACGACTTTCATGTTGACACAAATCTTAATTTCTTAAACCTTTGCAAAAGCTGCGATACAAAGCTGAAAATTTTAGCACAAACTGTGGCATATCGGGCTAGAATCGTCGATTTTTGTCAACATTAAAGTCGTGAAAATTTTTGTTACGTTTCTAACGATACTAAGTTAGCTTAATTACGACACCGGATAAGTCCAATACGAGCAAAATTTTGCAGCTGTGTCAAAATTTTTAACTCCAATCACAGTTTTTGTGAGTATTTATAAAAACTACGGGTTACCAACCTAGAATGATAGATTTTTGTCAACATGAAAATCATGAAAAATTTCGTTACGTTTCTAACAATACCAAGCTCACTCGATTCCGACACTGGATAAGTCCGATACAAGCAAAATACTGACAACAACAACAACAACAACAACAACAACAAGCCTTAATCTCACTAAGTGGGGTCGGCTACATGAATCCTCCATCTCCATTGTGTCCTATTATGTGTCAAACTTTTATTTAATTCAAGTATACTAAGGTCATTTTTTATACATCTTAACCAAGTCTTTTTAGGTCCACCTCTACCTTTCTTAATATAAGGTAAATCTAATGCATCTACTCTCTAATCATCAACGGTACGCTTTATGTGGCCAAACCAACTAAGGCGACTCTCTAATCTTATCGCGGAGCTACTCCAACTTTTTCTCGAACATACTCATTTCGCATTTTATCTCTAAGAGTAAAGCCACTCATCCAACTGAGCATCCTCATCTCCGTAACACTTAACTTAGTCTTATGCTTCTCTTTTACTGGCCAACATTCTTGACCATACGTCATTGCAGGTCTTTCCACTATCTTATAAAATTTTTTCTTAAGTTTAAGTGGAACTTTTCTATCACACAACAGGCCATATGCATTCCTTCACTTCAACCATCCAACTTGAATTCTACTAATAACATCTCCATCTATTTCACCATCATTTTGAACAATAGAGTCTAAATATGTGAATCACTCACTCTTATTAATGACTTGTTCACCTAATGTCACTACCACTAGAACTTCTACAACTAAAATTACACTCCATATATTCGATCTTTTTAAACTAAAACTTTAGACTCTCATGTTGACCTCCATAATTCAAGTTTCTCTTGGACTCCCTCTAGTCTTATCAACAAGAAGAATGTCATCAGCATACACCAAGGTACATCTTCCAGTAAATGCCTAGTAAGAACATCCATAACTAAAGCAAAAGATAAGGGCTTAAAGGCATCAATGTAATCCAACTGAAATAGGAAAATATTTTGTCAATCCTCCTTGTGTTTGGACACAAGTAATAGCTCTAGTATATATATCCTTAATGACTTGAATATAACCAATATTAACTTCTTTCTGTTCTAGAACTCTCCAAAGAACATCTCTTGAAACTTTATCATTAACTTTCTCTAAATCAATAAATATCATATGTAGATCCTCCTTACTTTCTCTATACTTCTCTATCAAAGCTCTTAACAAATATATAACATCCATAGTAGATCTACCTGACATGAAACCAAACTGATTGTGAGAAACTTTTGTATCACATCGTAACATATGCTCAATTACTCTCTCCCATAATTTTAATGTATGAACATTAACTTAATTCCTTTATAATTTGCACACTCTTGTGCATCACTTTTATTTTTAAATATAGGAATCAACAAACTCTTTCTCCACTCATCTGACATCTTGTTAGTTTTTAAAATAACATTAAAAAGATTTGTAAGCCAAGAAATTCCTTGATCTCCCAAACATTTTCACACTTCTACTGGAATATCATGAGGTCCTACTGTTTTTCTGCATTTCATTTTCTTTAAAGCTTTTCTAACTTCAGATTTACTAATACGACGATAAAAATAAAATTCTTTATTTTTGTTTAGGGTATTAAGGTTGCTAAAATCAATCGTACTTTCAGATCCTTCATTGAAATGTTTACCAAAATATCTCATCCACTTATTTTCAATATCCTTTTCTAAGAAAAACACTTTATTATTTTCATCCACAATACACCTCACTTGAATTAGGTCTTTACTTCTCCTATTTCTTTGGTTGACTAACTTATACATATATCTTTCACCTTCTTTGGTATCTAATATATTGTATA
This sequence comes from Cymbidium sinense, assembly GCA_021442155.1. NCBI lineage: Eukaryota > Viridiplantae > Streptophyta > Magnoliopsida > Asparagales > Orchidaceae > Cymbidium > Cymbidium sinense. The sequence continues at coordinate 65,954,746 of CM038222.1, forward strand.
AATTATTAAAAGATAAATATTTAGCATAATATATAGCTTTCTTAGAATCTCTATAGGCCACTTTATATCTTTTTCAATTCTCTGAATTTTTATATCTAAATCAAGTTTTATAACAATGCTTCTAATTTCTTATCTTCTTACACACTCTGACTCAACCACCAACTATTTTTATTAAAAGAAGTTTTTCTTTTTGATTCTCCGACCACATTTTTAGCAACTTGCTTAATTTTACTTGTTATTTTTTTCCACATAATATTAGCTTCCTTATGAACATCCCAATTTCTAAGCTCTTGTAGCTTGCTCTTAAAAATATTTTTATTTGTGTTCTTTAAGTATCTCCATCTAATCCTAAGATAATAATTTAATTTATTTTTCCTCTTATAATCTTTCATCTTAAAATCTAAAACTAACAATCGATATTGGGTACTTTAACTTTCACTTGGAATGACCTTACAATCTAAACGATCTATTTTTCTTATCAGAAAATAATCAATTTGTGTTTTACTAGATCCATTTTTATACATAATAATATATTCATCTATTTTCTTAAATAAAGTATTAGCAACTACAGAATCATAAGCTAAAGTAAAATCTAATATAGTCATACCTTCTTTATTAGTCACTCCAAATTTATAACCACCATGAATACTTTTAAAATCTTCTATCACTCTACCAACATGTTCATTTAAATCTCCTCCAATAAATATTTTTTCTTCGAGAGGTATCTTTTTTTTGTATTAATCCCTCTAATTCATTCCAATTTTTTTTTGTGCTTACATCCTAACCTACTTGAGGAGCATAAACACTTATAATATTGATAATCTTAGTATCAACAATAATCTTTTTATAATTCTATCTCTATTAATATTTATAACATTATCCTTCAAACTTTTATCTATAATCACACCACCATTTCTAGTTCGACTTCTACCTGAATACCAAAATTTAAAACCTAAACTATCAATCTCCTTGGCCTTCTCCCCAACCCATTTAGTTTATTGAATACATAAAATATTTATCTTTCTATGAATAATATCTATTAATTCCATTAATTTACTGTAAGAGTATATTCCAAGATCATAATCTAATTCTAGTTTCATGGACTAGCTTCTTTGCGCGTTCGTCCATAATGTGGGAACCTTTATTTAACACTGCAAGCATTCGTTATTTTTACATTTTTTCTTGCGTTTTGACGCTTAGCATTAACAATGATTTAAAGGATTCATATCATGATTATTTACAAATTTATTATTTGACTAGCTATTACCCTCCACTTTTCACATCCGGACTTGGGATGCCTTAACAAAATACTGAGACTGCGCCAAATTAAAAAAAAAAAAATTAGCTATGCTGAACTGCTAATGAAGGAAGACACGTAAGGGTAAGTCGCCCGTTCAACGGGAAACTAGGCCTACTTTTAAATTTTTTATTTTTCATGCTTATTTAGCTAATTAAAATTCTAATTATGCTTAATATAAAAATTTAACCAATATTAAATACATAAAAAATAACACTACTCTTCATTGCCATTATCTTTCCCAATTGCTAGCGACTTCATCCCCACATAGATATGATAATCGACGCCAACTTCTCATCTTCGCTGAGAAGTAATAGAGAGTGAATTGGTTTGATTCTGTGAGCAATGTGAAACCATATGTTCTGTTAAAACTTACCTTCTCTGTGTTTATAGATATATTTGAAGGCAGAAAACATGTCGGAGGGAAAGAATTGAATCCAAATTATTCCAAAGCTTCCAATTCCTTCCATAAATACAATGATAATTGCTCTGAGAAAATTACAGGGAAGCTTCAAGATGCAGTTAAGAAGCCAGGTTTAATTCCTTTATCTTGTTGCTTTTCTCTTTGGAGTTATACTCGTATATGGTGACCAATTCGGACTCGGTTGCTAGAAAGAACACAACCCCGACTAGTCTTTGAGTTCTACACTCACTACCAAAAATATCACTGCCTAGCCATCGCTCGAGGGTAGAAGCAAGATCTCATGCTCGTCTGCAACTAAGGGTTTATTTAGGATACTTGTTGTGAAGGCTGTAGAAGAATGTGAAGTTCTTTATTATTGTTGTGATTCTGTTTGAAAAAACTCAATTGAGTCTTTGCATTTGTTTGTCTGAGAAATATTAAAATATCCCTATAAATATATTAGTTGAAAAAATTTGAAAAAGAATATGATGTATAAAATCTGCAACAATTTAAATATAATTTCGCCTTTTTAATAATATGAATTAGTGATAATCACAAACAAAACATGATTTATATAAAAAATTTCATAGCACTAACAAAACAATGATGATATTGATCAATAACTTATATTTCTCACTTGTTTTTTTTACATGATAGTTTAGCTCTATATATATGATAATCTCTTAAAATATCAATAATGTAAAAAAGATCTACTCTGTTATAGTACTTATATGATACATATCAAATTAAGAAAAAAAAGTTTAACAGGTGGTATAACAATGCAAAAAAGCTAAAAATAGCATTTAAGATTATAAAATCATCTACTATTTTAAAAAATATCAATAATATACAAAACGTACTAGTACATATTAAATATTTTATCGTAAGAATTTTAAAAGAGTTCATTTTTATAATGTTTACTCAGATACTATTAACGCCTTATTGAACACAAATTAAACTAATGAAATTTTAGAATTTAAAGGAGTTCACTCATTTTTCCAGCCATTTCTCGCACAAACTCCTCACGATGCTCAAACGCTGTCCTTCCCGTCGATGTCGTCCATGCCTTCTGCCAGCGAGCACCCACCGCTATTTCCTCATCTCTTCTCTTCTTTGTCGTCAAGGGTTTCAGAACTTTGAGTCGAACCAGAAGGAAAGAAGAAAGGGTTTGGAGACTTTGGGTAGGACGGAAGGAAAGAGCACAGCGACACTTCGGGCCCGTTTCACCCGCAGCGCAGGGGTAATTTAGGGAAAGACGTTTCACTCGCAGCTGACCACTCCCGAAGGATCGCGTTGCAGCTTCACAGTAGCTTTACTGCAGCTTCCCGAAATTTGGGGGAAACAAACGGAACTGCGGCGCTATGTGAACCACGCCGGAGAGGAAATGCGGTACCAAACGGGCGGAGGGGTAGTTTAGATAAATTTATTTCATCCGCAACGGGCCGCTCCCTTCGATCGACGTTGGAGCTTTGCGGCAGCTTCCCCGCGAAAACAAACGGACGAGCGACGCAGTTGGTACCACGCCGCGGATGAAACGGTGCCCGAAACGGGCCCTAAGTCGTCGTTACAGGGGAAAGGTGATGACGGTGAGAAGAATTGTTATTTTTTATGTATTAATTAGCTTTGAGTGTTATATATGTAAATAACAAAATTTGGATGTGAGATATGTAATATGTATAGTTTTAAGTGTTAGTATATAAATACTCATATACAATATATATTAACTAAAATTATAATTAATTTTAATGATTAATAGTGATTAATTAAATTTTATTTAAAATATTAATATTGTTTATAATTTAATTTGATTAAATAAATTTTAGAGTCATTTATATATATATATATATATATAAATAATTATTATATATTTATATATATAATACCTAAATTTTGATATTTATATACATAACATTCAAATATTTCATATCATATCAAAATTAGTATTAGTATTATTATTATTATTATTATTAGTTTTCAAAAAGTGAATACATCTTTCATCCATACATAAAATTTTAGAAATATAAATATCAAATTTTAGATATCAGATATATAAATCAATGAATTGTGTGATATGAATGTAAATCTTCTTAAATTTATTATGTTTATAAAGTTAAATTTAATATAAAAAAGTATTAATTAAAAATATTGAAATGCAAGTATATATGTGTTACTTAAACATTCAATTTAATTTAATAATTAATATTAGTTTAGTAAAAATATATTATGTTAAGTAATATTATTTTCTATTTTGTTTATAATTTTGTTTTAATATAAGTCATTATATAATTAGTTTAGTTAATTATTAATTATTATTATTATTATTTAAATTATTTAATTAGATTAATTAAAATTAAAAGCACACACATGTTTATTTTTTGAGGAAAATATGCATGAAATTCTTTGTCAAAAAATCTTTATTTTTAACCATGAAAACACTTTTAAGTGCACTATGTTGAAAATTGGTTTGGATATGATTCAAACATCATTCAAACAAACTTCAATCAAGGTTGAGATCTTATGTAGGAAAAGATTCAAAGTATTTTTGAATATTGTTTGAATTTATTTGCATGCGTTTTAATTCAAAGATAGGTTCAAACATGTTTAAAATAGAATTCAAATAAAATTCATACAAGATTCTAATATAGTTCACACATGTTAATCAAGACTTAAAAAAGGTTCTGATAAAGTTACAATATAGTGCAATCACATTGATATGACACTTAAAATTTTATTAGTAACAATCTTGATGTTAATTAGAAGTTCTAGAGATCAAGCTCTTAAAATATGAAACTTTGGGATATCTTAAATCCCTAAATAGCTCTCAAATGAAGTGTTTATAATCAATCGAAGTCCTGCGGTTCCAACAAGCCAAAGATCTTTATTATTTTTTGAGCATTCAAATGCACAAAATACATCATATGATCAATGGGATCATTTTGTCAGATGAATTGGAGTAGTGCATTTTGTATTCTGAGGCGTCACTCCTCCATCTAAATATACTTTCATGGGAGGCCATGAAGGAGAAGGGGCAAGCAGAGAGGCTCTAAGATCCTAAAGCAATCATTTCACGTGTAACGCCGCCGATATCACCGCCATCGGATTTGATCTCATTGTCGACCATTATTTAGGTCATCATCGCGATATATCGTTCATGTCATCAACATTGTCGTCAATTATCGATTCGTCGTTATTGTCTTCTTAGAGACATTTTTCAATCTGATTCTGTAATCGGTATGGAAGATCTTGTACTCAAACAGATACATAGTGGAAGCTTTGGCTGGGCATGATTTTTCCTCTTTGTGGTTTTCACGTAAATTTTGGAGTTTTATTGTTTCTTTAAGCTTGTGTCTTTGGACTCATAAGGCGTAAACTTTTACTCTTTGATTTTCTAATATTTGTGCCGTGGAAAATTAATCCAATTTACGTGACACTTGACCAATTTGATACTGGTCACCCATCAGCTCGACTCATCACTCAAAATAATCCTTGAACCAGGGCGTAAATCGCAGCTAGCGTGATGTCATGAAGGCTGAGAATCTCTTTAGAAGATCGTGTGAATGGAAGAGTCTCAAAATGAGATAATCGATTTTGTGAGGAACATATATGACAAACATCTAAGATCGTTATAGATCATAATCTCCTTGACATTGAAGTTCCCCATAGAGAGTGATCTGCTGGTTCACTTTTATCCGTGACTCAGCCATTCTTTCCATATGATAGCACATTCTCATCCGTTGAACTCATCATGTTATGTGCGATACGACACTTAATGCAGATGAATTTCACCTTCAAGATAGAAATCATCCTCCCCACCGCGGTATGAGTCCTCAGTTGTTCTTCAACATCCTATTTTTTGCGTGGGTTTCAAGCTTCCAAACATTGATTCATGATGGGCGGGACCCATATGAACACATCGACCATTACCCATCATGCATATCCGAGCTCGACACCTTTGCTGTCAAGTCTTTGTTACCCTTAGGCCGCATTGGTTCTCCCCAAGATTCATCCATAATTTTTACGATTGCCAAGGTTTTGTAGTTCATTTGAGGATCATTAAAGATTCCTCCCATCTCTCACAAGCATTCAATGATGGTGAATCACTTAAAGACTACTAGAGATTCTAAAGTAGAATTTGAATACTAAGAGAGTTTTCCTTGGAGGGCTGTCATGGACTTTTCACTCATTATGCGCAGAATCTGATGGTCCTTCATCTTCTTGGTTCAGGTATGAAGATAGTTCTATGATAATGCCCATTGAATAATTTTGATCAAGCGTAAGAGTGCTCACAGGAAACATATCATAATCCCATCGAAGAAGCAATGCATGATTTCCCCCTATCACATGGCATTGGAATAGCATCTGAATACATTCGTGTTAACGTCTTGATGGCCATTCAGATGAAGAGACCATTAAGTGGCCATCCACAAATCAACTTGATCGAAGCATATTATCACTTAGTCGTGGACATACTACATGTAAACAACAGAAGAGATTGAGGCTTATTCAGCAGATATCGTCTATGCAAAACTAACCAACTCAAGCAAACATAGCTCCATGGGGCGGGACAATCATCACGAAATAACATAATAGTCAATAGTTGGAGAAATTGAAGCATTAAAATCACTCTTTATCTAATCAAGTCTTCATCCTTTGCCTTTGAAGAGCGAGTTAAAAAAGTTTGTATTAATATCCCATCACTTTTAACTGACTTGGAAGGTCAAGTTTACATCAAGATCCTCTTGTCATCGGTCAGGATTGGTGACCCTTTATATTGTTAAAGAATTTTGATTGATAATGAGTTTTAGTTGATATTTTATTTTAGTCCACCTTTCTTAGCATGAGTCGGTTGAAAACTTCAACGCCCGTATATGGGTTTGATAATTGTATGCAGTGGAGGGGACAATCACTTGTTGTTCTCTAACAAGTCACTCCTTTATTCAATTCATAGTGGTCAAGTCAAATTCAACATCTATATTTGGAAGACCCCTCTCAATCTTGATCTTTATCACTTGATCTTTCTTAAGATAAAATTTCAAACTCTATGGGGTTGGGTGCAGTGAAATCAACAAATAACATCATGTTACCTCAAACAAGCTCAACCATGCCCCGGTGACCTTGACATGAATTTTAATCTTCAAGATAAAGAGTACCTTAGAGTTTTGCACAGTAAAGACTGCTCCCCACTTATTGTCATGATTCGTCAAGCTATGATGCGATCAAAGGAAAAACATTTCTTAAAACTTGGAACATGGAGGGTCTCAAAAGTGTTATATGTAATCATTGGTGTATAAATAGTGTAATCTTTAATTTATCCGTTTGTCCTTTCCTCTTCACCTCTTGTCCTTTGTTAACTCTCTAAATATATCCGTCCCTTTTGTTAAGTTATCTTGTGACAATATTGTATCATGACATTATTAAAGTAATGAGTTTATGGTTTTTCTCACAAGCTTGTTTCTTCTTCATTTAATCCTCCCACTTGAGAAATTTATAACTCACATTGTATCTGTGCATGATCAATCAGGGGACTTGATCGGACCTCTTCCATACTTACGCGTGCGTAACACTTTGACAAACAACCGGATAGGTCAAAATCAGATTATTACCTGCATAGTTAACGTCGTAGCAGACCCAACAACTTAGATAGGTCAAAATTCCTGGACTCCGCGACCTCTTCCATACGAGTTAACATCGAAGTCATCACAACAACCTGATAGGTCAAAATCTGGTGATTGATTCACTCTTCCATACATTGTGTCGAGTCTGACAAAAGATAGGTCAAATCACCGTCATATGGGTAACTATCCGCAAACCGCGGACCATCCAGCGAGGCCGTGCCCGTCACTATGTCGTTCTAAACATACTAACCATTTATTGCCTATGGCCGGCGTCATAAAAATTCTGCCGATCTTTCGACTTTGATATTGACCACCAAATGAAATGCGGTTTGTGGTCATTTATCGGATATTAGCCTTTCTTCCACATGGACATTTTTCTCCATCGCGGTATGGATGAAGACTTTAGCCAGCTTTTTTTTACTTGGTTGTGTTCTTTAGTCTTGCCCATCAAGGAGGGATCTATCAGTTCCTTATTGGCGAAGCGATCTCAAGGTGAACGTCTTTCCTTGGCTCCTCCGTCACTTTAGGATGTATAGGTTTTAAAATTATTTCCTAGCAACTTGAGTTTCATGATTTGGTTACCTTGGCAATACATTCATGCTTGGATTCACATTCATGTCGAAGGGCCCCGCAATGCTCTTCATACTTCTTAGAAAGGAACTATCCAGTCATGCAATTATCACAAGCCTCCTCTTGGGCGTGAAAAACTTATTTTTCTTTGCCCCCATTGGTTATTGGGTTTTCGTCTCATCCATCAATTCAAAATTACAAATTTACCTCATACTAATGAAGGTAGATATTGTGGATGGATTGACCATAGAGGCGGTCACTTTAATTCATAGGCCAATTATTCTTGATTCTTTGAATACTTTATTAGCGTCGTCATATGTTATCGATTTAATTATTCAATTATTTTAGAAGGATATCAAACCCACTCGGCTTGGATTTTAGAAAGCGCTTATGAAGGAACCCTTCATTCCGTGTTCGATGCTTGCTAAATGGATGTCGTTCCTGTCGAGATTAGATTATTTTACGCCGATTATGGCTTCACTTACTCGGTTTGGCAAACTCAAAGTTTCGGCTGCTTTCCTCTTGTCACACGGAGTTAGCTATACTAACTTGGGTGCAGCTTATCTTTTGCACTTGGGCGTGGAGCTAAATATGAAAGACAAGTCAGAGACTTGGAGCCTCGAGGAGCTCGTCGTGGCAGCAGAGGTATGATTTTCATGTCTCTTTATTTAACCCTTTATTTAATTCCTTTAAGCCCCTTTTATTCCAACATAATTATGTTTATATTTTACGTGTGATAGTGAGAGAGGCGTGAATCAATAGCGGGAATAGGTTCACTTCCGAGTGACTCGAGAACCTTCGTTAGTCATCTGGAGGTACCATCTTCATCATCGACAGAGGCGTCCTCGTTATGAAGATCCTCCAAGAGCTTGATTGGTGTTGCCCCATTCCACGGCCTCTTAACTCAGAAGAAGCAATCTAGGGCCAAGAATGTCTTAGCATGGTTTCCTTTGATTTGGGTTGACTCACGTCTGGCGGCGGTTGCTCTCCTATGTCGCTTCTTTTGAAGATTTTGGGATCTTCTGAAGCAATGCGAGAACCTCTTGCTCAACCATCTTGCTCCTTTTGTGGATCTAGTTCCTTATATGGATTTCTTTTCAGCCGCCTTGAATCTAGAATGAGAGATCAAGAGTATGCCATACCTACCAATGAAATGATAAGAAGGCCATAACGCCAACCGTCACCACCGCTTGAAAGTACTACCCTCAAACTGAGGCCTTTGACTCAGGTATGACCCGATAACTCCCTCTCTTTTTTTTATTAAATATAACATTACATTTCCTTCTTACTATCTTTCTTCCTCCTTCCCTCTTTTAGTCCAAGGGATCGATTATCCCCTGAAATCCATCGAGGCATGCATCATATGCGACTCACGCGATGATTTATGAAGAGAACGCGGATTTTCTTACGTGAGTCGATTTCTATTGGACCCCGCTCACCAATATCACTACCGCTTTTCAAGAGATGCAAATACCGCTAGACTTCTTGGCTCATTTCGATTGGGTGAAGAGGAATTATTGGGAGACTTTATGTCGAGGTCAATTTTAGTCCGACAAATGAAAACCCTTAGCATAATTCGTCACAGAGTTTCATTGCCAGAGCTGAGAGAGCGCATTATGCTTCGGCGAGTAGCAGATGACTTTGCTCATGATGAATTTGAAAAGAGCTCCGCTTTAAGAGAACTTCGTATGAGTCTACGATTGGTGCTCAAATTGAAAGCATCACTACTAAGATTCAAGCCTGAGGGAGCTTAAGCATTCGGTCATGCAAGACAATTCAGAAGGAGCAAGCAAGATAACTAACTCGAAAGCAGTGAGGGAGACCTTCGACATCATGCTATGGTCGAGCCGAATTCGAAGTCGAAATAGAGAGGATTTACAAACCGAGACGTGAGGCTCTAGTTATTATCAGATCTCGCCTGAGACCTACGCCTCACCTACCTTGATGTATTTTCTCTCTTACTTTACATATCATCTCATATGTACTGCAATTTTCATGAATAAAATCTAGACCAACAATCATGTTGTCCATGATTTCTCTTCTTAAAAGGTTTAACGGTCTATTGAAAAGATGAAAATCCCATTGGTTTTACGCTTTGTGCATCGGTGGACTTGATGGAGTCGAGATGAGAATGTCTTCGTCCTTTTGTGCTTTGATCTGACTTGTTGAAGATTTCATCTCAAGATTTGGGATTTGTATTTTCCTCCTCCCTCTGCCAGGCTGACTCGATGGAGTTTATGAGACGAAATGTCTTCGGCCCCATGCTTTGTGCTTTTGATCTGACTTGTTGAAGATTTCATCTCGAGGATTCAGATCTTGTGCCTCCCTTTATCCCGCCTCATGCCTTGATGGATCTGAGGGAGAAAGTCCCAATCATCTGAGATTCATATAAATTACCTTCAGCTTTCTGCGCTTTGTAGAAGGATAAATGTCGACGACCTCTCTCGAGCTTGTTTGATCAATGGCAAAGAGTCATCCGTGCTTGCACATGTAAACATCTTGATGACAAAACTCCTTAGTTCATTTAGCTTTATATGAACATTGGGATCTTCTCCTCTCGCTTTTGCTTGATTGACTTATAAGAAGAATTTCCTTCGTCTTTGCTTTCTGCTTTGATAGACTTATTGAAGGAGTTGAGAATTTACATTTGTATTTGATTCCAAACTCGCTTAGTGCCTTCTCGAAAAGGATATCTTTGTTTGTTGTAGAATTTTGAAAGATGACCTACGACCAATAGGGATAATTTCCCGCCTGTCACTTGAACTCACCAAGTTGGAGAGATTTGGGATTTGGATGCTCTTGTCTTTGAACTAACGTAAGAGGATCCCTTACTACCTGCATGTTGAGTAAGCGATCTGTCTGACTGCCATATTTTGGTTGAACGACCTTATACACCCACTGAGTCGTGGACTTGAGCAATTGATGAAGGATTTTATCCTCGCCAACGAGATGGGGATCTCTTACGCCTTTGTGGCGGTTGAGTAAGCACTGCCGACTCTATATATTCGCGTTGAGTCCAACCTTATACACCAACTCGAGCCTTTAGATTTGAAGTGGGATGGAAAATATCCTTCCAACTTGGTTTGTTGAAGTTTGCACTTGAAAATTTTCTTCTTTCGTAAGACTTTTAAATTTGAGCATTTGAACATATAATTTTGAGTATGCATGGGATCTCTACAGCATGATGTCAACCCAAAGAGAAAGGGAGGCCCCTGTCTTACCAGAACGCCTCCATACTTTACTATAAAATTTTAAAAAATGCCCCTGCCTAAGGGGATTTTATTTTATTTTGGAAATGCATTCTTGTTACAAGAGAATTTCCAATGAAAATTTTCATAAGTGTTTGACAATAAAGATTTTCAAATGCGTGATTTGTCCAATCACACTTTCATGTGTAATATTTCTTTAAATACAACTGATCGATTGGTCTTTCACCTTTGAAGTCAACAGCCGATAGTTCTCCTTGATATACCTTTTCAATAACAAAAGGTCCTTCCCAATTAGGTTCAAATTTACCACTCGATGAGGGATGATTGGTCTTCAACACTGTGACCAATTCTCCTTCCTAAAAGCTCGAGATCGATGTATGATCGAATGCTCGACATCCTCGCCCGATACTTCTAGATTTTGAAGCTTGGAGCCCCGACCTCATGATCAAGCTCTTCCATCCAGACGAGCATTCTCATCTTGGGTAAGATTTTGTTGAATGGCTACCTGAGCAAGGTAGTTCAACTGAGTGGCAAACTGCTTCACCCCAAACACCAAGTGCATGTGTAGACTTTGTAGGAGTTTGTAAGTGGTACCTAAGCCCATAACGCTTCCACAAGTTTGGTATGCCACTTTTATTTCTTGAGAATTTTTCTAAGCAATTTGACTAGTGTTTTATTAAATGCCTCACCAAGCCATTTGCTCTGGATTATAAATTGATGAATATCGCCAATCAATCTTATGCCGATCGAAATTTATAAACTTTAGTACTTTTGAAGGTCGATCCGTTATTCAAATGATTCGTGGTACACCAAATCTATAAACATATAGGGTAAAGAAGTCACTTGTTCACCAGAACTTCTTTAAATGGTGCCACCACTTGGAGAAATAATCGGTCGCTAAGATGAAGGTGACCACCGATGATGGGATCAATTGGTCCAATTACATCTGCCCCAACACTCAAACGGCCAAGATGCTATCGCTAAATGCATTTGGAGGTCGATGAATTATGTTACCAGGACTGGCATTCATGGCATCTTTGGCATGATTGATACAATCTTTTACCATATATAAGATTCTTTTAATTTTGAAAGCCATTTTAGGACTGATTGGTGCACCACAAAGTCCTTGATGGATTTCAACAATTACTTTGTTCTTCTTCTATTCCCAAACATCGCAGCCACATCCGCTCAAGGATCTACGATACGTAGTATTGCCAACATAAGCATATAATAAGCCTTTTCTCAAGTATCGACTTATTGGCAATTTGCCTTCCTTGAAGTAAATGACTAAGGGTCCTCGCCTTCCTTCTCTCTACTATAAGGATTTCATTGTGTGGTTTTAGCACTTCCTCAGTTGAAGTCTTTCATCCTGAATGGTTTGAAGCTTGTCTTGTTGACTTTGAGAAGTAATTGTGTGGAGTGTAAGGAGCAACATGAGTCGCACTGCCGATTTATGTTTGATGACCCCTCTTCCAAATGGGATCTTAAACTTATCGGCTCTAGACGAATGAGTACACACTACTAGTATGTAGTCGTCATCCATACTGCCATTTCTTTAGCTAATTTAGCTAAGCACCGCTTGCTATTCCTAGCTCGAGACTCGAGTCATAATGACATTTGGAATTTGCTTCATAAGCTCGAGAACTCGCTGATGTAGGCCAATTCAAGCTTGTTGATTTTGTAAAGGCCCAACACTTGATTAATGACGAGTTGAGAATCGCCATAAATTTGCAGATTCCCCCATGGAAATGGCTTCCTCTAAACCTGCCACCAACGCTTCATATTCTCGCATTGTTGGTTCTGGTTGAGTTAATTTATAAGAATGTCTCAAAGATGCCACCTTCGTGTGTGATCAAGATGAGACCATACCGCCTTGAGCCTTTGGGAGATTTGAGGGTTGAGTGTATCTAATGGATAAGCTCCATCAAAATACAATTCCACATTTGTTGCTTTTCTTTTCATATATGTGCATGATTTGCTCATCGTGAAGATCATCGTTAAGCAATGAGTCTAGATGGGATGAGCGGAAGAAAATCGCTGAATTTGCCCTTCACCGAAACATATGTAATATCAAATTGTAAGAAGGACAGCCATCGCGCCGACCAACGCTTGGTCTTCATCAAGAACTTCAACGGATCGATCCTTGAGATAAGGGTAATTTTATGAGATAGCATGTAATGACGCTTTTGGGCAAAGAAAATTAACGCCAAACAATGCTTCTCAAGAGAATAACGCTTCGCCTCCTATTAGTCTTCGACTAATAGTAGAGCATTCCTTTCCTTCCTCATTATGTCAGCCAACAAAGCACCTAGAGATTCCTCCAATGCTGCTGTGTACAAGATGAGAGGCTTTCCTGGGATTGGAGCGGCAAGAATGGGTGGGTTCAACAGATATTTCTTGATACATCAAGGCCTTGACATTCTTCGTCCACTTGAAAGGAGTATCTTTCTTCATTAATTTTGCAGTGACATCCGCCTCATTTGATTTGATAAATCTTCTAATGAATGCTAGATGTCCTATGGAGCTTAAGTTGACTAAGACTGGAGGAGGCATTTTGATAATTGCTTTGATTTTGTTGGGATCGATTTCAATCCCTCCATGGCATACAACATATCCAAAGAACTTTCCCGAAGAGACTCCAAAGGCGCACTTGAGAGGATTCATCTTGAGATCATATTTTCTGATTCTTTCAAGGACATCCTTAAATCATCGAGATGATCTTTAATCTATACTTGACAACGAGGTCATCAACATAGCACTTTTTGATGAATCAACTCATCAAAGATTCGTGTCATAGCTTTGGTATGTAGCTCCAAAGATTCTTCAAAAGGCATGATCAAGAATATATGCCAATCTCGAATGGTATGCTTCTCATCTTCGTGAGCCATCTTGATTTGATTGTAACGACGATCCATCCATAAATGAGAACATGTCGTTTTGAAGTGTTATCCACTAACAGCTCGATACAGAAGCGAAAGTCATCCTTTGGACATGCTTTATTTAAATCAAGTCGATACGATACTAATCAATTCATTCTTCTTCTTCAAGGGACAATATTAGCTATCCAAATTTTTCTTCTCGAATAAAACCACAATGAGCTTCTTGGTTTCTCGCAATTACCGTTTCAACCTCCAATCTCATTCGCCTAGAGGCTTGCTTGACCGGTGTCGTGATCCGCTTAATTGCTATTTGAACCGCTATATCGTGGGATAAGCTGCATTTCAAAGATATGTCCAAAGCAATCCCCGAATTCACAGCAAAGTTTTTAATTCTTCCACTTTATCTTCGTGAAGTAGATGAACGTAGGGCAGGATCCTCCTCGCCCCAAATTAATTTCTTTAAGTTCATCCATAGTAGCCGCCTCCCCACCATCTTCAAGCTCTTCAGGTGCCGGTCTGGCTTCTACTTCTTCATTATTTGTGCGACTAACATTAGGAATGACAATCTCATCTGCGTCATCACTTTCAACTTCTATTCATGTTATAACGTAACAGGTATATTCTTGTGGACCGTTGTCTTGGATGAAACCAAGGCCTTTGGTAGTGTGTTTATTTCTCTTACCAATGGTTTGAGAACCTTTGGGTACCACATCATTTCAAAGATTTACCTTGTTTACTTGCTCCAGGACCCCATGTTGCGATTAGTTTTGCATCTTTGAGAGTAATATTTTGGTATCCTCAGGCATAGCTTCTTCTTCAGATAGTTGCATTACCCAATCGTGATCCTTCTCGACACCCTCGATTTATAAAACAGCTTCGCCCGTGTTTTCCGTGGAGAGGAGGTACATAGAAGGTCACCGCCTCGACTTTGTGAGTTTCTCGAGGGTGATTTCTTTAAAATGTTGGGAGGAATGGAGTGACTACAGTATCCGATGGATCTATGATTATTTTAAAGTAGGTGCATTGCACCTTACCTTCAAAAGTGATTCAAACTCATAATCGAGTCAAAATGTTCTTCTCCGAGCTTTACTCAAGAGTCATGGACCTTTGGATTTAGAAGGAACACATTCATCTTCTTCTTCAAGATCACCGCCTAGATGAGGGATGTTATTGATTTTGGACTGTCTTTTATATCCCTGGATATTTGGAACAACCTCTTTTCCTTTATTCATTTTATCTTCTCCTTCTTCTTAACTTGTTCTTTTATGGGTTTTAAAGTAGATGCATTTGCTAGTTATTTTGTTAGCTTTGATTCCCTAAGGAAATAACGGCATCTTGATAAATCTTCATTTCATGCAGGTTGCATGTCACCCACAATTTGGCATTCTTCTCCATCCTTTGTATATTTCATACATTGATGCAATGTAGATGGGACAATGCCATACTTATGAAGCCATGGTCGACCCGTATGGGCTCAATGAAGTATCAGATCGATCACATGAAATTTAGCTTCGTGAGGTCTCCAAATTTAAGAGGAAGGATAATGACCCGATAGTTTTCTGTCCCTTCTCATTGAAACCTTGAACCATGACTTTATCTCGTCCTAGATGTTGTACATCTAGAGATAGCCATCTAAGAGTTCTCAAGTTCATAAGATTCACCTGAGGAACCGGATCAATTAAGATCCATGTATTATATCACTTTCAACAGAGGGATGTGCTCGCATTCCAGCATTAGATCATCTTCAAAATGTGACTTGGAGGCTCTTGAACATGCTCTCCGCAAGTTCAAAAAATATGCTTCAACTTTTCCTCTTTGAGAGCTTCAATTAAGGTGTTACGGAGATCTTCCGACATTAGAAGTGCTTCAGATACACTAAGTCCGAATTTTCCTTAGATGGGATAGAATATCAGTAATCGATCCCTTTGATGAAGGCTTCTTATTTGAATCCTTGGGATAACTTTTCATTGACTTCAATTTCTTTTCCTTTATCTTTATTCATTCTTTCCTCTTGGGATGGTAGACTCACCACTTCTCAACCAGATTGAAGCTACTTCATTTGCATCAATCTGACTGTTGTTTCAAAGATTCGCACCGCCTAATGATAGACTAAGATTCGTAATCACCGCTTTATATTTTTTATGTTTGTTGATATGGTGAGCTCGATTCATCTTCATGGGAAACAGTTTCTAAGTATTATCACCTTCATGCATCATCAAGCAAGACTCAGTAGGAAGTTCTTCAGCTTCTTCCCTACTTCTTCATTGATTTGAAGATTTGTAATGAATTCTGCAAGCGTGATAGGTCCTCGATTGTAATCTTCCATATTATTGATGATCCTTTGTGTTACATACCATCAATAGTAGTAGTAACATTTTGTGCTACTTCTTCTTTTATTTAGTTTCTTAGCCTTCCATGTATTTGGCTTTGTCTTTCATGAGATGAACTAGCCTTCCCATAGGTTTTTCTCTCAACTCCAAGCTCAAGTGGTGATTTCAATACCCGAACGCCTTCCAATTGTTTTTCAACATTTTACAGCCTTTTAGAGATGGCCATCCTTCATCATCGACCGCCTTTTCGCCGCTTGATAAGATCGAGATGAGGTGATTACTTGGTGGATTCTTTCTTCTGACGCACAATACATCCGACAATGTGAATTCTCCATTTCTATATTTTCGCTCGAGCCAATCTTTGAATATGTAGCAATCTTCAACAGATGGCGAGCACCATGATATGGACAATAATTAGATTATCTGCTTGTCTGCCTCTTTTTTAGTCTTTTACACTGGGTAGTTGGAGACCTACTTTGAGTGCATGTTTAAACAATTTGGCCACACTTCTTTCCTCTTAAAAGAATACTTTGTTCATTTTCTTTTGGTCGGGCCATTGAGTCATGCCCTTTTGTTTGCTTTGGTCGCCGCTTCATCGACCCTCGGTACATCATTACCTCCAAGTATGAGCTGTGGAGCGATTGAATGACCGCCTTGGTTTTTCTTGATAGGTGTAGCCTTCTTTGTCTACGCTACTAACCGCTACCTCAGATCCTTTCGTATGAGGTGAAATGTTTCACCTTTCTTTTGGTCAGAGCTTTTGCTCTTTGATTTATCTTGGCCATCGAGCGGATAAATTTAATTTCTCAAATTTAGCCACCCTATCAAGTAGCTCTTGAAATGTGGTAATTGAAAAGATAAACCATCTTATCATCGATGTTGCCCATCAAGAATTGAATTGCATGCTCTTCTTCTAATTGTTGTCACATTTCATACTCATATTTCCAACGTAATATATCGTCACCGATCTTTTCTTCCTCTTCTCAAGAGCAGATGAATTGTTTTTTGATCTTAGAACCTTTTAACTAACATGTTTTCAAGTTCGCAAAAGTTTTGATCGAGTCATTTGATAACTCAAAGATACCATTCAAAGAAATGGTTAAACTAATTTAATGGCCGGAATAATAATGCATCATTACCCTCGTTGCGGATGCTTTGAATTGGATGTTGCTTAGGATTACCATTTTGTCAAAGAGATTAAACTTTGGCATTGAATATCCCTTTGGGTATGGAATTTGATCATACTCGGATATGGGCTACCCGCTTACCACCTGTATATAACAGCCAATCTTCTCTCATTCAAGATAATATCAAGTTGAGAGGTTGTCACCGCCGATATAGTTTGTATATTTCGAGAAGCAGTTGTCGAAATGACTCATTTATTTCAATCCTCGCCGTGCTCAATTTGGACCCTTGAAGCATGTGAGATCAAATTTATTGAGGATTGTCATGTACGGAGGCTTGATGATTATTTGGGGACAGTGTTGGACCCGCCGCAATATTTCTCGCATTAATCGTGATCATCAGGTCATCTCATCATCATTTCGCTCATTTTCATATTCAACAGCGATTTCTTTATCGGCTTTCATCTCGCTGAATTTGTCTCGCTCGCCAAAGTAGTATCTGAAGGTGGGATTTTCTTCCCTTTCTTCTTCTTTCTTTGTTCTCAAGACTGAGGATGCTTCCTCTATTTGAACATTTTGTTGTTCTTCGAGGGGAGGTAGGACAATTTTATGTCGAGACATGCATAACCGATGGCTCACCACTTGTTGCACCATATACACTACTTCAACAGTCATTGCCTCCTCCTCTTCTTCTTCGCCCCTCTTGACACAATTTCATCGACGCCTCCACGAACTCCCATTCCAAGTGTGGAATCAAAATTTCTTCAGAGGGCTTCGATCGGTTAACCTTCTGATGGGATGGAGTTGATTGATGATGGGATCCCCTGAGGATTCTCCGCGTGTCTACCGTCATTTTATCATTGGGGCCCTCTTTTAGGCTCCCATCGCTAGATTTGAGTTCGATCTCCTGGAATTCACACCATGTCACGCCATGCCTTTCTTTCAGGCCCAGCCTCCATTTTTACCTTTCCACCGGACCTTCGGTGGATTCTGACACGCCAAGTGTCACACCGATGTTCACCGTGGGACATGGATTGTGCCCCGCCATTTGAGTTACGGATGAGGTCTCCTTGGAGGAGCGCCAACATCCTGATAACAGACCTTGGTATTTTCTTTTCATCGCCCTCTCTCCTTGGCAACTTGAGAACCCGATGCACTCGTGATATAGTTCGGTTTTCTCAGAGGAGCTGGAACCCGACGCCGGGGTCCGTATGACCTGCTGAGCCGACCAAGAGAGTCGTTCGCTTAACCCACTTGGGCGTTATCAAACCGACAGGGTGGGAACACTCACCGCCGGTTCCAGGGTTGCGACAGTAAGTGTTGAGCACGTAGCTCAAGATTTCTTTTTCTTCTTCCGCTAAGCTTGCTCCGTGATGAAGAAGCTTCAAAGATCATGCCTCCCCGAATGGTTCACCGGCGATTGCATTATTCGAGGGACAAAAGAGACCGTCCCCAAGAACAACCCTTCTTCATGATTGGTGTCCAAGGGCCGAGCCTCAAAGACCGATTGTTTCTTTTGAAGTGAGAAAGTCACAATTTTAGCCCTTTTCAGAGATTGTCGCATATGCAGTGGCGAGTTTGCACTTCAACAAGTCGAGGCTCAAGAACTTGCTCGCTTCATAATACTGGGAAATCCACGCTACCAAACCTGATGGTAGCCCCTGCTTTCCAAAGATTGATGACATTTGCCAACGGATGTTGCACGCCGAGAGTAACAAAGGATACACTCAGAAGTGCCATTCTGGGAGTTTAAAGGTAAAATTAGCAATTAAAAATAATGCACTATCACCTTACTTCCAAAAAATATGATAAGATAAAACATACTAAGCATATGCACTAAATAAAATCTCAAATGACTTAAGACTTTAATGAAAAGCTTAAGTTTTCGCTTTAACTTATCATTTCATTTTTTTCATTTCATTCATTTTTTTTATACCCACGCAATTATAACTTAGATTTGACTAGCCAAAGATGGAAAGAGAAACTTTTCCCGTGAGTCGCGAATGGGATCCAAAACACCACCTCTTTCAAAAGAAAAGAGTTGTTTAAGTGTCGGTGATAATTTCGTAAGGCGATGAATAGTAGATAAGACACTACCAGATTTTATTCTCATTTGGTGAGAACTTTATATATCCGGTTTCTATAAAGCAAGCCCTATAGTTAATTACCCTCCCAATACCGAGAGAGAGCACTCGATTAAGGCTAGTCAATGAATCGTTAAAGAACGAAAGTATAAAGTGAGTGGAGTTTAGAACTTATGAAATTTATTATTTTTTATTTAAAACTTTTGTGGGGAACGATGACGCCCGATCTAGATCCCATGGTTCCGTCATCCCGGGTCGTGCCCCCCCGGTCCGCTAATGAGGGAGGTAGTCGACCCAACGACCAAGGATCCTTGTCACAGAACACATGGGTTACGCCGCAAGGTGTCCTTGTAGACTGGGGAGTTTGTCTGGGACAAATATAAGTCAACCTTAGCTAACATAAGACTTTTGCCCAACCAAATACATTTCACACCAAAGAGCAAAGCCGCTGGGGAACATACGGCCACCGTGATTAATGGTCATATCGCGAACCCCCCGAGGGCTCGTGTCGTAACCACGCCATTTATGTGGTGTCATATGGAAAACCACGCGGACAGAGGACACGCCACCTTTTAATATTTGAAAGAAGTTATGTATTTAATTTGACATTGGCTCTTTGTGAGCAAAAATTTTCTTAATTTATCACCCGAAGATAAACAATTGTGGAGGGGTGGATTGATTTTATTTATTTATTTTTTTTAAATTTAAATAATTAATTTCATTTTTTTTATTTCCTTTTATTTATATTTTGTTATTTTCTTTGAATTTTGATCATTTTACGATTGATTTAGATTTGAATATATGATCATTTATCATTGAAATTTTAATTATAATTACCCTTCTTGATCCTAAAGTTAATATCAATTGATAGACCTTGTCTACTTCCATTTTCTAGGTTTTCATTATCTCAAGAAGTATAATCCTTCAAAACCTTGTCCTCTAATATGAGGATTTTGGGACTTTTCTTCCTAGAATTTGAATTTTAAGCTATGGTTCATATCTATATTATGACGTAATTAGCTGATATTATTAATTTGAAATTTTATAATATCACATTTTAGGTTTGTTAACTGAAGACCAAACCGATTATGTAAGACTGCTCTTTATATTTGACTTAGTAATTACTAACATGCATATAATATCTATTGAAAATTGCATAGACATTAAGAATGTCTAAGTTGGAGTTTATATGTTGAATTTTAATTTTTGGGTTTTGTTAACCCGGACCCAGTCCGAAGATCAAACCGGGAAGTATAACATCTGTTCTTTATATTTGACTTAATAATTACTCCAACATGCATGCATATCGTTCTTGTGAATTATGGACATTAGAATGTCTAAGTTGGAGTTTATATGTCAATTTTGATTTTGAGTTTTGTTAACTTGACGGTCCAAGACCAAACCGAGATATGTAGACTGCTCTTTTGTTTTATACCTAACTTGCACATGTCCCTATTGTTTAACATTTCAACATACATACAGTATATGTTCTTTTAAAATGTTATATGGACAAATGTCTAGTTGAAATGTAGTTCAATTGTAAGTTTAAGTTTCAATATGATATTTTGGTTTTGTTAACCCGACTCCAAGACCAAACCGGATATGTAGATCTGTTTTATGTTTGCTTAGTAATTACTCCAACATGCATATGATATCTGTTCTTTTGAAAATGTATGGACATTAAGATGTCTAATGTTGAAGTTTATATCAAATTTTGATTTTTGAGTTTTGTTAACGGACCCTCCAAGACCAAACCGAAGTGTATATATGTCCTTGTTTTATATCTAACTTGACATGTCCTATTGTTTGACATTTCAACATACATAATGAGTATATGTTCTTTTAAAATGTTGTATGGACATTGAATGTCTAGTTGAAATGTAGGTTCAATTTGCAAGTTTAAGTTTCAATATGACATTTTTTTTAGTTTTGTTAACGCGGACCCGGTCCGAAGACCAAACCGGGAAGTATAGCATCTATTCTTTGGAAAATATGATATGCATATTATTTTGGCCAAAAGTCCCCCTTTTATGTCACAAATCAACATATGGGGCTAAATAAATTATTTGAAGCCTATTTGATCAAATATAAAGTGATGGGCCTAGAATGAGTTTAGGCATTTGATTTGGGCTAAAACCCTTTCTTTATGTAGCAAATCAGCAACATAAAGGCTAAAATAATCATTTTGAAGGCCCATATGATCAAATATAAAGTAATGGGCCTAGAATGAGTTTAGGCATTTGATTTGGGCTAAAACCCTTTCTTTATGTGGCAAATCAGAAACATAAAGGGCAAATAATCATTTTGAAGGCCATATGATCAAATACCCATAGCCCATTTATTTCTCGATAAGGGGAGGGGAATATAAAAAAATATGAGTAGATGTCATATGTCATTTAAAAGAGGCAAGTGGATTAATTAAAATCCACCTCACATGCTCATGGCAAGTGGGGGACAAATACTCATTAAATTTATTAAGAAGATATGGCAAAGACTTTATTTTCCTTTCAAAGAAAGTGATAAGGATATAAAGGGCATGCCACATGTCCATGCATGTTATGACAAATGACATTAAACTAGATGATCTCTTGCATGCAACTTATATGATGAGGCACCACATGTGTCAATGCCATAAGAATAGATGATAAGAGGAGAGGAAGGAAGCCTATAAATAAGAGGGATTTCCTTTCACAAAGTGCCTACATTTCTACTCCTTTTCTCTTATACCACAAGTTTAAGTTCTTTCAATCTTGCAAAGAGGGTTAAGTTGTGCTACATATACTTGTGAGTTTCTTTTCTAACTCAATAATTTTTTTTGATATCTTCTTGATATATGTCATGTCATATGGTAGATTTAATTTATTCCATATGTATTTGTTTCAAGTCTTCACTATGTCTCATGTATGTATGTAAATCATGGTGGGAATGACAAGTAAAGTAGGGGAGGTATTTATGTTTGAGCATATGTCTAATGTGTATTCCATAACATGTCTAGATAGAATCCACTTTATGTCATACTTGCCACAAATAGGATAGCTTTCATTATATAGAGATTGAAGCATGAGTGTTCATATATAACCTAAATAAGCATTTTAAGCCAACATATTAACCTAAGCATTTCATCCTTTCTTTTCTATCTACTTATTTTTAAAGAAAATTTCGGCAGCCTCCCGGCGTCATCCCCGCATAGGGGGCTACTTCGGGGGACTAGGTCTTCCCACCACGCCAAGAAAGGCGTGTATGGTAGATGTCGTGAAACACTACGATCGAAATTTATTTGTCCACCACGTCAAGAAAGGCGCAGGTTATATAAAAGATTTCTTTTCACATAAACAACGTGAGCAAGTACTTATAGCATCAGATTTCCCTGCCACGTTGGAACAACATGAAGTGTACTTACGTGTGTTTCCCGAGATTGGAACAACGTGAATGGGAATTATAGCATGATAATAAATTTGCATTCACATGTATATGAAATTAAAGTATAAGCATTTATATATGACATATTTCACCCTTTTTATTTTGAAAATTTCGTGCTCCTACATCATCCCCAGATGGGGCTACTGGGACTGTCTTCCCACCACGCCAAGAAAGGCGTATGGTGTCGTGGAGACAAGGATCGAAATTTATTTTCACCATGCCAAGAAAGGCGTATGGGTTAAGATAGCATAGAACAAGTTTCCTACCATGTTGAGAACATGAGTAGTACTTATAGTAATAAATTTAAAGCTTGCATTTATATATATAAACAAGTTTTTGCATGTATTTAATTAGCAAAATAATCAAAATTTACTGACTCCTCGGCTCCCCACATGTGGGGTTACGAGAACTGCCACCATGCCAAGAAAGGCATGTATGGGTATATGTCGTGAGACACCATGCCAAATTTTGATAGCATAGATTTCCTACCATGTTGGAGAACATGGTATTATATCACAAATTTAAAGCACATTTGCATATAAACAAAAGAAAGTCACTGCATGTATATTTGATTAGAGTATAATAATCAACAAACTCCGCTCTCCCCCACATGTGCTACATAAAACCTGCCCACCATGCCAAGAAAGGCATGTATAGTGTATGTCGTGAGACACCACGGCCAAAAAATTTTGATAGCATAGATTTCCCACCATGTTGGAGAACATGGTACTTATATCACAAATTTAAAGCTCGTGATTTCATATATAAACAAAAGAAAGTCGCTACATTATTTGATTAGAGCATAATAATCAAAATTTACAACCTCCGCTCTTCCCCACATGAGGGTTGCCATGAGAGACTGCGCCCACCATGCCAAGAAAGACATGTAGTGTATGTCGTGAGACACCACGTCAAATTTTGATAGCATAGATTTCTCTACCATGTTAGAGAACATGGTAGGTACTTATATCACAAATTTAAAGCTCACATTTGCATATAAACAAAAAGAAAGCTGTCTGCATGTATTTGATTAGAGCATAATAATCAAATTTACAAACCTCCTGCTCCCCCACATGTGGGTCATGAGATGTTCGCCCACCATGCCAAGAAAGGCATGTATAGGTGTATGTCGTGAGACACCATGGCCAAAATTTTGATAGCATAGCATTTCCCCTTACCATGTTGGAGAACATGGTAGCTACTTATATCACAAATTTCAAGCAGATTATATATGAACATGTTTGTATATACACTTAAACAAGACATCATTTTGCATATTGAAACCAAAATAAGTTCATGAAAGCAATATGTATATTGAACATTTGTTGAAAATATATAAAAATCAAATTAATCTTAAAATGAATTTCCTTTCACATTTTGACTTTCATAATAAGAACTACATGCAATGAAATAAGGTAACCCTTCCTTTCAATTTTAGATTTCAGATATAGGTGAAAGAAATATAGAATCTCCCATGTGTTCTAGGATCATGTACAACACTTCAAATCTCCTACTTTCGATTTTAGCATGAAATGAAAGAAGCATGACATGTAACCATACAATACAAACCTTCCTTTCAATTTCGATTTCAACTTGCATGAAAGAACATATATATAATTCCCTTCATAGAAACCAATTGAAACAAAGTAGAAGCATGAAATTCATAGGAGAATAGCAAATAGTATGATATTTAAGCCATACATCCTTTCTTATCGATTTTCAAACTTGCTCAAATAAAAGAAATTTTATCAAGCAATACATCTTAGATAAACTAATTGATTTTTAGAAAATAAATTTGCAAGCTTCATGCCTCTAGATAACAAGATGTTTTCCCTTTCATAAAAAATACTTTCAAAGATGTACCCATTAAAAAAAACAAATCTTCAATTTTCCTTAGGTAAAATGATTTCATGTATCATGCCCATTAAACAAAGAATCGATTCAATTTTTCTAGGTAAAAAATGATTTCAGCCAACACATACCCATTACAACAAATCAAATTTTCCTTAGTAAAAAAAAAAAATATTTCAAAGAGAAATGTTGCAGGCACTAAAGAAGAGTAGTAAGCACAAGAAGAAAAGTAAATGTCATGGATAACCCTCATCTTTCCTCTCTCTCTTTCGTTGTTTTATACAAATCCCATAACCCAGATAACCAAAGGGACTTATCAAATGATTTTGGCAAAACAGGGGAAACAATAAGCATGTATAGCTCTATCCCCTGCTCAAGGCATAATGGACATAATGAATAGAGGAAAAGAGACACCAAACAAAGAGAGAGCTCTGCCAAATTTAGAAGGAGAAACAAGAAAGTTAAAGCTTAATGAACCCAACATATATCACAAAGAGGAGAAGAAAGCTCGCCGTATGCTCGCAAGGCCCAGTGGGAAAGGAACAAAGGAAAGGAGGAACCAAGAAAGAGAATGAATTCTCTACCAACCTTAAAGGAAAAAAAAACCGAAAAAGTTGAGCATAACCAATCACCTTAATTTCATGCTATTGCAAACCTAGGGAAACAAATCCAACCATAAAACACAAATGGAAGAGGGAAATAAATCTACATTTCCTTCAAGAAACCCACATAAAATATAGCTCAGATTGAAATGAAACAACCTGGGGTTTCATTGGAAGAGGAATCAGAAGGATCGAGTCCTGCTTGTTCGGCTAAGGTTCTGCTCAACCGGAGAGGAGCACAGACTGCTGGGAGCTCGGCCGAGAGGGAGAAGGAGCCGTGGGTGGGTTCTCGTGAGCAAGAGGGAGAGGGAGAATCGCACCCCAGAGACCGAGAGCCAGAACGAGAGAGAGGGATCGAGAGAGGGAAGAGCCTAATGAGAGTAAAGAGCGGAAATGAGGGTCAACGATTCCTTTCGCCTTTGTCACGCACCTCTTCTCGACAATAACGAGCGTTAGGATTAAGAGGATTAAGAGATTAAAGCTAATTGCAAACCAATTTAATAATTAAGGTAATTAGCCCTAATCACATAAATTTTGACTAATCATCCTAATAATAAACCCCAAGCAATTTTAGGGTGTGTTTAACGCGCAACGGATCAATTTCATGATCGAGGTCGTTTCGACAACGCCGAAACTAAGTGAAGTTAGGTCTAAATTATGCGACGTGATTCAATTGACCGATGTCCGCACTTCTAATCGGTCTCGGCGTTGTTTGATAGAATTCATGTTTGGCGACAAATACGCATCAATCGCGGAACGAGGTCATTCGATGTCGGGCTTCCACTTCAATGTGCACATAATTTCATTAAAAATTGATTTTAATTATTTGATTGATCCTTAATTGATTCGATATTTTCTATTTAATTATTTTTATGCTTTCACCCATTATGAATGAATTTTCAAATCAAATCAAATTTAATTAATTTCGACAGGATTAGGCATTTAACCTCTTTATCATTTACTTAATTTTAAATGACACATAGTTGTAGGTCAACACGAGCAAAGACCCTGACAAATAACCTAGGATAGGTCAAAAGGTCCTTGGTGGACTCCCCACGACCTCTTCCATACAGGTTAACGTCATCGAATCACGATCTGACAAACAACCTCGATAGTCAAAATCCTCGGATTCAATTCAATCTCTTCCATAGTTAACGCCATCGAAGTCACACTCGACAAACAACCTGATAGGTCAAAATCACCATCGTGTCGGCCGCCGCTGACCACTGCCACCGGCCACTGCCGCCGCATTGCATATCCACCATAGAAGCTGCCGCCAGCCGATTAGCCGTAGTTGCCGCCACCACCGGCCGTAACCACTATACGGCCACCGTCGCTGACCATCGCCGGCGACATCACCGCACCATCAACGATCTCCGGTCATCTCGAACCGCTGGTCACCGTTGGTTTGGCCATCTCTCACACTACCGACGCCGCGTTACTAACAACTGCGCTGTCGCCGCCACCATCCGCCAACCACTATAGGCCTACCGCTACTACGTAGAGGGTCACTACTGCCGACCATCGCCGACAATCTCCATCGGTCATCGCCGGCAATCTCCGCTGGTCACCACCATCGTCGCTAGTTATCCTCGCCGAACACCATCGCGAACCAATGTCGTCGGCTACCATCGTCGAGCATCATCATCAACCTCCGGTGACGCCCAAACCGGACGGTCCGACGAGAGGTTGATGCCTCTTCGAGGGAAAACCGAACAACGACGAGTGCCTGATCGCTTCCAACCGACATCCGACGAGGCGGTTGATGCCTCTTCGAGGAAAACTGGAACAATGACGAAAGTGCGCGCCTTGATCGCTTCCAAACCCGGACGGTCCGCACTTGACGCAGGGAGAACCTAACAACGACGTAGTACTGGGCCTTGATCGCCTCCAAACCCGGATGGTCCGACGAGACCGGTTGATGCCTCTTTCGAGGGAAAACCGGAACAACGATGTGGGCCTTGATCGCCTCCAAACCCGGATGGTCCGACGAGGTCGGACGCTTCTTCGAGGAAAACCGCAACGACATAAGTACCTTGACGCTTCCAAACTAACCTCACTCAAGAAGAAGAGAAGCAGAGTGTTGAAGAAGTGCCTTCTCCCATGGCCTGGGGTTTTATAGACCCTTCTAAGGGCAAAGGGTAAAACCACCCAAACCACTGAACCGCCTAAAATTGTCAAAACCATCATTCGCTGGCGCCAGTTCGCTGCTTCATAAGCCGCCGGCTTATGATCCACGGTCGAATCACCCGGCTCATGGCTAACCATCGGGCCATCCTCAGACGCTGCTCATGCCACAACCGCCATTTAAGCCAACTGCTTCGCTTCAGATATATTCATGTGCAAACCGCCCACGCTTGTTCGGTCGAAATGCACTGGCTGACCGCTTCCCGCTGTTCATGGACTGATTTCTCCGGCCAGGACTCGCAAATGATCGGATCGCTGACCACGAGATCCGCTGACCCGATTAAATTCCCATTCTACACCAGGCCCATCAGTCGCTCAGCAACCATGATCGGCTACAAGGCCGTGGCGCCATGTGCTTATGCGTCGCCGGTATGCCACGCCATGGGCGCCTGCAGCTGCTTCAGATTTTGATGGTCCAGAATCTCAAATCTCACACGTATACCTACATGCATTTATGCAGATCGCCTTAGTCATAATCTTGTGCTTTTATGAAGACTGTTTCTCTCAAAATGAAATGGACCTTCAAATTTTATTGAAGAATTTGCTATTTTCAAGTATTTGACATATATTTTTGGATGATTGAGATAATGTCATCCAAAAATAGCAACCGATATGATACTTAAAAATACTATAAGCATAATCGATGTTAAAAGCAAGTTGATCCAAGTTGAAACCGGTCGAGATCAAACTCTTAAAATATCCGAAATTTTGGGATATCGCTAAATCCCTAAATAGCTCTCAAATATAAAGTGTTTATAGTAAATCGAGGCCTCGACAGTGCCCAACAAGCCAAAGATCTTACAATTCTTACTTCATTTGAGCATTCAAATGCACAAAATACATCATATGATCAAGGGATTATTTTGAGCCGTCCGATGAAGTGGAGTGGTACGGGTTTTGCATATATTTACAGAGACGTCACTCCTCCAATCTATAAATAGCCCCTCATTCCTCATATGAGGGGAGGTCAAGTGAAGGAGAAGTGAGGCAAGCAAGAGAGAGGAGAGAGCTCTAAAGATCCTCCAAGCACAATCGTGCCGCCACTCGATGGTCGTCAACCACCGCCGTACGCCGCCATCACCGCCATCCATCCTCGCCATCGCCATTGTTGTTGGTCATCATCACCACCACTATCGCTTGGTCATCGCCATCATCGCCAACATCGTTGCCAACATCGTTGTCAACTTCGCCGCCAACATTATTAAGAATCGTATCCATTTCTCATATACAATTTCGTAATCCCGGTATCGCAACAACAATAGATTATAATGTAGACACAATAATGTAATATAATAGCTATAATATATCATAGCAAGAAGACATCATTGTATAATATCTATAAAATCATAACGAAGTATTACATTAAGGGGTTGTTTGGTTTGCATTTAGAGTGTAAAATAAACTAAATGCAGGGAATTTAATTTTTTGAGTGTTTGGTATAGTTCAAAGTAAAATTTTAATGCATTCGTAGTGTATTTGAAATACATTAGAATGATTTGGAATTCGAACGGGCGAATTCCAAATACACCCAGTAACGTGTTCGCCATTGCTCACCGGCCGACCACCGGCCACCACCGCCGCCGACCACCACCGGCCGCCGCCCTCGCCAACCACCGTCACCTTTATCGTCGTCGCCGCTAGCGCCGACCGCACCGCCACCGAAGTTGTCGACCATCACACCGTCGGCCACCATCGCCGAAATGCCGGCTGGCTCTCGCCACTCGTCACCGCTAGTCGTTGTCGTCGGTCGTCAGACGCCGCTGCCACCAATAATCTCAAAAATACTTTACACTACATTCCTTTTACAATGTATTCAGTTTACTTTACACTCTAAATGCAGGCAATCAAACAACCCCTAAATCAAAGTACTTATAATATTTTAAAGTAATATAATAAGTATAATTGCAATAATTATAACAATATATATTAAAAAATTGATGCAAATGAATATAATCACAGTATCTATAACACATCACAATTGAATTGCCCTTTTTATATCTTAACTAAGGGTTCAAATATTGATAAAATTAGCCTCATTTCATTTAGTGTAGTACTTAAAATACTCATATTTTCATAAATTTGATCACATCTATATTATTATAAAGTATCAAAATCTATATTTAATAGTTATGATTAGGATTTCATAAAATATGCTCTTGAAGGTCATCTAGACTAAAACCATTTTTACCAAGCAATCGTAAATGTACAAAAAAGTTAATCATTAAGCTAAAGTTTGAAGGAGTGATTAAACTCTTTAAAAAAAAAGTTAATCAAAATGTTGACCTTTACATTGATCTTTAGTGGCACAAAAAGGATGTCACATTTTTGCCTCTAGTATTCAATATAATGATATCATCAACCTCCACAAATTACCTAACAATTTATTATTACTCCTCCAATTTTAAGTATGCCTTGAGTAATGTAATGTCACTCTACATACATAATTGTGCTAACATGGCATGCATATCAAGATAACACAAACGAGTTAATCTCAAAAGAGATAGTAAGTACAAAAGGATAAATTCAAATCATATTTGCACTATGTCTTGATTTAGTCTTAGTCAAACATTTAATGAATCTTGATCAACTTAGCTATCAATGCATGTTAACACTTTGTTTACAACTATTATAATTTAATATCCTATGGTTATTCTTGGCTCTTAATTGATCATATTTATGTTATTTGCTTTATCATTTATAAGTTAATCGGTGGAGTTTTACTTATTGAGTTTATATTTTTATAAACACACTTATTATTTCATAAATTTAAAGTTATTAGTTATGCATATTTTAGATGTGCTTCTTAGCTCATGCTTTAAGTATATAATTGGAGATGTTTAAGGTTAGAGTTGTTTAATTGATTTAATTGTATAATTAACTTTTAGTTTCATTATGATTGATATTAGTGGGTGTTATTAGATTAAAATGCTCTAATGATCTTATTAGTAAACTTTGAAACTATTTTTTTACTGATTATCATGATTTTTTTTAACTTCTTTTCAAAAATCTATGAGTTCCTTACAAACCTAAAAGGGGGACGGTAAAATTAAATTTGATAATAAATAATTAATGATTGAATTATAAGAATGTGGTGTTTATTTTTGAAGATGTGGGACACCACGCAGATCTTAGGGGGTACTTATTGAAATGATCGGGTACGACATTAAGGAATGATGTACTATCTCGAAAGATAGAAATCACCACCCTATAATGAACCTAATCACCTAATAAGACTTCTAAGGCAAGACGGGTCTTCAAATATACCAGAGATCTTTCCCCTATCTTATATGAAAAAGTAAAGTAGGATTTATTTTAAGCTGATTCATTAAGTTTCCTATGGAGGCAAGCCCCCATAGTTAATTACTTCTCAAGGAATGAGATTTCCTTAAGAAAACTCTCGATTAAAGTAGATAATTAGGGTCTCTAAAGATTTCAAGGTTAAGACTATCAAAGGAATGACTATTTTAGAAAATCAAATGGGATAGATCAAGAAGAAGACTTATTTTTGAAATCCAAAGGAGAAAATAGAAAATGCCCATGATACTAGGAAGCCTAGTGAGCATTCCAATCTACCCTATATAAGCTTTATATTTTGAAATTGAAGAGAGTTAATTATTTGATATTTTATTAGATTGCTGGAGCTTATAATTCCACAACATAAGATTATGAAAATGCCAAGAGGTGAGGTGATTTATGCTTGTAGCCAAAGGAAATAAATATCTCGGATCCTAAGCTAGGGAGCTTTGTTGAGGCCAAAGCAATCTTGATATATTAGCATATACAGCCTAACTCTTCATACTTTAAATCCATGTAAAAGTCTTATGCTTTGCAAAATGGCTAGACTGTTGTTTATTTAGAAAGGAGACTAAGTCCTTAAACTCACTCCCTAAGAGACTAGAGCATGAGGGGTATGAATTCATGACTTAATATAATATAAATTTTATCAAAATTATTTGATTCTTTTGAACTCTTTATTTTGACATAGGCTATGGGATTTTGTATGCCTAAATACATGAGAATTTGATTATGGGCCAAATCAAGAGAGGGTATTGTTTTTACCAAAGGCTCAAAGTTAAGCCTTCATTCTTTGGCAAGATGGAAGCCCCTCTTAACAAGAGTGAAATAATATGACATGATATTATACATTCATTCATCCAAGGGTTGCTACAAATTTTATTATCTTGTTTAATTCCTAGGCTTTTATGTGAGGTTATGAGTTATTTTAAAATTTTAGTTATGAGTTGTTAATTAAGAAAAATTAATTTCATCCAGAGTCACACATCTAGCCACACATTCAAGCATAAATCATAAAGAAACTATACAAAGCATGCTGTTCTAATGTGCAATCTAAACACAACATCAAACAATTTTATATACTACCATAAAAGAATAAAAGTCAAATGGGTTTCACTACACCCCGAAAAAAAAAAGAGAAAAAAAGATGGTAGCAAGCTCTACCCTTATACAACCCGGATTAAAAAAAAAATACATGCTTATGGGGTCTTCTTTTATTTTATTCCTTCTCTGTCTTTTGATTTGATTTGCTCATCACATGACACCCTGGACTAAGCCTTCTAACCACTGCTCATCCAAATCCCCCATAACACTAATCCTAATTCATAATGCAAAATTACATCAAAAATAAGAAAAATAAATCTAGATACATCTTCAAAATAAATATTAGTTAAACACACCATACAACTCAAGCAGTTATATGAATAGTTTGGACTTTACATTACAAAAACAAGCCCCACTATCTAACGTGAGTTTTGCTTAGGGGATAAGCAACCTGCACAATAAATACATTTATATTTTTATTATAGTGGCTCCTTAAGCACAACCCCCTATAGAAAATATGATTACACTAATAACGGCCTAACATCTAATTTACGAAATATACACCCTAACATCCAATCTAAAATATTACATCACAAAATAAAAAACACAACATCATACATACAACCCTAACTTAGCACTAAGTGGTGACTTAGTATTCTAATGTGCTTAAGGCTTGTGTGGCAAGACTTTATCTTCTTTAGTTTAAATTTTAATTTGGAATTTGAATTTGTTTAAATTTTTTGGGTGATTTTCAATAATTTAAATGATTTAATGATTTTTTTCATTTTTTTTTTTCACTTTTATTTGGTTAAATGATGTTTAGGTTTTCAAGAATGAAGAATAGAATGAATTACATTTGTAGACATAACTCACCATATTCTACATCTTAACACCTAAAGAATATATCTAAGGTCCTTAAGTATCTTAATTAGCCCATTTGAATTTGTGTAATTCATTTGATTTGATTTAGAATTTAGAATTTGAGTTTGTTTAAGTATTTGATTGATTGATTTTGGATTAAATATTTTAGTTTAATTGCATCTTGATAATTCAATATCCTTAATATCTAAAGAGGTTTAAGTTTGTTTAAGTTCATGTGTTTTTTGATTGATTAATTTTAGATTAGATATTTTGGTTTAATTAAATCTTGATAATTCAATATCCTTTTAAATTAATGTATAATTCTTTTCTTTGATTATAGTTATGTGACTTAACTTTATGTTTATTTAATTTGATTGGTTCATTTATTTGTAGTTTGATCATATTAATTGAGATTTTATTTTGATTTTAATTTGATTCGTAATTCATTTTAATCACATCCGCTTGTCATGTTCATCAAAGTTTGGTTTGTATTTTGATTTCATACATTAGATAGTTGATTAGTTTATCTTATTTAAGTATGTTGAATGAGATTTGATTTGATTACATATTAAATTGATGAGAGTCTTTCTTAATTTAATTTAATTTGGTTTAATTTGATTTGATTAGCTTTATTGGTCTGAGTTTGCTCAGGTTTAATGTGATTATGTGATTAGTTTAATTAAGAAGTGTATTTATGTTAATTATAAATGTTTGTTTAATTTTTAATTTGATTTCATATTTGTTTAGACTAATGATGTAATTAATGACTTAATAATTTAGGTTTAATTTAAGTTTTGATTATACTTAATTGCATTTTGATTATATTCAAATTTATGTTTAATTAAGCTTAAATTTAATATGATTAATTTGATTAACTTAATTAGCTTGTTTAAGAGGTGTGATCAATTATTAATTAAGTAAAGATTTGTTTAATTTTTTTTTAAATTTGATTTCATATTTGTTTAGGTTAATGATATGATTAATGACTTAATAATTTAAGTTTAAATTAAGAATTGATTGGTATTTAATTGCATTTATGTTTGATTAAGTTTAAGTTTAATATGATTAATTTGATTGACTTTAATTAGTTTACTTAAGATGTGTGATCAAATTAATTAGTAGATTAATTAAGTATTTGATTTGAATTAATTTTAATCTGATTTATAAAGTTAATTTGGTTTATTAAGATGGTGGATTAATTTATTAAGTTTGCATTAATTAGGTGTTTATTCAATTTGATTAGCTTAAGAGTAATTAGTTTAATTAAGAGTGTGTTTAAGTTAATTATTAAATTAAATAAAGTTTTATTTAACTCTTAATGATGTAATTAATGACTTAATGATTTAAGTTTAATTTAGAGTTTGATTAGTATTTAATTGCATTTTTTGATTATGTTTGATTAAGCTAAGGTTTAATATGATTAATTTGATTAACTTAATTAGCTTACTTGAGGAGTGTGATTGATTATTAAATTTAATTAGGGGTTTGATTTAAGCTTAATTTTAGAGTTAACTTTAATGTAACTTATTTAAATTAATTTGATTAATTAAGATGATGAATTAATTCATTTAATTTGCATTAATTAGATGTTTGACTAATTAAGTTTGATTAAGGGTAATTAAAATTTTAAATTATTAGATTAGTTAAGGGTTTGTTTAATTAGAGATTAATGACTTAATTTCCCACATGTCAATGATTTGATTTAGTTAAGTGTTTTACTTAAGTTTGATTTAATTAAAGGATTGTTGTTATTACCATCATTATTATTAAGTAAATTAATTATTTATCTCATTTCAATTAAGTTTGATTATTTATGATTAGAGTTTTATTTGATTTAATTCATTAATTATGTTTATTTGATTTCCTTAACATGTTTGATTTAGTTATTAGGTTGAAATATTTAATAGTTAATTAATTATTTTATTCCAAATGGATGTGATTTAATCATATGTTAATTAAGTTTACTTTAACTTTATTTGGCTTAATTTGATTAGTATTAAATGATTATGTCGAATTAGTTTATTAATCAATTTGATTTTTTTTAGTTTATTTAATGATTAATTAGTTTCAGTTTATTTATACTCATTAAGGGGTTTCATATGATTAAGATTTCATGCTTAATGTAGGTTTAGTTATACTAGTTTGATCCATGTTAAAGTTTCCTAGATTCATTTAATTTTAAGTTTGATTTAAGATTTAATCATTTAATTGAGTTTTATTAACTTAAATAGGTTTAATCATATTTAATTTAATTTTTTCTAAGGATGACAGCATTCTAATTTGAGGTTTGATTAATGATTGCTTAAGTGCTATATCATTTCTGATTTTGATTTGATATTTAAATTATTTTTAGATTATGTTTTAATTAACTCCTTAATTGATTAAACTCTACTCTTAAGTTTGATTCATTGGATTCATATGATCATATTATTTTCTTAAGAGTCCTAGATATCAATTGAAGTGATTTAAGCCATTTTGAAGATTTTTGTAAATTTACGAATTTTTATTTGATTTATTTTATTAAAATGGACAATCTGAACTTCAAAATTTAATTTCTCCCAATTCAAAAGTTCTTTTCACTTGAAAATTTTATGGTAGGTGTGTTTTAACTTCACTTTCAATCTTCGAAAATTTCAACTTAATTTGATATATATTTTTAGTTTAATTAATGGAATTTGATTTTGATTAAAACTTAAATTAAACTCAAAATACTTAGTAAAATTTTTGAATTTTGGGTTTTTTGGATTACCCTCGGAAAGATGAATCCAATGAGCCCTTATTTGCAATTTTTCGTTAAGTATTTTATTTTTTTTAGAAATTTTGAATTAGGTGATTTAAATTAATTTTTTTAAAAAAAAGAAAATACGCATGCGACGCCAGCGGCGGAAGACCATTCAACCGGAGAGCGACCAGGGTTGTTTCGACCTTCGATCGCAGATCGATGGTCTGTCGATCGCACGACGCATCTGATCGCGCGGCTCGGAGACGCTGACGCGACGGATGGTCTAGATCGTGATAGTAATGAAGGCCCGATCACACAATCCACGTGACCGAATCCATCCCGAACCACGGGATCGACAAATAGCTCGCCGACGCATGAAAAAATGTGTTTTTTTTTGGAGAAAAATAGGGTTTTAAGCGAAAACTTGTTCGAATGGACTCAAATTTTAATGGACTTTGTCACGCATTGAAAAATTTTATTTTCTAATTGGGATGATTTAAAGTAAAATGCGAGATTATCTAGGAGAAATTCCTAAAACCGCAAAAAAATTAACACAAAATACAAGAAATCCTAAGATGCTAAAGTTTGAATTTACCTCGGGATGATTTTGCGAAGATCCGAGAGAACTCAGTATGTGAGAAGCTTTGGAATGATCTTTAACCCTCGCTTCTAACATCTTCTCGAATTTACCATCACCAAAAAATAACTATTGTGTTTTTTTGAGCTCAAAATGGCTCAAAGAGGTGGTTCTTTTTAACTTTGGGAGAGCTTTGAATGGTGGTGGGAGGAAGAGATCTAAAGCCTCATTTCCCCATTCTTTTATAATGGCCGAAAATCCACTCTTTTTTAAATTTTTTGGCTTTAAATTGATTGTCATCTTGCTTGGGGTGGTAGGGATGGATGATTGATTGATTGAGGACTTTGAATTTTGCTCCAAAGTCATCTCTTCGCCATATGATCATTTTATTCAATGCAAATGTTGGGAGAAAGTGCATGTGATGGAGAATTAAAGGTGTGGAAATTATGGGGAGGATCCATGAGGGATTTAAATGAGTTGGGTTAGTTTTGGGATGATCCCAAATAAGTTTGGGTTGGGTTTGATCAGCCCCCAATGGGTATTGGTTTGGTTTCAAGAGATTTGACTCAATTTATGTCATATGGGTCATATTGGGTCAAATTAGCTCATTTGATCAAAATTGGCCAAATTAGCTTGGGTTATGGGTTGATTCATATTCAATCAATTAATGAAGATGAATGTCTTTG
Source organism: Cymbidium sinense (assembly GCA_021442155.1). Classification (NCBI taxonomy): domain Eukaryota; kingdom Viridiplantae; phylum Streptophyta; class Magnoliopsida; order Asparagales; family Orchidaceae; genus Cymbidium; species Cymbidium sinense. The sequence goes on from CM038222.1 coordinate 65,991,501, forward strand.
GTTTGAATTAATTTGATTTAGCCAAATTGACCAAATAATTTGGGCTAGGTCAAGTTGATTAACTTCGATTGATCAAATTGAGTTTAATTATATCTTTGGTCAAGTTCAATAATCAATTTGGAATGAACTTCAGCCATTGGTTGTAATGAATTTGAGTTAGATCATGATTTGACCCAATTTGATCCTTTAGGCCAATTTGGGTCAACTTGGATCAAATGGCCAATTGGGCTTGGTTTGGCTAAATTGGTCAAGTCGTATTTCAATATTGACTTTGGGTTGATTCAAATCATTGGTTTCAATAATTTGGTGTAGGATAAGTTTTGGCTAGTTTTATATTGTTTGGGCTAAGGATTGATTTGCTCAAATGACTAGCTTGACTTGGTTTGACCCAATTGATTGCAATTAATCATTCTAGGGTGATCAACAATCATGGGTTTTGGTGAGCTTCAATCCAATTTGGGTGGATTAAGGCTCAAATGTGGTCACTGGGTAATCAAGTGTCAATTTGGGTTTGATTTGAGTTTAGTTGAACTTATATATGAGTCCTAGATTGAAATATAAATTCAACGACAATCAATTTGAGTCCAATAGTTTTGGCTCATTAAAAGTTTTAAGTCAAAAGGTTGGTTCTTGACTGGGTTGAAATTTGGTTTGATGATTGTAGGTTTTATTTATATTTGAATAAATGATCGAATGAATGATTGATTCGAGAGAAAATTCATTTGTTTTGACTTGATTTGGATATAATTTGGATAAATCCAAAGAATTGGCTTAAAAGAGCTTAGATTGAGTTTGAATTTGATTTTTAATATAGTTTTGGTCATTTGAATTTATATTTCATTTATATTTCTAAATATAAATGAAAGAATTATTGATTTATAAAGAAATCAATTGAGTTTGATTTGATCAAATGGAATTTTGGCTGCTTATGAATGTGGTTCATATGGCTTAGAAGGTTTTGGATTTGAATTTGATTTTGGGTTTCAATCATTTGGAGTCAAATTTGAAATTAGATTCAATTTGAATTTGAATTTGAGATTTAGTTTGAGAATTGAATTTGTGTTGATTTGATAGTGTACTAGATTGGGTTGGCTATGGGATGGTAATTTCCTTAAACCCCAAGGCATAGCTAATCTTATAATTAACACTCTAAGTCTCAGTTAAGTGTTCACCTAATCACAAGATCACTAGGAGTTCTTAGTTCAAAAAAGAGTCAAGAAGAGAGGTTAAGAGCTCACCCAAAAGTTAATAACAAGAAATATGAATTTTAATTGATGGGGCAAACTCAACATATTTATTGAGGGTGGTGAAACTTATTAGGGGGAAAACTTTTGTTATTTATTGTGCAAAAGAAATTATTAAGGGTTAATAAATTATTTAGACAAGAAATTAGATTTTTTTAATTAAAATATTAATTTTAACTTCTTTCATAAATTTGAATTATTATAATTTTTAATTAGTTATCCTAAAAATTTTCATCACTACACTTTTTAGTGGGTATCACTTTTATGAGTACATCAATGAGATTTTGTTACTCCTTTAATTTTAACAAGATTTAGCACATCATCTTCAAGAAAATTGTGTATGAAATGGCGCTTGAGTTATATGTGCTTTATTTAGAAATAAAAGATAGTATTCTTCGCAAAGTAAATGTCACTTTGGTTATCACAAAATAGAGAAACAATTTTTGGTGATTGATTTAACTCTTCTAAAAAACTTTTAACCAAATCATCTCTTTGCTAGCTTCGATAACATATATATTTAGCTTCTACTATAAATAATATAATAATCTTCTATAATTTTGAATCTTTGATATTCAACTAATGCTAGTGCCACATAAGGAATGGATGTTCATTGTATTATTTATTTGTGTATCCTACCCTTCTCATATATCTATATCAACATATCTTAGCCCTTTTAAAATTTAATGACTAATTAAATTGTATATTTTAGGTAATATAAGATCCACTATAAACTATCCCAATATTCTTTTTATGAATTTGATATGTAATGGCTAATAACTCCCACTATATGTGCAATAATTGATCTTGTACTAATCATTGCATACATCAAGGAGTCAGTTCTATTCTTGCTTAGCCTATCATTGTACATTTTAATTTTTTTTGGAAACAACATTCAAGTTTTATCGCTTTCCTATTTTTCATTATCTCAAAATTTATATCCAAGATCATTAATATCATAAATAATAAAATAAATTTTTTTTTTAATATTAGGTCAAGTCTGTCTCTTCATTATTTTCTATACACACATAACAAAGACAGCCAAATTTTTTTATTTGACATATAAGAATTGTTGATGACTATTGCTACATCATTCTAACTTTAAAGAATAAATATTTGATTATAGTGGTGGTAGAAATGGATAGACACAAATTGAAGTAATTACTCTCAATTTTATAATTTCTCTTATATGAGATAGTCAAATTAATCATCTGCCTCCCTTAAAAACAATTTTATCTTTTATTTTTGTCGTAACATTCTCTTATGAGAACTGAGGCTGATTCCGCCCCTAGTGGCTGATCGATTCCTCAAAGCTGATATACTTTATTTCTTATCAAAAGACATAAAATACTTCATTCATTATTGATCTTCATTGCAATGAGAAAAAGTATTATTATGATATTCACAAATCTATTATCTCTTATGGAGATATTCAAAGTTTGTCACTTTTAGAAAATATTATGACAAAAAAGTAGACTAACTTTCAATCTAACTTAACAGGTCATCCAGAAATAAGCAGACAAAGGTTATCAATCATCATAGTACTCAAAACTTGTTGTGATGTTTTCTTGGCAAAAACATCAAGCAAAGAACACTTATCTAGCACAAGTAGATTTGTTTATAATGTCTCCTAGCTAAACCACAATTCAAAGTCCTTCTGAAGTGGGTATATATAAAGTCACATCAACCATTCAAAGCTTATCCTAATGACCAGTAACAAAATTCAATGAGGATATGAGCTAGCAAGATCAAAAAGCTCAATCAACAAGTGCAAGATACGATTATAAAAAAAAAAATAAAACAAAAAAACAAAATACCAACATCAAGCTAACAAATCATATGCCTAAACTTAATCTAAAAGGAGATTGTGTTTGGATTCATTTGTGAAGGAATGATTATCATAGGTCTTTTTGCAAAACATAAGCCCAGGGCTAAGGGTCCAATCAAGATTCTCAAACACATTAGCCAGAATGACATAAAATTAACTTGATAGAGAAATGAACATACATGTAACTTCCAATGCAACATATTTTTTATCCTGTCATGATCAATAAATAATTCAATTCTTCAAGGGCGATTCTTATCTGAGGAGTATGACATGTTCAATTTTCATAGGATGGTCTTTTTTTTTTTTTTTTGGGAGTGTCTAGCTATTTTTGTATATCTTAAGAGAATTTTTCATAATAATTATTTTATTAATTTCAAGAGCTTAGGATCTATTTAAAACCCCTTTCTCTTACAGTCTACTCGGTAATATAATTCTAAAATTTCATTTTCTTTGGGGATGGATTTACTTGTCCTTGGAGCGACGAGGAGGAGAAATTATAGCATGCAGAGTTCGAATGTAATTTTATGTTTAAATTTTAATATCATAGTGTCATGTGACATCTATTTAATATATAATTATTATGTATTAATTATAAATTCTTATATATTATTATATATAAATGTGTATATTAATATTATATATTATCATATAATATATATATATATTAATATATAATAATATATAACGATTTAAAGACATTATAGATTATAAAACTAGTAAAGAGAGCTACTTAGGACTCCCACACGTAATCATTTCTGGAGGAGAAGAGTTGCATGGAGTCATGGGCCGCGCTACAATTGAACGAGCAGATCTCTATAGCTCTCGGCCAGCACACGCAACAGGCGGACGGTAGCAACAGTGGATTCCCACAGCTACAGCAAGGTCAGGTGACTATGAGCGCGGGGCACTCTGGCAAGGACTGTACATGGCAGAAAGGTGCAGGTGCAGTAATTCCAATGCAGAAAATACATCGACCTACAAGAGCTCCAACCAGAACAGGGTTTCAGCAACTGACAGTGAACCGGAATGCCAGAAACTTTCCCTTTGCTATCCATTTGGGTTCCAAGTTCTAGGTTTTGAAGTTCTTTTAGTACACTTTCAGATTCTTGAGCTCCTTCTCCCCTTTCTCTCGTTGTCAAAAATTCTGGATCCACCCTTGCACAAAATAGAAGGATCAGATGACCTCAAACAAACGCAGCATGATCCAAGCAAAGCAGGTTGTTGCTGAGCTCGAAGCTCAGCTCTGTGCAATCTGTGCTCATCTTCATCTTGCATCAGGAAAAAAGCTGCTTTTGCGATTAGAATAAATGAGTTCAAAGTTACAACAAAAACCACCTAATCGTGGCTCCTAACCAGCCATTTAATGATAAAGAAGGATGAGGAACTAAACTTAAAACAAAACATTAATTACAATAATAGAGGAGAGAACAAACTGTTATTAAATTAATGTAGGCAAACAAATACTAGCTCCTAAAGTTACCATTTATAGTAAAATGTATGTAAGATGGTTTTTTTTGTGTGGTTGCAGTTAAAAATTGTTTTCAATATCTTAAATTCTAATCCCGCCTACATCATAATAATGCCTCAACAGACTTGAGTGAAAAAAAAAAAAATCTAACATAATATGATGCCCAATTTCAAGTAATTATTATTAATAGAGGAAAGAGAGATTTGTTGGTGTCATATGCAGCATATATGGTAGAGAAAATGGAAATAGTTTCTATGGCAACAATGATCAGAACAATAGGATTTACAAAATTTGCTTCAAACCTAGATTTCATTCTTGCTGCAAGAGTTCTCAGTATCCCAATGAATGGAGCCACATGGGTTTGTACGTCGGCAAATCCTCTTCTGGAGGTGTTCCAAGCTGGCCACCCGCCGCATAGAAGCTGTTATGCCCATCTTTGCCGCATCCGGAGCTGCACAGGCAGTCTCAGGAAGGTAGTTATTAGTTCCCTGGAGTGTCGGTGGAGCAATCAAGCAGTGGCGGCTCGGATCATCTTGTATGAGAACATCAGTATCAGAGGATATTTCTGATGGGGAACTGTCGAAGGGAATTGGTCCTGTTACTCTCCTCACTGCGTCCTCAGCCATTTTTACCTGGAAAAGATGGGTAACGGTAAGCCTTTGCCTATGAGAGCTTCATCATTGTTTAACAACAGAAGATTTACTTTTGTGGTATGGGCTTCAAGTTCAGTGCTATATGATCCATGCTTCAAAGTGCTGAATCTAAATTATAGCTACCAGAGGAACATCGGTATTATGTGTAGAGAAAATGCATAATATCTTTCATTTATTACGATGGAAATGTGATGGTAGAAAGTTGTCACCTCTAAAGGAGGCACATAATAAATAGGTTGTTGATGTTCCCACAAATAGTATCTTCACAATCTACTACAATCGTATCAAGAATATGATTAGCAAATATTATAGTTGTTGATTGTGTGCATCAACCTTATAGATGATAACGTGCATTAATATGTATTGACAGTATAAGTGATGATATACATTAATGTTATTAATAATTATGAATGATGAAATCAGCAAATGTTTTGTAACTGGGTGACAATAGTCTAGAAAATGTAGCAGGACCCTATGATCAGGTGACTATAGATGAATCGGAGAAGAAGTGACCGTAGTTGAGCAACTGTAGTTAAGTGATTGAGATTGGATGACCATAGTCGGAAGTTGAAAGTCAAGTAATCAAAGTCAGTTATCAAAGGTCAATACTGTAATTAATCATTGATGGTCGGATGATAGAGGACGACTGATTGTAGTTGACCGACAGAGGTCTAATGGCTATAGCCTTGCGACGGAGGATGGCTGATTGTAATCAAGCATCAGTGGTCAGACAATCATAAATAGGGAATGGAAGCAAGCAACTGTAGTCGAGCAATTGTAATGAAATGATGGAAGTTAAGCAACTAAGGACGAGAGTTGACGATAGTCCGTCAACAATGGTTGAATGAGGGTGATGGCCTGACAATGGCAGCCAATGGTTGCATGAAGATGATAGCTTGATATTGATGGTCGGGTGGTGGTGACCTGCCAATGGCAGCTAGAAGGGAATGGTTCGATGATGATTGTAGGACATCATCTACCTAACTAGAGCAATCAAACTGCGATCCAATGAAGGTGGTTGAGTAGTAGTCGTGTAACAGTAGTGATTGGAGGTGACAACCTGATGATGGTGGTTAACTTGTGGTAGTGGTTTGACAGTGGTAGTTGAATAATATCGGTGATTCGACGATGGTAGCTAGGATATGGAGGTCCTAAGTAGTGGTTAATGGTGGCGGTTCAACATGGTGGTTGGGTGACAATATGGCAACGGACGAGTGATAGTTCAACGATATTAGTCCATCGGCAATTTAGCAATGACAGCCAAGCATTGATAGTCGACTAGCGGCCTGGCGATGGTTGATTGACGATCCTTTGATGATAGTTGGACAGTAATCCGATAACAATAATCGGGTTGTGGTTTAAATAGTTCGCTGATGGTGATTGTCTAGAGGTAGTCTCTGTGATTTTTCAGGCTTCAAAACTCTCTTAAATATGAAGCTTCCAACTTTGCTTCTTCCCATGTGAAGAAGGAAAGATTACTAATAGAATTTAAGATTAGCATCCCCCATGAACAAGACTAAAATCTAAAGCATTTCATTGGATTAAGAGTGTCGATAATTGACCCGACCCTATAACCTAACACTAACTTGACTCAAAAAACTAGGTTCAGGTTAAAGTATATCTAACTCGCTTAATTTTTCAAGTTGACATGTCAACTTGAAATTGACTTGTCAACCCAATTTTGATTCGCCAACCCAGATTTTGAACTTGAATTTGACTCTAAATATATGTTTAAATGTGTCAATTGAGTTGGGTTCATATTGAGTTAGGTTCGGACTAAGTTTTTCAACTTATATAATATTCAAGTCGAGTTTGAGGTTGGCCAATTTCAGGTCAAATCCAACCTTGACCCGTGAACCCGAATTGACACCCATAAGAATAATCTTCTTGATCATGAGGTATTTTAGGAGTAATTTAATACCTTAATGATATCAGAATTCAGTGATCGCAAACTTGTTAAATTCATCTCATTGAGATGTTTAATTTAATTATAAGCATGCTAATTTCGGAGAGTATTTGAGGACCCAAATAATGTACCAAAAATTTCAATTATATTTTAAGTGCGACTGGGCTCATATGAACTCGAATTGGATCACTTTTGCTGTTGTCGAGTTTATTTATTTGAAATAAGTGTGCTTGACTACAAGTTTGTGAATATCAAAATTCGGATGACCAAAAATTTAACTTCAAAAGTTATCCAATACCACATGTATCTAGATTCTTGCTTGAATAAATGAATTTTTATGATGCATAAATGCTAAAGTCAAAAATTGTGTGCATGGCTTATAACCGACAAAGCCATTTTTACTAAAGACGAATTCCCTTTAGTTATTAAAGTATGGATGGAATCTAAAGAGAAGAATGCACAATTTAAAAAAAATGCTATTGCTCTGTGATAATCTTTTTGTGGGACATACTTTCGAGCTCAAAATCATTTCTGCCTTGTACTAAGAAACAAGAAATCCCTAGGTAAAAACCATTATTTTTATCCAGAAGGCCATTAGCTGATAATGAGAATTTTAAAACACTAATAACAAGAGCTTCGAACTTCAAAGACTTGCAAATATTCCAAAGTAATTTAAAAAAAGTATAATTTCATTTACAAGATCAAGGACAGAATAAAAAAATAGACCGGGAAAAAATAACACAGCCAACAAACCATAAGCTCAGCATTTTTAACTATCGTGTGATGCTTACCTTAGCTCTCAAGGTCTCAACATCTGCTTTGAGAATTCTATTGTCCACAGCAGCTTCATTATACTTCTGATTTATGTCAGTGAGACGCTTCAATAGGGACGAATTTTCAACTCTTAATTGTGCAACCTATACAGCAAGGGTCACTGAGTTGATAGAACATGCTTAAGATAAACAGCAATCAAGTGATAAATAAGTAACTCGTCGGATCAGACCTGTGTCTCAAGCTCACTTAAATGTGCTTGCTTTTTTCTTCTGGAACGCCTAGCAGACTCACGATTTGAGAGCATCCTGATAACAAGCGAACAGGTCAGAATAGTTGACACCTAAAACTATGCGATAACTACAGCTCTTCAGCCTATTTATGCTGCCATGATAGAAGATGCAAGAAACAACATAGATATGTGTTGACCTCCATGCACGCTTAGCCAAGTCGGTTTCCAAAATGAATTCAACTTTCGCGCTTAATCGAGGCTAAAACGCACTGGCAAGCCGAAAATCAGTCGAATGATCTTCGACGAATCCGGACTCCGCCATCGTAGTCCGAAATTGATCGTATCGATCTGATAATTCGGGCTGATCGATCAAGAAGGGATCGCCGATCCTTCATCGGCGTCGGAATGACGCCGTTCAAACGACTCCGAGATAAACTGAGGTCGAAACGCCAAAACCTATCAAATGAGATTCACGCCAATTTAAGTAGAATATCGTGAAATACAACACGCAACGGAAATGAAATACACCGACGCACAAAATCTAAACGACCTCCATCGACGATGTATCACGATCGCTTAGAACGCCGAAATTGATAATTAGCATCGCATAATTCAGATCGAATAAGAAGGAGTAACGCCGACACATATCGGGTCAAGACGCGTAAACAACCTCCGCTCGCAATCTTATACCCAAAACCCTAAACCCTTTTTTATTCTCCTCCTCCAGACTCTTCTCTCTCTCTCTCTCGCAGCGCTCGGTGTGAGTTATCCGCAAAGCGACACACGTAAAGTAAAACACTTTAACAAACGGCGAAAATCACTTTTCATCAGAACATAGCCATGTCGCACTCACCCTGATTCGCTCGCAGCCTGAGTTCTCCACCTCTTGCACCTATTTTGACCATGATTAGACACGCTTTGGCGCACAAGAAATGGTTGTTGTTATAAAGTAGTACCAGATATGCCTTCTTTTGCATGTGAGAATTTCTTGTTGTATATAACACTGTACACCTTTTCTGTGACAAAAAAAATCTATTTCAACGACTTGGGAGACCTATACATTCTTTTCTGTAAAGATATTCACCATACATCTTTTTCGGGTGGTGCCCAACATACTCGGTACCAATATAGGACGCCGATATCAAATGCCGCAAATTTCACACCAGAGGACCGATAGCTTGATAGTAAATTATCGCGATATAAAATTGATTAACATTGCGGTGTATAAGTATCCTACACGCCTTTCTTGGAAAATCTATTTCAGCAGTCAGAGTCTCATATACGCCTTTCTTGATCAGTAAGACGATTCAGCCGCAATTTATACACCCATACACGCCTTTGGTGAAGCCCAAAGATATCCGCCTCTATACGGGACGGGACGCCGTCAACGCCGCCATTTTTTTTATACCGACATGATTCATAAACGCTTAATGAAAATTCAATAATAAAGCTAAAATTAATATTTTAACTTGACATCAGAAATATATAGTACCTATACACGCTTTTTTTGGTGAAAATATGTCTCATATAGACTTTAGAGACCCATACATGTCTTCTTGAGATGGTGATGACGATTCGGAGGTTTACACCCATATATGCCTTTTGGCATGGTGAAGATCTTATGTGGGACGACGGGATAGGCCAAATGCTATCAAAATTTTATCTAAAAAATTTTAACTTGTAATGAAATTTAGTTAAAATAAGTAATATTATATAAATTCCTTAAGTTAAAATTAATGCTGAATCAAATACACCGATAGCCCCAACACTACTCAATGCTTAAATGTGATCTGCGAGGTTGCTTCTGGGTTGGTCTGAGGTGTTAACTAAAAAAATTTAATGATGTTATTATAATATATTCAACCTAATAAAACATCGAGTTAATTGCTCACAGACGAAATATAATCTATTATTAAATTAATAGTGACAGGATCAAAATAAACAATAAATCACCCCGATTATGGCTACGTTAAATGATAGTTTTAACCGGAGGGGATACTTCCATCAAAATATGATTACAATTTCAAAGCAAATTAACTTAGATTAAATATCAATCTAAATGCAGAATTTAAAATATCATTGAGTTATAAATGTCTAAGTGAAATTCAATCTTTAAGGAACTTAAAACTAAAACTCAATCCATCTTTCGCAATTTGTCGTAGGTGGCAAATTAAGAAAACCCTACCACAAAAAAGAAATAAATCAAATCAAGCTAACCATGTTTACTCAAACAATCTCACGCCAAAGAAAGTGACTCGGTCCTCGACTGGCAAGACTCCACATGACGCAATTAAGAGTACTGAATTTGTCGCCAAATGACCATCTATATCACCAAATACGATAGAAAGATGCTAATATTTCTGGCAAGGGAACTATAGCGCAAGATTCTTCTTAGGACCATTCCTCCGACTAAGTAGACACACGGCTGGATGATAACCATAGGATCTAGATTGGGCGCGTCATCGTTCCCCCAACCATCCGCTTTAAGTTAAATATAATACATTTCATAAATCTAAATTCAGATTCTACTTATCGCACGCACTGTTTACCTAACCATATTAATCGAAAGTTCTCTCGATTGAGAGGGGTAATTAACTATGGGTGCTTGCTATAGGAAACGGAACCAAATCTAAAGTCCTCACCAAATGAGAGCAAATATTGGTAGTCTTATCTACTATTCCATCTGTCTTCTGAAAATTACACCGACATCTAATTAACTCTCTTCATCGAGAAGTCGAGAGAATTTTCGGAGCCCACAATATGTAACAATTAAACAAATACCAACAAGCTGCTCATCTTTTAAAAAAAGGCTTTTCACAGAAAATAATATTAACTATCGAAACATACAACATAGGTGAACCAATAACAAACAGAAGCAGTTGTTATTCGCCAGTGTAAATATCACCTAAACGTAGGTGCATGCAAATCCACGCATATATTATGTTAAAAGAAATCGTGCCTTATTTTTTGAGTCTGCAGTAAACATTATGAGTTTGCTTTAAAGGGCAGAATTCAAATTTTGTTATAGTAACTTGTTTACATTGAAGAAGTCCCAAAATTCAAATCGATATGAATGTGGCATACAAACTGTTAAGTGCATATACTGGATAATTGCTAAAAGATTGTTCTTTGTTGAACAGTGTTGGAACAGCCTGTGATTATATAGGGTCAAAACTCTATGCTAAAGGGTAAAAGCCATATTTACCTCCTAAACCGTTTTGCATTAGCAGGATCCATATTCTGTATATTTTCTGCTTCTCCATTTGGCTCATCTTCATCAGACTGCTCCCTTGAAGATTCACTAGTAGCTGTTCTACCCTGAGCACAACCTAAATTATTCACCAGGGGAATAGCTAGAACAGGTGTTCCACCACCTGCAATATTAACTTAGAATCATTCCCTGAACATACAGATGCAAAAGCAAGAAAGAATACTTGCAATCCTAATGCAAATCAATGGAAAAACAGCAGCAGAATAAAGGTTAGTTTAACTAAATAAGCATGCAAAACTTGGCAAAATCAGAAAAAAAAAACACTTAAATCTTTTCTAACCGAAACGAAAAATTTGTCAAAATAAGAAATTTCACAAGAAATCTAAGAACGACAAAGATTAACATTCACCCAACGAAATCAAAAGCTGGAATGTATCAAATTTGGCAAGATTAAACCACACACACAAACCAATTACAAATCAGTGTAAATGAAAGAACAATGATATAAATCATCGATTGAAAGATAAAAGCCTCACATTGGTAGGGGCGGAACTAATCTCTTTTTTTAGGGTGAAGAAAATTTAATATTTAAATTAATTAATACTAAAAAATTAAATTAATCAAATTAAATAATACATGATTTAAAATAAACTCTTATATTTCATTGTGATAATTAACTTAAAAGTTAATTACAAACTTTTCATCATGGTTTACATTTTTTTTTTTAATTTTGGATAACTTTATTAGGAATCAAGTTAAAAAAATTTCATTAATTTTTAAAAAATTGTAAGGTCTAATAAATATCAAATTCTATCACATTTCTAACTAAAGAAAGGATTATCCTATTAAGAAAAAATAGAAGTACAATTTAAAAATAAAAATAAACTGCTTAAGCTGTCAGAGCTATAAGCTTTCATCATTTTCAAAAGTAAAAAATAAAAATAAAAATTAATTAAAGCCAACAAAAAATTAAACGAGTATCAAGAATAAGACAAAGAAGTAAATAGACAATATTAAGTATCTCCTGGGAGAGAGGCAGTTGACATGGCATGGAGAGAGAGACAGACAGAGAGAGAGAGAGAGAGAGAGAGAGGGTCTCAAAGGGAGGGAGAGGCCATTAGGTAAAAGGGAGTGCAGGTCTGCATCTGGATGGTAAGAGGGGGAACTGTTAGTTTTTTATTTTATTTTATGAATAAATAATGGATAAAATAACAAAACTATTCATTTATAATAAAAAATTCAGGGCGGGCAATTGCCCACCCTGACAGCAACGTGGATCCGCCCCTACACATTGGTATAAAGAGAAACATCCCCTGAAAACTGTCATCCTGACAAAATACACGAAGAATCAACATCCAACAACAATATACACAAATACTAACAAAAAATATAAAGTTTATTATATCATATAGGGACTTTTATTTATAATCAATAAAATAGTAATTTAGAATCCTTCAAGATCCAGCCTAAAATTGCAAGCTTCAATTCAACACACTTGGATTTCAACAAATAGCAAGTTTTTAGTTCAACGTGAGCAAAACACAAGAAACATATCCTATGCTAAAATTTGAAAACAATGACTTCACAAAAGTTGATTTATTTCTCTCTCCTCTTTACTCTCTACTCTCTACTCTCTACTCCACTATAATAAGGGGTGTAAACGAGGCGAGCTTGAGCGAGCCAAACCCTTGTTCGTGTTGCCAGATTTGAAATGGCCGAAATTTGGTGTTCAATTTAATTGTCAAATAACTCGTGGAAACCACTCATCAAAATGGCTTGAAATACAATAATCCAAAAAGTTTGTAAAAGAGAGGATTAACCCTGATTAATGCGTAACAAAGTTTAACCACTTGTTTACGTCATATATATATATATATATATATATATATATATATATATATATATATATATATATATATATATATATATATATATATATATATATTTATATATATATATTTATTTATTTATTTCGAAAGCAAGCCAAACATGATCGAATGATTATTATTGTTTAGCTGTTTATGAATCGAGCTTGAAATATTTGTTATATTCTACCGCTTTTTTAATGGAACGAGTAAATGAGCACTTAACGAACTTTTGGCACCTAACTATAATAAATCTTTTAAGAAGAACATATTATGAAACCTTTAAGGTAGAATGTAAGTTAAATTCTTAAACATTGATACACCATTTAGAGTACTAATTGATAATTCATTGGAAATTCTAAAGTTAAGTGTGCTAATGAGGGAGTGCTCTTGAGGTGGTTGATCCCTAGAAAGTTACACCAAGGTAATAAAATTGTGATACCATTAAGCCAAAGTGGAAAAAAATCTTAATGATTGAGAGTTAAAGCAATTACAAATGGCATCAAAGAATTATACCAATTGGAAGATGGGAACTAAAAGCCATAAATGATAAAGTGCTGCTTGATGAGAATTACATCTTGAATCCTAGTTAGGGCAAAATACTACATAATGGGAACCTCTTCAACTTGTAGGAGCAGTCTGTTGAGTCACATCTGCTTGGTGGGTAGATATTGTGAAACCCTTTAAGTAGAATGAAACTTAACTCTTAAACATCAAAGCATCTTTTGGTGTAATTGTCAAAATTTTATTAGAAACTCCAAAATTAAGTGTGCTCATATAAGAGCACTCCTAAGACGGGCGATCCCTTATGTGAATAAGATTGTGAAACCATTTAAGTAGAATGAAGCTAAACTCTCAGATATTACTATGCTTTTTGTTATTATAGTATTTTATTAAAATCTCTAATATTAAGTGTGCATGTATGAGTGCACTCCTGAGACGTGAACCATAAAAGTATTAGGTCAAAGTAAATAATACCTTAACAAAACAACTTTATTCAATCTAATAGTGCTAGAAAAGATATTTTGACCCAAAAATAGGAAGATTGAATTCAAGGTTGAAATTATATACCAAGGGTGTACCCTCAAACCAACCAGCTTACTAAAAACATAGTCAAGGACAAGTCAATGCTCAATCAGCCCATAGGGCTTATCCTAAATCTAGTCACCACTCGCTTGGCGGCCAAGAGAACAAGTCAGGCTGGGTGTAACTTCTAGTAAAAAACTTACCATCTCATCATGAAACTCACCACAAATTGCCTAGGTTGCCCTCTGAGGGAACGAGCTTACCAACTACTTGTCGAAGGTGCAACTCAGTATGGATCCATCTAGTGAATTCACCTCTTACTCAGAAATTGGCAAATTAGCTTATATGAAAAGCCACGTTAACGGGTGGTAACATCTTGTACATATGTTTGCATTAGAGCAATCTATAGATTCAATACTTTTTATTTTATTATTTCATATATATGGTGTAGCCATTTTTGTAACCCTCCAACCCTATAAATAAAGGAGCAGAATGTATATTTAGGATCATTTTCTAGACTTTTTATCTTCTCAGGATTATTGGCCCTTTTCATAGGAGCTCATCGACTTTTGTGCTCGAGTCTACTCGTTATCTTGTGTACTTTTTCATCACTAATGGAATACACTTCTCTATATTTATTCGCCCACATCTCTCTTTCCCTCTCAATTACTCTTTATTTCTCCTAGCAATCCTCATTATTATAGATTATGTTTTTCATAAGGTTTCACCATTACATGAAGTTACTAGATTTACAAAAGTGAAAAACTTCAGCCTCATTTCACTAGCCTTTATGAAGTGATTAAGAGAATTAGTAGAATTTCATATCAATTGGCTCTTATACTGAAAATTATAGAAGTGCATAATATTTATAACTCTTTCTTATCATGTTACATGCATGATGATTCTTATATAATTCAATTTAAGCTATTGTTGATTTAAGAAGATTTAAAAAAAAAGTATTAGATCATGTTTTATAACATCATCTTTAATCTATTCCATGTATTAGAGTACTTTAGAAAATCAATCAAAACGAGAAGCTATATAAGAGACTAAAGAAGAGATGATCGTAAGCTACTCATAGCTGTTATAGAACCGAGATATGAATTTGATGATTAAATTATTTTATGAATGGTAATAGATAGCAAATAAAGTATCAAATTGAGCTGAAGCAAATCAAACTAGTCACATTAAGTAGAACTAAAGACTCCCTTTTATGTGAAATCGATGTAGCTAACATAAACGTTGACCCACCCCTACACCTTTCTCACTCACACAATCATTTGAAGC
This sequence comes from Cymbidium sinense, assembly GCA_021442155.1. Classification (NCBI taxonomy): domain Eukaryota; kingdom Viridiplantae; phylum Streptophyta; class Magnoliopsida; order Asparagales; family Orchidaceae; genus Cymbidium; species Cymbidium sinense. The sequence continues at coordinate 66,006,989 of CM038222.1, forward strand.
TCAATGTCACCTTAACAACCCATCAATGTGAGAATCTCATGCCATTATCTTTTTCGTTTACAGTATCACACTCGCTTATGCCCTTCCTATCTAGCCACTAACATGGATTCCTCTCCTGACTTTCTTCTCTATCTTTAATCAAGAACAAGCTACAAGCCTTCCTCCTCCCCTTCGCTACTCCTAACCATCATAATTCTTCATCACAAGTCCTCAACCTCAACATTTCAAATAATCTATGTATTCTCCAACAAAAAATCTAAAATCACAAACCCTTCATTTCTCATTTTTTATTTTTGATTGCAGCCCTCTCAAAGCAAGTGGTTTCCCCTTGGTGAACGCTTATTCACTTTGCCATCATCAAAAATTGGAGGGTTTGTGGCCTTTACTTTATAATTCTAAATGAAAAATTTACATAAATTAGTAGTTATTGTTAATCTTAGATTTATGCTTTATTTTAATAAACTTTATGATAGGTTATGCAATTAGATTTAATATTATAATATTATTGGTTTCATCCCATGATAATCATATTTATTTTGGATTGCCTTTGGGGTAATTTATGTGGACTTAGTTTTTGCACCTATCTTAGTTAGATATCAATTTTCAATCCTTATATATGCTTATGTGATTTCTTTAGTATCCTTAAAGTGTAGGATCTTCAAGTTGATTGTTCATCTGGTGTGACTAGTTGGATTAATTTTAAACTTGGAGTTATACTATTTATATTATGATAACTTCCATTGGGTGATAAATGTATCCTTTTGTGTTATGGGTGATTCTTGATGTATGTAATAAGTTCTTAGATATTGTTCATCAAGACTTTCACATTTACTTATTATTGCATATATTCTATAAATCCTATTTAATGTTCATATTAAAGTAACATATGTGTCAATAGCTTTCCTTTGATTCATTGATGCATAAATTCGTTAATATTAAAATGATCCTTGATGCGGGCTAGAAAATTTGCTACAGTAGATTAAAAAATTTTATGTTTTAGCTTTGCTTGAAGATCTGTTACACATACATATAATAAAGAAGAGTATAAAAAATCAAACTTATTATGTAGACAAATCATGAGATCTAGCTTAGTCAAAATAATTTACTATGAATATGACATTATAGAATTTCACTTTTCTCTTTAATTGGATAATATGAATTACAAAGTTATAAGGTATATAAAAATTAGAGAATAACAGCCTAGAAATAATAATACTACAATAGTCGTATAGTTATAATAAGTTACAACAACTACTGATAGTGGTTGATGATAATCATTAGTGGTGATTGATGGCAACAATTGATATTGATTAGTGTTAAGCTTAGCTCTTAGCTCTTCCTCCTTCATGGTGAGAATAAGGTTCTATTTATAGAATTTTAAAAGGACCATATTGATAAATTTAACCAAAATCTCAAAACACTCCATCGAATGGTTTGTATTGAATTATTTGATTATAAATCACTTGAGTGTATTAATAACCTGAAATTTGAGTGATCTTGAACTTGGATTCTTGTAGTCAAGTCGCTCAATCAATTATAAAAATACCAAATTCATAAAATATTGACCCTTCAATTAATGCTTTGAAACTTTAATTACACTTCAAATAATTGGCATGTGCTCATTTAAATCTAAATTGAACTACTTTTGGTGTTTATCAGGCGTCTCATCAAAACATCTAATTTGACTATAAATTTATTAAAATTGGAGTTCATATATTCTCAAATTTAATTCTAGAATATTACAATGCATATAGCATATTGTGCCAAATTAATTATATTTTAGATGATACATCATTTGCCCCCTAATTTTGAACGTTGAACTTATTTCGTTTAAAAATATATTAAATTTGTTTGAAATCTTAAACTTCAATATGTATGTATATGTATATAGTGTTCTATATATATATATATATATATATATATATATATATATATATATATATATATATATTAGTTTACTTAATTATCTAGTTAATTTTTAAAATGTTTTATTATTATGATATTTTTTATTATTTTAAAAATTTAAGAAGATTCTAAAAAAAAATTTTAAATTCCTCTCTTAAAACTTCAAAAAAAATTATTTTAACTTGTCCTCATAAAATTTCTAGAAGATTTTCTTAACTTTCACTCTTAAAATCTCAAGAAAACATTTTTAAAATTTTAAGAGGACCATTTAACTTGTCCTGTGAAAGAAGAGTCTAAAAAAACTTCTTAACTTCTACTATTAAATTTCAAGAAAACTTTTTAACTTCCATTCTTAAAATATCAAGAAAGCATTTTAACTTCCCTTCCTAAAATTTCAAGAAGATCGTTTAACTCCATTTCTTAAAGTTTCAAGAAGATGCTAAAAAAATTTTTTTGTTAACATCACTTCTTAAAATTTCAAAAGTGGTTTTTAACTTCCCCATTTAAATTTTCAAATGCTTTATCAGAGCTCAATTGGATTTAAATCGAATCACTTTTGATCCGTTTTCCACAGCATGGGTCCATGTTCTTTTTAGAATGAAAATAAATTAATGTCCTATTCACAAGCAAGGGAAAATAGTGGCTATACTCCCAAAGAAAACATAGTTTGTCACTTTCTTAAAGCCAGCATGCAATAAGGGCTTAGGGTGGCTATAATCCATAATAAAATATTTCTCTTAAAATATATACAGGTTCATCCATACAATGCAAACCACATTAACACCTCTAAAAATTGTATTAATAAAATATATATATAATATATTCTCTTAAGAAATTTTTTTAATGTTGTTAATAATTCATTCCAGTGCACTCACAAATTATTTTCTTTATACAAATGTTAATTAGATAATATTATAGGTTTCCACAAAAGGGTTGTTTGATTTGAAAGATTTTGAGTGTAAAATATTCTAATTGCAAGGGTTTTAGAAATGTAGGTTTTCACTTCTATGAAAAATAAATTCAAAGTAAAATTTTGAGGAATTTAAAACTCATCCCATAACTCATTTTTAGCGTAGTCCAAAATCAAATAATTTTCTCCAATTTCTGAATTCACTGCATGCAATTGCCACCAATCACTCACTCACCCACGCCAACCACTACCTCCACCACCCTCAATCACCTTTAGCTATTGGCTATTGTCGCCAGCCACAGCTACCCCTCTGGTTGTCACTGCCAACCACCTTGCCGCCACTACTGTCAACTACTATTGCTAGGCTTTATACTGAAATCATTTTACTTGAAGGCTTCAAACCATGCACTCAACCTTACAACTCTAAAATATTTCAAATATATCATATTTATTTTACACTTTTTTTTCAACAAATCAAATGGCCCCAAAATCTAAGTAGATGACAAACTATGCTTATAGCCTTAGGCTTCATAGAAAAATCCATTCATTGTCCTATAGTCATAATTCAATTATTTTTTATGTTGTAGGTTTTTAAGAGACAAGCATGTAAAGAGTGAAAGTTTTAATCTCTAAACAAATAACAATGCTTAAGGGGGAACTGCATATATTGGGCACACTAGTTTTCTAAATGACTAGAATTCAAACAATAAACTATTAGAAAGACAACCTGTTAATTTTAATGCCGGATACCTTTGACTAGGACTTCAGATCCCAACGACGAAGAATCAATTCTTCTGTCAACCATAGAAGAATCTTGAGATACAATGCCAACACCCTGCAAAATGAATATAAGGTATCATCAACCCTACATCCCACAATACAAGAAGGGGACTCAGAAAGAGCATTTAAACAAAAAGAAAAAAAATCTCAAGCACAACAAGAGTTGCAATAAAGAAAACATAGGCCATCAGTGTGCAACTTAATTCAGACCATTCTCAAATTTCAATAATAGAATAATCTACTTCAACTCTTAATATATGACTTTAAAATCTACTGGTGAAAGAATGACACGATTGGTTACAAAAAAGTTTATATTCTACTTGGCATAATTTTAACTTGAACTTGATCCTCAAATTTTGAGTTAAGGTGGCAACAATAGAAATTGTTGAATTGTGAAGCCAAATTTTTACATAATAAAATCATTACATGATATAGTTGAATCTTTATTTTAAATGCAAGTTTATTTGATGTTAATGAAAAGGTAATTTATTGAATTTGAGAGTTCATGTGATATTTTTTATCAATTTTGAGAGATTTTATAACATTTTATGGGACTTTATAATAAATTATATGAAACATATTCATTGCTACCACTATAAATAAAGACATGATAAGGGAAGTTCATCCAGCCATAAGCAAATAGACAGAGAATGGAGATTGAGAGAGAGAGGAGGGGATACCAACTAAGAGCATAAAGGGAGGCATACTCAAGAGTGTGCATATGGGAGGTTTTCCATTCCTTCAAGGAGTTAATATTAGTTTTGCTTTCATCGAGAGGAGAAGCTTTTGGTTATAGCAGGAGAAACTCTTATTTGGACTCCTATAGAAAGGAAGAGAGTAATAGCAATAATATTAAGAACTTCTTCTTCACACTTAACCCTTATATTCACAAAAAGTGGTTGTGTTCTCTCCATCAATGACAAAGATTAAGTAGTATTTTAAAAATTATTTCCAAAATGATATAGAACATAATCTCTCTATGTGCTCATTGTGCGGCCCTGAATTAAGTGAAGCACGTAAATATTGTGTTCTTGTATTTGTGTATTTATTGAATTTGTTGTATTTGATTTCTAATCTGCATGTGTTTTTCTTGTTACTATTAACCTAACAAATGTTGTTAGTGGTGAACTTGATAGCGTTAGTACATAAAACAAATTTGTGAAAACTAGAGTGAGAATCTAGAAATGTCATCTAACTAAGGAAAGAGTGATTGTTGGTTCACAATGGTGGTAACTAATACTGTTGTTAAAACCATGATAAAGTGCAACTATGAGATAAAAAATGAGAATAAAGAGACAAAAGTATCTGGCAATGTCATTTGACACATGAAAACAAAGGAAAGCCCTATGTAAACTTGGAAAATTAAATATCTTTTTTTATCAAATTGAAATTTAAGATACATCAAACATTATTAGTTGATGAGTTCATAATCTTCTTAATGGACTAATTTGCATCCACTAACTAAGATGAGTTTAAATAGTTTAGTAGATTCTTGTAAATGACTTGCTCTTCCATATCATATAACCGATATAAAAAAATTAGATTAATCCCAAAATAGTCATTCGGCTATTTTTGTCTTGTCAATTTAGTCCCAAAGTTTCACATTTACACAATTTAGTCATTTGGCTTACAAATTTAATCCAAAACGATCCATCATGTTGAAATTATAATACAAAATTTAATCATTTTAATCCCTTGACTATACAGAACTGATCTCAATTTAGTACTTTAGGATTTTTTTTTATCGATTTTGGATAGTTGATGGACTAAATTGAAGAAATATAATACTCCGGGACTAAATTAGCTACATATGAATAGTATGATAACTATTTTAGAGTTTACTAAGAATTACAAACAAAACTTTGTAGAATATAAGAGATTATTGGACTCCCCACATATTCATCAACATCATCATTAGTGTTAACCCAAAATTTTGGTGCAAGTTTTATGGAACCTTCTAAATCATTGTTGTTTGCTAAATGAGCTATTAACTCTTCTATGCATATACTTCAATTTTTATGTATATTACTCTTAATCTATCATTATTCCTTAAGTCTTTCACATTATTTCTATAAACTATTTTATTGGTGTATTTTCTTTCATTATTGTAGATTTTCAATCCACATAACATTACACAAATAGTCGCTTAAATAGAATTATATCTCATATTATTCTTCTCAATTTTACAAGATAATAATCATAGCATTGACATTTTTACTACATAAAATCCACATAGCATAATTGAGCTAGGTGTAGTTTTAAAAATGTTAGCATTAAATCTTTATATTATTCTTCCATCACATTAGACTTTCAAGAAACTTTCTTATTTTAACTATCAAATTTGAACTCTAGAGTTTATATAATCGTCAATATCCCTAATAATTGTCACACTAAATCAATTTATTTAAACTTATCAAAAACAATTTGACTATTTGAGTTGGGATTTAAAATTTTTGAGGCAGATAAATCCTTAAATCCTATAAATAATGAGATTAATAAATATTTATTTTAATCAATAACAAGGTTCATACTAGATTTATCAAAATAACAAAATTTGAGTCCCCAATACTTTATTGGGAATATTTTAAGCTAAATCTTACTTAAATCCTGCCTAAAATAGAATGCCAAACAGCACCTAAAAAATTTATCAAACGTTCTCGGTGGTGTGGAAGGTCCCATACTCCTGCTATTAAAAAATTTCCATACCCGTACCAGAGTCAAGATAATTTATCGCTAGCAGCACATTACACAATTTAAATATCTTGTAAGAATACAAACGATATAAATTAATTGACAAAAATAAGGATGCAAGGACACTTATCCAAATATAATCCTGCATCACCCTAAGAAGAGATCATTTCATCTCGCCAACAAATGAGATTGTTAACGACATTCATGATAAAGAGCGCGTGATGACTACTTTAGTTGATAGATTTTTAAAAGTTGTCATCATGATCTGAGATATAATTCCGCCAACATCAAATTTATGCTCAGGCACTCAAGTTTCCAAAAGAAAATCATGATAAAAAGCATGATAGATGTTTAAGATAGCAATTGATTTAACTTCCTGGCAGCTTCTTATTATTTGTTTCTCAGTTGCAAACCAAACAGAAACAGATGCTAGCACCACTTTCCCCAAAAAAAAAAAATACATAAGCTGGAACCAGACGTGTTTTTGTTTGCGGATAAAATGAAGTATCGAAAAAGAACCAACACACACAAATAACAGGGACCAGAAAATAATAGAAGGAAAGCCTCGGGAATCGTCAAGAACTCTACCTGTAACTGTGCAGCAGCGGCAGCACAGGAGTTGTAGAGCTTCTTCGTTAGAAAAGCAACGCACTCAACCGGGTCAGCAGTCGAAAGCTCCATCGACGCAACAACAGAATCGTGAGTCCCCTTAATCTCAACCACCTCATCCTCATTCCACACCGCTCCTCCTCTATCCTCCCTACCCAACGAAACCGCAGCTTCATAGCTAGGGCCAGGGTTCGAATCCCGAGTAGACAGAACTCTCGAATTAGAATCTACTCTCGAATAGGACTTATCCGGCATCGATGATGCCTCCTTGGCGGTCATTTCTTCCAGATACTTCTCCAATAACCAGTCCGATGGGCACCGATGCATCGCGCTTCGCTCAACTCCTGCGATCACCGGCGACGGAGCACACAAGGGATCCAGCTGTTCATCCATCGAAAGAACTTTATCCATATTGTCTCTTCGGAATTTCTTCGTACTCCCACTTGCACATAAAAAGCTAACTTCTTCTCTTGAGTGGGAAAGTAGGCAGAGAGCGACGGTTATACAGTACCAGCTCGAGGCTGAGGATTGGAGGGAGATTGGAGAAAATATTACGTCCGGCTTTACGTGCGGACACGTATCCGATTTTTTTTTTCGTTTTAGCTTTAACGGAGCAGTAATATAACGGACAGCACTCTAAATCTCCTAGCGACCGGCGTAGATCGAACGTATTCACGCGCTTTGTAAAGACATTTCTCCCACCGACGCTGGAGTCCGTTGGAATGCGGGAGGAATTTAAAAAATATATATGTATGATTTAGGGTTTAGGTTAATTTTTTCGTGAAATGGTCGTAAGAGAATAAAATCTCATTTTCTTTTACAAAAAATCATAAAAAAATAAAACGACAACCAATTTAGGCGATGTATTAAATAAAATTCATCTAATATTTCATGTTCTACATTTTTCTACTTTTAAATGATATTCGTCATTCAGAATATATTCATTACATCCAATTAGAAGCAATTTGGATGCTTTTTTTGAATTTTATTTTGAGTGTTATTTTACATCAGATTACTGCACTTTGGAGGTACAGCTTTGGCGACTTCTTTTTCCATATATTTGACTGAGAGATAATGCTCATTACATTACATTTAAAGATTCGGAGGATTTGGAGAGCTTTTTTGCATATGTACATACCTCTTTGAGGGTACAGATCATTTTGACCTTTATTTCCGCTTTATTTCACTTTCGAGATTATGATTCTAAATATTTGGAGGTATTTGGATGATTGATTTTTACATTTTCCATCTCGTACTCTTTGGAGGTGTGATCATTTTGACCTTTATTTTCAGTTTATTTTGTCTATTTATTGAGATTATATTTAGGGCATTCAAATGGAAGTATTTGGAGGCAGTTTGGATGGTTTCTGGGTGGTATTTTATATTCAGATTGCTCTTTCGGAGGTACGTGATCATTTTATTTTATTACCAGTTTATTTAGCTTAGATCCTGCATTATATGCTCATACTTATTGATGGCAAACTGATAGTCCACGTCATCTGAACATCCAAAGAAAGGACGAAAAAGATCCTCCGTTGCCAAAATATGCTCCGCCTACAGTAAACCAGTTTAAAATGTTACTACATAAATATGTGAAAATAATAACTAAGAAAATATGCAAATTATAGAGTTATCTTAACATATGCTCGCCGGCGGTGCCTGGAATAAGACGTCATCTGGTCAAGAGGTGCCTTCGGTGTACAATGCCCACCACCTAAACCGGATCATATGCCGCGAGGACTTGCGGCGTAGTGTAAGTATCGCCCACCACAACAACGCGTGATCTACTACGCCTCCCACATAGCGATGTACTATTGATATGCACCTGCCCAGATCTACTTTCCCTTTCCATCACTTCTAATGAAACCGGAGTCCATCGACATTTCTTGCAAGTGACCAAACCGACAAAGGACTCGCTGGAAGGTGCCACTCCACCCTCTTCCAACTAATCGTGGAACCCGCTCTAGATGTCCTCACCGCCAAAGGAGCTCGACCAAGGTCGTATGGCTCTAAGTCACCAGTTTAATGCATATGGGCCGAAGCATATGTCACAGATATGACCGCACAAACGGCGCATGGGCGCATCCACCTCTCGATCCAGACCATCTTCTTTTCCAGAGAGCACCCGTCTCATACGGATGAAAGGCGACGTCAGGATTGGGTATCTCTACGTGACCGCAACCCATGATCGGATGATGATGCGAGCCAGCTCATCGCTACGATCGTCCGCTGTAACCGCCGAGCACTATACTCCGTGCAAGATCGCGATACTTATGGCGACGCCGCCGTCAATAGTGTTTAGAGGTGTACTTATTTTGTATAGAATTTGGATATTTTATTGTTCACTTTATCCGCATCGATTGAGTTTATTTTGGCTTATGGATGAAATTTTTTGTATCGTTTGATTACTACATTTGTAGCATTTATCTATTTATTATTTTTTCTCGTTATTACATGTTCATGTATTACATCTTTGCATTTCTGTACATCGTTAAAAAAAAGACAACTTATTTTTTAAAAAAATTCGTGAAAGTGCTGTTTATCTAAAAGCGACTGCGATAATCGGCTGGCCGCCTGATTAATCGTCGATGGTAAGGATGGCGGCTAGCCATCTGTGACGATGACCGTAATTTATATTTAAATTTTTTTACCGGTATTTAATCTGTTAATTAAGTTTTAAAACATACTTAATTTAAAAATTTCATCGCCTCCCACCAACCCCATTTGTCCATTCACACGTAAATAAGTTTGAAGGCTCCAAATCTATTAATAAATATTCAGAGTTGTGCTTTTCTGCTACCTGCATAAAAATAAAAATAAAAAGTTTACATATTAAAAATTGGAGGAAAAATCGGGGTCTCGTCGTATGAACAGTTGACATCTCTTTCGAGGGAAAACCGGAGCCTCGCCGTATGAACTACCAAACTTTGATAGCCTCCGAACCCGATCGATCTGACGAGACAGTTGACACCTCTTTCGAGGGAAAATCAGAGCCTCGTCGAATGAACTACGGGCCTTGATCGCCTCCGAACACGGTCGGTCCGACAAAGATAGTTGACGCCTCTTTTGAGGAAAAATCGGAGCCTCGCCTTATGAACTATGGGCCTTGATCGCCTCCGAACACGGTCGGTCCGACGAGAACAGTTTGACGCTCTCGAGAAAACCGAGGCCAGATGAACTACGATTGATTGCCTCAACGACCTTCTCTAAAAGAAGAGGAACACTAGCATATGAGATTTGTGCTATCTCCTCGCTGGGGATTTTATTGACTCTATAGGCAAAAGGTAAAAAAATCAAAGAAAAAGTGAAAACAAATGGGTGAAAATCATCGAAAACGGGTGAAAAAGGACCAAAATAGACAAAAAATCCCTCATCGACGCGGCGAGCCGCGGCACCGCAGACACCCGCTTGCCAGCGCTTCGCCTCGCTGCCACAGACGCTCAAGGCTGCCATCAGACGCCAGGCTTTCGCCGCTTCATCACCATTTGCTTCAGCGCGCCGCCAAGAAGGGTTCGGCGGTGTACGTTGAGCGCTCATGCGTAAGCGCCCAGAATGTCCTGATAGGTCCATAACCCCAAACTCAGACTCAAGATACCTCAGACACATACCGGCGCTCAGACCCGCTGATCATAATCTTATGCTCCCATAAAAATTTTTTCTCTCAAAATGTATGGTTAATGGACCCACAAATTTCATTGAAGAATTTGCTATTTTCAAGTATTTGACATATATAGTTTTGGATGATTGAGATAATGTCATCCAAAAATAGGGGGACAATTGATATGACGAAAAAAAATTCTACCGGAGACGAATCTTGATATCAAAAGCAAGTTGATCCGTTGAAACTAGTCGAGATCAAGCACTTAAAATATCATTAAAAACTTTGGGATATTAGTTAAATCCCTAAATAGCTCTTAAACATTGAGTGTTTATAATCAAATCAAATCGAGCACCTTGACGAGCCGAATCTAACAAGCCTAAGATCTCACAATTCTGACTTCATTTGAGCATTCAAAATAAGGAATGATATGACAGAAAATTCTAGTAGTCAAAGCACGAATCTTGATGTCAAAAGCAAGTTGATCCTAAGTTGAAACTAGTCGAGATCAAGCACTTAAATTTTCATTGAAAACTTTGGGATATTAGTTAAATCCTTAAATAGCTCTTAAACATGAAGTGTTTATAATAAATCGAGGCCTTGACTTTCTCAAGCTAAGATCTCATAATCGATTCATTTGAGTATTCAAATACTTAAAATACATCAAATGATCAAAGGAATCATTTTGAGCCGTCCCAATGGAGTGGTTCGATTTTGCATATATTTACGTAAATATCACTCTAATCTATAAATACCCATCATTCTTCACATTAGGAAAAGAGAAGAGAGAGCTCAAAGCTTGAAAATCCTCCAGCATAGCATTACTGCGCCGCTTCCACCCCCGTTTTTGACCACCCGGGCCATGCCAACCGCCACCACCGAGCTCTATTTCGCCACTCTCATCGGTCGCCACCGCCGACCATCATGCCGCCACTGCCGCCGCCGCCAACCATCGCCGCCATTCATCGCTGACCACCGACGCCGACCATCGTTGGTCACCGCCACACTATCGCCGGCCATCTTCGGTCATCACCACGACGACCTTCATCGCCGCCGCCATTGCTCATCATCATCACTACTACTAAGAATGCTACAACCAACGTGACTATATAACTATTGTTGTAATTCCGATTCATGCCGTCATTCTCATATACAATTTCGTAATCTATCGGGAAATTTTGTACTCCGAAATAGATACATAGTGAAAGATTTCTACTAGGCTAGGCCTCGTGATTTTTCCCTCTTTTCGAGATTTTTCCACATTATGAGTTTTCTTATTAATTCCTCAAACATGTGCGGCTTGATCAACAAAGTTAAGGCGCAAAATTTTTATTCTACCGCAACTGATTTTCTAGCACGGAATAATAAGGTTTAATAAAAATTTACATAAATTATTAGGTGCTATTTAAATTATTTGGTGAAGTTTAACATTAATATAAAATGTTTAAATCTACCCATCTAACTATTTAGTTGATATTTTTATTGTTAGAATAATATTTAAATTTGATTCAAATCATGATAGAATAATATAATTCTAATCAAAATTTGTTCTAATAAGATTAAAATCACACTCTTTGGCATTCTAACTCCACTTCAGAACTCCATTAAAATGACCAAACTTATCATATATATATATATATATATATATATATACAAAAATAATTTAAAAGTAACATTTAGGAGGTTTGAAGCTCACAATGAACGAAGAAATCTCGAACAACAGTACAATGATGATAGTAATTGAGAAACCTGGAAAGGCAGGATGCTTTTCTTCTTATGTAGTGGAGGTAAAAAGAATATGAACAACATTTTAGTCTTAAATGAACTTAAAAAAAAATTTCAAAGTATGCTATTTCTCTAATTTTTGCTACTATAAAATAATTGAAGTCAATTTAATCTTTTCACAATCATTAAATAGAGGTGTAAACGAACTGTGAAGAAATATTCGTATTCAGCTTTAAACTTTTTTAGTGTTACGTGTTGAAATACCGAAATCACGCTCAATTTGAATTCTTCAAAATATATCACGAAATATAATATTCCAAAAAATCTATAAGAGTGAGGGTCAATCTTTTGCATAGCAAAAACTTTAACCACTAAGTCATGCTTGTAACTACCGAACACGATCGAACAAAGGATTGTTCATGTTCGGCTCGTTTATAAATCGAGCTTAAAATATTTGTTGGTGTTCGACTCACTTAGTTAACGAATGAATCAAATACGAGCTATTTGTGAACAACGAACTTTTTTAACAACCCTATCATTAAATTTATTTTTAAAATATTATAATATATAATTTAAATATATTTTTATATATTACACTTATCTTAAAGTAAATTTAATAGCTATTTAACTTATTGTGATCAAAATTTAATTAGAATATTTGATTATCATCATGCCATTTAACTTGGAGAAAATTAGAGTAAGTATATCCTAAACCCTAAACATTAAAATTGGATAAGGATGTGGATGAATTTTCGCTCTGGACTATGTAGAGGCAGCTGTCGCTCAATTTTTTTTGTTTTTGTTGGAGCGGATATTTATTTTGTGGCTTGTGCTACATTGATCCAAAAGGTTGTTCGGAGTCTGCTATGTGAGGCTATCATACAGATTTTTTTTTCTAATATTTCTCTCTCTCTCTCTCTCTCTCTCTCTCTCTCTCTCTCTTTATATATATATATATTGATCACAATATTCTTTATTTGTCATTTCCTTCAGATTTTCCCCATATCAATAAAATCTGACCAGCATTAAGAAAGGCATAAACAATAACAAGAGAGCAGCACTACATAAAATCTCCCAACAACTTTCAATAATATAAAAAATTAATAATAATAAAAAAGTTTCAAGCAAACTCTTCCACTTGTTCTTAGACATATTTATTAACCATCAAGATCAAAACTGAATGAAAAAATATATATATATTCAGCAATTCCTTCAAATAATTTTTTTTTTTTGAAAAAAAAAGAAGAGTTTTTGAAGTGAGCCTCTCAAGGCACTGCAGCTTTAAGCAACTTAGTGAAGCTTTCTAGCTCCTTCAATCCTTCTTCAGGGGATTTGGCCTCAGCTAAGATCTTCACCATGGCACTACCAACAATCGCACCATCTGCTCCCCATCCAGCAACCTACAATCATAGGGAGCCAATAAGACACACACACACACAAATATACATATTTATACATAGGCCAAGAGATAAATAGAAGACAAGTAAAACAAAACTGTATTGACACAGCCTACCTGCTCGACGTGCTCTGGTTTGGATATGCCGAAACCGACGGCAACTGGTTTATTTGTTGCCTGCGTACGGAGAGACTTAAATTATCATAAAATAGGAAGAACCATGCAGGAATTAGAAGAGTTTTAAGGTTTAAAAATTTAACTAGAGTTTTAAGGTTTAAAAATTTAACTAGAGTTTTAAGGTTTAAAAATTTAACTAGAGTTGAATTAGAAAATGTTAATTAATTTAAATGATGTAATAATAATAATAAATAATATGTTCACAATTCAATATACATAACACTTCACTACTGAATATTTTGAATATGATTCTAAACCAAAATTTTGCAACATGATATTTTGATTATTTTCTCTATATATAGTTATACACTTATATAAATGATGCAAAAATATCTAGAGCACTACTAATAATAAGCCTTTATCCCACTATATAAGTCAGGCTATATGAATCCTTTTTCTCCATTATGTGCTAATAAATATTATATTATCATTCAATTCTAATAAAATAAGATCATTTTTTATACTTCCTAATCAAATCTTTTTTAGGTTTACCTCTACCTTTATTCATATAAAATCAATCTAATACATCTATTTTCCTAATTAGATCAACGGGCGGCTGATATTTTATGTGACCAAACCATTCGAGCAACTCTAATCTAGTCTACCACTGTAGCTACTCCAACCATTTCATGTATCTTCATATTTTGTCTCTAAATGTAAATCCACTCATCCACCTAAGCATCCTCATCTCTTCAATACTTAGTTTTATGCTTCTCTTATTCTGACAACATTCTACATCATAAAGCATGGCATGTTTCACCACCATCTTATAAAATTTTCTGTTAAATCTAAGTAGTACTTTTTATCACACAATAGACGCAATGTATTCCTCCACTTCAACTATCCAACTTGAATTCTACTAATAACATCCCCATCGATTTCATCATCATTTTCAATGATAGACCCAAACTATCTAAAGTGTTCACTCTTTTTAATAATTTGATCACTCATTGTCACAATCTCGCCACTAAACCTACTACTACTAAAATTACACTCCATGTATTCAATTTGAGATCTACCCAAATGAAAGCCTTTAGACTCTAAGGTAGACCTCTATAATTCAAGTTTTTATTGCACTCCCTCTCTAATCTTATCAACAAGAAGAATAACATCAGCAAAAAGCATACACCAAGATACATCAAATATCACCAGCAAAAGAGCACTATCATTAAATTGAAATGTCAATAACCAAAATTACAGGGAATTTTACCAACTTATCTTTTCCTATATTTATTAGACATTCAACTACAATATTTCAAATAATTTTTTAAATCTAATTTTTTTTATTTCTGGCCTTCCAATCAAAATCAAAAAAATATAAATTGATCAATATTAGAACGGAGTGATTCATCAAAATAGGATCAGCTCATTGGTTCAACTACTGATTCTGAGCAATTGTGGTTGAACCGAGCCAATCGAAGAACTAATTTATAGTTGAATAGATCAGATTGGCTAGTCAGATCTGATTTTTAAAATCGCAATCTTCACAATAAATTGGGTTTAGCTCATCTGAAGCTACCAAATCAATTCTTGAGGGGATTGTTACTATCAATTCTCTATTAATTTGATTAATAGATGTCATTCTTTAGGCGTTGGATTACATGTTTTAAATTACAAAAAAGATATGAGTAAGCCTTGTGTGCACAAAAGATGAGAAACTGAATTTTAGTTGTTTATTACACTAGAAAAAATGCAAACAAACAAAAAACAGTAGACGAGCTAGAAGAATAAAGCCATAAATGTAATGTTAGAAAGATTACACTTGTTTCCACGAATTGAGTTATTTTTGTGATCCTTTTATGATGACGAGGACTACAATACACTCCTCTAAGTACCTTTGCAGCACCGTAGAATTGCAAGATTTGGAGCTATTTTAATTTTAATGTTCTGAAACTTCTAACGAGCATGGCTAGTTTCTGTTGGGCTTTTTATTGAATGTAAAAATCGCCCCATGAAAAAAGATGTGATATAAGTACTTAAATAAGAAAAAAATATAGATACAGTTAACCCCATTCCATGTAACGAAATTAAAAAAAAAAACATGAAAATTTAAAACAAAAAGGTTGATAGGCAAAACCTTCTTAATGTCCTGAAGCAGAGATTGCACACGCATACTCACAGATGAACGAGTACCAGTGACGCCAACAGAACTCACCTAATTTCATGTTTTTTGAGAAGGGGATGCACGATAAATCAGTGAAAATAATTAAGAGAAAATATTTAACGATGCATTAATACAAGCTTAAAAAAAGCTTACAAGATAAACAAATCCTTCAGAAGCTTCCACGATAGCTTTCATCCTATCAGTCGGTGTGGTGGGTGTCGTAAGCAACACCTTCATTCAATTACAAACATTTCATTCGGTAAGAAATATAAAATATACATCACAAGAAAAAACTAGAGTTTAAGCTATTCTCTCAATTTCATTATTATCATCATTAACCTTATTCCAACTATTTGGGATTGGCACTATAAATTATCATATTTCATTCATTTATTATATTGAGTGTTGTATAAAGTGCTAAACTTATTCTTCTTAATCATTTTGAATAAATTCTATTTATAGAACCTTAGATCTATCCTTCTCTTTCCTAATTCTTATCCAATAATAAATGGCACTTCAACTTTTCCTCTACTACAATCATTCATTTATTCTTTGTAATTTCATCTTAACATTCTAACTTTTGTTATTTAATTTTAATATCAATGATTTTTTATACCCTAACATTGAAATCCAACAAAATCATCGATTTAATTACAATTTTATAATTTTACCTTTATCAAGCCTCCAGAATCTCTTCTTATCACACAGCTATAAGACATTGCTCCACTTTACCCATCTATATTTTTTTATTCTAATATATAATATATGCAAGATGTTTAATTGTAACACACCTATGTATCACCTAATACAACGACAACAATAACAACAAGCTTTTATCCCATTACATGGAGTCAACAACATGAATCTTTTAATACATTGTATTGATACCTATGTATCACCTTATATTATAATAATATTGAATGATAACATCAAACCTACTAAAATTATATATTATATACTCAATCTTTATTTTATTAATTTTAAGACATTTATCTTCTAAAACTTTATTCCACTGTTATAATTTTTCTATATATTAGAATGGCGAAAGAAATGTTCTAAGAAGTTAAAACCTCATAAATGGTCAACCACTATGAAAAATCAGATAAGAAGAGCTCATCAATCTCAAAAGCTATGCTTGAGAAATGTTCACAGCATCTCTTAGAAAACAAGTTTCACCCCAAAAAAGACATTGGAGAAAAAAGGAATGATATAAGTGTTTCCCTACTGGCTAGCACACGCCAACGCCCATAATAGGTTGTAAGTACAACATAAAGATGATCATAAGTATGAGACATACGGGCAACAAAAAGTTAATTCATAAAATATCAATATCAAAAAGTAGAGAAAATGGTTCATTAGTGAATATAGGTATACATTAACAAATTTCCATTAAAGATAAAATTGGGAGCTAAAACTAAAAAGGTATCAAGATTTTGTAAGGTCCAAGCTCGTGAAATAAATAGAAAGCCCCTTAAATCTAGGATATCTTTAATAATTGGATAGATATATCCATCAGAGCCTCAAAATGCTTTTATTTGATTACAAACATTTAACAGTCAAACTTTCATAAACCAAATTAAGTGACTAAAAAATAAAGAAAGGTTTATTTCGACAATTATATGCCTACTAATAATAACAACAAAACAAATTCAAATGGAATGGGAAAGACAAGTTTGAAGAGTCATCTTGACACAATCATTGATAAACCATATTTTACCAAAAAGCACATTTGGTTGCTAGTAAATAGAAAATACATTTTAAACAATAATTATTTTATTCTACCTCATTTTAAGTGTTAAACAAATCACCATTTTTGAGAGATGTTTAAAGTCATTTGTAGATGTTGACCTACAACTATGTGCCACATTAAATTAAATAAATAAGGTGGATTTTAAAATCCCTTAAATGTGATCCGAACCGATCAAATTGCTTTTAATTGACGATTGCCGCAATGCATCAAAAAATATTAAAATGAATTAATCGAAAATTTTGAATCGATCGACGGATAATTAAAATCAAATTATCAATGAAATTGTGCGATATCGAAGTCGGAAGCCCGACGACGCCTAAACGACCTCGCTCAAAATAAATCGCGTCGCCGAAACATAAACCTATCAAACGACACCTTCGCGGTCGAATCGGCAAAAGTATGCGAGGGTCGATTAATTGCGACGCGACGCATTTAATTCCACTTTCATCCCGACCGCTGCCGACACCTCCGATCACGAAATTGATCGTGTCGCTTCGCACAATAAAACAACTAAATTTGACACCCATAGGTTTTATAAATTAATATCATATAAATAATATTAAATTATAATTAATAATGAATTCTTAATCCTTAACTTAAATCCCGCCAATCCTACCTAACCCCTATCACGCCGAGCTTTATTAAGCCGCGTAATGAAGCGTCAGCCAAAGTCGGAAGGTTGACTCCATTCTTCTTCATTTTTTCCTCTCTGGTTTCCCTCTCTCGCTCGACTCTCCGCTCTCAGCTCGCTCACTTTCCCTCGGCTGCTTTGCTTCTCCTCTCTTGCCGCTCTCCTCAGATTTGAGTTTCTTTGCTTCTTCTCCTTCTCGGCTGTTTTGTTTCGCCCTGATTGAAGTTTCAGACTACTCTGCGATTCTCCTCTCACTCGGACGCCTGTCTCAGTGAACCTCCTCAGAGCTCCTTCTCTCTCTCAGAGCTCCTCAGGCTAGCCTGTTCTCTGATTGAGTTCGAGCCGAGCAACGAGATCTCGATCCATCCGATTCTTCCAACCAAACCTCCGTTGTTTGCTTCAATCTTAGGTTGTACTTCTATGGGTTTCTCTTGAAGGAAATGATTTTTTACCCATGTGTTCTATCTATTCTATTGATTTGATTGTGGTTTAACTGAAGGCTCTCCTTGTGGTTGGAGTGTGTTGAAATCCTTTCTTCCTCCTTCCACTGTGAGCCGAGCAAAACAAAGGAAACTCTTCTTCCCTCTTCCTCCTTCTTGGCTCATGAAAGACACTTGTCATTTAATCCTCGCTCTTTTCTAATTTTGGGAGTTTTATGTCAGTTTTGTGTTTCTGTTTGGTAAAATCTAAACTAGCAACTAATAGAAAAGAAAGGAGCAATGTGATCTTAAATTTCATAAGGGCTCAAAGCTTGGATTTTAGTGATGGAAATCTTGCTCCCTTCATGTTAATTAAAAGCTGAAATTCATTTTTTTTTTATGTTGTCTCAATCTCTTTTCAGATTTGAGGTTGTCATGTTGTTTGAATGGGTTAAATATTGCAAGCTTTAGGGTTACCTTGCTTCGCTTTGCCTCTTTCCACTATTTGATTACTTGCAATCATGAAAGTGGCTATCTTATAAAGGGGAGAGTTCAGATTTGCTGGATTTATTAAACATAGTGTGATTGCTTAATCTATGTGGAGTAAATTTCATATAATCATCATGATAAAGGAAGAGGATGGGGGAAGGGTTGATTGACTTTGTGCTTGTTTTCCTCTCTTTTGTGATCACTAAGTTAATTAGCCTTTGAAATACAATCTGAAATGTGGCTTTGTGCAAGTTTAAAGCTTTCATTTTTGGTGCTTAGTTTCATTAAAGTTGCATCTTGCCCAGTGCTTGTTCATACTTTACTCAAAAGCAATTGCCATGTCTCTATCTTGCATTAAAATAATTATATGTTTGCTGTCCATGAGTATTTGGAGGTTGGAATCATGCAAGATACATTGTTCTATGCCTTTTTCTTGCTCTTGAATTATGAGAAATGAAAAGAAAGCAAGTTTATTTTGGGACGAAGTATGATTTATATGGATTTCCTTTCTATTGCATCTTTTATCTTGCATACATATGAAAATGTTGAGAATTGAAGATGTAGGATATGCAAAATTTTCTTTATGATTATTTGTCAGCGAAAGATGAAATATATGCATATCTCTTGACCTTTAATTGCTATGTTACTTGTGGGCTTTAAGAAAGATATGTCCTCTTTTATATTCAAAATGAGAAGAATGGAAGGTGAAATAGTGATGAAAATGCAATGCTCATTAAATCGTCTTGTTTTATATATGCAAAACATGTTTATACGATACGCGCTTTAAATTGTGATATAAGTACTACCATGTTTTCCAATATGAGGAAATGCTACGCTTATCAAAATTTCGCTGTCTCACGACATACACCTATACATGTCTTTCGACATTTGGCAAGCGTCCTTCAAGAACCCCACTTGTGGAAGAGGAGATGTAAATTTTGATCTCTAATCAAATGTTTATGCAGTTTTCCTTTTATTTATATGCAAAAAGCTTTAAATTTATGATATAGTACTCACCATGTTCTCCAACATGAAATGCTACGCTATCAAAATTTGCCGCTGTTGTCTCACCATACACCTATACATGTCTTTCTCGACATGGTGTGCAGCCTCATCAAGAACCCCACTCATGTGGGAAGAGGAGCATTGTAAATTTTGATGCCCTAATCAATGTTTACGCAGCAGCCTTTCCTTTTATTTATATGAAAATGAGAGCTTTAAATTTATGATATAAGTACCTACCATGTTCTCCAACATGGTAGGAAATGTTATGCTATCAAAATTTCTCGCGACATATACACCTATACATGTCTTTCGACAAGGCAGCGCCTTCATTAAGAACCCCACCAGGAAGAGATTGTCAGAATTTTGATTATTTTGCTCACGCTATATAATCTGCTCACGTTGTTCCAATGCGGCTGGAAATCTGTTATAAATCTCTTTCACTTGTCCAACGCGGCGAAATGTCAGCTCCCATACACTTTCTGCAGAATAATTTTGTCAGGTCTCACGACCTACCATACACGCCTTTCTGGCGGAAGACCTACGCATGTGGGACGACGGAGGTCGCCAAATTTTCAAAATAAAAGTTGAAATGTCATATAAATGCTTATACTTTAATTTCATATACATGAATGCAAATTTATGCTCTATATAAGTAATGCTCACATCTCCAACGCTACGGAAATCTTTATAAGATTGCTCACGCCGTCAACGCAGCGAAATGTCGGTCGGTAACCCATACACGCCTTTCTGCGTGGTGGAAATAAATTTTCGGTCATGTTCACGACACCTACCATACACGCCTCTTCGTGGTGGAAGACCTAAAGTAGCTATGTGGGATGACCTAGGTCAGAAATTTTCTTAAAAAAAAAGAAGATAAAGAAAGGATGAAATGCTTAGGTTCACATGCTTAAAGTGCTTCTTAGGTTATATATGAATACTCTCCTCTACTTTACTCACATTCACACCGATTTACATACATAAATGAGATATAGAAGACTTGAAGCAAAATACATATGAGATAAACTAAATCTATCATATAACTTGACATATATCAAGAAGATAAAAAAATTGTTGAGTTAGAAAAGAAACTCAAAGTATGCGGACACCTTAATCCTCCTCAAGGTTGAAAGAACTTAAACTTGACATTAAGGAGAAGAGAGAAATAGAAATGTGATTGTAAAAGGAAACCCCTCCCATTTATGCTTTCTTCCTCTTTCTTTGCCATCTACTCTTATGGAATCGACACGTACATTATAAAATCAGATGTGGGAACTATCTAAGGTGATGCCACTTGTCATGTTGCATACATGCACATGTTAATGCCCTCATATCCTTATCCCTTTCAAAAAAAAAAGTCTTCATTCCTCTTTAATAAATTTAATGAGTTTGTGTCACTTGCCATGAGTTTGATCAGGAGGTGGATTTTAATTAATCCACTTCTCTTAAATGAAATATGACATCTACTCATATTTTATATTCCCCTTCCCTTTCAAGAGAAATAAATGACAGATATGGTCATAAGCTTCCAATCAATTATTTTCACCTTTATACTTGCGATTTTATACATAAAAAAGAGATTAAATCAAATTAAAGTTCATTTGCCATTACCTTTACTATGATCATATTAAATCAATTATTATTTTACCATTTATGCTGAGAACATAAAGAGAGTATTATAAATAAATCAACTATTTCTTTTGCCATTACCTTACTTACGATCATACTTAAATCAATTATATATTTACGTTTGATTTGCATAAAAAGAGAGTATTACTAAATCAAATTTAAGCCATTTTCCTACCTTACTTATGATCATACGCCTCTAAATCAATTATTTTAGCCATTTACGTTTGATTTCATAACATAAAGAGAGCTATTAAATTTAAATCAAATCTAAGTTCATTTCGCCCATTACCTTACTTATGATCATAGGCCTCTAAATCAATTATTTTCGCCATTTATGTACTGATTTGAACATAAAGAGAGGCTATTAAATCTAAATCAAATCAATTTCCATTTGCCATTACTTTACTTATGATCATACTAAATCAATTATTTTCAGCCTCTTTACGCCGATTTGTAACATAAAGAGAGGCTATTAGCCTAAATCAAATCAAGTTCCCATTTTGGCCCATTACCTTACTTATGAACATATGCCTCTAAATCAATTATTTTCACCCCTTTATGCTTGCCGATTTTTTGTACATGTGTGTTGATAAAAATAAAGAATGATACTACATAATCCCTTGCACTTTTCTGACCGTCCCGTTAACAAAACCCAAAATGTCATATCAAATCCAAATCAAATTGACTTACATTTCAACTGTATTCAATGTCCATACAACATTCTAAAAGAATGATATCAGACAGATGTGAATGTCCAAACATTGACATATGCAAGTAGCATAAATATAAAAAAGAACAGATACTACATCTTCCGGTTTGGTCTTCGGACCGGGTCCGGGTTAACAAAACCTAAAAATCTCATATCAAAACTAATGCTTGCATTACAATCATGTCAAATACAAAAGAACAGATGCTATATCATCCCTGCTGTCTTCTGACCCCGTTAACAAAACTAAAAAATCAAAATTGACATCAACTTCAACATTGGGACATCTTAATGTCCATGCAATTTTCAAAGAATGATATTCATACGACGCTGGAGTAAATACTAAGTCAAATACAAAAAGAACAGATTATATCATCCCTGCTTTCTGACCGTCCCAAGTTAACAAAACCTAAAATTGATATTATAAGAATTTCAAATTAATAATATCCGGTAGTTTCTTCATATAATACAAGATAATGAACCAACTAACATACTTCTAAAATTCAAATTCTGTGAAGAAAAGTCCCAAACCCGATCCTCTATGTTCAAACTAGAGCGACAAGCGCGATTATACTTTTAGAGATTTAATCTGCACCATCCTAAAATCGAAGTAGTGTATGCCTATCAATCGATATTAACCCGATCGGTATAATTATAATTAAAATTTCAATGATAAATCATATATATTCAAATCTAAAATCAATCATAAACGATCAAAATTCAAAGAAAATACACAAAAATATAAATAAAATAAATGAAATTAATTATTAAAAACTAAAAAATAAAAAAAAAAATTAATTCACCCTCCGCAATTGTTTTTCTTCGACAAATTAAGAAAACTTTGCTCACAAAGAGCTAATGTCAAATTAAATACATAACTACCTTCACACTCAAATATTCCTAAAGCTCGTAGGACGTGGCCCTCTCTCGCTGATGACCACATAAATTTACACGAGCCCTCGACCGGTTTCGCTGAGCATATGCCAATTACTTCATACACACGCCTCATGTTCTTAACCGCTTTCTTTCGGAAATGTAAATGATTTTGCAAAAGCCCATTTAAGGCCGACTTATATTTGTCCCCTGACAAACTCCACCCTGCTCTACACCTTGGACGACGTGAACCCACGTTCGACAGATCCTTCTGTGCCGGCCGACTACCTCCGACTAATTGCGGATCAAAATGGATGACTAACCATGGATCTGATCGGGCCATCGCTCCCCACAAAAGTTTTAAGTTAAAATAATAAATTTCATAAGTTCTAAACTCCACTCATCGCAATTATATACTCGTTTCTTAACGATTCATCGACCAAATTTTAATCGAAAGTGCTCTCTCAAGATTGGGAGGGTAATTAACTATAGCCATATAAAACCCGAACCAGATATAAAAAGTTCTCACCAAATGAGAACAAAATCTGGTAAGGTTCTTATCTACTATTCATCTGCCTTCTGAAATTATCACCGACACTTAAACAACTCTTTCTTTCTTTCCTTTTTTCCGAAAGATGTCGGTGGCGAATTTTCGGATCCCACAGTAGAGTTCATGTTGAAGTCGTTTGCAGAGTTCAAAATCCCAATGATTTATAACTACTTGTAAGCTTCAAAAGAGCCTCATGCTAAAAAGGAAGATTACCATGTGGGGTGAAAAATAATTTCTAAAGAGAAAGGCAATAGATGACAGTAGGAAGATTACCATGTTGGGTGAAAAATAATTTCTAATGAGAAAATCAATAGATGACAAATCTAAAAAGTAATAGAAAATACCAAAAACTTTAATATGAAGATATTGAGATTTTATATGGATGCAAAACCCCATGATTAATTACATCCTAAATGAGATACCAAAGAACACTATCAATTAAAAATACCAAGTTAATTTTTTTTAGTTCAAAAAGGACATCCAGTATGCTTGACACCAGATTTGGAGATCAAGATCCCTTAGGACATTATAAAATATAGGCTTAGCTTATCACAATGAAGTCTTATGGGCTCTCGACAAAGTGGCTACATAATCGCAAGGGAAATAGTTTAAAAATCTTGAAAGTAGAATGTAAAGGCATCTCTCCTAAATCGAGGTTTGAGAGTCAAGGTAAAATGTGAGTCTAACACAAGGACACTCAAGAACCAAAATAGGTTTTTATAATTTCACCAAAGGAGAGACTAAGATTATTTCTATAAGGATGACGGTGACAAAAGAGTAATAGGACTTACACCCTAACACATCGAATGAGTCTTGATAATTAAAGAGCTCAAACGTAGATTAAAAAAAAAAGATGAATACAATATAAGATGAGGCGTCTTGACTCAAAAATAGAATATATTATTGTAAGCTCCACTTTTATTTTTGTTGTCAAGATATAAACTCCTATGGAATATTTTTAGTCTAGTATGTGCATTTGCCTTCTTGATGTTGAGGAGGTGGAAGCTCTCTTTCCTTTTTTTGTCTTTAGGATAATTATTTAAGTAGTTGTGTTCGCCCCACCTTTGAGTGTTCGCCCCACTTTTGAGTGTTTGCTCTCTCCTAAGGAATCTAAAAAGAGATACTCAGACTAAACTCATGAGACTTCTAGAAGCATCAACATTAGAGTCTTTATCAAATCCTACACTTTAAGACCACATAGGATGTGTAGTACTATTCTTCCACATAATGAAGAAGATCCCTACTTTGAAGCTAGATTTTTACACATATTGTGGGGCTGTTACATGTCTGAACCTAAAACTTCAAGGTATGTGCAAGCACTTAAATTAAAATGATCATCTTCCATGTATTTTGAAGCTGGTCATATATCATTTGAGTGCTTCAAAACTTATGCAAGTGTCTAAATGAATGAATGGAATACTTACACTTATTACGAAACGATCTCTACGTCCAATCTCATTGCCTTGGGATGTGTGTATAACTTGAATGATGAGATAATACACTCATTATAAAACAACATCCGTGCTAAGCTTCCTACGATGCATGCAGTCATTACAAAATAGCACATGCAAGTGCTTTATGACATGAATGAGTGAACATATGCAAATATTTAAAACCGGTTACAAACCTGTATGGGCTTCGACACTACGCTAAAAGTTTAAAGCTAGTGTCTGAGGATTGCGTGGGTTGAAATCAAACAAATTTGAAGTCTATTTTGCCTCGAAAAGCATGCAAACATTTAACGAAATGATAATTACTTTGAAAGTATATATGTATTTAAGTTTAATTCCTAGAGATTGATGCATATGCATACTACTAATGGGTTGTTTCGCTTATATGGTGAAGTCGTAAGTCCCATTTAACCAATTCGATCATCCTCTTTATAAGGACAGGAGTTGATAAGATTAGTTACAAGTCAAACAATCAATTATTAAGGAGAATATTTGATTTTATATTTGCATATGACCATCAATGATATAAATGAAGAAGCTTCAAGTTCAAAAGTTAAACTCTAAATTAATTTAAAAACATAATTTTGTGTCTATAGACCTGATCCTCTGTGAGCACATAAGCAGAGTTGATAAGATTTATATCCTGATGATTGTTGTGTTGAATGAAGATTTTAACCAGAGAATTTACTGATATCAAAATCTCCTAAAATTTCAATGCTAAATTATTTCAAGTTCAAATCTTAATCAATTATTAAATGACTAAAGATATTCAGTTCAGTGATACTTACCAAATAAAATCATCAAAATACTTAAAACAAAATTCACTCCACTCACCTATCTGTAATTATTTGTCGTGGGTGACAGATTAAAAAAACTCTTGCTCACAAAGGAGTCAATGTTAAATTAAGCATATTTCTATATCCATGTTCAAATAATCTCATGGCGGTAAGAACATAGTGTCCTTTGACGTGATTTGGCCAAGAGCTCACATATTGATTTACAACTAGCCTTCATATACCACCCCTCAATAAATTTCTCATTATATTACTTGGCCATGTATGTATGCTCACAAATCCCTTAAATTGTGAACCATAGTGTTCTATATCCTCAAAGCTCATATATTGTATGATGTATTCCTATTGTATCAAATTAATACCAATTATATTACAATAATGACGTAATCAGATGTTCTCAATCCCCTTAAATTGTAAACCATAGCGTGCTCTTAATAAGACACAAAGCCCTCTATTAGCTAAAATAGACTTTAAGTTGTCAATAAACACCATCTCGTATAAGATCTTGACACACAACAATATTGGACAAGATCCTTCAATCGTTAGTCGACTATCTCCTAAAGTAGAGGACCAAGCAAATATACATAAAAAACTATAAAATTGACGCGATCATCATTCTCCCAACCATTCACTTTAGGCTAATGATGATAGATTTCATAAATATTTAAACTCCACTTGTCGCTACTATATGCTAAGAAATTAGCGATCTAACGTCTAGCCTTAATCGAAAATTTTCTCTCAAGATTGAGAGGGGTAATTAACTACATGAGTGCATGCGCCTATAAGAAGCCTATAACTAGATCTAAAGTCCTCACAAAATGAGAGTGAAATCTCTGGATAGTGTCTTATCTACTATTTCATCCGCCTTATGAAGATTTGACCGACAAATTATAAACTCTCATCATCGAGAGGTTAGATGCGAATTTTTGAAGCCCGCAATAGAGCTAATGTCCTCATGGCAAAGGACGATGATCTACATGATAATACTTCCTATGAAACATGTTGCACAAAAGTCTTTTCTTGGAAGGAAAGAAACATTGTAAATCAACATGATTTTGCAAGATCTTTTCCACTCCAACAAACAGGCCTAATATGATCCTAAGGAACTTGGAGGAAGATGCCAAAACATAAATACCTAAACACAGTTTCAAAACACCTATGGCAGGAAAGGACTAACATCCTTGGAAGGTCACTGAGAGCCAAACTCTTAAAATAGCATGCCGAGAAGAGGCAATCTTTTGGGAAAGGTCATGGAACAAGGCAAACACTTAAGAAAAGTTACAAATATAAGAGAACTTCCCAACAATGAAAGAAGTCAACTAAGATCACGACCACTTTAGGGAGGCTGTTGAAAGCTGAGCTCTCAGAAGCACTAGTCAAGAAAGAGAGAATTTTTGAGTAAGTTGCGAGTGTGACAACTTCTTGAGCAAGAAATAAGTGGCCAAGGATGATCATAATTACAAGTAAACATACCTAGCACGATCATCATGAAGAAGACAAGTTCTTAAAGTCGTCAACACAATAACTTCCTAAGAAAGATAGAAGTTAGCAAAGGCCAACCAAAAAGAAAGGTCCAACATCCCCAGAAAGTTAGTAGAGATATGAGCTCTTGAGAGAACTCATTGAGAAGGTCAAGTTCTCAAGCAAGTTTCCAATGTAGTGACTTATTGGAAAAGGAAGAAGTTAGACAAGGCTAAGGGAGGTCATCAAGAGCGGAGATCTCATGAGAGCCAATTATGATCAAAATAATTCCATCAAGAACCAGGTTTGTCAAAACAAAATAAAAGGATGAACTTTGGGCCAATGTTAATAGGATAAAATTAACAAAAGGCTTTACATCATCTATAAATTTATAGCTTACAGAAGTGATTTGGTCATAGGATGGTCTTCTAGACTCTCCTAAGGGTTGAGTTGACTAAAAATGGGTCTTGATATGGCCAACACAATATCTTTCAAGAAAGACAAAAGTTAGATAAGGCCAACCAAAAATAAAGGGTCTAGCTTCCCTAGAAAGTCTATCAAGATATGAGCTCTCAAAAGAACTCGTTGCAAAGGTCGAGTTTTCGGAGAAAGTTACTAATGTAGTGACATACTGTAAAAGGAAGAAGTCAGATGACGCTAACCTAAATGAAGGGACTGACCTCCTTAGGGGGGTTATCGAGATTAGAGATCTTGCAAGAACTCACCAAGTGGGGGAAGAGTTCCAAAGTGAATTATCTGTGTGAAGACTTCCAAAATATAAATAAATTTGATCTAGGTTAGGGGTCTAACTTCCCTTAAAAGTTTTTGAGAGCTAAAATCTCAGAAAACTTACTTAAAGAGGTAAATCAAGGGTAAAAGGGATCAATCTATGGATGAGCCAACTACAATCAGGATACTTTCAGCAAGGATCAGGTCTGTCAAAGCAAAACAAAAGGTCAAACTTTGGGTCAATGCTAATTGAATAAAGTTAACAAAAGGCTTTAGGTCATCTAGTCCACAACCTAAGAAAGTGGTTTGTGTTGACCTATAAATAACTTACATATGCTTAATTAAGCAAATATTGAAATAGAATTCACGCACATTAAAATCGAGTTGAAATGCATTGGATATCACTGAACTAATCGAAATGACCTTCGATCTACGAACGGACTTCGTCATTGCGTTCAGAACATCAAAATTGATTAAAATAAACATTTTGCACAATCCGACGGTCGATTGATAAAAAAAAGGGCCACCGACGCGCATATCGAGTCAAACTGACATACCCAACGACCTGCTTCATAAATTGAGCACCATTAGTGAAAAGCCAAATCGATCAAATGAGACCGCTCAATACGAATCCGATAATGCCGAGTTCAAATACATACAATTTTGAAAAAATTGAGCGCCGACTTTAATCAAACAACTCAATCGTAAAATTACGTTAATAACATCAATTTAAATGACATCCATATTGCATAAGATTAATTTTGATGAATTTTTCATATAAATATGGTCATGAAAATAACTAAATTCATATATTTATTTTTTTAATATTGATCAAATCTGATTTTTAATATTCGAATTATTTCAGAATTAAGTCAAAGAAATTTGGGTATAAATTGTTTTCAAAAATAGACCTAATTCCATTCAAAATTTTCAAATCCCGCTCAACTTAATTTGGAAGTATAATTAAGCTATGATTAAGGCTCTTAAATCCCATTATTTTCTACCTATTATTCAACTAATGAAGAAAATCAGTCTCGTCATGAAGCTCTCTCTCGCTCTCTTCCTGCCAATTGGTTCGATCAAACCTTCGTCACTCTCTTCGCTTCCCTGACCTACATAAATCCCACAAGTTGATTCGACTCATCCCAGTTTAACAAAGCCTTCTTCCTCCTCTAGGTTCATCTCCCATCTTAAAGGTGCTCTCTTCCGTCCATCTGCCTCTCGCTTTCTCAGTAACGAAATCTCGTTTCACCTCTCCCATTCAACTCCTTGAGACCTCCTTCAAAAATCTCGCCAGGATCAGATTCTCTGCAAGATGTATGCGAATAAATTAAACGCTACAATAAGCTTCCTTCGCCAAAAAATAAAAGAAGTTTTATTCTAATTATGATTTTCAAAATTAATGATTTCATTAATTAGATGAAATTATTTAAGTTATAAATACACGATTCAACATGTAGATTTAAAGAAAATTTTAATATTCTAGTTTAAGTGAGATTTAATAAATATGAAATTAATCTTATAATTTAGAATAACAACAACAACAACAACAACAAGCCTTAATCCCACTAATTCGGCTACATGAATCCTTCGCTCCATCAGGTCCTATTATGTGTCAAATTCTCATTTAATTCAAGTATACTAAGATCATTTTTATACATCTTAACCAAGTCTTTTTCTACTACCTTTCTTAACATAAGGAAAATCTAATGCATCTACTCTCCTAATCGTCATCTGACTACCGACGCTTTATGTGGCCAAACCATCTAAGACTCTCCTAATCTTATCTATCACCTGAGCTACCCAACTTTTTTCCCAACATACTCATTTTGCATTCTATCTCTAAGGGGTAAAGCCACTCATCCACCGAGCATCCTCATCTGTAACACTTAACTTACTCTTATATTTCTCTTATTGGCCAACATTCCGCACCATAAGTCATTGCAGGTCTTACCACCATCTTATAAAATTTTCCTTAAGTTTAAGTGAACTTTTCTATCACATAATAGATGCATTCCTCCACTTCAACCATCCAACTTGAATTCTACTAATAATATCTCCATCTATTTCACCATCATTTTGAACAATAGAGCCTAAATATCTCAATCGCTCACTCTTATTAATGACTTGATCACCTAAAGTCACAACACTACCACTAAAATTTCTACAACTAAAATTACACTCCATATATTCGCTTTAGATCTGCTTAAACTAAAACCTTTAGACTCTAAAGTCCATAATTGAGTTTTACATTTGGACTCCCTCTCTAGTCTTATCAACAAGAAGAATGTCATCGACAAAAAGCATACACCGAGGGTACATCTTCTTGTAAATGCACAGTAAGAACATCCATAACTAAAGTAAAAGATAAGGGCTTAATGTTGATCCTTGATGTAATCCAAGCTGATAGGAAAATAGTTTGTCAATCCTCGCTTGTGTTTGGACACAAGTGGCCACTAGTATACATATCACTTAATGGCTTGAATATAACCAATATTAGCTTTTTTTGTTAGAACTCTCGAACATCTCTTGAGACTTTATCATAACTTTCTGCAAATCGATAAATATCGTATGTAGATCCTTTTTATTTTTTCTGCTTCTCCATCGAACCTCTTAACAAATGTATAGCATCCATAGTAGATCTACGGCATGAAACCAAGCGGATTGTGAGAAACTTACGTATCTGCTCGTAATCCATCTTTCAATTCTCTCTCCATAATTTTAATGTATATTAACAATTTCTATAATTTACTGTCGCATCACCTTTTCTTAAATATGAGCCAAACTAATTTCTTTCACTCCGTCTGGCGTCACTTTGAATAAACGTTAAAAGATTTGTAGAAATTCCGATCTCCTAAAACATTTCCACACTTATTGGAATATTATCAGGTCTCTTGCTTTACATTCATTTTCTTTTAAACTTCCTTAACTTGATTCTTAATCTGATAAAAATGAAATTCTATTTTTGTTTAGGGTATTAAGGTTTCTTAAAATCAATCGTCTTTCAGATCCTTGTTGAAAAAGTTTATTAAAATCTATATTATTTTTCGATATCTTTTAAGACTTTATTATTTTAAATTGTATCTCACTTGGGTATGTCTTTCTTTCTCATCTCTTTGGTTGGCTAACACTTATCATCTCTTCATGCTTTTCTTTGGGTATCAATCCCCATTGTATAAATCATTTAATTAAAATTTTTTAAATATCTTAACTTCTTAGAATCTCTACAGACCATTTTATATCTTTCGATTCTCCGTTTTTTCATGAGTTTTATAATCAATCTTGCTCTTATCTTCTTTTCATTTTAGCTGGCGATGCTATTAAAGAAACTTTCAGAGATCGTGGCAGCGTTTTTAGCGACGTTTAATAACGACGATCTTTTTTAGCGTTAAACTAGCGCAGACATCCAAACTTTAATTTCAGCTTGCCTTAAAAATATTTTTTATTTGTGTTTTTTAAGTGTCATCAAAACAATCAGGATGATAATTAAGTTTATTTTTCTCTTTAAATCTAAAGTAATAGTCGATGTTGGTCTTTAAAATTTAAGGAATGACCACAATCTTTCCTGATCTAAGCGATCATCTTACTGAAAAAAATAATCGTGTTTTCTTAGATCATTTTTATAAGTAATAATATGTTCGTCTTCTTAAATCAATAAAGTATTAATAAATCGTAAAATTGCAAAATCCCAATAATTCTCATTCTTCGTTTTATTGTCACGAATCATAGTGAATCTTTTAAAAATCTTCTGAAGCTCTGTGGTTTTAAATCTCACGAATAAATACTTTTTTCTTTAGAGGGGTATCTTTTGTATTAATCCCTTACAATTCATTCAATTTTTAACTTTACCGAAGCTTGAGGGCGTAATGTTTTATAACGTTGATGTCATCAACGGTAATAATGATATTATAAAACATTATTATCTATTAATTATCTTTAACGTTATCATTGAACTTTTATCCTAGTATTTTGGTTTCCCAGTTCGACTTTTGCGAATCTAAGTTTAAAACTAGCTATCGATCTCGTTCTTCCTGCGCTAGTTCTTTGTGTAAAATATTTATCTTTCATGAATGAACCATAATATCTATTCCATTCAATTTACCGTAAATCTATATTCAGATCTGCCTTCAGTTTTGGATAATTGCGCATCAATAATGTGGGAACCTTCTTTTTTAGCAGCGTAGGCATTTAGCATTTTAACCACCACCATTGTATTAAGCGTATTCCAGGCACTACGTCTTTCTGATGATTTAAAGGATTAATATAGTATTTCGACAATTTTCTGTTTGTTGTAATACTAACTCTTTGCATCGGGACTTTGGGATAGGCAATGGTAGTGTTATAATTTAGAAATAAAATTACTAAATTACTAAATATCAGGCTGAGACTTATCTTAAGTCTTTAAATTTAATGTCTGAGGATGCTGCGTGAGTTAAGAAAGAAAAATGATGAAATTAATTTGATTCTTTATGACTATATTTATATGTAGCGAATGTCTTCATATGTTAATTCAATCAATGAAAAGAAATAAATATTTAACTAGATGTGTAAAAAGACTTCAAATCATACATATTTTAGATAGAGTTGAGTTATTATGATGTCGATTTTAAGAATTTAAATTAGTAAAGGGCTTTAAGATCTTAGCAAATATTGAAGGTCTACGATAGCAAGTTGATTGAAGATATGCTGGAGGGAATGCTTATTATCAAAATATTTGATATTATATTGATATTCTACCGAATTCAAAATCTTTCCAAAAATAGATTTGATCATACATTATTAAAGTAATAAATTGACGGAGGATCGAAGCAAATATGATTAAGCGAGCATATCGATGATGGTTGGCGTTGATTAAAAATCTGGAGGATATTATTAGCGAAAATACTTTCTAAATTTTATCGTAAAACAAAATTTCAACTAAATAAATATAAATGAAATTTATTATTTAAATCTTAAGCAAATAATTAAATCCGTAATCGTTTTGTTGGAGATAATGATTAAGAAACTACAGCTACAAAAATGTCAAGAAATAAATCATTTATATTGGCTTAAATAATCTGTAAGCGTGGCGTGTCTCTGTCAGGTGTGGTTTGGTAGAAT
Organism: Cymbidium sinense; assembly: GCA_021442155.1. NCBI lineage: Eukaryota > Viridiplantae > Streptophyta > Magnoliopsida > Asparagales > Orchidaceae > Cymbidium > Cymbidium sinense. The sequence continues at coordinate 66,040,468 of CM038222.1, forward strand.
GACTCATATGATGGTCTCGATCGGGGTGGTTGCGCCAAAATAATTCTTATATTCGATCGGTGGCAGGTATGTTCCCGACCGAGGCGCTTTGAGTTATGAATTATAGGGTATATTTGATACATGGCATTTGGTAGACTTAAAACATCTCTGGACAAACTCTTCTAGGTCAGGTTCCATGAAAAGCCTTAAGGCTTTGAGGATTTCGGTTGGTTAGCTAAATTAATATTCCAGTTGTGGGATAACAGGCTATGGGATCTTTGATGAGCGTCATCATTCCCCGACCATCGACTTTAAGTTAAAATGATGAATTTAAAATCTAAATTCCAAAACTCAGCGTCTTCTTATGATGATATCGTTTAGCGATCTAGCGTGAATGAAAGTCTCTCGACATTGAGAAGGGTAATTATATGAGTGCTTTTTTAGAAACGAAAACTAGATCTAAAGTTCATGAAATAAAGATAAAATCTGGGTAGTATCTTATCTTTATTACCTTACGAAAATTTAGCAGATATTTAAATGAGAGAGGTGGTGGCAATTTTGGAGCTATATTGGTCATAGGATGGTCTGCTAGACTCTTCTAAGATGAGTTGACAAAGATATGGGTCCTAAGAAAAATGCCAAAAGACTATGACTATTAGTCTTACCAAATGTGTAGGTTAAACATTTTATGGAGAGCCAAGGAGCCAATGGTTGAAATCCACACCAAGAACATCACGGTGCCAAAAGAGCGGTCAACACTACATCCAACAAATGGATTGAATCTAGTAAATTCATTAATTTTTCAAACAAATCAAGCAATCAAATATTGCCTTAGAGATAAGGTAAGCTCTATGATAGGAATACAACATAATTTTCAAGTTGATATAAATTGATGTAAGCCCTTAAAGTAATACCTCTCAATTAATCAAGACAGAATCAACTTCAACATTTGTTTGACAATAAAAAGCCTATGTCAAGGACAATAAAAGTGATGAGCTCAATTGATTCAAGCAATCTTTCACAATCTAATAAGATAAGGAGGTGCCTACAAGATCTTGCAAAAAGTAAAAAAATATTTTGTATTTCCAAACTTCTTTTGTCATGGAGATGGTTGGGATGTGCAGATCGGCAAGCGGAAAGATGTTTTGACTATTGTATTATTTATTGAAAATGAACATAAGCATTGATTGTAGTGAAAAAAAGACATGGAATATAAATAGCTTTATCCCAATTAATAGGTCCCGACTTCATGATCTACTATACAAAGTGATTACTTCTCAAACCCTCTTTCATTGAACAAACTTAGATTCCAATTTGACTTTGATGAACCATCACCCTTCATAGCATCATGGACGGTCTTCAATGCTTGGTGCGAGGTATAACAAAATGATTCTAATACTAACTTTATATATCCAATATAAAAAATAGAACTAAAAGGAGATAAAATAAAGATTATACCACTAAGATGGAAACTTGTGTGAGACAAATGAAGATTGATTAACCTAATGATTATATGAACTCAATTACCCATAATATCAAGAAAGTTATTTACCAAAATAAGAGGAGTCTAACACCCAAAATGATTATATGAACTCATACCTTTCTCTGCCAAAATCCCTACATGCATAAGCCTTTTTTAAAATGAAGTCGATGTTAAATTAGATTTGTGTTGATGAGAATGTATGTCATGATATTACAATCACTAACTAATGATTACTTCATTAGAACTCTTCCAATATATTTGCAATTATTAGATTTTTTTTGTAGTCCATAAATGAAGTTGATGAATTATATGCTATGTTGGTGACGGTATGTGGTGATATTACAATCTCTAAATAATGATTACTTCATTAAATATCTTCCAATAAATTTTGTAATTATTAGATTCCTTTATTCTATTTTGATTAGTTAACTAATGTACAATTAAGAATTTAGTAGTGCTAGCATTAGATTGATGGAATTTTGTATAATTAAGAATATGCAGGTACATTTTATAACTTATAGCTAGTCTCCTAATTGATGGAAAATCATCCAGTCATGTTGATATGTCAACAAAATTTTTTGTCTCCCACATGAAAATGTCTCCAAGAAGAGTTAATCTTATCAATTTCTAAAAGGCTTCATAATCAATAGTTAAATATTCAAAAAGCATTATGCAAACTTTCACCCAAAAATTGAAGAGGCAGAATCATAATTTGCCAATCCCCACAACTTCCATTGCAATTTCCTAAGCCAATATAGAAGGTGAAAGTCAATGTCATCAAAGCATACAACAAAAACAAGCCTTTATCCCAATATGTGGGGTCAGCTACATGAATCATTTTTCTCTATTGTGTCCTATTAAGTGTCAAACTCTCATTTAATTCTAATAAACTAAGATCATTTTCTATACATCCTAACTAAATTTTTTTAGGTCTACCTCTACCTTTCTTAACATAAGGCGCATCTAATACATCTACTTTCCTAACTAGGTCATCGGACGGCCAACATTTTGTGGCCAAATCATCTAAGACGACTCTCTCTAATCTTATCTGTCACTGGAGCTACTCCAATCTTATCATATATATATTCATTTATTTATCTCTCAAGAGTAAAATCATTCATCTCTAAAACACCTAACTTAATCTTATACTTCTCTTTTACTAGCCAACATTCTGCACCTTAAATCATTGTAGGTCATACCATCTTATAAAATTTTCCTTTAAGACTAAGTGGTACTTTTCTAGCCCTTAACCTTAATGTCATCCAAGCATCTATAACTTATTTTGCTAGCCCTTAACAATTTAGTTAGTTTGTTAAATAGATAAGATAGAAATGACTTGTGATTTGTATATACCGTCCATTTTTTTTAAGTTTATATATGGTAGTTTCTTACCTATGATGACAAATAATATTCAGTCAGTTGAACAAAAATATACAATAGTTTGTTCATGCATCTTGAGATGCTTGACAACAATTTAAGAGAATTAAACAAATAATTTCAATTGAAATAAAATCAACTAGCAATAAAATAATTACATATCGACATTAAAAATATGATAAAAGGACCTACTAACTTAATATTATGTTTAGCAGCTTTATTTCTCAAAATTTTAATTCTCTTATAAACCCTTGAACCCTTCTATTAGATATGACCACAATAAAGGATCTTATTTCTATTGGCTATGATCACATAAATAATATTTGGGCTACTAAATAGAAAAATAAACACAACCGTTTCTTCAAATATATATTAACAACAATTTGGGTAATTTAAACAAATAATTTTAAATAGCAAAAATTCAACTAGCAATAAAACAATTGCAAATCAATATTAAAGATGATAGGTGATAAAAGGTCCCACAAATTTGTTATTATGTTCACAACTTTATTCTTCAGAATTTCAGTCTAGTCTAAACCCTAAATTCTTCTAATGGCTATGAGCCTATGAACATAATAAAAAGATATTTAGTACCTATGACCACAAAAATAATATTGAACTGCTAAAAATGTACAACAATTTATTCAAACTAATCTAGAGATGCTTGTAACAATTTGGAGAATTAAAAAAAATCAAATAGAAAAAAAATTCAATTAGCAATAAAATAAGTCCTAATCAATATTAAAAAGATAACATGTGATAAAAGGACCTACTAACTCTATATTATGTTTAGCAGTTTCATTCCTCAAAATTTCAGTCTCCTCTAAAGGAACATCAGGCACAACAAGCCCTGCAAAAAAATTCATATATCATAAATTAAAAAGTGATCTAACAATAAAAACAAAATACATAGTAATTGTACTTCATCATTACATTAATTTTAAATTCCCATGGACAAGAAATAAATGAGAAAAGTAAAACGAACACTATGAAGAAAAGGATCAAGCTATTAGATTATGAGGCTTGAAATGAAACTTTCCTCCATTATTGTTTTCTTCAATCGCTCTTCATTCATGGCATGTTTTATCTTTATACATACTTAACTATTGTATATGAAATCAAAAGTCAATACTTGGCACATTTGACAAATATCACATAACACAATTTTTAATTTGAATTCAAATATATTTAATTGACATCATATGACATGAAATTATTAAGATTTTAAATCAGAATTATTTTATTTAATTCTAAACTAACACAACAAATATCATATTACTTATTACAATAAACTTATTTAATACTTGACAATCATATGTCTTCACTTTAAATTTAAATTCGAATTGAAAACATTAATTATTTTACTTTAATTTTCACTACTAAGTCATATATATTGTTACTTTTAAATTTAAATACAAAGTTATGCATAATTACTTAATATTTAATTATGTTATTTAGTGGCTAATTATGTAATATATATAATACTAGTAGCTTTCAATTTACAATTAAATTTACTTATATTTTAATCTAAATTTATTTGATCAATCTTCAATAACTTTCACTCATGTCAAGTACTTTATTTTATTTTTCACATCAGTGTCACCTTTTGCTGAATGTTCCCTGCAAACCCCCTACCACCCCAGTCAAGTTCCAGGATATCTCGAATGGAATCAAGCACATGATATAGGCATAATCACTGTCCACCTTCAGTCAGCAGCATGCAAGTGATTGATGCAAAGAGGAGCCTTGATTCATCAGAAAATGGTTCACTCCCCCCTACTCTCCATTCCATAACGTGACATGCATGTGTCCTATATGACATAGATTAGACTTGAGACAAGCCAAATATGTTCCATCTTAAAACATAGGATATTCTTGGTTTAAATTATAGTTGTTCTCACATAAGGATACTATGATTGAATTTGCATTAGAATAGTTAAGTTGCAACTGCTTCCCCTCATATATAGTCTGCAAGTATCATGCTTCAAGATAAAGAATCCCAGGCACTACTTGACCAACTTCTTCTTATTCACAACTGACTAGAGATGTGAGGATCTCCATCTTTGGCTATGAACTGCCATCATCTGTTCATTGTAATCTCATAAATAACTTCTTGTTAGTTCTAAATTTTTAGGCTCTGATGTACGCATCCCCAAGGGGAACATCTCCAACAAGCAAACCATTCAAGAAATCATCATTCCTCATGCAAGCAGTATCACATAATCATATTTTCACGTTCTCTGAGTCGTATGTCAGCTGGAGAAAAAACAATTTCAATAAAGACTGCCTCAACGTCAAAGCTTGTTTTCTATGGCAGAATGGTTCACTTTTAGTGTTGTAACATTCATGAATGTCATGCAGCAATGAGACCTAGAATTAAATATTTTTAAACTCACCAAAAAGGCTTCATGCAAGTAAAGTAGATATAAGCGTAAAATAAAGTGGCTTGCATCAAGTTCAATCATAAAACGACATTAAGGAAAAATACCATGTACACCAACATTCTTAATGGTAGACATAAAGTTTTCAACCCCTCGCTTCAGAATTGGGTTATAATATGCAAATAGAGCAATGGGACAAGACAACTGCGGCACTACCTGCATGGTCAAAAATTGACATAGTTTTAAATTTATGATACATAACTCATCTCATCAATAAGAAACGTATACAATTATTACAAGAAAGGTGCTAAAATAAAATTGATGACACTTAGTAACATCTGCCATCTAGCCTTGAAAGAATGATGTTTTATAAACTCAGCACAAAATAGTTCATACCCATTAGTGTAAAACAGAATTAATATGGCTGTTTCTATAGGATATTGTTTGCATAATACAATTTTGTATCAACATATATGTATGTATACATACAGGTATTGCATATGTATCGGTGGACAGTTCATTCCCTCTTCTTCTTGACAAAAGGAGGATGACAGCATAAAAGACCAAGGATATTTTATATCCTAATAAGAATCTCCATTCATAAAATACCAAGGATATTTTATTTTATTCTATCAACCTGTGAACTCTCATCTCAAGCCTACAGCAATTCAATAAATAAGATAGTGTAATGAAAAACAGAAGAATTTGTACAATGGGTGGCTGCTTGTTCTTCTAATTGGCAGTTGACATCTGGTGAATGCAATAGAGGAAGCTATAAATGGTGCTAAATGTATTGTGGCCCAAGCTAAGTTTGTGTTTTAGCTTGTAACATACAAATTAGTATATGTGCGCCAAAACCTACCTTTGTGTCAATTTAGTGATTGAACCAAAATAATTTCTAGCTAAAATTGCTTCCTACACGCCAAAAATTGAGAGATAGGTCCAGGTATTGGTCATCCTTCAGCAGATATTGTGATGATTAACTTTGCAAACTCAACATACTATTAAGCCAGCATAGCTGGATGGAGAAATTGAGGAACAAAGCTTAAGTTGTTTCTAGCTAATTATTACATTCTAAGGTCTCCTATTTAGTAAAGTCTATTCATAATTCCAACTATATGAAATAACTTAGAAATTCTTATCCTAAATTTTCTGCAACCATTCAAGTTAAGACTAACCATCCATTAAAAATAGCTAACCACTTGATTCTCTCATTGAGAAGTGCTTGATTACTTAAAATATGAAAGAATTTTGTGGTGTGATTTTAGGACAATTTCCTTAATCCTTTCAACATAAATTTATTTCTTTATCCTATTTTTGGTTGCTCATCCTATCTTTCAAAATTTAAATTATACAATTTATCCCACATCAATGTATATTTGCAAGTCAATCCTTCTAAAATTAATTATGTAAATATTCATGAGAGCCTCCTGAATCATGGCTCCTCATTTATGATCATTTGCACCTACAAATTAAAGTTCTTATTTTATCTATTAGACTTACTCTTTATTTTGTTTCTCCCTGCAGCCATAGGCTTTTGAGTCGACTAGAATAGTTTAGTATCATTCATTTGATGTATATATATATATATATATATATATATCAACAACTGTGATAGTACTTTTAATTAAGAATTCTTGATTATTTTTGGTAACCTTTACATGATTAATTGTACAAATATTCTTTAGAGCCTCCTATATCTGACCATTCCAAATAGTTATGATAAAGGCAATGATTATAAAAAGGAATGTAATAGAGTATAAGGTTTTCTTTAATTGTAATACCCCAATAAGAAAAAGAATAAAGAAATAATACTAATATTATCACAAGATAAAGTATTACATGCGTGATAGGTTTAAGTATTCTGAAGCAATTATTTTAAAAAAAATAAGATACAGATGAAGATGTAACATTAAAATTGAAATTATATGGTCAAAATAAAGAAATATTCAAAAGTTATAAGATAAGAGATATTATGGAGACTTAAACTAAACTTTACAAAAAATACAAGTAAGCTAACAATGTTATATAGATTTGAATGCTGAGCAATAAAAAAAATGACTGATATTCAAGTGGCAGAAGTAAGAATGTTATGATGGATTGGTGAAATAATTAAAAAAAAATTATATTAGAGAAATAGTTGGACTGATGTTTATTTATAATAAATAAAAATACTTCATCTATGTCTCTATATTAATGGCATAACAAAAAATAAAATATTTTACTGTAAAAGAACTAACTTAATCATATACAATTGCCCACATGGATTTGAAAGGAAATTTATAATGGCATGGAATTTATGGGCCAGTACTCGGTAGGTATTTAAGCAATAGTAATACATATTTGAGGAAGAAAGAGAGAAAAAGTGAAAGAAGAAAAAAAGAATATCATATTGTACAGAACTTTGAAGCCTTAAAACTTAATCATATGCAATCGCCGACATAGATTTGAAAGGAAATTTATGATGGTACAGAATTTATGGGCCAGTACTCGATAGGTATTTAAACAAAAGTAATACATATTTGAGGAATAATGAGACAAAAAGTGAGAGAAGAAAAGAAGAAAGTCATATTGTACAAGAATTTGAGCTTTGAAGCCTTTCCAACTCTTTGATGGCATTTACCAAATGCATATACAACACATGCCACTGCAAGGGAGTTTGAAAATTCCCTATAATTTAGTCAAATAGTTTCACAATTTAAAAATGAAAAGCAACTTCATGGGAAAGTATTGCACAGAAGTTGGAGTAGCTTAAGGTTGTGGCGGTAAATACCTCGTGTAGCATAGAAATTATTGCATTGAAATTGGTTCCTTTGGCTATAGCTCGTGTAGCAGCAGCCTAGATTTAGAGCATAACCAAATGTTAAATAACTCATGCATTCCTCATGCATATGAAGAATATATCCACCCAACCCAAACCTGGATAACTGGTCCATCTGCCAATGGATCGGAGTAGGGCACACCCAACTCTATAATGTCTGAGCCACAAGAATCAAGAATTTTTAATGCTTTCGAGGTGGTAGACAGGTCTGGATCTCCAGCAGTAATGTAGGGTATGAATGCAAACTAAATCATCAAAATATGAAATATTAGAAATACACAAGGAAAAGAAAATTTCAAATCACCTCAGAGGATGACTCCAGACATAAGATATTAAAAACAATAGAGTATTAACTTTAAGAAAGAGAAGGCAAATTTATACCACTGTAGCAAACTTGGGACATAAACAAAACAATAGTTAATTAGGATTAGTTGATAGCACAAGGGACCGAAACACTGCATGCGCTTCAATGAGGACACAAGCATTGGTAACATGTACAAAAGGGCAAATAAATGCATGTGGAGTAACCTTCTTTTTAAAGTTACATGAACAAGGAAAAGAAACATCTATAAACTCAAAAGTCTCTTTACTAATTGGAATGAACCTCCTATTAGATATCTATTCTTCATACTTCATCTTGCAAGCATAATCATCACCAACATTAACATATACCAGTTAATTAAGGTCAGCAGCATTATTAATCCTTAATAAGCTACACAAATTTAGAGGGCTGGGTAATAGGCACGGTGCAAAAAAAGTTTCATAGAAAAACACTTTCAGTAATCCAATCAGCAGTAGTTGTACTGAATAATTTTTATGGCTACCTTAAAGTCAACAACTTTATTGCTCGAGATATATTACATCTTACCATCAATGATGATAAAAACCAACATAATCAAAATCTTCATGAGAATGTTGTAAGACTAAAAGTCTAAGAGTGATCATTAAAAGCTAATATGCCTCCACAGGAAATCAAGGTTAACTCCTTGGGTATAGCAGGACTTGAACATGCATTCATAGGCAAACAGCCCAATGCTACCAATTGAGTTATCTCTGATTTGAAAACAAGGGCTAAAAGAAAACATTGTTGTTCAAATAATTTTGAGCAAGAAACCACTCAGCATAGTTAAAGGAATCTTCAATTCCATTTTTAACAAGCAACGGAAGAATCAAACAAAGCAAGCAATAGTCAACCAAATATGGTCCAATACCTTGAGTGAAAGTGGCAGATTCATCAAAACAATAAAAATTAAATGCCAAAACCAAACATTTAGCAATATAAGTTTAAAAAATTAAGGTTATAATGCAACTGCAAGCACAACAAAGCAAGCAATAATCAACCAAATGCACAGGGCACAAGAAATATAAGAATGAGAATCCCACGACCGAGTATTCACATCCAAGAACCTTAGGTAACAATGCTAGTGCTTACTTTTCCTTCTTTTTTCAGACGAACAAAGGTCTCCGAGATACTAAGTGACGGAGCGATGCTAAGAGAAGCCATGGTCGGAAGAGAATTGTATCGGGGGATGGGTTTATAAGAGAATGGGGTAGTGAGGAAAATACTATTAGGGTTTCGAGAAGGGAGTAGAGCAGCAGCGAAATTTGGCGAGAGGGCCATTCCGGCCCAAGATAATCGAGACGAAGACGTCAAAACTCAAAACCTACACAGTTTTGCGAGCAAGGAGATGCAGCTTTCAACTGAAAAGTGAAATTTTTTTTACGTATATAACATCTGTATTTTAATTTTTAGAGTCTCTCTCTCTCTCTCTCTCTATATATATATATATATAATTTTAAGCATTAGATATATACAAATGTATAAAAATTATGTGATATATTTATAAATTTTTCAACTTTTTATTCTTATATTAAAGATATTATATAATATTTTTTAAAAATTCATATTTTATTCGTATATTTAATGCATGAAAATAATTTTAAAAATAAAATGATAGAATATAATGTTATTTTGATAATATAATAATTTAAAATTAGTAATAACAATCATTATTTTTAAAAGATTATATTTAGACATTGATCAAGAAATAAAATGTACCTTATTTTAATAATCATTTAATTATTTATAAATATATATTAACTGATAAACAAAAATAAGACATTAAATAGTTGTATTTTGAAGTTGATATTTTAATTTGTGGACTACTTTAATTACAAAAAAAAAAAAACATTTGGACCTCAGCTTTGCACATTGCTCTACGTGGAAGTCTGATTTTAGTCCCAACAGTTAAAAAGACAAATATTATTTAAAAAATAAATGAAATGAATAAATTAATAAAAAATCAATTAAATGAAAATCAAATCAATGAACATAAATAAGTATATATATATACATAAATAAGTATATATATATACAGACGCTTATGTCTTTATTCCATTATTCATTTAACATTGATTTATTTGATATTTTCTCACTTTTGAAATATTCCACACTAAAAATTTGATTGGCTGAAAAAAAAATACAGTATAAAAATATTACTTAACAATTATTTGATTGAGAGTTTTATAAATTTATGATTTTATTTTTTTCTATTTGTTTAAGAAAATATAATGCAAAATATTTTAAAGATTACAATATAATATTACATAATATATACAAGTATTTGCCCACAAGAAAGATTTGTATATAGAGATGAATTGAATCATGGCATGATTATTATCTTATACTGCGGATGAGTGTTTTATCATAGTGTCAGATTAATCATCTTGCAATCCATACCAAATGCTCTATCAAAAGCTTTAGATGCATCAAGAAATTCTTCTCTTTTTTTATCGGTTTTCTTTATTGCATACAATATTACATATATCAAGAAGCACAGTTCGTTGGAAATGATGGATTCATTAAACTTTCATAATGTTGCCTATCTTGCGACTGTCAAATTCAACAAAGTACACAGACAGCAAGCAGGCAGATTCTCAAGAACCTTGTAAACTAGTAGAATGTGGTAAAAATAACTCTTTTGAAATAGAGGAAGGCCAATCTCTCTCTCTCTCTCTCTCTCTCTCTCTCTCTTATGAATTGGCGACGAAATAAATGGAGAGAGAGCATTCAGCAGGCATCCAGATCTCTGCTTGGTGGAGGTTTTGGCTCACCAAGTAAAGTGGTGTTGCCGCCTTCAGGTCCAGATCTGATGCGATTTGGGTTTTGTGTACCAACCTGCCAGAGAATAGAACATAAGAAACATGACGGGAACTTTATTGGTTTTAGAGAGGAACAATAGAGATGTAAGTGAGCCGAGCTAGCTTGAGCTCATGAGCTCGGTTTGTCAAGTCATGAGCTCGAGCTTAACGTTTTCCAAACAAGCTGAGCTTGAGCTTAGCTTATGAGCTCGAGTAGGGTCTCAGAAGTTGGGTGTTCAAGTAGAGCTCGAGTTCAATGTGACTCGAGCTCGACTCAACTCGTTTACACCCCTATTGTGATTCAAATCATAACCTCAAGGCAACTTAGCCATTGCCCTAGGCCCTCTCCCTCAAGAACCGTAAATCATGAAGAAAAAAATTGTCTACTTACTGGAGGAGCTTCTCCTCTCCTGAGCATCTCAACAATCTCAACAACTCGCTTGGGAGTGAGGTCTTCCTGAGAAGAACACATCATTCAGAAAATGTTAAAGCAAAAATAGATGCTACCAGTGAATAGAAAGGTAGAGCCATCATTGCAGAAACAAGCACATAGTTGACACAAAAAGGACGTCTTCTTGTCCTGCCAAAACTTTCAAGAATTTCAGGAAACGCTGTCTATACTAAAGATGTCCCAGCCAAGTAATAGTTTCTCGTGTTCAAGAATTTCCATACCAAAGAACAGGAAATTCAAGCTGCAGCTTTTTCTGAGTAAACAGAAAACAACGGTCATGGCCACCTGAAATTGGAGTTAAAGGCTGCAATGTCTTCCGTCAGCTAATGAGTTTTGAATGGCTGAGTAGTTCGATAAAAAGAGTGGATCTGATGCCTCTATCAAAACAATTTCCTTTGCATTCTTTATTCTCTCTTATAATCCCACTTCTGTCACTGGATGTCTCACTGCTAATTTTGATCAAATCTTTCCGATTCTGGGATAATTCAACCATGATTCATTAGTGACTGATGGGTAATGTGGATGCATTATACCAAGGTATTGAGACATTCCTCATACTTCACCATGCCTTCTTTAAATGGCACTTAGAAGTAGTAGTGTTTCATTGGCTGTTCTTATCGTGGCATGCCGAGATTTTTCATCGAATCTTCTTTTGACTCCTAGGAGACTTATCCTTAACATTCTATTAGTTAACCATCTTGGAAGAAGTGTGCGGTAATATTATTTTTATTTACAAGAGGGATTAAAACTCGATATGCATGGAACATCCTTTTCGCTTCATGGGCAATCCTAAGATCTATAAGAGAAAACATAATTGTCTTTCTCAATGTGAATCCTTTATCTTCCTTAATAAGCTAGCATTGTTGCAATATTTTGAAGCACACTGAATCTCAATCCAAAATGTATCGACTTCTAATGATCACATGACAAGCACCAAAGGGAACCACCTTATAAATCACCTCATTGGTGAATTGATCTCACCTTATAAATCACCTCACTACGCTTCTCTTCATAGCCCCGTAGTCAGGGCTTTGGCTCTCCTCGGTGGTGGCGAGGATTCTAAGCTGCATATTGTCTAAATAAGTCACCGTTCTAAAAAATAAATAATAATAAACTTCTCTCTATTTTAGTTTTAAGTCATCAATCATATAACATTTATCTCAATCTCATCATATTTTATGTCCTCTTCTTATATTCTTTGCAATATAGTGTGTGCCCTCATCACCCTGCCTTTATGATCCTCCTGAGTATGTCATGTATAGGTGACAACAAAGTGATTTGAATGATTTATGCTAACTCTTAATTGCTCCTCAAGGCCTTAAACTAAAATTGCACATCCATTTTTATTTAATAATCTCATAAAAAAGATCTACCACAATCATATTTAGTATCAGAGCAATGTTTGAGAAACAAATTCAATCATAAATTTTTTTCTTCAACTAGTAGAACATTTCAAGTCATGGACTTGTCTTCAAATTTGAAGTTTTTCTTGAACTTGTGAAATGAATTAATTTTTTTTATTATAACTTAAATTATATTAGTAGCTTGAAAAAATATATATTACTTGCAAGTTTATAATGATAACAAAAAATTTCAAGTAGTAAGTTCTATCATATATTCCAGCCTTTCCTCTCTTATGTGAGCTTGCTCATAAATATTTTTAAAAGAACACCTTAATGAGCAGTGCTTCACTCTAAAAGTAATCTTAACCTTAGTGTAAATAAAATTTAAATGCTTGCTTTATTTTTTTACTAATGATTATGGTTAAGTTTAGAAGTTTATTTAGAATAAATTATAATAAAATAGGCTAGATAGCTCAATACATTTTTTTTTCATAGCATTAAAAAGATAAAAAATTGCATATATAAGAATATAAGTGTGTTAAACTTGATGACCTTTGAGGCTAAATAGAATTTTATCAAAAAGACCTAAAATATCTAAAGAGAGCTTAAGACGTAAATGGTTTTGTATCTCTCTCCTCACATAGAAGTTCTCTTAGCTTAAAATTTCACTTTAATTATACATTTATATTTTTTTTTTCTTTCATTTACTTTTTCCTTAATCCCTTTTCATCTATTACTTTAAAAAATATCTACATAACATCTAAATCAATCTCTCAAAACCAAGTTGAAAACTTAACTAGATTAGTTGATGTTTTAAATCATAGGATCCATAAAAAATGAATTAAAGACACAACAAATCTAGAAGAAAGCAAGAACCAAATGCAAGCACTTAAAGAACAAATGCAAGCACTTATAACCCATCTACAACAAAATAGAGTATTAACTCCTTCTCCAATACCTACTCAAACCATACCTATAGGAATAGAATAAAAAGATTCTTACCCAAACCATAGAAAAATCAACCACTTAAAAGACCCAACAATTCCTAGAAATTGAAGAGGAAAAAATTATTTCATAACTATTAAAAAGCTCTAATGATTCATCTCAAAGAGTTAAAGTTGAAGCCTCAACTTATGATAGTGTACATGACCCATATATATATATATATATATATATAGATTGGCTAGTTGAAATATATGACTTATTTAACTGGTATATAATGAATGATTACCAAAGGATTATTTTTGCTAAAATAAAATTGGTAAGATATGAAAAACTTTATTAGATAAACATATTAGCTAAGAAACAAAAATTAGAAAAGACCAGCCTCACTTAGATAGAAATAAAAAAAATATATTATGAGCAAGATATTATCTTAAACATTATGATAATAAATTGCATAGTTAACTCTTAACATTAAGACAAGATAATATTATTGTAACAGAGTATTTAAATACATTTGAAGACCTAATTTTTAAAATCAATTGTGTTGATAATAATTGACAATTGGTAAGTAAATTTATTATTAGACTTAACACTAATATTAAGAACGAGATTGAACTGTTTGACCCTCAAAGCTTAGAAAAAGCCTTTTATTATGCCTTGTTGATTGAACAAAAAATAGAACTAAGACTCAAGACTCAAGCTCCTTCTACTTCATCCGACAAGTCTATTATTAGGCCCACCCATCAAATTGGCCTAACTAACTTGCCCAAAGCTCCTACTAAATGGAGCTTTTAGAAAATAATTTGTTTTAATATCACAAAAAAAGTCATATACAAAATCAATATAAAGCCCAAATTCCATTCCTAAATGAAATTGAGAAGCTCATAGATAACAACTTCGAAGAAGTTTATGATGATACTCTATCTGATGAAAAATTAGACATCACTAATGACCCTCAAATTAATGTGATGAAATGCCTTACAATGGTTAAAATGAAAAAAAAGATTGAGAAGAAAGAACATCTTTATCATGTATGTTGTATGTAACGAAAAGAAGTATAAGTCAATTATACATAGTAAAAATGCTACAAATGTTATTTCAATTCACACCCTAGATGTCCTAATCTGAATATTAAACTTCACCAAGAACCATTTCATATTAGTTGGATAAATCATATATCATTATTAATTGATGTCTAGTTTCAATAAAAATAGGTGATATGAAGATCAAATTTGATGCAATATTCTCCTAATGGATATTGGCCACTGGCCACTGGCCACATTCTCTTAAGACCTTGGTTGTATAATATAAAGGACATTCATTAAAATAGAAAAAATGCATATATTTTCAAACATAAAAATAAGACAATCGGACTCCTACCAATAAAGCCGATAGAGAAGATATCCTTTATAGCACCACATAAGACAATTTCTAACTTGCAACCCAAATCTAATCTAAAGAAAAATGTCAAACTTTAACTAATTGTCATAAGAAACCCCACTGCTCAGATAATACTATCATTTATGATCCTTGATTCAAAATATCTATTTTTTTTTTCTTTAACCCAAAAGATAGAGATAACAGATTTTGAAATCTTATGAAAAGAATTTTTCACTCCATTTCTTCTTCATTTGTTATATATAAAAAAAGTCACACCATACTCTAATGAAAGTCACATACTTATTGTGGTTTTTTTCCTCTCTAATTTTAAGGATATTACACTTGATGAGTGCCCTAATGAATTACCTCTTTTAAGAGACATTCAACATGTCATTGAATTCATACTTGATTATTAATTTTCTAACATTATTATAGGATGAATCCTGCTGAGAATGTTCAGATTAAAATATAAATTAAAGAATTACTAAAAAATATTTTATTCAAGAGAGACTTAGTCTACATGCAGTTCCAACTTTATTGACTCCTAAGAAAGATGAAAAATGACAAATATATGTTGATCATTGAGTAATAAATAAAATCACTATTAAATATAAATTTTTTATCCCTCAATTAGATGATATGTTAAAAAATTTAATCTCAAGATTAAATTTCTTTTATAAAGTTGATCTAAAATGTAATTAGCATCAAATTTGAATTAGATCAAAAAATGAGTGAAAAACTACTTCTAAAACTCTTGATAGACTTTATGAGTACCTTTTTATGCCTTTAAACTTCTAAATGATCCCAAAATATTTATAAAATTGATGAATGATGTACTTAAACCTTATATAAGTAAATTTTTTATGATACATTTTGATGATATTCTAATATTTAATTTAAATTAAAGCAAACATCTACAACACCTTTAATAATAAGTCTTTGAAATACTTAGAAAGAAAAAGTTATACGTTAATTTAAAAAAGCATTTTTTTTTACCACAAACTTAGGTGATTTTTTTTAAGAATATTTATGTCCACTACTAGACTTAAATATGATCTCACCAAAGTTAAGAGCAATCTTAGATTGACTATCATATAAAAATTTTATTGAGCTTTAGAACCTTTCATGTGTTAGCAACTTTTTATACGAGATTCATCAAAAATTTTAGTATTGTTTTGGCTCTAAAAACTGACCTATTAAAATTAGATAAATTTTGTTGCTCTCCTGTTGCACAAAAGGGTCTTAAATCAAATTAAAATTCTAATAACTTCGACCTTAACCCTTTGACTCCTTGACTTCTCCAAAGCTTTTGAAGTAACCTACGAATAATGCATAAAAATTTAGAATTTGAAGAATTCTGAATCAAGAGAATCACTCTATAATATTTTTTAATGAATAACTAAATGAAGCTAAGTAATGATATTCCACTTATAATAGAGCATTTAATATTGTAATTCAAAATTTAATATATTAGAGACATTATCTTTTGCATAAAGAATTTATTCTCAACTACAACCATCATGTCTTAAAATAAATTCATCAATACTCAATGAAAACTGAGTCTAAGCATGCTAAATGAGTTGAATTTTTATAAGATTATTCATTTGTTCTCAAACTTAAGCTTGTACTTGAAAATAAACCTATTGATGCTTTATCTAGAATGAACTTGATTCTTCTTCAAAAGTTAAGATCCCAAAATTTGATCGAATTAAGAATGATTATCTAGTGTGACCTGATTTTCACTCTATTTACCTTAAACTAGAGAAACCATTAACTTTACAAAGAGCATACTCAATCATAAATTGACATTTATACAAAAGACACCAACTACGTTTTTCTAGGTCACCTCTTACCGAGTTTCTTATTTCTGAATTGCATTTTGGAGAAATAATGAGTCATTTTGATAAAAATAAAATTACATGTTTAATATAAAATAGATTTTATTGGCTTTCACTAAAATAAGATGTTTAAAAACTTATAGCCCAATGCTTAACTTATAAAATAGCTAAAGTTACAAACAAAAGTCAGAGCAATACACTACATTGTCAGGTCCGTTTAGACTTTGGAAAGATCTATAAATGATTTTTATTTTAATATTATTTAAGACAACTCGATGTCATGATAGTATTTTTGTAATAGTTAGTAGATTCTCAGAATTGACATAATTTCATTTTAATCCAAAACAAATGATGCTTCTCATATAGCAAAATTATTTTTTAATAAAATTATATAGTTCCATGGAGATGTTAGGTTTTTATCTTATTTTTAGAAAATATTATAAAAAATTTTAGACATCAAATTAAATTTTTCTTCTACCTTCCATCCCTAAGCAAACGAACAAAATAAAGTGGTCAATGACACTGTAGGGAAATTGCTTAAATATTTGGTAAAAAAAAATTTTGAAGATTGAATTTACTTACAATAATATTGTCTCTAGAACTATAAACAAACCACCTTTTCAGATAATTCATGATCAAAATCCAAGACATTCAATTGATATAGCTAACATACCATCTCATGCATTTTTTAATGTTTAAAGACTTTCAAAGCCTCCATAATGATATAAAAAAGTTAATTACTATAAGTATGAAAATTATGCTTCTAAAGTAAATCATAATAGTTCAACAAATGAATATAAAGAGAGTGAATATATTTTAATTCACATTCACCCTTAGCATTATCAAATCACTAAATATAAAAAATTATATGCATATGCTTGTGGTCTTTTTAAATTTCTTGAAAAAAAATAGAACCGATGCTTATTACCTGAATTTGTCTGTCGATATACTTATTTATCCAACTATTAATATTAAAGATATTCTATCAAATAAATGAGTTGGAAAGCATCCACCTATTTAGTCTAATTCTTTAATAGGAGATATGACAACTCACTCACAAGATCCCTTGACATCATTGTGTTCTTGGACGTCAATTAAATTATTAATAAGTACCCACAGAATCTATGAATGATCATAGATTTTTGGTTCATTGGAAAAACAAACCACCTATAAAAAATATATGGCTAACTCACACTAACTTGGGAGACACTTGACCTTTAAGTTGTAAGAGACTACTCAAAATTTAACTCTGCAGAGCAGAGTTCCAATAAGCCTGAGAGAATTGATATGTGAATCAAGACTATAAAGCTTAACGTCTAATTACAAGAGCTCAAGCAAAGGCTCAAGAAATTATCCAAATAAGAAAACAAGCAAAACCCATGACAAGAGCCCAATTAAAAAGAAAGAACTGAATTTTGAACTTTAATTTTAGATTTCATGTTCATATTTTAGAAGCAAATTTATTTTTTATTTTTTGAACATGTATAGGCTAGTCATTTCTTAAATAATAGAAAATAAAATAAACTTATGAAGGTGATTGACACCCTCCTCCATTTTAATTTTAGATTTCATGTTCATATTTTAGAAGAAAATTTATTTTTTATTTTTTTAACATGTATAGGCTAGTCAATTCTTAAATAATAGAAGATAAATAAGCTTATGAAGGTGATTGGCACCCTCCTTCATGTTTGTATTTTAGAAGCAATTTTTTTATGTTTTTTTTAACATGTATAGGCTAGTCATTTCTTAAATAATAGAAGATAAAATAAACTTATAAAGGTGATTGACACCCTCCTCCATTAATGTCTCACAACCTAAACTAAGGGCATGTTTGGCAAGAGCTTTTAATTTTTAAAAAAATTATTTTAAAGTAGTTTTTAAAAAAGCTATTTTAAAATGGTGTATATAAGCATCATTTTATAAAGAGAGGAAACCGAGGTTTTGTAAAACGCGAAGAAAATTCAAACGGGGTTTTAAAATTTATTAACATCATTTTAAAAAACGCAATGCACTGAAAACAGGAAATCAAACGAGGCCTAAGTGGGCATCGACTTAGTCTTATTCTTTTCACTATTACAACACCTTAAACCTTAAAAAACTCTACCAAGTATTCCAGAATATAGGTTCACATCTTAAATTAATCATCCACTATTGTTTTTCCACGTTTAAACTATTTTAAGCTTTTTCTCAAAATAGATATTTCAAATCGACATAAACTAGTCCGATCTGGACTACTCTTGCTCTTCTCTCTACTAAACAATTCAAAAGATCACATCTTTCTATCAGCAACTCCAGATCACAAGTTAACATCCTAAGCTAAACATACTATAAACTCTAGACATTTACATCACTTAAAATTCTTTTCCTAAAGTGATCTTTCAAATCAGTCTAAACTAACCTAAGCTTAACTAGTCTTATCATCCCTTCTACCAAATATATCTAAACCCATCATCTCTCAGCTACAAACTCTCAATCACTCCTCAAGAGCTCAAACTTAAACCTCACATCTATTTTCATTTAATAATCCCACCAAAAAGATCTCCCACCGCCATTAACTAGTGTTATGAAAATGTATTTAGAAGCAGTTCAAATTTGTCCGTCCTATCTTTCAACCACCTTTGCTCAATAGCAATGCCATCTCCAACTCTTGATTTTAAAGTAATTTCACATGGACTCTTTTGACTCTCATGTTTTCACAATCTCCTTCGAATAATTCCCACAAGAAAGAAGCAATTGTTGTGATACGAACTAAGATAAAATCTAAAGAGGAACTAAAAGGTCATCCAATCTAAAATATAAAGAGAAGAAAATATCAAAAATGGGTTTGATGTTTACTTATTGGTGGAGGAAAGCATGCAAGGGAGAAAATTTAAGAGACAAAAATCATTTTAAAAAATAAAAAGAGGCAAAACAAATCATAAATACACGAAAATCACAATCAAAGAAAATGACAAAAAAGGTAGAAAAATATATATATATTATAATAAAACTATAATGGTCTAAGCTAGACCTTGGTGAACAAGAAATTCCCATGCTGTTCATGTCTGCCTATTTGTCAGGCTGCATTGCTGCGATACAAAGACCAAGTAACCCTTTTGGGCTATTGGGATCAATCAAGCAGAAGAAAAAGAAAAAGGAGACTTGAAGAAATCAACTATATAACCTGTTGAATTTTGTGCTCGAAAATGAAGTGCAAACACATTTATTTATATGCTAAAGGTTGCAAAAAAAAAAACAAAAACAAAAAATTAAAACCTGGGATAACTGAACATTGAAAAACCTATTCAATAATCCAACATTAATTTGAAAACTACAATATTATAATATTATAAAGTAAAAATAAAATAAGAAAGTTGCAAAAGATTCATAGAAAATTTATTCATTGTGTGAGAGGCATGTATAATCCTCAATCCTATCCCAATGACAAAATTGAGATACATGTCAAAGAATCGTTGCAATCATAGAGTTCGGCCAATTTCACTCATTTTAGCTTATTGTTTTGACCACGTTGACAAAGTAGAAATCTGCACATATCCAAATAAAAAAGCTTCGATTAAGTATATCGGCTAAACCAAAGACCATTATTCAAGGGCAATGGTATAAATATCCTCCAAGATTATGACTGAAGATTGAGTCATGATGGCCATGATTCTTAAGAAATATGGGTTGGAGGTGGCTAGACTATTGGCTAGAAATTCTTTATTATATCCTCTCCATCGATCTAAATAAAGGTGGTTGTACGAAGTATTTTACTTCAAAAGGTTGGAAGTTTAGAGGGTAATGAGGTACTTCTAAAGAACATATAATGCGTTTATAAACCTTAGATGCAGTAAATACAGCACAAATACATTGATCCAATAACATGATGACAAAAAAGAATGGCCACAACTCTGCATTATGCCAAAGAACTGAAACCATAGTGAATAAAAAACAAACTAATTGATGCCAGCAGGTGGTTGCACGTGCTGATTACCAGACAATTGGACAGCAAAAAACATCTGTTAAATGAAAATTTTAAAAAAAAATTGTAGGTAAGATAAACCCACCTAGGAAATGATTATCAAACTTCCACAATTATAAGCAATGGCCACCAGCCATGCCTGTTCATAATGGTCTTCAAAATATTTGACACCATTTGGGAAAAAACACTTATTATTAGTGAATTTTTTTTTTGTCCACCAAATGATAAGAAAACCCAATGCCATTAATAGTTTCTTTTGGAACTAAAAAATCCAACATAAAACTTCTAAAAATGCAATCCTCACATCCCGAACTCCTCGAGATGGCATTCTTGTTCGTCCTTTCTGTATTTCATATCACAAGGTTCAAGTTTATGCCATCAAGTTTGCAAGAAATTGCTTCACCGCTTCACAAAAGGTAGATGGCCGTTAACCTCTTATTCCCTACAAGCTATATCGCCTGCATGAAATAAAATATGAAGGGGACAAAAAAGAAGGTTCTACAACTTGCTCAAATATCCTCCCACACTACTAGATTACCAGACATGAAACCTCTGAGTGAATACAGTTCAAACCTGCTTCTTAGTAGAAAAAATACCACGCCCAAGTCAAAAATGGCATCAGATGAACATGTTCATACATGAATGAATCGTTCAATTGGATTTTGGAGTAGTAATTTTCAAACATGACATAGCATGATAAACATCAAAATAAGAGTCAATCATAATTTACTTACAAATGAAAATTTCGTAACCACTTTTCAGGTACAAATAGGAACACAAGAGGATGCCCCTCCCAAACAATAATACAACATTCAATATGATTTGAAAAATTCATTAACCAATATATATTTCCACTTATATAACATATTAATATGAATTAGATTCATATTAAAAAAATAAAGAATTTTCCTTTAACAAAAAAGAGCTTTATATAAACTTCAAGCAAAAATCTCAATGATCTCGAGACATTCACCGTGCTAAGTATTTAATAGTGCTCAGTTGCAAGTTTCCTATACATTATATGCACTACTCGGACACATCAAACAATTTTACATTTTTCAAAGCAAAGAAGCTTTCACTTAGGATTCTTAGCACATAGCTACAAGTCATAGTCGCCTCACATAAGCCAGTAACAATTCAACACAACAGCAATAACTTCCATACTTCTATAAATATATGAAGTCTTTCAGAAAGGTGGATCAAACCTTGATATATTTGAGGTCACTAAGGAAATCCTGAGCCCACTTTTCATTCAACCCTGCTTTCCTTCATATAACAATCAGCACAATCAGGAAACCTTGTAATGGCATGGCAAAGAGCTCTAAGTTGTCTAACCCTCTCGCTATCTGGCAACATCCTCAAATGAGTATGATTCCACTTTCAGTTTTCAGCTCTTGAAGAATAAAGACAAAACCCCATCTTTTTACCCAAGCCCTCAAATTTTGCTAGCCAAATTGCAGCCACGCAGCCCACGCTCGCATTAAAATAACGCAGGCAATGATCAAAGATTGTAACGACTGGACAATAAGTATAGCAATGAGCCCAACCCATTCCGTAACCTGCCAAGGACATCCCTGAAGGACAGAAATGCCTTTCATAGACTGCAAGTGAGACTACCAGGCTCTCCACTTCCATTGTTAACGCTTAAATTTCTACTGTAAAATGTGTCCATCTGACCAATGAGAGGCGTGACAAACATTAAGGTTCATTCTGAGCTTGTTGCATGTGTAGATGCTTCACATGATACAAGAGACTACCCTTGTAAGAAGGTGTCTCTTTGGATATTTGATTTCGTTGCTTAGTATGGAGAGATGCTTAAAACCGGTAAGTGCTTATCTAAGGGTGATGAAGGCTATGATGAGTTAGTTGCTTCCCTGAGCACGGTATATATGCAGTTGGTGGCAACCCTTTGGGGAAGTGACCCTACATTGCTGAAGTTGGTGAATCCACAAAGAAATTGTTATCTTTCATATATGCCTAATGAACTACCCTATCAGATACTACAGTTGATTTTCCACATTTTTACTTTAAGTGAGCCTGAACATTGGATTTACCTAATCCCTGTTTTTTGTTTTTGTAAATTATTATATTATGAACTTAAAATTTGTTCTTGTTAAATTTAAGAGGGCTAGTTTTTCTTTGGAATCTTATTTTTAAAATTTCTGCAGTAATCTAAGTAATAATCAAAATGCCATATGGAAGAGGGATTTATGGATTCTCCTGACAAACATAAAACTACCTCTTAATAAGCTAAATCTTTCTAACCTTATTTTCAAAAAAATATATTTTCTCTAACATCTCTACTAAAAAATTTTACTTTAAAATGGCCCTTGTGTTTCTGGGCCAATAGGTTGGTAATTTCAAGTTTGGTTGGGAAATATAGAAGCTAAACAAGAACACATCACCTACGAGTTATGTCATATTTTTCAGATAAGTCAATCCAAACTTCTAAACAATTTTAGTTCCTTGATTTCACAATGGTATTCTGATACAGGTTGTTTCTCTATGCCCTAATCCCTTGGGGCCTACAGGTATTCAAGGATAGCTACCATGATTGTAAGAAATTTAAGGATCCTGAAGCCATATGTAGATCCACATGGAGAACAATTATCAGATTGAACTAGCAGGCAAAGACAACAATCAAGACTTAAAGAGATTCAATAATTTTAAAGTTGTTTGGAGATCCATATGAAGGGCTCACATCAAACAGCAAAAAATGGACCAACATTCAAGAAAAACAAGTTGAAGGCACTCTACTAGAGATTTATCATTTGCATTGGGTTTTTAATTTACTCTTCTTTTTCCTTATTTGCTTGTATTAGACTCTAGGTTTCCCCTTTCATCTAATTAGATTTTGTTATCAACCCCCATCAGGTGTTTCATATTTTTTTGTATTGCACTCATTGAGCTATCTTATTTTTGAGGGATTGATCTTTACTTTTTTGAGCCTCTCTCTTGTAGTCTTTGAACATTGTACTTATTTTGAATATCGATGAATTTAGTATTTTTGCTTTTTTTTAAAAAAAAAGAGACAGAGACTACCTTCTAAGCCAAGAATAGATAAATAGCAAAAGACATATGCTTCAATTACTCTAGATAGATAGACTAACGTAATAATTATATGTGTAGCCATCAGATCCTTTGGAGTAGTCAGCTACAGCAATCATCGGAGCATTTACACAGCAACCCTGTTTGAAAAACAATAACAATCAGATCCGAAAACAATCATATTAAAGAGACAAAATATATATTATAGTTACAATTGAATTATATCAAACCATAAATAGCTAGGTAGATATGAAAAGAATCTATTGAGAAAAAAAAAACTATATAAAAAAATGATATATAAAGAAACATGATAAACAATAATCCTTCTGTTATATTAAATATCGTATTTTGTTACCGTACAAATATGTCATAAATAGGTACAAATAGTAGACAAATATGGCAGCTCAAGTTACATCAAGAAAACTAGAATGATTAAAAAGATTGAGGCGCTCACCATGCATTCCATTTCTCCAACAGAAAACAAGCCATCCTTAGTAACCTCTGTAAAAATACAAGAAACTCGGGAAGTCACCAAGATGTGCTAGCAGAGCAGTGTAGCCACTTATTCTCGACTTATGTACTCACCATTACGCTTCACTCCAAGGTGTTTTAGCAAAGCCTCCTCTATGTCACGTGACCCACGTATCATGCATGGTGTTGTGCCACAAACCAACAGATGATATTTACCAACCTGTACAGCGTTAAAAGTCAATAGCAATATAATTACATAGAGGGCTAACAAATTTATTCAAGTTTCTGACTGAACGTCATCTTCATTATAGTAAAATAAAACTGGCCAAAAGAAGAAGATCGATTCAACTGTAGAAAGATAATACCTTGGTTCGGTTGAACATTGAATAAAATGTAGCAACTTCATATATACGAATTGGAGCAACTTCAACTATCCTTGCAATCTGAGCATAGAAAGAAAAGTATAAAAAGAACTAAATATTAAGTTCTTAAAGTCCATGAAGAACAACAGCACCAATAATTGTATTACACCCACAACTACATTTTTCTGATTTAATCAAATACAACTCCACTAAACAAATAAAAAAGACTTTCGGCCATTGAACAATGTCTTAAGTGAGTGAAAGAAAGAGAGCCAAAGGAAACAGTGCAAATCTCATCCGTCATTTATTTTCCACCATAAGTTGATAAATCCAATGCCTTACCATTTTGCAAAAGAAGAAAAAAATCTAACAAAAAGGCTATTAAACAAATGAAGCATGAAAAGCACATAACCTCTGTTACAACCAATGGAGACTTGTAATCACAATTGAGTATTTATGGAAACATATCACTATTTGCAGACTTTACAATATAAACGTAGCTCAAACTATCTGTGACAATGAGGTAAAAGAAGAAACTGGACAAAAACTAATGCAAGCCTTAAAGAAGAGCTGAGAAGTAGCGAGAAAGAGGAAGAGCTACATGGCTTAAAAAAACAAGGGGCAGGAATTGTTCCCTAGAGGTCCCTAGAGGTGATGCCCAAAGAAAACTATATTTATTCCATCGCCAAACATATGAATTAATGGCCATATAAAATGTTTATAACAATACGATATATTCAAAATGCAAAAGTACCATAGAACAACTATAAAAAAAATATCGCACTAGTCCTAAATGCCAAGTGATATTTTAACCACTAATAATTAACTTCACTGTAAATCAAAACAATACATTAAATAATATTGAAAAAAGAAAAAATTGTAACTAAGAACTAAGGTAGATTCACAGTGCATCAGGCTATGAATTATTGTAACAACATAATAATTGAATTTGCTTGATTCTAGAAATTACTACCAAGTACTGTGCAGGAAAATGTTAAAAGTCAAGCTGAATGTATGGTAATGATGGAAAAAAAGTGAGATAATTTCAGAATACTAAAGACAGCGTCATAGCAATATCTATTTAGTACAGAGGGTAGACTGAGCTGAATGTGGGATGTATAAACCATGATGAAAGGAATAGTTGCATGCAGAGACAGAATTACATGAATAAATTAGAAATACAGTGGCTCACAGCTAACATAATTTAATGTTTCTCAGAATAATGTGAAAAAACTTAAAAGTAAAATCAAATGCATCTTAATATAATGAATTAGTGGGGTAAAACTTCTGATGATGGTAATGCTAGATTTAACAACTCCGGTGGACTCTATCAGCTACATCTTAATGTACCTCATTCATTGCAGAAACAGGAATCCATCCACCATGCTGTTGCTGCGCAAGATCCAATAAAGGAATAACAGCAGATTGCTTGTAGTTTGAAGGATAGTGAGATATTATCTCTTTGACCTGAAGTATTCAAGATGTAGTAGATACTTCAATAGCCTCTATAATTAAAAGGTGGATGCAACAGTTCTACATATGCGGTTAATAAAACTAAATATCAAGAGGCTGACTGTGATCAACACATCCTGCCATAAAGGAAGTATCAGTGCACAATTAGAAGCTAATATAGCAATTAATCAAGCTGCATAATTAGAAGCTTAAAATTTCATAGGCATATAGGCAGAACATTTAAAGAGTGCGTTAATATGGAAAAATGTACTTAAAAATTATTTTTTAAAAAAAGAAAAAACAGATGATAGCACTAAAGGAGGCTCACGCCTTCTAACTTGATCTAATATAGTTTACCGGCAGGGGTACAAAGTAAAGTCAAAATAGTAGGATGCTTCACAAAAACCCAACTTGATAATTGTAACTCATTACAACAACAACAAGCCTTGACCTCACTACATGGTGTCGGCTTACATGAATCCTTTTTCTTCATTGCGTCCTATTAAATGTCAAATTTTTATTTAATTCTAATAAAATAAGGTCATTTTTTATACTTTCTAACCAAGTCTTTTTAGGTCTACCTTTTTTAATATAGGTTGAATCTAATACATCTATCATCCTAACTAAGTATGGGCAACATTTTATGTGACCAAATCATCTAAGGAGACTCTCTATACTTTTATCTACCATTGGAGCTACTCCAACCTTTTCATGTATATATTCATTTTGCATTTTGTTTATAAGTATAAAGCCACTCATTCATCTGAGCATTCTCACCTCTACAACATTTTACTTAATTTTATACTTCTCTTTTACTGGCCAACATTCTACGACATAATGCATTTCAAATCTCATCCACATCCTATAAAATTTTCCCTCAAGTTTAAGCAGTACTTTTCTATCGCACAATAGCCCCGATGCATTACTCCACTTCAACCATCCAACTTGAATTCTATTAATAACATCCCCATCTATTTCTTCATCACTTTGAACAATAGACCCAAGAAATCTAAAACTCTCATTCTTTTAATGACTTGATCACCCAATGTCATAACTCCACCACTAGATCTTCTGCAACTAAATTATACTTCATGTATTCAATTTTAGATCTACTCAAATAAAAGCCTTTAATCTCTAAGGTTGACCTCCATAATCTAAGTTTCGTTTGAACTCCCTCTCTAGTCTTATCAACAAGAAGAATATCATCAAGAAAAACTTGGTACATCCTCTTATAAATGTATAGTAAAAACATTCATAACTAAAACAAAAAGATATAGGCTTAAAGCCGATCCTTGATGTAATCCAACTGAAATGAAAAAAAACTTGGTCAATCGTCTGTGTTTGAATACAAGTAAAAACTTCAGAATACATATCCTTAATTACTTGAATATAAGCAACATTACCTCATTTCTTTTCTAGAACTCTCCAAAACACTTCCCTTTAAACTTTATCATATGCTTACTCTGAATCAACAAATATCAAATGTAGATCCTCCTTACTCTCTGTATACTTCTCCAACAACCTCTCAACAAATGCCAACATGAAACCAAATTAGTTTTGAGAAACGTTCGTATCATGTCAAACCTATGTTCAATTACTCTCTCCCATAATTTTAATGCATAGCACATTTAATTCCTACATAATTTGCACACATGTGCATTATCTTTATTCTTAAAAATAGAACCAACAAACTCTTTCTCCACTCACCTAACATTTTTTATTCTTTAAAATAATATTAAAAAATTAATAAGCCAAGTAATATCTTGATCTGCTAAACACTTCCACACTTCTATAAAAATATCATCAGATCCTACTATTTTTCCACAATTCATTTTCTTTAAAGCATCTCCAATTTCGATTTTACTAATACGATGACAAATAAAAATCTTTATTTTATTTAGGATACTAAGGTGGCTAAATCAAAAGTATTCTCCAACATTCATTCAAAAGTTTATCAAAATATTTCATCCACCTTTGTTAAATATCCTCTTCTAAAAAAATATTTTTAATCTTCATCTTTAATGCACTTCACTTAACTAAATCTTCTTCTCTTATATTGTTTAGCTAATTTATACATATATCTTTCACCCTCTTTAGTACCCAATCTATTATATAAATTACTAAATACTGAATTCTTTGCATCACATTGCTAACTTAGAATCCCTACAGGTCACTCCACATCTTTCCCAAATTCTCTAAGCTTTTACAACAATATTATTTGCATTTCAAAATGGACGTTTACAATGCCACATCCTTGCTATGAACTCTAGGTTTACTTGTTGTCATGGGATATGTAAGTTGACCAGAGTATATTTTGATACAAAAATCAACATTTTTAACATGGTTAAAATAATGACAAAAAAAAAACAATATACTGAAAATCAGCAATGATTTTTTCAAAGCATGACCAAAAAAATTAAGTTGTAGGCAACACCTTAGATGATCTGAATTATGCATTCACAAAGCGCATCTTACATCAACAAAAGATAACATCATCTAAGTAATTAGATATTTAAAAAGCTAAGAAAAGATAACCAACTATAAGCTATTGACACACAACTTCACTGCAAATAGAATACAAATTAATTAAATTAAATTAAAAAGCGTTCATAAGCAACCAAAAGCATTGCTTTGCCAATATGATTCAATCCTAGGTCAATAAAAATTTCACTTCAAAAACAAGAACTCTTTAGTTATTACGGTGATTGAAAGAAGTCACATCAAGAGTCCAAACCAACAATTTACCGACACCATTTTATCGAGCACACTACTAGATGTTATACAAATCCATATATTTCTCCAACATAACATGATTGTGATGAAAGAAAAAGAAAAATAAAACGTTTTCCTGGTCAAGAAGCAAACCAAATCATAGAAGTGAAATAACGAAATGTGAATTAATACTGAAAGCCATACCCTCTCCATATTAGATGCGGTGAACCGCCATAGCGCGCTAGGGTTGTTATCGGGTGAATCAATGTGCTGTAAGAGCAATAAGGGGAGAAATCAGAGAATCCAAGAACAAAGTAAAGTATAGATGCAGAAAAAATGTCAAATCATTGGATTTCACTGACATAATTTAGAGCAGTAGAGTAGGATCTAGAGGTTCCGTCAGCAGTGGCAGTGGATACCTGAAAAAAAGAGAGAAATGATGTGATAAAATAAAGATCAGAAAAATTTTCGATGGGTACGGAGGGAGAAGCGAACTGCAAGTGATTGACGGAGGATTTGACGAATTCCACAGAGGCGTTTTGTCGCGAGGCGAGCCGCCGGCGAGAACATCGTCGGGAGGAGGTAAACAGAAGATCAACAGTCTCGACGACAAGAAAATCAGGGAAGCAGCTCGGCTGCAAGGAGTTTAAAGTATTCACTTGGATTTTAGTAAATTCTTAAGAGGGTTAAATCTCAAATATTATTTCGCATACAAATTTTTTAAGTTGATTAAATGCTAAAAAATTATTTAGTTATTAAATTTTAAATTTATAACTAAACCCTAAATCCATAAATAACTGAACGAAGAATATAAAAAAATAAAAATCAGAATTTTTATAAAGTGATGAACAAGAAAACTATACATTTATTAATTATTAATTATTAATATATTTTCAGTTCAGATAATAATAAGGAAATAAAGTTGTTAATCACCCTATCATTATATTCTCTCTTAATTGTCATTTTCTTCTTCAAAATAATGTTGACACATATAACTTTATAACAATCTATATGCAATTTATAATAAACATTTATACATATCAATATCAATAAAGTACATACACGACAGGCTAATGCCTATTAATTTTATCGTCTACCATTATCTACAACATCAATGAATGCAATCACCGATACGACCTATGTATAGTATTGACACTAATCACGACGCACGTTGAATTTGTCAATAACAATATAAACGAAAATATCAATAGAGCCTATATGCACGTCATTAATTCTAGCATTGATGCACATCATTCGCTAAAGAGGTTAATGCGCCAATCAACAATAATTTTGATACTCACCAACTTTGGTGTGCGATATCATTAGGGGTGTAAATAAGTGCGGGCGAACTCTTATTCATGTCGGCCATTTAAAATTGTTTTGTTACGTTATCAGAAAAAAATTTCATTCGCTGTTTAATTGTTCAAAAATATCATCGAAATTGCTCAAATGATAATCGAAAAATCTATGAGGAGGATTCAAACATTTGAATCTTTTCGATAACAAAAATTTTAACCAGAAATTTACGCCAGATATATAATATAAATTTTTTTTTATTTCGAAAATCAGTTAAACACGATCAAACGCGAATGTTTGTTTGGCCGTTTATAAATCAAGCAAATATTTTATTATTCGACTCGAGTTAACGAACGAATTACGAGTTTAACGAGTCGAAAAGTTGTTCGTGAATAACGAACTTTTTTGACAGCCCTAGATATCACTAATAATAATAATGTAAAGTCAACTAACAATAATAACGTAAGTCATCGCCAACAAAATTGATACACATTGTCAACACTGATGTTGATGCAATTCATTATCAATGAGGCAAACGCATACTACCGGCATAATAATACACACCCCTTCATCGATTATTGTCATTAAAAATATAAATATATGTCATCACTAATAAGATCGGCACATTATTGATACCAATATCAACTCACGTGATCATTAATAAAGCTGATGCATGCCATTAATATAAACATCAACACATGATTACAGTAAATACAACATCCACCATCGACATTAACCTTAACACTCCACGTTGACATCTATCTCCTCTTCGTATATCGAGAATAATTCCAACTTCCACCATGAAAACTCATCATCAATATTTCATGTTTGTTATAGTATATTAATATCTTTTCTTATTGATATGACACTTAAAATACTACTAGTCGAAGCACGAATCTTGATGCTAAAAACAAGCTGATCCGAAGTTGAAACTGGTCGAGATCAAACACTTAAAATATCCTGGGAACTCCGGGATGTCAAATTAAATAACTCTCAAACATGGAGTGTTTAGTAAATCGGCGTCTCGACGGCGGATCTAACGAGCCAAGATCTCATAATCGACTTCATTTGAGCATTCAAATATACAAAATACATCATATGATCAAGGGAATCATCATGGTCGTCCATGGAGAGGTCGGATTTTGCATGTATGGAGACGCCGCCTCTAATCTATAAATAGCATCATTCCTCATGAGGGCAAGAGAGAGAGAGAGAGAGCTCTAAAGCTTGAAAATCCTCCAGCATAATCGTTACCACTGACGGCCGCCACCACCCTTGGTTACTAACCACCCTCGCCGCCGCCGTCCATGCCGATCCTCGCCATCAATCTCGGTTTGTCCATCATGATCTTCATCGTCAATGGCCGTTTCATCGTTCACCATCATTTGCTACCACTAGAACTATTACAACTCAACGCGACTATATATGTTTGTTGTCGATTTTGGGATTCCCATTGTCGACTCTTCTCATATACAATTATGTTATCAGGTTATCGTGAAAACTTGTTCCAAAATAAATATATAGGATGGAGTGTAGTTTTTTTTTCTCTCTTTTGAAGTTTTCCACGTAAAATCAAGTTTTCTTGTTCACTCTTTAAATATATATGTGTCTTTGGATTTATGACTAAGACATAAATTTTCACTCTATCGCAACTAATTTTCTAGCACGCAACACTTATAATGAAGAAGGTTATCATTTATGACTTACGATACAAAATAGTGGAATTATATCAACTAGAAAAATCTAATTTTTATGTTATGGTATGCAACTTGCCCGCTCTAAACTAAGCCTAAGTTCAACATGATTTGCACTCGAGAACGAAAAAATTGTGACAAATATAGAATGTAAGGAATTATTAGAGCGTTGTATGACCTTGTTGCCACATAATAGTTTATGTGATTATATAGAATTTATAGTACCAACATACAAAATAACAAGACTAAGATTTCGTTACTTCAAATGATACTTAGCATTTATGTATTATAAATTCTTTTTGGAACATTTGACCTGATTTAATCACTAATTTATACACAATTATTTATTAAATATTATCAATTCCAAGCCACTATAATTAAGAAGTAGAGCGATTTAAGAAGGAAAAAAGGAAGCGTCACTTACGTTAGAATCAAGATTAGAATCATAAACTAAGATGCCCGTAACAGCACGCACTAATCACGACAACAATTCCGAGATGCTGCCAAACCTTTTAACTAAGAGGCTGTTTGATTAGTGGGAAAAAAAAAGCAATGTAACAAATATACATGGTAAAAAAATATAGTGTAAATAAATTATTTTATAATTAATTGATTGAGAGATTTACAAATTCATGATATTATTATTTTTTATTTGATTAAAAAAATATAATGTAGAATATTTTAAAGATTTTGATGTCCAATGTATATGAACAGAGCGCAAATTACGATCGGCGTGGCGTGAGACGACAAACACACACAATACTTATATTGGCCAGTATTTAAAATTCACCTAAATCAGACGAATGTCAAATACATCAAAAATGACTTATATAATGTATTTGAAATACATTACATTACCACAAAAATTTACTTTACTCCAAACCAAACACCTAAAAAGTTAAAATCTCTACATTTACTTTACAGTGCATTTCAAATCTTCCAACCAAATAACCCCCTAAATTACTGTTAAATACAACAAATAATAATAATTATTATTATTACTATAATCAAGAGATTTATTTACACATAGCACAAAATACTTATATATGCATATGTATAATATTTAAATTCTTAATATCACGTCAAAAATATTCACAAGGGTTTTAAAATTAAATATAGCATTTTCAGCATAAAAATTATTATTATTATTATTATATATAACATTTAGATATTAAATATATAAATTCATAAAACTAAGTAATATGTACCTAATTTTGTTATTATTGTTACAATTATTATTATTATACATAAGGTTTAGCCCACTTATTTCAAAGAGAATAGACAAACAAGAGCCAAAGCCCAGGACGAGGAAATGCACAATCATTATTATTATAAACCTAAACATTGAAAGGTTATTTAACAAATATTATCAATTCCACGCCACTACAATTACAACAACAACAACAACAACAACAACAAGCTTTAATCCCACTAGTGGGTCATACATGAATCCTTTATTGGTTTATTATGTCAAATTCTCATTTAATTCAAGATATCTAAGATCATTTTTATACATCTTAACCAAGTCTTTTGGTCTACCTCTACCTTCTTAACATAAAGAAATCTAATGATCTACTCTTAATCATCTGGACGGCCGACGCTTTATGTACAAACCATCTAAGTCTTTTAGGTCTACCTCTACCTTTCTTAACATAAAGAAATCTAATGCATCTACTCTCTTAATCGTCATCTGACGTGACGCTTTTATGTGGCTAAACCATCTAAGGCGACTCTCCCTAATCTTATCTACCAGGAGCTACAACTTTTTTCCAACATACTCATTTTTTGCATTCTATCTCTAAGAGTAAAGCCACTCATCCACCTAAGCAACCTCATCTCAGAACACTTAACTTTTACGCTTCTCTTTACGGCCAACATTCGCACATAAGTCATTGCGTCTTACCACCATCTTATAAAATTTTCCCTTAAGTTTAAGTGAAACTTTTCTATCACATAATAGACCAGATGCATTCTTCCACTTTAACCATCCAACTTGAATTCTACTAATAACATCTCCATCTATTTAAAAAAATAATATCAACGAGATTATCCATTTGAAGCAACAGTTTGCAATTTTTTATTTTTTCAAATGAAATAACTGCAAACCATCCACAATCCAATTCTACAACAAAGTTATTATTATCTAAAGTGTTACACTATCGATTGAAATCAAAATATGTCACAATGAAAAACAAAAGCTATCTGTTCACAGTGCGAGTCATTCAGCAGATAGTTTCGCCAGGGTAAGAACTAACATGCTTACGCCATTTGCAATGTCCTGAGCAGAGGCAAACTCTTCAGGTTTATGGCTATAACCTGCATTAACCAGACAAACTCACAATGGTGTGATGATCGGCTCAATAAATGTCTGTGTAGAAAAATATATTTTGTTTTATAAGGAATCTAAGAGTATGTTTGGTTTAAAGGAATAAAAAAAAAAGCAGATGCAGTTTTTTCGCATATTTGTATTAGGTGTTTGATTCCAATGTAATTAATAGGTAAATGGTGTTGGTAAATGTGAATAAATAAAAATTTGCATTGATGATTTCCTACCCACTTTTAGTAAAAATCGTATAAATAATTTAACTGGGTCATCTTTGATAATTCTCACATCTATTTCTCTTGCTCTGACAATCTCCTCGTTCTCTAAGGATCAGTTCAGGATAGTTACGACGATATAAAATTATAGTGTTGGAACTACTACAAAAGAAGCTAATATTAAGAAGTTGTGATGGGTATTATAATTCTTTTTATATTTTAAGAAAGCCAAATCATAGCTTTCCGTAACTACCGCACTCCATCAGATCAGGTTAAAAAAATAACTTTTTCATTACAGCTTCTTCAAAACACAGCCAAAACTCATTTTTCCAAACAACTGTAGGCCAATCTCATTCTATCATCTCCTCTCCCACCAAATCATAACAAATTTCATAATTGATAAATACTTCATTCCTTTCTAGCACACATCACCATTGAACTCTAAACTACCTCAAGCTAAAACAAACACCCCTACTCACCTCATTTCGCAACCGACCCACCAAGCAACCTATTAGCCACTCCATCTCCAAGCCACACCCGCTTCCAGATTGTTACTTATCAGTTGAAAAACTCTCAAATGCTTCTTGCAGTTCACACATGAGTTTGTTGAGATGTCAGAGTTACCATATTAGTATTATCACATATGTTTAATATTTATTAAGAATCTATATTATTTTTATTGTAATATATCGCCATTATTAAGAATGTTTTCTTTATTATAATTTCATTATTGTTCTCATTGCATGTTTATAGTGGCATTATAATTCAACTAACAAAAGAAGTAACATTTTATATATTCTAATATGATATATAGAACAAAATTTGAAAGCATGTGAGCTCCAAGACCTACAAAGATATACAATCTTTTATTAAAGTGCGTGGGAAGATAATAGAAATGTGCAAAAAATGCATGTGGAATGAAGCAGATTATGAAAGCACCATGAGGTATCCAGTGGAGACATTTACATACATACCACATAATTCTTATATATTTACATATCTAACACCTAAAGTTTGATGTTTACATCCATAATACTTAAATATTTAACATCACATCAAAAATATCATTATTATTAACTTTGTAAAAATGAATACATCTTTTCATACATAGGTAAAGTGTTAAAAAAAATAAATATCAAATTTTAAATGTTTGATATGTAAATGCATAGGATTTGTGTGATATGCATGTAGATGTTTCTTTATTTTATTGTGTAACTCTGCAAAGCCAAAGCAATTTAGTTAACTTGCAATACTATGCTAATGAATAAAATTTTGAGTGTATGACATGTAGCAAACCTTTGTAGCACGGAATGAAGATCATGCCCATTGGTGATATCCTGCAGATATTGCCTGGCTATTAGAGCTTGATGGGCAAAATTAAAACTAGTGGCGATTCAGAATTTAATTAATAGATACAGAACCTTCAATTAATGAATGTAAATCATAGAAAGCATTATGGTTAAAGATGGTGGAGACATAGCATGGTATGGGTTTCTTATCGTTTGTCTTTCCGGCCAAACCCTACCACACGTTCAGACTGTGTATAAAATGGAAGAGGTCCCCAAGCATTCTAATTGAAGTTTTGTCAATCAACATGAGGTGACATATGCGAACCGTTATTAGAGATTCCAAGGGACCAAGCTATTCATCAAAACAACCGACCAAACTATTTGTCAAAACAAAAATTCAATTAAAAAAATGAAGATTTTATATTATTCTAGGACAATAATATCCATGCCACTGCCTTCAGAACCATACTCGCATATTGAAAAGCATGACAATATATCAAGAAGCATGTGCAGCACCAAGCCTCCATATAATGTGTCTTGAACAACTGAAAGATAGGATGAAATAAGTAGTTTGAACCTTGATCGAATAGGTTATTGCTCAAACACTGCTTAAATAGATTTGAAGTTTATTAGAGCTTTGTTCCAACAATATTTGAACACTTTTCAAACCTTCTTCAAATAGGTTAGAAGCTTACTTGAACTTTATTCAAAACTTGCTCAAATATGTTCAGAATCTTACTCAAAATTTCGTTCGAACTTAAGCTCATACTTTGAACGTCATTAGAAACTTGCTTATACCATGTCTGAATTTTATTTGAACAAATTTCATTGGAATTAGAGTTCAATAAGCAATCCATAAATAGAAAGGGGTAATTTTGTTTGAAAGGGCCATTCATATGTATTTCTAAAAAAAAAAAATTTATTTGGAAGTCTATCCATAAAAAAATGACAAGACAAAAAAAAGACTCAACAAAACAACTGGCAAATAGAGTCCTAGAAGCACAGGACAAAACTCATAAACTAGAATACTAAAAGACAATGAAACTGTAACTACAAATGTGATGCTGAGTAGAAATTTCAAAGTTACTCTACACAACATAACTAGGTGACTGAATTCTCCCATCAGCATAGTTTTGTTCAGTGTTACAAGTGATCCGTGATCCAATAGGATTGTTGTTAACTATGGCTTATATATGCCTAATTTTAATTGTCAGTCCCAACTCCCAAGCACATTCAATGTCACACAATGTCCATTAACTTTATGCTTATGGCCCAATTGACTGTTTGAACTTAGAAAACATTTTAGCAGAATAGTGAATTTACTAGATTCCATCATCTGAGTTGGATGTACTAAGAAAACAAGAATGAATTTAAACTCTACAAGTACCTTGAATGCCCTTCAAATGTGTTGATTCCATATTCAAACACGAAAAGTATGAAACATGAATTTTATTTTTTCGTTTCATGCAACCAAATAAACCCTTAAACAAACAATGCAATACAGTAGCATTTTAATATACTCCCAAGGATGTTGCTGCACAAGACTCCGGGAGCGGGACAATCGACAATCCAACAAAAATCTCCAGTCCACTAGCCTACGTTATGCAATAACAGATGAAAAACGAGAACAAGGAATGAATAATATAGCGAGAAATCCTTCGAGAAAAATTAAAAAAGAAAAGAAAATTGAAACAAAAAATAGCATGAAATAGATAGCTCTAGTGCTAGTAGGATAAATAAATCATAAAAGTATAGCATCATACCTGGCCATGAAAAGGGAGTCATGGTAGGCTCTGCTTATCATTAATTTGTAACCGAGATTCAGCTGTTTTGCTGCATCTTCCATTGTGGATATTACTGTATTAGATGAAAGGGCGGGAGGATCCTGATTTATAATTTTAAATTTTGACAGCTTGACACCACGATTCTCGGCTATCCTGATAGCAGATTGATGAATCTTGTTGACTACAATATTCCTTCTTTCTTCATCAATATCACGTGTATCTGACACGAAGGAATGCAATTTAACTTTCAATACAGAATATTTTAATTCAACAAAAGACTAAAAAGTTCCTTCTCTTTAGAAAAAAGGAAGAAGAAGAAACTACATCAAAGCTCCATGAAAAAGTAAATGCAAATGGCATCAAACAACAGAATCTGTCTGATCATAACGCAGAATACCAACTGCACAGTTAAACTTCGAGAATTGTTAGATGGAGATCGTTTAGTGCTCCTATTTTTGAACAAGGCTTTAGTGTCATGATGGGATGGAAGAGTACATCACCTAGCTGTTACGCTTCTCACATCAAGGATGTTCACCTACCTATTGCTTTCTCATGTCTGCATTTGGTAATTACACAGGTCACTATCATCTCAAAGTGTTCATCAACACTTAAAAGTAGATCAAAGTGACTTGTGTTTTGACCTCAGCTATGTGCTAATTAAGGTTTACCAACTTACTTTTTAGAGCCATATGTTGCATCGATGGCAAATTCAGCCCCAGAAGAACCACTTCCTCCAGTTTAGAAACCTTAACCCTCAACAATCCATGAATGTCAAACTACCCAGACAAAGTCACGTGATAAAAGATGTTCACATGCCTGCATTTAGATGTCTACATGCATATATTTAGACCAAGCCTTATTATAAGGATTAATTACCCTGGAAGTATTCTGTATCACTTTATCGAAAGAAATGTAAGGCTAAGGTTCATTTAGTTGTACATAATCGTTGTAAGGCCTAACATGGAAAACGTGAAAGGAAATAGGCATAATGCATACACATCATTGTGACACTAAAAAACCCACTTCTAAGAAAGAAAGCAAAATTTTGAAAAAAAAAATGTAGAATACATTCCAAATACTAAGTTTTCATTGCTGAGCATGGAACACACCAATTTCTATATGTGCTTTACTTGGTATGCTGTTGATTGCTCCAGGGTGTAGTTCCATAACACCTACAAGAAAGGTTTTATTCCATAAGCAACCAAAATAAGAAATCGAAAAACATCAACAACCAAAACTTCATAAGATGGATCACCTGTAAAGGCAGAGAAATGAAAAAAAGGTATGACTAGTCAAACTTCTGAGTAATAAAAACATGTAATAGTTAAAATCCTTTATAATTCAAGTATTTGTTAATAAATTTTTGTCCTGAAAACAAATGTATACATCTTTTGTGATCCTCGATGTTGGTAAGATTAGAATGGTTTATATTAAGATAATATACAGCTTATAAATCATCTAATGATCATACCTACAGTGCCAACAGTGTCAAAAGAACCAGAGTCCAAAACATGTTTCTCAACAGCCAATGCTAACTCAGCAGCTGCCAATCCTGCATCATTTCTAATCAATCAACGCAATCAGTATATCAGGATTGTATCTACTAAAGTTATCTAAGAATGAGTGCAATCAAAGATGATCACAAACTAATTTGAAAATAAAAGTAGGCCAAAACTAACTCATTAACAAAATTCATTAGGATTTCTAGATTAGAATCAATGTAAGATTCAGTAGCACCCATCTGGAAGTAGCTTTGCAATACTCGACCCTAATAATTATGAGAAAGAGATAATTTTGTTGATCACAATGAATGTTAAAAAGAGGCGTATGACATTACTAAAATAATCTATGTATACAGTAAAACAGAAGTGAGACAAGGAATGATTTAACAAATTTTGTCCAGCAAACTTAGTCATTAGTTCAGGTTAATAGAAAGTATCCAAGAAGATCAGTAAGACAGTAAGAGACTTCGAGAGATTTAATTATGATAATCTAAAAAGTTCCGTGCAGCCCCCATGGCATACACCTGAAATCAAGTTAAAAACAGCAGGATGTCGAGCATCATAAACTCAAATCATGTAAAATGAGTGGCTCTCTTTAAAAAATCTGCAAGGGCAGTTCATATGCATGACTGAAATATAATCTCCTTTTCCTAGCGAAAGAATTTACAATTAATTCCCAGAATAAGTAATTGATGCACTATATATACAATAAACCTAAAACCTTCTTTCTTGACTTGGAAGAATTTGTATTAATTGCAAAATGAATGGGCTGCATTTGTACCTTTGGGGAAAGAAACTATATGAACTATATATTTATCAGCTTGGTCGTAAGATTCATAAGTTTAACTACATTCAATTACCAACCTAGCTGGCATAAGAACAGCTCCAGCATGGCCACCACTCCCTTCAAAATTGACAATTATACTTGCAGGAGCCGCAATTGCAGTGACAATGCCAATTGGAATACCTATATATTATGATCAGTCAATAAAAAGTTAGTACTAGTAGATGTATTAAGAAATCAGTATATCCATCTGATGACAATGAATACAACCTTCCTCTTCAAGAATCGGTCCTTGCTCTATGTGCAATTCTACAAAAGAAAAATAGTTATCTTTCTTCAGGAATACGCTAGACAGATCTTCCTGATGTGTTGCATACCCAGCAGATCGTGCAGCCTCAAGAAAAGAAATATTTTGCCCATCAACCACTTCTTTAAGAGTATTAGCTAGTTCCTCATTTCCTGCCAATAACCGGCTGCACATGTAAAGCTCCAATGAGAAATTATAGTATTTAAGCCAAATGGATACTGCATCTGTTCCTTACGGAGAGAAAAAGTTCACAAACCTTACTAGGCTACTAAAGCAAGTGTAATAGAAAATTTGAAGTAAGAACCAATTAGTTCGGAATTACAAGAGTAAATTTTAAAATTGAAATGACTACAATATATAATTATCACTAAAAGGGAAGACGCCAAACCTTCCCAGGCAGCTTATTCCAAAACGTGTTGGCTCCTCAGATGTGAACATAATTACTTCCAATGATCTCCTAGGCTGAAATCCAGACCTGTCAGTATGGCAATCTGAGTCCAGATTACACTTTAAGATACTCAGGGTCGGTATAGAATTAGAAAAAAATGCAACAAAAATAGCTTGCAAAACTAAGTAGATTAAAATCGTTGGTAGATATATCTGTCAATGTTCTGAGCCAGAAACATGAGCAACAATTTTCTTTAATGATACCACATACGGAATGAAAAGACAATCAGCCTCAGTACATTTTATTCTTTCATTGAAATTGGATTACTAAAAATATAGATGGCAAAGTGATAGTCATAATTTAAAATCATAGGTTGCGCAATATACAAATCAAATCATCCCAAGAGTACCATGGCTCAGTATTAGGGCTTAGCACTTGAACTAGCCATCTATGCTATTTTTATTTTTCTATGTTGACTAAATTACCTTCCATAAATATGCAACACCATGTTTATCATCAACTAATTAAGTATAGTTGTCATAAAAAAACATCAGTTTTAAAAGGAGCATACCACTTGACAAACAAGGTTACAGCTCCTCTAATTGGAGGAAAACAAAGAAC
The DNA here is from genome assembly GCA_021442155.1 of Cymbidium sinense. Classification (NCBI taxonomy): domain Eukaryota; kingdom Viridiplantae; phylum Streptophyta; class Magnoliopsida; order Asparagales; family Orchidaceae; genus Cymbidium; species Cymbidium sinense. Next base: position 66,081,816 of record CM038222.1, read on the forward strand.
AAAAATCTCAAACAACAAAAACCAAAGCAAAAGTGTCCTATAATAATCTTAAAATAAATATTAATATTAGTAGCAAAAATAAAATCCTAAATGTAACCTAAACTAGGTAATTAGATGCCCTAAGGGACCAACCTAATAGGAGAGGCAAATTGAACCAATTCAGGCTCCGACATAAGGGAAATCAGTCTGCTATGGATGCTAGTGGTTTAGCCTCCCTGTACACCCCGTCTCATACCATGTTATCATCAACTAATTAAGTATAGTTGCCATATAAAAGCATATGTTTTAAAAGAGCATACCACTTGACAAACAAGGTTATAGCTCTCCAAATAGGAGGAAAACAAAGAACAAAAATCACAAACAATAAAAATCAAAGCAAGTGTCCTATAATAATCTTAAAATAAATATTAATATTAGTAGCAAAAATAAAATCCTAAATCTAACCTAAACTAGGTAATTAGAGGCCCTAAGGGACCGACCTAATGGGAGAGACAAATTGAACCAATTCAGGCTCCGATACAAGGGAAATCAGTCTGCCATGGATGCTACTGGTTCTGCTTCCCTGTACACCCCATCTCTTACCATGTTATCATCAACTAATTAAGTATAGTTGTCATAAAAAAAAGCATATGTTTTAAAAGGAGCATACCACTTGACAAACAAGGTTACAACTCTCCAAATAGGAGGAAAACAAATAACAAAAATCACAAACAACAAAAATCAAAGCAAGTGCCCTATAATAATCATAAAATAAATATTTATATTAGTAGCAAAAATAAAATCCTAAATATAACATAAACTAGGTAATTAGAGGTCCTAAGGGACCGACCTAATGGGGGAGGCAAATTGAACCAATTTAGGCTCCGACACAAGGGAAATCAGTCTGCTATGGATGCTACTGGTTGTGACTCCCTGTACACCCGATCTCATCCTTCCCAAAAGGATTTTCACCTTCATCTCTAGAAGCATCTGGCTCCTCATAATATAATGACAAATCAACAACATTGCATAAGGTAGAGATATCATAATCACCAAGTAAATCATGCTAGGCATTATCATTTGATGATTCTCAAATAACCCTGCAAGAAACATCTCTTTTTTCAATCTAATCTCAATTAAGCACCTTCTTTGAAAACTATGACCTTTCCTGGACTTGTTAGCTTGCTTTTGACACTTAGGTGTTCTATTTAGAAATTTCTTTCTTTGCATGCCCATGTAAGGCCTTAATCTCCCTGACCTAGGTCCCTGCATTAGTAGTTGGCTTCATAGTAGGAAGAAAAGGTGTAGGAGAATTTTGCACATAAACTATCTCAAAGAGTTGTGATTGATGGACTAGGTAGTGGACAGGCTATAGACAAACTCAAGTTATGGAAGAATTGAGGTTCATTGTTTGATATTCTTGCCCACAAAACACCCAAAAAGATTTTCCAAACTACAGCTCGCCACCTATATCTATCTATTTGTTCAAAGTGAACTACTAAACTAAACTGAAGCTTATCCATAAGATCCTCCAAAAATGACTTCAAAATTTCACACCCCTATTTGAAGTGATGATATTGAACACACTTTGAATACAAATCATCTCTCTAAAATAGAGTTCAACAATATGTGAAGCATCCATCATCATAGGACATAGTACAAATGTGTTAACTTGGAGAAACGGTCTATCACCACCATAACAAAATATCTATTTTCGTTGTGCTTATGGTAAACCCACAACAAAATCCATGCTGATAGCAAACCAAGGTAGCTTTGGCATAAGAAGTGAAAGTATATAGACTTGTATTCTGTCCTCGAGTTTTAACCATGTGACTTGAGTCAATTTATGCCAAAGGAAGTTCTCTTACACTAAGAAAAAGTCTTATCCCTATCAAAATCTCATGTCATCCTATTATTGTGGCACTCATATAAAATAACCTCTCTGAGTGAACACTTAGAAATGCACAACATATTCTGAAAGAACAAATGCCCATGAGACTTATGATACTAATCGTGTGGCCTTTCCTGGTAGCAAGCCCAAATCTCCTACAAATCCTCATCAATGACAAATATCCAGCAGTACCTTAAAACAAATTACCATCAACTACATGGTAATGATCAGTGGATGGTGACAACTCAGCAAAATCCACCTTATTTTAGCTTTACTTCAGCTTAAAAATGAAAAGAGAATAGAAACTCCACTCGACTATTCAGGTACCTTAGAGTGTTATAATCAATATAAATAGTGAACTTACTAGCAAACAGATAATAAATCCAATGACTGACGGAGATCTCATGATGGCATAAAACTCATTGTTGCAAGTGAAATACTTTTGCCTTGAGCTATTTAGCTTCTCATTGAAAAGGTGGTGAGATGTCCACCTTGGCTTAGCACAACTACAATCCTCATGCTGGAGGTATTGTGAAAGAATTTAGGGGAAACAAAAAAACTTTAAAATTAAATTTTATTTTATCTTTTGAATATAGTATTGAAAATAATATACTCTCTAAAAACAAAAATAATATTCTATAATGGGTTCAAAAATTAGAATAAAGAAAATTTCATATTATATCAAAATACAACATATATTATGATATACTATTTCGAAAAACAATGATATCCTTCAACTATGGATTCAACAACAACAACAAGCCTTTATCCCACTAAGTGGGGTCGGCTACATGAATCCTTCATCTCCATTGTGTCCTATTATGTGTCAAATTATCATTTAATTCAAGTATACTAAGGTCATTTTTTATACATCTTAACAAAATCTTTTTAGGACTACCTCTACCTTTCTTAACATAAAGCAAATCTAATGCATCTACTCTCCTAACCGGGTCATCGGATGGCCGACGCTTTATGTGGCCAAACAATCTAAGGCGACTCTCTAATCTTATTTGTCACTGGAGCTACTCCAATTTTTTCCTGAACATACTCATTTCGCATTTTATCTTTAAGAGTAAAGCCACTCATCCACCTGAGCATCCTCATCTCTGCGACACTTAACTTAATCTTATGCTTCTCTTTTATTGACCAACATTCTGCACCATAATCATTGCAGGACTTACCACCATCTTATAAAATTTTCCCTTAAGTTTAAGCAGCACTTTTCTATCACATGTGACGGATGCATTCCTCCACTTCAACCATCCAACTTGAATTCTACTAATAACACCTCCATCTATTTCACCATCATTTTGAACAATAGAGCCTAAATATCTGAATCACTCGCTCTTTTTAATAACTTGTTCACTTAATGTCACAACACTGCCACTAGAACTTCTGTTTCAAATACAATAATAAAAAACAAAAAATCTTCAAAGTTTGTTAGGTCTGTGTTCCATAAAATTTCTTTAGTTTAAATGTCATTATGATAATAGGGTATAATAAAGTATAATAAGATATAAGTTCCATATAGAAATAAACCCTTATAATAAATTGCATCTTAAAAGTATGAACTCTTAAGAACTCAACTAAAATAATAGTGAACAATTATATGATTTGTCAAAGTTTATTTCAAATATTGATAATTTGAAGATTAAAATGACATTAGTTCAATTTCAAAATAATTATTTTCAGGAGACTCAAGACTGAAGAAAGAAAAGTAGAGAATACACGATAATAAAAAACTCAATAGCATCCAAAAAATCTAAAGATTAAGCTTTATATTTTTGATATTCGAATTTATTATATTTTGAGTTATTCATTTTATTAGAAATTTGAGACATATTTTATTATAATAAAACTATGAAAATGCCCAGAAGGTGAGGACTTATGATTTAGCCAAATGAAAATGATCAACCTCAAATACTAAATTGATGCGAAATCGCTAACAAGTAATTACTTAGACCTAAACTAATGAAATGTAATAAGACTTACAATAGACTCCAAAATAGTTTGGGATCATATTGGAGTCAAGAGAAGGTTATTTATGTGATTATTTTCAATTCCGAGATATTTTTATTTTTAGGGATATTTTGACAATTTTAGGCAATTTTTATTTGATTTAGCCAAAATCAACTTTCCTAAGTTTAATAATAGGGTTAATAGAAAAATTAGGGTTTCATTTGGACTACGCTCATCACATTCCAAAAATAAGCTCAACATGCATCACACTCTTTCTCAAACACCTGGCTAAAGTCTAGTAGGGATAAGACAGGGGACTGAGCAACCTACTCCTTCAATGCATGAAAAATAACATGTGCCACATTTGACAATCAAAGCTTTCGCAACCTTGAGAAACTCAGTTAGTGATGCAACTATGAAACTAAAATATATGATAAACCTCCTGTAGAAATGGTTGCACTTAAGTGAGATTGTGGATTGGGCTGGTTCACAATATTCACCACCTTAGCTATGAGTTAAAAAGTGACACTTCTTTAAGTAGTCATATGACTTTCATGCTCAAAAAACTTTAAAGACATGTCACAAATGCTGCAGATGACCCCCTACAAAATGACTGTACACCAAAATGTCATCAAAGTAAACAACCATAAATTTTCTAATAAATACTCGAAATACCTAGTTCATAAGCCACATCAAAGTACTCAAAATATTGGATTGGCCAACATGTATCACTATCCACTCGTATAAATCATCTGTGATTTGAAAGTTCTTCTTTACTTATCTCTAGAGGTGTAAACGAGCCGAGCTTGAAAGAGTCGAACGTTTATTCGCGTTCGACTCGTGTTTGAAATGGCTCGAAATTTCAGTGTTTGTGTTCAGCTCGAATTGTTCGAAATGACTCGAAAAATAATAATTCAAAAAATCTGTAGGAATGATTTGAACCTAGGCAAATCTTTTGCATGACAAAAGTTCCAACCACAGAGCCATGGTTACAATTGTGAGAGATATGTCTATGTATAAATAATATAATATAATATTTTTATTTCAAGTTAAATCAAGTCGAATACGATTGAACGAAAGATTGTTCATGTTCGACAAGTTTATAAATCGAACTTGAAATATTTGTTCGTGTTCGGCTCGCTTGCTTAACGAACAAGCTGAATGTGAGTTGTTCCTGAATAACGAACTTTTTTGACAGCTCTACTCATCCCCTGCTCTCATCTAAATCTGATAGTAACCACTGTGTAGAAAGTGATCACTTTATGCAACTAATCCAGTAAATTATCATGTCATTGGATGGGGAACCATTATTTGATAGTAATCATGTTCATAGCTCACTTATCAATACATATGCACATAGGCTAGTACTCTTTCACACTAAACCACTAGCCATCAAATCCTAAACCTGCTTTCGTAACTACTCATACACTACTAGTCGCTTCCAATAAGTTCTAATCCCAAGATCAGAACAATGGCATGTTGAATCTCTCTTGATAAAGGTAACCTAAGTGAGACTATCAATTAGAATATCTTAAAATTTCTTCAACAGGGATTACATTACACCAAGTACTAGCTCTATATCACTTTCTTCTAGCACCACTAATGTCAATCCCACCGATGCCTCAATCATGGCTAGTAAACAAAATTACTACGTGGCCCTATAGTCCAACCTTTGATTAATCACCCATCACCTTGAATTCATTCCAAGAGAGAAGTATAATATACTTCCCATCCTCAGTGAATGAATAAGTATTCTTATAGCCATCAAGCAATGCCTTCCTATCATATCGTTAAGATCTACCCAAAAGCACAACATTTCCTCATAAGGCTTATCTCCGATAGAAAACTCCACTAAGCACCTCTTATCAACACTTATCTCATTTTGCTTTCCTCAACCAAGTTAGAGAATATGACTAGGAATGCTTTTGAGTGGTGAGGCTCAATTTGTCCATTTGCATAAACACAATATTCTCCCAAATAGCATCACACCTTCCCCTTCACAATACAAGTATGAAAGATGTTATGTTGGAGACAGTGAGACACTGCTACTCTTGGGCTTGATTTAGAGAGCTCGTTGAACCACTATCATCTACGGAATTATCCTCATTCACATTCTCTCTGAGTCTTCAATGTATGCCTCTTTAACAACTTACTACTCACAGATAGAACTTATCCCCATATTTGGACAATTAAAGATAATATGACATGACACTTGAAAAGTATTTCATGGCTAGCAAAGTCATGGAGGTGTTAGCTCAATCAATTTTCACGTTTAGAACTGATTTCTATTCACGTGAAGGTGATTTTGATATCTCAAAAGATGTGTCCTCGCAACTTGATCTTGTGGTTGAACTTTACTTAAATGATGGGTTAGTCTTGACGTTATTCTGCTAAAACCTCTAGCTAAAATCAAAATGACTTCAATTACATCAAGTTTATCGACGGGTAGCCTGAAAACTCCAGGATATTGTGTCACTGTGTTCTCTTCTGGATCTACCAGCTCACATTTTCACTTATCTTTTAGCATGATTGCTCAAAATCAATAGTGTACCACTCAACTATCACGTCCTTTTATTTTATATTGTGCAACTACAACTAGACACCTTGCCAATATTGTATTAGAAGGTACTTACATTACATGACCCTCATCATCTTAGACCACAAAGTGACCTTACTTTTTCCTTCTCATTGATGCATATGTTTCAAATTCTCCAAACACAAGAAAACATTCTTCTTAAATTTAATGGTTACCAATTTAACTCTTCAATCTTATGGAATGTCTTTGTACTTAAAAAATCCCTTCCACAGTTTAAAGCCAGTAGCTCAAATTCCAACCCCAGAGTCATGGTCTCCTATACTCAATGCCAAATCAACGAGACAATGGCTCTTCATCACTTGAAGTCTCTTGATGATGTGGGATCCGAAAATTCGCCACCGACCTCTTTCGGAAAAGAAAAGAGTTGTTTAAGTTAATAATTTGAAGCGGATGAATAGTAGATAAGACACACTAAAGATTGCTCTCATTGATTTGATGAACTTTTATATCTGGTTAGTTTTATAGCAAGCTATAGTAATTACCCTTCCAATACGAGAAGACTGATTAAGGTCAGAATCGTTAAAGAACGCAGATATAATATAGTGAGTTTGGAGTTTAATTTATAAAATTTATTATTTTAACTTAAAACTTTTGTGGGAGACGACGATGATCTAGATCCCATGTCCGTTCCACTGCGTGGTCCAACATGAGGAGGAGTCGACTAACCCGAAGGCGATCGAACATTACGAAGATTGCCCAGGTGTCTGTAGACGCAGGTGGAGTTTTGCTATGTCGCCTTATTAACATAGTGCCCAACCAAATATATTCTACATTTCATTTCAAAGAGCAAAGCTTGGGGAACATACTGGCCGTAGGATAATTTAATGGCCATATCGCGAACCACCCGGTCCGGAGGCTCAGTCAGAATGCCATTTATGTGATGACATATCATGAAACCACGCGAACGAGACGGCCATGCCCCTACGCTTTAGGAATATTTGAGTGTGAAGATAGTTATCATTGATTTGACATTGGCTTTATCAAAATTTTCTTAATTTGTCGAAGATAAACAATTGCGGAGGGGTGGATTTATTTTATTTATTTTAATTTAAATAATTAATTTAATTTTTTTTATATTTTTGTTATTTTCTTTAAATTTTGATCATTTTATAATTGATTTAGATTTGAATATATGATCATTTATCATTGAAATTTTAATTATAATTACCTACCGATTATAGGTATGTCGATTGATAGGCTTGTCTTACTAGATTTTACAGAGGATTGGTTTTATTGTCTCTCGAAGTATAATCCTTCGTAAATAGCTTGAGCATGGAGGATCGGGTTTGGGACTTTTCTTCTTGAGGTTTGAATTTTAAGTATGTCGGTTGATTAAATCTTGTATTATATATAATTAAAACTACCGAGATATTATTGAAATTCTATAATATATCAATTTTTAGGTTTTTTTAACGGGACCGGTCAGAAGACCAAACCGGATTATGTAGCATCTGTTCTTTTGTATTTACCTTAATAATTCTTGTGTCATATGAATATCATTCTTTTGAAAATTACGTGGGCATTAAGATGTCAATGTTGAAGTTTATATGTCAATTTTGATTTTGAGTTTTGTTAACGGGGTCAGAAACCGGAATATATAGCATATTCTTTGGTATTTGATTACTTCAACACGCATGTAAGTATCATTGAAAATTTTGCATGGACATTAGAATGTCTAAGTTGAAGTTTATATGTCAAATTTTGATTTTTTGAGTTGTTTTCGGTCAGAAGACCAAACGGATATATAGCATCATTCTGTTTATATCTAACTGCATGTCACTATTGTTTTGGACATTTCAACATCTAGTATATGTTTTTTTAAAATGTTGTATGGAAATTAAATGTCCAGTTAAATGTAGATTCAATTTTGAAGTTTAGGTTTTAATATAACATTTTGGGTTTTGTTAACGGGGCCGTCAGAAGCCAGCAAGATATATAACATGATTCTTTGTTTTATATCTAACATGTCACTATTGGACATTTCAACATATCTTATGTTCTTTGAATTGTATGGACATTAGAATGTAAGTTGGTTTATATGTATTTTGATTTTTGAGTTTATTAAGGGCCGTCAGAAGCAGGATATATAGCGTCATTCTGGTGACGTGATTTAATTACTTCTTGCATGTAAGTATCATTCTTACGAAAATTTTGCATGGAAGGATGTCAGTTGAAGTTTATATGTCAATTTTGATTTTGAGTTTTGTTAAGGTTGATTAGAAGACCAAAGATATATAGCGTCTGTTAGATGATATAAAACGATTCTTTCAAAACTTATCAAGATCGGCGTAATGCGTTCTTTAACAAATCAAACGTCATTTTATAGTATGAATTTGATTAACAGTATTTGCTGAATTAAATGGTTAAAGAATATTCTTAAAGTCATAGATTTCATTTAACTGCGTATTATTGAATAGAATGAGATACTTTGAATATCTTGTGAATCATTTCATTAAGCATTTTAGCGTAGCACCATTTGTTTCAAATGACATATGACTGCTCTTGTATATGCGTTGAGTGTCACATTTTCATTTCTCACCCATTCATATTATCATTAGGCAAAATGAATTTTGAACTTTAAATAAGTAATTGTCATATCACATGAAGATTCAGTAACAAGCAAAGCAGAAGCATCTTGTATTGTCGTATAGTATGATGAATGAAATTTAGCGTGAATAACCATATCGTATCTCCTTTCAAACACTTAGACATTTCACATTTTATTTATCAAAATTTTTGGATATCCGTCATCCGCATATGCCGGAGGAGGCCTTCCACGCCAGAAAGGCGTGCATGGGTTGCCGCGGTGACATTTCTGCGTTGAACAAGCGTGAAAGCATCTTATATCATAACAAGTTTCCATGCGTTGGAACAAGCGTGAACAATCTTATAAACGATTTCTTCGCGTTGAACCGGCGTTTTTCTTGTTTTCGCGTTGGAATAATGTGAGCAGTCTTATTCTTATTTCTGCGTTGGAATAGCGTGAGCAGTATTATAAATTTTCCGTGCGTTGGAATAATGTGAGCAGTCTTATAAGCGTAAACGATAAATTTGCTTGTATAATGAAATTAAAGTATAAGCATTTATATATGACATATTTCATCTTTTCTTTCCTTTCTCTCTTCCATTTTTTTTTGAAAGTTTCGGCAACTTCCGATCGTCGCATAGTACTTGGGGAGGCCTTCACGAAAAGCGTGCATGGTAGGTGTCGTGACACCTCCGGTAAAATTTATTTCTGCACGCCGAAAGCGTGCATGGGTTGCGACCCGGCGTTTTCTGCGTTGGAAGCGTGGCAATCTTATCATAACAGTTTCGTTCGTTGAACGGCGTGAGCAATCTTATAGCGGCGATTTCGCCTTGGAACGTGAGCAGTCTTTACCAGTTTTCCGCCGTTGGAACAATGTGAGCATTTATAACATATTTCGCGCGTTGGAGCGTGAACAATCTTATCAGCAGTTTCGCGTTGGCATGTGAGCGGTCTTTATCAGCGTATTTATGCGTTGTATGAGCAGATTACAGTTTCCGCGCGTTGGAACGATGTGAGCGGTGCTTATCATGGCATATTTCGCCGCGTTGGAACCGTGAGCGGTTTATCAAAATTTTGCGCGTTGGAACGATGTGAGCGAATGCTTATAACAATAATTTAACAAATTTCATTCATGTGCGTAAATTAAAATATAGCGATACCCCCCCTTGCATAGCGCGGTTTTCATCACCATTTCTCCAATTTTGCATTTTGAATATTAGCATGTAATAAAACTTTTAATCACAGACCTTTCCATCTTTCTCATTTTGAGTATAAAGAGACATATCTTTCTTAAAGCCACAAGTAACATAGATTAAAGGCAAGAGATATGCATATATTTCATCTTTTCGTGAGATAATCATAAAGAAAACTTTGCATATCATATCTTCAATTCTCAACATTTTCATATGTATGCAAGATAAAGATGCAATAGAAAGGAAATCAATATAAATCATACTTCATCCCAAAATAAACTTGCTTCTTTTCATTCTTCCTCAAATCAAGAGAAAGAAACATACATCACATCTTAATGACCAAAGTGAGCTTTCAAAGATGAAGTCAAGTAAGCTAATGAAACTAGGATTTCATTATCATAACTTATTCTCATAATTCAAGAGCAAGAAAAAGGTATAGAACAATGTATCTTGCATGATTCCAACCTCAAAATACTCATGGACAACAAACATATTAACTTTGATATCATATAAAAGAGTTTAGATTTTGCAAAACATGGGATTTGTAAGTGTGATAGCTCCTTTGAGATTTTCAGCTAGCTTTACTAGGAAAGATTGCCAATAGAACCTCTCCTCGTAGGAAGGCAAAATGAAGGAGAAAGCAGGGATAGCAAGCAAAAGCGACTCTATCCCTCGGTTCTTGCATCTAACAAGGAAGAGGAGACGGACGAGAGGAAAGGAGGAAGCAAAGAGAATGAGCTCCTCCTCAACCTTAGGAGGAGAAACAACAAGCGAAAGCTTGTAGGATAAATCAAACATCTTAATTTCATACTTTTGCAAATCAGGAAAAGAAATCGGAAAATGGAAGGAAACCCCCTCACATACATTCATAGAATACAAATGGAAATAGAAAGGGATTTGTGTTTATGTCATCAACAAGTAGAGCCATTTTCACATCTCAGTCCCTCGATGTGGTGCAAACCGAAGTTAGGAAGAAAATAGCTATAGCGATTACAACAAGTATAAGCGCATTCCTTCTCAAAAGATCAGCTTTTACGATGGGCAACAAAGAGATCTTCAAAGCATACAACCAAAGCAATAGATTTCAGCAATCCAAAAGCAATTCGAAATCAGCATGAAATCGTTATATACTCATCACTTCCTTTAGTAAAACAGATAACCCACAAAGCAAGAAAAGGAAGAGGTTGAATAGAAACAACACGGAACTTCATTGAGGAAAGGAAGAGGAAGAGTTCGGTTGGTGAAGCTTTGATCCACACTCAGGCTAGCTCTGAAGACAGACGGGAGTCGCGAGAGGGAGAAAATCGCCTGAGTCTTGAAAACTTCAGGGAAGTCGAAGGAGAAGCGCCGTCTGAGGATCGTGTGAGCTTCAAAAGAGAGGAGGAGTCGAATCAGAGAGAGGAGAATCGTGAGCAGAAGCATGGGAGGAAAACGAGAGAGATCGAGAGGAGAGAGTCGAGAGAAAAAAGAGAAATGTCGTGAGAGGAAATAGCGTGAAAATGAGGTCAACGCCTTTTGATCTTTAGAGACATGATATTGTTACTAAAACAATTAAAATATGATCAGTAATTCAATTAGCTTAGTAGTTTAGAATAGGGATTAGAGGGTTTAAGGGATTAAAGCCATTAGTTAATCTAATTAGAAATTAATATTATTTCGTCAAATTTTATAAATTTATTTATGTAACAAATAACAATATGGGTGTCAATCTTAATTGTTTACATTTGCGAGCAAACAGCGGTGATTTTTCGTCGGTCGTTTAAGCAACGACGGCGGTAAAGTGAAATTAGATTCAAAAATGCGCTCCAATTGATCGACGCTCCGCTTTCTTAGAGCGGGCGTCGTTTGATAGAATTCGATGTTTGGACAACGGCGATCAATTTCTTGACGAGTCGTTGGACGTTGTCGAACTCGACTTCTTCGTAATTTGAAAATTGATTTTCATTATTTAATTGGTCGTTAATTGATTCAATATATATTTTTTTATTTAATTAATTTTAATATTTGAGGCGTATTATGAAGTCGAATTTTCAAATTGCAGCAGATTAGATCGGTCTTGATCGCGATTAGGGGGGTTTTAAACTCTATTTCATTTATTTAAGTTTAAATGACGCATAGTTATAGGTCAACAGGTGACAAGGATTTTTTTTCATCTTCTCCCTCCAATTGGTCACCGTTATGGCTATTAGTGACTTTTTTGTGTTGTTTTCTTTCACAATCAGCAAGCATAAGCTATAATTGGAGAATTTTTCATTGCATATCCTCCATGATAAGCTTTTGAACGCCTATTTTGAGCATTTCTTGTGCATAGTGACTTCTTCCTAAATAGAGCTTTGACTATGTGGGAAGGGGGGATTTTTAGGCTCATTGAGAACAGTAGGGGTGGTTTGGAGCTGTTTTGGATATCAGGTTTTTGACTACGTAGAGGGATTTTTAGGGCTAACTGGCACAGTGACTTCTTCATAAGTGAAAGCAATTTCGAAAGAGATCTAGAGTTTATATGACAACGGTCTTAGGATCCAAAATGGTGACAGTGACCAAAGATAAAATTTAGGATGTTTGTAAAGGGCTTAGGAGGGGAAATAACCTGAAATAAAAGAGCTTGGGATTGAAAAAGGTGCCTGCTGAATTGAAGATGACAGCTTGGAAGAAGTGGCTTGCAGCTTAGGAGAAGAGGAAATTAACAGAAGTAATCCATCACCTAACTCAATCAAATACTGAGCACACCACTTCATGGAGAAGATTGCAGCTCCTGAATAGAAAGGAAACAGAGAAGAAAAATCTCCAGCAATAAAAGCCAAAGCAAAAGTAAACTACAACAGTCTTAAAGCAAATATTTATCTTAGCCTCAAAAACTAAATCCTAATTCTAACCTAAACTTTGTAAATAGAGGCCCTAAGGGGCCGGCTTAATAGGGGAAGCAGACTGAACCATTTCAGGCTTGAACCAGCACAAAGGAAATAGGTCTGCTGCCGCTATTGTTCGCTTTGCTTCCCTAGACACCCCTTGTGAGGGACTTCATTTATACCACACAACTCTAATGACTATTGAATAGATTAAAAAGAACAGATAATATCTGTATCAAATAGTTCTATGATTTTTCAAACTCAAATATACAAATTTGCAGGAACTAATGTTTGATTATTTTATTAGTCATAAGAAACAGTTACCTATTAAACAATAGTAAAGTAAACTAATAGAACCACAAATTCATAGGAACTAGGACCAACAAGCTGCGAACCTTTTTAGTACATTAATTGCTTCTATTGCACCCAATACACCAATGACACCATCATATTTTCCTGAATAAGGAATTGCATCAATATGAGAACCAGTTGCAACAGCGGAAAGTGCAGCCTCAGTCCCCACCCTGAAAATATGAAACAAAAGGTTTCCTGAAATAGTAATACTTGCTTAGATTTACCGTCATTGAAGCAAATTAGAAAGCACACAAAATATAAAATGAACCGTCTTCAAATTTAAATGGTATACGTCCTACATCAATCATATTGCAGTAAGAAACAATACCACAAACCTCCAGGTCCAAATGCATATATTCATTGGAAACATTTACACCTTGCGTTAAAACAATAGATAAAAAAAATCAGTTCCCAGTTTGCGAATGCACAAAAGTGTGGTAGCGAAAGGAAAGGCATTCAGGAAAAAGATACGCAAATAAGACTATGGCAGTGATTTCTACAAGCCTGATTATAAGCAAGCTTTATATGGGTACCAGCTGCTGTAAAGACCAAACCACTACAAAGAATTCCTAGGTGCTATTAAATTAAGACTTCCAAGATATTCCATGAGATGAATGCTGAAAATGAAGAACAAAAGTGCAAACATATATTAAAGCTGTTGAGTTTTTCCAAAGCATTGTCTATTAGATATCGCAGCAGACTTAAAAATTAAATGAAATTTTAAGAAGCTTCAGCAGATTACATATACAAAGAGCATGTCCGGTGAGAAGAGGCTATTACTCAAGACGGTAAAACCAGCATAGACATTGATTAAATTACATTAACACAATATGCAACTTAAAACTATTGTAAGTCTCATGTCCCCAAATGAGAAAGGTAAGGTTGCCGGTTAATCAAAATTCTACACATGAAATGAATAAAAAACAAGCGTTTGTTATTGTTAGGTAAAACACCATAGCCACAAGGCAGGGCCTAAACAAATTGTGGTAAGAAAGAACCAAGATAGCAATGGTAAGTAACACACCATAACTCAATTGTGTCAAAAAATAACCAAGGATTGCCTAGTATGTTATCGTCGAGTGAATCGTCACAAATCAGCCCTATTGTGTGAGAAGTTAGTAATGGTCTAAGTATGAAACCACGAATAGATTTGTTCCATGACATGTAAAAATTTGAAAACACGATGATTAAAATAAGAATAAAAATCACATCTTTTTTGTAGGAAACTAAATGAATAAAAATAAAATCCAAAACATTGAGGAATGTTATAAGCAATTATTATTTTTTAAATAACAATAGAAATAGAGTGCAGATAATAACTGATATAATGAAGATAATAATGATGTTATTTGTTGACCCTCATATCTATCTCATAAATGTTTCGAATGAAATGATGACGAATATGAGTTCACAAAAATTCATTTCAAAATAGTACAACACTACTCAAAGTTAGTCAAAACAACATATAAAATGAATTATGCTGATGTGTTTGAAGCATCAAAATTATCAAAATAGGAGAAACCGACAATCAAGACAACTAAACACAAAGAAATCGATGGTCTACGGGTTCGTGCAAAATTTGTTAGAGTGAATCATAAGCTTATGTTGACAAGTTCACCACAAAAAATTTCTTTTACTTAAAAAAAGTTTTGACTAAAATATATTTCTTCCCAATTTTGCTCTGATACCAAATATAGTAGTGGTGGGTGCCTTTTGGTGTGATTAAGAGATAGGAAAGACTAAAAATCTTTAGATTAATGTCTAAAGATGTGATTTAGAATTTTTGGTGAAATCTTTAACGGTTTAGTATGGCCTCCTACGGGAACTTTCAAAACTAGTTCAGATTAAATTAGTTTGAGATAATTTGGAAGATCTCCTTAGATTATGAGTTTTATGTAGAATAAATGACTAAAAATAATTATAAATAATTAACTTAAGATGTAAATTAATGATCTGAAGTAGATGGTTATACTTGGTGGAGTTTATAAAAACATTGATAGGTAGAGAATGAGATGATCTCAGTCTTACCTAATTTAGTCAAAGAGTTTTAAGTGGAACTATGAGTGCATGTAAGATTTGATATGGATGATAGCTGGTCTTCGAAGATGCTAGGGAAATGGAAAGAAAAATAAAAAAGTTAAAAGCAAGAGGTTAAGAGAGTAAGGGCAAGGGAAAATAAAAAAAACAAGGATAACTATATTATCTAACTAAAAAATAAATAAATTTGATCCACCAAGGACCAAATTAAAAAAAAGAACAATACTTCATTTAATAACTAAAGTTACAAGTATTTCAACTCATGTTTATAAGCATTAGAAGACTGTAGAGCTAAGGGTTTTGGAGGAAAAAAAAAAGGAAAAAGAAGAGTTGATGGTCATTTATGAAGAAACGCCTACTCATTTTTAATGTTTCTGTCATATCATAGTTAGCCATACAAACTTTTAAATGATACATAAAAATATAAAAATATATAATATATTTAAAATGTCATAGATTAAAGACCTTTTATAACTATTTACTTGGGCTCTTATAGTGGGGTTTACTCTTTGATCTTATTCCTTGGGCTTTAGCCTTATCTATAGTAGCATGAACTTTAATTTGACTTTTTTTTATCTATATTATCTTCATTTTTTAATCGTCATAATATACTACATTAGTTATAGCATACAATATGCAAATAGGTCAACCTTTCTTATCTTATTACATCTCTATTTACATCAAAATGAATTGGCTATCAACTAGACAAATTTGCCTTTTGACCAAAAATCTCTTATATCAATCATTTTGTAAAGCGAATCCTCTGTTCTCTCAAGACATATTGAAACTTCCCCATCAACACACTCCATTCTCTGCA
Source organism: Cymbidium sinense (assembly GCA_021442155.1). Taxonomy (NCBI): domain Eukaryota; kingdom Viridiplantae; phylum Streptophyta; class Magnoliopsida; order Asparagales; family Orchidaceae; genus Cymbidium; species Cymbidium sinense. The sequence goes on from CM038222.1 coordinate 66,098,015, forward strand.
TCTTGCGCTCCAATAATTCAACTAAGATCATCAGCTACTGAAGACCAAGTGCATAGAAAAATGCTCACTCCAAATCTCTCACCTATAACATCTATTACTAGAAGCAAGTAATGAAACTTCTTAAAGACTCTTGATTTCAGCTTCATTCATAATAGAGCTTGCCAATTCACATAGGCTTTTAGGTGCTAGCAAATTATGTTAAGAACATTCGATTAAATTCAATAAATGAGATGAACACCCCTAAAGACAGGCGATAAAATCACTCGAGAGCTAACTCCTTAAAAGTCGTAAAGAATTTATATTCAATAAAAAATACTATCGGCTCAAGGTAGGTAATATGGTTGGTGGGGTCAATCTTCCCATTATAGGAATCAATATTTGAAATCTTGAATTTTATTAGAGGCTTTGCCTCAAAAATCTCCTAGAAAAAGTGTTACCAATTGATGCTTTATTAGACATAATTTCCCCCTCCTGATACGAAGAGTCTTCTTCATCACTAAGATAGTACGTCTCATCATCATCATAAATAGGTGTTGATGACAATACCCTTGTCACTATCAGTATCCTTCTAATAACTAAATTTGAGGATCCAGTTGGCATATGAGTCATATCAACTCTTGAAGTAATCTTGGAAATTCCCTCCATTACATTTTAAATCATGTTTGTCATTCTTTCTTCGAACTCCACTATCTCACATGACAAATTCTAAGTTGTTATCCAGTTTATTGAGTCTTCCATATTTTGGTATGCTTCTTGATATGCTCCTCCTCTAATCTTGAACATAATCCATGCTCACTACACCTTTGAAGTTAGAACTAAAGAGCCAGTACATATACCTACTAGAATTGAGAATATAGAAAGAAGAGTAAAAGAGGGAAGAGTGAAAAAGAAAACTTTTGAGAATTTTATTACAAGCTATAAGAACCTAAAATAGTTGAGGGTTAAGGGTGCGTAACCCCTTTTATAATATTTGACCCCCTATTTATAGATTTCGGTCAGTACAATACATTCTCATATTTACATTTTTTGACAATAAATAATAATCAAATAATTTATTCAAGTCTTAAATTGAGAGTTCTCCAATCATCGATCTAAGTTGTATCTGTAACTTGAGATTGATGGATTCCAAATAGTCGAATTTTGTATTATTGAATATCGAATTGACAATTTGTCTAGTTGACTTGGCTAACAGCCCTTCAATTGTTGACCTTATCCTGGGTCATTAAGAATGTCGATAAATGAATAGTTGACTTTGATGTTGAGGGTAGTCAACTATACAATTCTATAAATGAATCATAAGACATTTAATGATAAAGTTAAAATTCTCCACCTCAACCAAAACCATACCTTCCCAAGAGAGTTCAAAATTGTATGTTTCTTTATCAATTTCTCAAATTGATAAGTAACAAACTTAGGAGCAGACTAGTTCTAAATAAAATATTACACACGCAAGAGTTTTGAATTTTATTAAAAAAACATTAAATTCTTAGAATGCTCTTGGAATTAGCAATTTTTTTCCCATGCCAGTGATTTTGCTGGTCGGGAAATGGCAAAAGTAAAACCTAATATCTCTGTTTTGAAAATTTGAAACCTTAAAATCTGTTTTATAGTAAGAAGAGAAATGTACTCTAGGCAAAAACAATGTCAATGTTTCTGTGGATATAATCCAAAACAATGGATGCTTCACATTATTTATAAGGGCTAGCAGAAGTTATGATCAATAAAATATTTTAAATCAAAATGAAAGTTTGGACCTCATGTAGATTAGCCATACAAATCTTCCAATTACGGATTGCATCTAAGTTTTCACCAATATGCAGGCCATAATGGAACCCATATGTTGCAGCATTAATGGATTGGGACTCCATTGATAAAGAATTTGGCAGATATCCCGACCAGTGAAGCACTTCTTCCACTAAATACAAAAGGTAAAATCTTCCAAAAATAAGAAAAGGTGTCCCGCTCATTGTAAAACACGCAAGAAACATTTATGGAAAACATTTAACTTGGCGTAACAATTAGGCATGTGATAACACAAACATCATCATTGGCACAAAGATAATTCCAAACTCACCATCGGCCAAATATATTGCCAACAGTATCCTCGTGAATTAACAGTCCAGCTTGTTCCATGAGGCCTTTGATATATCTGCATATGAAGTACAAGAAAATAGCTTGGGATAATAACGAAAACAAAAACTAGAAACACACTGCAAAAATAAACAGGTAGTAAGCGTGCAACTAGCATAAACGTTGGAATCACGTGAACCAAAAATAAATATGATCTATTTAATAGTTCCATTTAAGAAATAACTGTACATAGGTGTTAAATTAACAAATCGTAGTATAAAATCATTAAAGATGTTAATCATTTTTTCAGTTTGTGCAAACTCCAAAATGTCTGATGTAAACAAAAAACATTGAGTATAAAAGACGTTAAATTAAGAGAATAGGGTGTTCTTTGTAAGCATAACTAATCACTCCACAAAGACCATGCCTTGTCATGATAGCTTAATTTTATCATAGTAGCAACAAAATTGGCTTTCATCAATTAATTTTTTGCTTCTTTTTAATCAATCATGCCAATAATTTCCAATAAATACCTCATATGGCAGTTAGTTTTTCTTATTGCGGGTGATGTGCTTTTTATGCCCTCTATAGGCAAACATTTTGGAATATAAAACTTCATGACACAAAAGTTATGTGAATCAAGAAAAATGTTTAATTGGATATACCCTTTGTTTCTTTCTATGTATATTAGATATCATATGATATATTATTGTCTGAAGCAACTATCTCTTAGAGATGAATAGGTCAAACTCTTGAACATTACAGGAGAAATAGGGGGCGTTGACAAAGACATGCAGATTCATCTGCAAGGATGGTGGCCTTTCAAATTTACGAAAGAAAAAAGAGCATAGAATGAGTGCAATTTAAGGCAATGAAATAATAAGAAAATATGAGGCCAAACCTGTAGAAAGGAAAGGGATGCGAGAATAAAAAAATGCAAGTTATTTTTGGCCACACTTTTATAGTAGACTAAGTCTAGCCTATAAAATTTGGAAGGTGATTGTTATGCAACCCCAAATAGTGGGATAAAGGCTTGTTGTTATTGTTGTATTATTATGCAAACCAAATTCAAAAATTAGAAAATTTTCACGTCAACAAAGATTGCATGCCCATACGGCAGCATGAGGTTGTTCTTATTTCAAGAATATCTCATTTATAGCGTAAATATTGTTTGAATCAGAATAGACTTATAAGATCATGATCATAAAATTATTTAAAACTCTCATCAAAATAATACTAAGATCAAGAAGGATGAGAAAAAGAGGAATAAATTGTGAAACACTAAACATAATTTCCATGAACTGGAACTCACACTTACCAAAGACTTTTGCCCTCTTTTCTTCCTCTGTCGTTGCCATCTCATTAATCCATGAATACGTACTATCTACACATCAATCAATAGACCACTATAATTATTTTATAATTATTATTCTACATACTCATCAATTTATGGACTATTGCAATTAATATTCCCTAATTTTGTGTGTTTTCTATTACAAGCTCTCCTATAATTGTATGAATACTACACAAATATTTGAATAAAATACACTATCAATTCTCTTCAATTCTTGTCATGGGATTAGACTTATAAACCTTTTTCCTTTGTATTTCCATTAATATAACCTTCGTCGCCGCATTACCAAAATATTGCAACCTTCAATGCTACATTACCATAATCTCATAACCTTCATTGCCACACTAATTATTTCCTCTTGTTTTTATAACTACAGCCTTCTTTGCTACATTGCAGCAAATTGATCCCATTGCTACAATTCTCATCGATGCGTTGCTTCTTTCTTTGCTATTTTTTCTTGTGAACGTAATGATAACATCCCCATACACTGACAACAATAACAATACATGCACGTTAATGGTCTCTAATTCTTTTAAAATTGAGTGATGCAATACAAATCTAATTAGAGAGTTATAAAAATACATTCAACATATCAATTAAATGAAAATAAATATTCTAAAATTGTAGCAATTAGCTTGTAAGTTTTTAAAAAGAAGAAATTAGATCATTTACAAGGCACGAAAAAACAAAAAGGCTTGTTAAGAGCACCAAAAAAATATCTACAAGTGAAAAAAAAACTTGCTTGTAAGAATTATCATGGGCAGTCTTTCAAAAATAATCTAATAAACTTGGAGTGAATGACATCCTTTTCTTAAAGGGGGTGGAAGCATGAAATGACTACATAATTTCAGCAAGTGGGGACCCACCCTTACTAATTTTGCATCTTTGAATCCCTGAAACTCATCAATCCATAGAATCCCTGCTATTCACTCATAAATCCATAGACTATTGTAATTATTCTATAATTATATTGTCTACTTATTATGATTATAAGTATTGTTCCAATGCTTTGTATGTTTACAATCAAAAGCTTTCTTAGGATTGTATAATCACTACATAAATATTAGAATGAAATACTCAATTAATTATCTTCAAATCTTGTCATATCCATTAACCTTGAATGCAACAAATCGAGTGTGGATAAACAAGGGTAAAAAAAGCACAACTAAGGGGAAAGAATGAGGCGAGATAGACAAGAAGCAACTAAAGTTGTTTACAAGAGATCAAGCAGGCTATAGGTACCTATTCAGACAATTAGAGCTCAAAATTTGATACAGTAATTTTAGCCTCCAAAATCAACCCATTAAGCCTTGGATAGGAGGCATCTAATTATAAGCACTTATGAAAATCCACAATTTACTTTTCTGCACATCTATCAAGTTGCCACCACATTAAAAATGATTGCCATTATACAATCAACTATTAGAAAGCACATCATTATAGCTATCAAGTAAAAGCAACAACTTATCCCAATGAGTAAATCATAAACCCCACCAATCATGATGACCTCATCAAGTGGCACTTGAGTTAGATGTAAGCCCAAGAAGACATCCAAGAAGCACATGACCTCATACATAGCAGTATCATTAATTAGTGTGTAGATGAAAAAAAAACACTGTAACCATCCTTTGAAATGTTTGGTTGAAGTTGGTTAAGTCAATGCTCATCCCCCACATGTCCACATGTAAATACACTTATACGGCATGATAAAATTGGAGATCTACTTGGATGCTAAACCTTAGCTTCTAAACCCCACCGCATGGGTTCAACTAGTTAGGCAGCAACATCATGCTTATATCGATAGATCATCTTAATCTCCTCATGAACATTCATTCAATGACATTTGATGTTGGCATTGATCGCAAGCATATTCAATGTCAACAAGATGAATATGCTACAATTGCTTCTAAGTTCAAGTAGCATCAGCATGAACTCACCTTTTATGCTGGCATTAATCATGATCATCCAAGTCTTTTCCCTAAATCAAATGAACCTCAATTCCTACATCAACTTATAGTCCTTCATTACGAAGATCCAATTGTATTACTTAAGGGTTTAAAGATCAAACTACCTTCAAACAGTCACTACTAAACTAGATTAGATTGGTGTAAACTATGACTACTAGCCAACAAATACCATTGAGTCGTATGTCAACATGACTACTAGAGAAGCATTCAATAATAGCCGATCAAACATGGTAATATAAGTTAATGGTGACCAATTTATGAGGAAATCTATCACCTAGATGTCCATTGCTTGGTCATTGCCCGATAGTTTTGAGAGAATGATAATACAATTAACTTCAAAACAATCACAAGTAAAGTCGTACATAGAAACTTTTTAGGCCTTAGCCACTTGTATTTTATATTTATCTTCTCAAATGCATGCAAAATGTTGACCAAACTCTATGTGTCAAACATAAAATGTCCAAACTAATAGTTATATAATAAGGCCACCACCACAATTGCATATCTATAACTAAAAAGAACATCAAAATGTCAGAGTATGAATTTGAGTCGATAGACATCTATTAACTCAATCCTCCCAAGAGTCAAACAGATAATTATTTCTTTGGTAGAGATGATATTGCAATCCTTAAGGGGTAGTCTTAAGAGAAGCCAATGGCATCAATCTAGGTTTATGCCTAGTGACAGTAGGAGATGCCTAGTAAAGGTTCTTATCTTGAACAAAGATTAGATATTCCTTCAAATCCAATGCTCACAATAGTCCTCGAGCAAGTTCTTCAGCATATAAGATTATTCCCTATAATTGGCATGGCCCCAATGGTACTCCAATTATAAGGATTTGTCTCATCCTTTGTTTTCCTCCTCATCGTATGTATCTCTAAAAGAAAATTTAAAAAAAGCTTTATTCTTAATAAGCACCATTTTAGTATTTCACAATTGGTCAAGAAGAGTGTGCTTTGAGTACTTAATTTCTGGTGGTATTGACTTATCTTCGAGGAGACAAAGAGGAAACGAAAGAGGTGATTGGCTTCTTGAAGTTCTCTTGGGTAATCATCCTAAAGGCTTGCCTCTTTGCATCGAGTTTTTTTTAGGACCTATAAGGAAAAAAAAGTCCTCTTATAACTCCTACATAAGAGTAGCATGTGCATTGCTAACTACATGTCACGGATCACTAATATATTTTTATTGAATCTTTAAATAAAAGTTTTATTTGGTATTTATTGTCTTTCATTATTTTGTGATACGTTTCATAGTGGTGTATTATCAAATTGAGTAAAGTCCATAACAACTTAAAAAAAAAATCATGTTTAATTTGTCACCAAGAGTGTTGTAGTTGTGGTTCAAAATTTTATTTCATTTATATTAGTTGATTTAATGATCAAAATAAACACTACCTTTGCCGGTCCCAAGTTCAGATGTGAAAAGTGGAGGGTTGTGATAGGTAGTCGACAGTCAGCGTAAATTTGTCGAAATAATCATGACATGAATCCTTTAAATCTTTGTGTTAATGTTAGGGCTTAAGCGACATGTATGGCTTGAATACTGAAAAAAAAAAAATGCAGACGATTGCGTCAGTGCGATGTTAAATAAGCAAGGGTTCCCATTATGGATGGATCACGCAAAGAAGTTAGTCCAGAATTAGGTTAGGATCTTGGAATATAGGTACTCTTACAAGTAAATTAATGAATTAATAAATATTATGGTTCATAGAAAGATAAATATTTTATGTGTTGAAACTAAATGGGTTGGGGAGAAAGGAGATTGATAGTTTATATTTTAAACTTTGGTATTGGTAGAAATTGAAGAAATGGTGTAGGTGTGATTATAGATAAAGTTTGAAAGATAATGTTATAAATATTAATACGTGGAGATAGATTTATACTTTAAAGATTATTGTTGATCTTAAGATTATCAATTATAAGTGTTTATGCTCATCAGTAGGTTTGGATGTAGGCTGAAAAATTTTTTTAGAGGATTAATGAAAGATCTTGAAGAAAAAATATTTGGAGGAGATTTAAAATGGGCATGTTGGTAGAGTGGTAGAAGATTTTAAAAGTATTCTGATGATTATGAATTTGGGTATTGAAGAATGTAGGGATATTAGATTTTTGCTTTATGATTTTGTAGTTCTTATCTTTATTTAAGAAAAGAGATAAACATATTATTACTTATAAAATGGATCTAGTAAAACCTGATTGATTATTTTGATAAGAAAAATGGATCATTTAGATTGTAAAGATTATAAGGTCATTCTAAGTGAAAGTTTAAGTCACATCGATTCTTTGGTTTAGATTTTAAGATGAAAGTTAAGAGGAAAAATAAATCAAATTATTGTCTAGGATTAGATGGGGACACTTAAGAACACAAATAAAATATTTTTAAGAGCAAAACAAAATATTTGGGATGTTCATAGGAAGCTAATGTTATGTGGAAAAATATGAAATTAAACAAGTTGCTAAAATGTGCTTGGAGAATCAAAAGGAAAAGTTTCTTTTAATAAAATAGTTGGTGGTGGAGTGTCGAAAAGATAAGAAATAAAAGCATTTATTATAAAACTTGGATTTAAATGCTTGGAGAATTGGGAAAGATATAAAGTGGCGTAGAGATTCTAAGCAATATATGATGCAAAATTTAGCTTTAGTGATTTATACAATAGATTAGATACAAAGAAGGTGAAAGATGTATGTATAAGTTAGCCAACCAAAGAGATAAGAGAAGTAAAGATCTAGTTCAAGTGAGATATATTAAGGATGAAAATAATAAAATATTTTTCTTAGAAAAAGATATTGAAAATATGTGGATGAAGTATTTTGATAAACTTTTCAATGAAGGATCGAAAGTATAATTGATTTTAGACTTTAATACCTAAACAAAAATAGATAATTTTATTTTTTTATCGTATTAGTAAATCGAAGTTAGAAGCTTTAAAGAAAATGAAATATGGAAAAAAGCAGGGGCGTGATGATATTCAATAGAAGTGTGGAAATGTTTAAGATCGAGGAATTTCTTGGCTTACAAATCTTTTAATGTTATTTTAAAACTAAAAGGCGTCGGTGAGTGGAGAAAGAGTTTGTTGGTTCTATATTTAAGAATAAGGTGATGCACAAGAGTGTGCAAATTATAGAGGAATTAAGTTAATGTGTCATACATTAAAATTATGGGAGAAAGTAATTGAGCATAGGTTACGATGTGATACAAGTTTATCTGTCGGTTTGATTTCATGCGATAGATCTACTATGGATGCTATACATTTGTTAAGAGGTTTGATGGAAAAGTAGAGAAAGTAAGGAGGATTTACATATGATATTTATTGATTTAGAAAGCTTATGATAAAGTTTCAAGAGATGTTCTTTGGAGAGTTCTAGAACAAAAAGGAGTTAATATTGGATATATTCAAGTAATTAAGGACATGTATACTAGAATTACTTGTGTCCAAAACAAGGAGGATTGACAAAATATTTTCCTATTTGGTTGGATTACATCAAGGATCAACTTTAAGCCCTTATCTTTTTTGCTTTAGTTATGGATGTTCTTCTTAGGCATTTACAGGAAGATGCACCTGATGTATGCTTTTCTGATGACATTCTTCTTGTTGATAAGACTAGAGAGGAGTCCAAGAGTAACTTGAATTATGGAGGTCAACATTAGAGTTTAAAGGTTTTCGTTTAAGTAGATCTAAAGCGAATATATGGAGTGTAATTTTAGTTGTAGAAGTTAGTGGTAGTGTTGTGACATTAGGTGAACAAGTCATTACATTAATAAGAGGAGTTTATATTTAGGTTCTTTGTTCAAAATGATGGTGAAATAGATGGAGATGTTATTAGTAGAATTCAAGTTGGATGGTTGAAGTGGAGGAATGCATCCTACCTGGTGTGATAGAAAGGTTCCAATTTAAACTTAAGGGAAAATTTTATAAGATGGTGGTAAGACTTGCAATGACTTATAAAGTAATGCGGCCAAAAAAAGAAAAGCATAAGACTAAGTTTAAGTGTTACAGATGAGGATGCTCGTGTGGATGAGTGGCTTTACTCTAGAGATAAAATGCTAAATGAGTATATTCTCGAAAATATTGAGAAATTCCAAAGGACAAATAAGATTAGAGAGAGTTAGAGTTTGGCCACATAAAGCCGACCGCCTAATGATCCCGCTTGAGAGTAAATGCATTAGATTTACCTTATGTTAAGAAGTAGACCTAAAAAAGAGTTGGTTAAGATGTATAAAAAATGACCTAAATATACCGGAATTAAATGAAAATTTAACACAAATAATGGAGACGAAGATTCATATACCACTTACTTGGGATAAAGGCTTGTTGTTGTTGATTTAATGATCAAAATAAATGGTGGAATCAAAAGGGGGTTAATGGTAGCTCCCCCCACTAAAAAATAAAAGTTGGTGATGAGCCCTCTTATGTTATATATAATATGCAAATTTTGCTAATAAATACTATTCTAGGATATAAAAGATGGAAGCCTACCCCCCTCACCCTTATCAATTTAAATCATGTTTTGGCACTAAAAATCTCATACAATTACAACATAATTTTCTAATATTAATTAGGTTATAGTTAATTAAAATTTTAACTTATGTTGTATACTTAATATATAGAAAAGCTAAGATCCATCCTTTTTTAAGCTATCTGAAGAATCATTTTAAGAAAACCTTCTTTGATTGTATGAACTATTATGAGCCGTTCAAAAATAGTAAAAGTAGAGAGTAGAAAGCTATACCAAACGGAATCAAAGTGATGAAAGGAGTGTTCTGATCCTGCTTTAAATGGAACGTGGTTGGTGTTATCTCTGATACTCTCCAACTAGGGTATCTTTTATTCGAAGGGATGCACTTCCAATAAGATCTAAAGAGTGAAGAAGGCAAAACTTAACCCTTTTTTGCTATTTAAGAATAAAAATATCGATATCGAGATGAGTGTAGATTGGTAACATTACAACTTCACATAAGTTCAAAGTGGATACCTAAAGGAAGAGGATGAGCCAAAGGAGATACTTGCAATAGTTGACCTTCAATAGTGAGATATGATGTTGTAACCAGGTGTAAGGTCTACACCATCTGACCAAATCACTTCCTTGCCTAACACAGACCGTCTATTGTGGCATGCTATAGTTAATGTTATTCTTGTGAGGGTGGTTTGCCCTTTTTGCATAACATATCCTTCACCACTAACAATAAGAGTCCTTTTTCATGAGGACCATAAATCCATGCTCATCACATCAAAGAACATTGAAACTAGCATAAGCTCATAAGTGAAAAACGTATGATTTCTTAAGACTATCATTGCATAAATATTGAGACCAAGTAGAATAACAGAAAGGGGAAGTAGATATTCTAAAGAAATAGTGGGAGGATTGAATAGACCGACTAAGGAGAGAATTAGATCAAACAAACTAGAAGCTATCTAAGATGGTTACAAGAGGTTGAGCATGTTGGGTACCTACTCAAACAAGTATAGTTCATGGCTTGTTCTAAAGCATGTCTATTTATAGACTCTAGTGAAAATAGTTGGTTCATCCCTTCTCTTAATCATCAAGTTATCCACCGTAATAGAAACAATTATGATTACATTGCCATGACCCTACAACCAAATGTAGTTGTAATAGCCAAGCAAAATCCACAACCATTGTCATTTAGTTCAATGTAATGACAATCAAATATTATGGACACATAAAGATAGACAAAGTGTGCAATAACCATCGACTATAACAAATAGTAGTAGTCCTCTACAATCAGCTAATGTTAACGATTAAGTGCCATAGTTTAGGTCAATAGATTCATTTAATGTTTGAAATAATGTAAATTTTTTTAACCCAAATAAGTTCATCCCTGTCATATGTATAAGATAGAGTGTTCAATAAGGGTAACAACAATAAATAAATTAAATAAATTTTGAATAAATTCCTATAATAACCTAACCCCAATATCACCATCATTTACTTCTCCAAACTTTTTAACAACGAAAACAATGAACTGTGAATCAATGGAAACCTAAACCAAATAATCCGAGATCACTGCCTGAAATAATGACTTGAAGCACGCTTCGTCTTTGAACATACCTCCGAGCTTGTACATCCTTCTGGCTGTACAGAATGCGAGTCACGGCAGGAGCTGGAGCATCAGAGAAGGACGATAACTCTTCAATCTGTATTTTTAAAATAGATACATCATAATGGCGGCATGAAACCCTAACAGGAAGCTAAAACAGATTAATCAATTGAACGAAGGCTTATAAGTCGCCCTCTTCAATCTGCATTAACAACACGAATCAAGGTAAACCAGCAAAAGAAACTAAAAGAAGCACTAAAAATATCACAGGAAACCAAAGAAAATCCCCAAAAGAATCACATAGCAGATTGAAGAAAGCTTGGCAATCCTCCTTTCTTTTCCTACCTGCCTCAGCAAACCCTGTTTGTCAACCGACAGAGAGGATGGGGAAATAGACTGGTGGGAGGGCGGTGAATTAACGGAATACCCAGAAAACTCTTCCATGGTCTTCCTTGCTTGCTCCTCATAGCTAGCATCGGAGAGAGATGCTACCAAGAAGGCTAAGTACAGGAGTGCGAATAGCTGCGATGAATTCGTTTCCATCTTCGCGGCCACAGCAGAGAAGTCACGGAGAATTCATACGGTGAGAACTGTGAACGGATTCCGAAGAGGTCGTAAAGGCGGGCTCATGATGGGTCTCCAGACATCGCACGGCTGTAAAAAGCGGCATGTTCGTGTGGTACTAGCGGGCAGATTTTATTTTTATTAATTTAATTTATTTTATTTTATTTTATTAGTGTAGGATTTATGCTGAAAGAGAAGAATATTTTTTAAGCTATGAATATAGGTCTAGGGCTGTCGTGCTCACAAACGTTTGTTGCTCGTAGACTCAGATTGCTAAAGTAAACGGCCAACACCTAACAAATATTCGCCGATGATTATAAATTAACACCAACAATCCTTTGTTCGATCGTGTTCTACCGATGCTGAATAAATAAAAAAATTTATATTAAATTTTATATTTATGTCATTAAATATTTTAAAATTGATATTTAATTTAATTATAAAATTAGTTAAAAATTTTTTAAATAAAATAAGCTAAAATATATTAGTAATTATTATTATAGGTTTTTTATAATTATGCATTTATGCTTATCTGTTTATTATTTAGATTTTAGGTGGTATTAGTTAATCCCGTAGAATTTATATTAACTACTGATTTAAAAGGACAACGACGAGGAGACGAGCGAAATGGACCGAGATATCCGATATTGCCCTAATCCCTTTCTCTCGACTGCTCAGATTGACCGCAGCCTCTCGACTCTCGCTCTCGCTCTCGACTTTTCTCGCCTAATCTCGTAGTCTCGACTGTTCGTGATTTCGATCGCAGCCTCTCGACTCTCTCGCTCGCCTCTCGACTTTTCTCGCCTCTAATCTCAAGTCCCTCGACTCTCTCGCCTCGTGTTTTGTGCCGAATTTCTACTCTTAGCAAGAGTCTTACTACTTACTAGTTGTGAGTTTTATGAGCAAATTGCAATGGTAATATCTGTATCAAAATAACCTCTCCGATGCGATCTGGATTTCTAGGGTTTGCACCGACCATTATTTTCTTGTTTTTATGAGGCTTCTACTTGGGTTATGCCATGTATGATATTCTAAATCTTATGCTATGCTTGTTGTGGATGATCTTATTCTTTTGGTTATCTTTGTTGCAAGTGTTTACTCGGTTTGACAAGTCGCCATTATTCTCATTGCCTCTATTTGGGAGCTATATATTGATGTCTGTTGATTTCATTTTCTTTTACTCTTCTCCGTTATTCTGAGCTATATATTACACATTTGCACTTCTCATTCTAAATTGTTCTGTCCTACCATTACTCATTTGCTTTGTCTGCTCGCCATGACTCCTCGTTATTTTGGAAATATATGTAACATGTTGCGCCTGTTTTCAGTTAAGATCCGGCCGTTGGCATGGATAGTTTGATACTATTTATTCTCTTATCTCAAACTAAGTATGTTTGTGCCGCTTTATTTTGTTTTGGGAGATTTTTTTTTTTACGTTGGAAATTGGTAAATTTAAGTCGAGATTTGAAATATTACATGCTCTTGTTCTTGGGCAAGAATGCCGCATATACCATTCAATGATAAGTTTGATACTATTTATTTTTCAGTTCATGGCATGGATAGTTTGATACTATTTATTTTGGTACCATTGCATTGTTATCTCTGGTATGGATACTATTTATTTCGCTCGACCATTATTTTGTTTAGTCGGCATCAATGTCATGGATACTATTTATTGAGATTTGGTGGTGAATGGTGATAGTAGATTAGCTTAATTATGCATAGCTTGGAGTTGCAATTTTTTTGAGCTTATTAAATGAGAAGAGTAACAAAGATATTGAATATGAAGTTTACTATGGAGAGGAGAGTGTATGCAGTGGTCCTAAGTACTAACTCATATTTTCTTTTTTATTTAGTGTACAATCATGTCAATGTGGATCATTCTCACCGCATCATGTGGTAATGATTTAGTTGTAGGTAATGATATACCAAGTACTTCACAACAAGTTGAATCGAGGAGAATGCATTTGAGACTACTAGTCGATGTCAACCCTAAGAGGTAGAAGAGAGTATCTTCAGTGGGAGTATTTTGTAAAACCACTTCAGATAAGAGTATACCCTCTTTACATGCATATATTGTCAAGAAAATTTCATAAATCAAACCGCACAACTTCACAACTTTGCCATGTGAAGGAATGTGAAAAATCAAGGCCAAGAATAAGGGGATTATTTATGAGCGAAGTGATTCTTTTGATGTTCTTGAGTGGTGGAAGATGAATACTCTCAAGTATCCTATTTTGTCCAAGATGGCTGGATGTTTTAACATCACCACCGCTGCATCCAATGCATTTAGTGGTTTGAGAGTTGACGATTATGGAGCTCTTTATCACCAAAAAACAAATAATGCACTTGATGTACATTAGTTGGATTAGAGGCACTCAAACATTAAAGATCCTTTGGTACTTTTCCAACTTAATTTAGTTTATTTGATAAATTTCATTCTATAATGTTATTATCCAATTTTTTTCAGAAGAGTTAATGGAGGAGGAGAACCTTTATGTTAAACTACCGGAAAATATTTAGCTTTGGAGAAAGATACAACCATATCAAGCGCTTCAAAGATATAACTTATGTTGTTTCATTATGTCGGTTGTAATACTTATTTTGATGATTAACGTTGTAATACTTATCTTTGTACCGTATTTTGTTGCTTGTGATTAGTGGTTTGTTAAGGTTGGATGATTACGCCACTATATTGTTTCCTATTTGCTTCGCTTTTTTTTTTTTCTTTTATGGCTTGGGTGGCCACCTTAGTTTTGGTTATTGGTAATTTTTCGATGGGATTTAATTTAGTGTTGGTTGATTAATCGCATGCTTTAAATTTTCTGAGAATATTGGATGCTACACATTCCAACTTACTTAATTTGTTTCGTTGCTGGAAGAACTAAGAGTCTAACCTGTTTCTTAAAACTGCTCAGATGTTGATGGTTTAAGAATTTATGGTTGATAGGTGATCCGGATGGATTCATGAGGAACGGATTAAGTGGAAGATTGTTGTAGAACTCTACGTTCTACGCGACTTTGTTTTTTAAACATGATTTAACTTACTAAAGTGAAATAAAATTGTGATCTTTTGAAGTTCGGTCTTTGATTATGAAAAAACTCGCTTTGTTAACTCTCATATATGCAAGTAATTTTTTTACTCAAAATTATCTAAGCTTTGTTAATTTTAGCTTCTTTATCGTCGATATTTGTGTTCCTTGTATTTTCGAACCGAGTTTGGTTTCAAATCTCAAAGATGATGTGCTACAAAGCGTGTGTTTCATTTCGATATACTTTTAATGAATATCAAAGAAAATACTTTATCTTACATTTTGAATCATTTTAAGATGTTTGTTCCTCACATATGTCGATTTTGTTCTTTGCATCCTTGGGCTATGGTAAGATCTTTGATGCTAACTACATAACAGATGTTACTATTAATGTAATATCACTTGTGATTACACAAGCTATGGTAAGATCTTTGATGCTACACTTGGTCAATTTCAGATGCTATTAATTGTGTGTAATATCACTTGATATTATACATTAATGGGCTATGGTAAGATCTTTTGATACACTTGGTCAATTTAACGATTTACATTATTAATGTGTAATATCACTTGTGATATTACACATTAATTATGATGAAAAACTATAAATAGATGTATGAGATGCAACTTAGCTTGATATTTGTGTATGTATTTTTAAATATTTATTTTAATGTTTTGAGATTACATTTTGTCAATTTTATGTCTATCATTTGGAACGATGCTACATTTATTTTCATTTTTTTACGATCCTAATCTTATTAATATTAATCTTTCATTTTATCATCTTTTGTGATTTTATTGTCATTTTTTTGTGATTTTATTTTGTCAATTTGGAACAAATGCTACACTTATTTTCACTTTTTTTTTATCCTAGCCTTATTAATATTAATCTTTCATTTTATCTTTTTTTAATGTCTAATACAAACATTAAGTTATCGTATCAACGATTATTTATTTTAGTTTTGAGCCCACGATAATATTTATTTTATAATTTTTTGCTAGTTTTGTTAACATAAAGTCAGTCTGATTTGAAAGATTCAAGATTTGGATTTTGAAGATGGAAAGAAGAAGACTATAAAACTTTGACATCAAGCAAATGATTTGATTAGAAATTGATATTTGGAAATTGTAAATTTTGTATTTTATTAGCTTTTATTTTTTGAAATTGTAAGTCAGTATATGATCATATAAAATTTTAAATGAATTTATTTTAGCTTAATTATGTATAGCCTGAGTTACAATTTTTTTGAGCTTATTAAGAAGAGTATATGTATGTGCCTATGGTCCATTGGTCCTAAATACTAACTCATATTTTCTTTTTTAAGTTGTGTTCAATTTTGTGTAAAACATGATTTTTTTTGTATAACAAAGCTTTTTTAGGCTAAAAAAAAAATAATAATTATGTTGTATATAATTGTATATTTTTAGCTTTAATTTTGTCACTAGTATTTCAGTTTTCATCAGCATAAGATTTTAATAATTATTTTTTAATTTAAAATAAAAAATAAAAATTATAAAAATATAAAATCGAAGCTAATTTCGGAACAGAGCTTAAAACTAACACGAATATTTTTCGAGTAACACGAACAGACTATAAACAG
This sequence comes from Cymbidium sinense, assembly GCA_021442155.1. Lineage (NCBI taxonomy): Eukaryota > Viridiplantae > Streptophyta > Magnoliopsida > Asparagales > Orchidaceae > Cymbidium > Cymbidium sinense. The sequence goes on from CM038222.1 coordinate 66,114,660, forward strand.
CTATTTCAACACGAGCCATTTTAAAAAAATAATAATAAACGAATCTAACAATTCTCGCTCGAAGTTCGTTCGCTTACACCTATAGGTCACATATTTTATAATTTATTATTTATTATAAAAAAATCAAATTTATAATTTTATTATTAAAAAAGTACAATAATAAATAATATATAAAGAATTTATATACATATCACATAATTTTTATATATTTACATATCTAATATCTAAACTTTAATTTTTATATATATAATATTTTAATCTTCAATATCACATTAAAAATATCACTTCATTTATATTAAAAAAGTAAAATGCAGCTAAGTAAATATCTAATTATAGTTAAATATGTAAATACATAAGAATTGTGTGATAGGTATGTAAATCTCCCTAATATATATATATATATATAATATTCAAAAATTTTAATTATATAAAATTATTATCATCTTAAATTAATAATTAAATTTTAACTTAAATACTAAATTCATAATAAAATTGCAATCATAATTTTTATATTTTAATATCTTTATAATAATTTCCAGCATGATGCAAACAAAAAAATTTATGAGCATTTACATACCTAGTACATAATTCTTATATATTTACAAATAATACTAAAATTTTAAAATTTGTATATATTACATTCAAATTCTTAATATTATACCAAAAATAACAAATTTAAAAAATTTTAAAAATAAAATGCACCCTTTTAGTATAGTAAAGATGCTATATTTGTAAATATTAAATTTTAGATATTAGTTATATAAATGCATAAGGTTTATGTATTGCGTAAGTAAATTTTTCAAAAATTCTATTTCAAATATATATATATATATATATATATATATAAATGTTAGTTTTATAAATAGATAAACTTATAATGTATTGTATGTAAAGGGAACATAAATTATATTAGAATGTAAAATTATGAAAAAACACTTGTAAGGAAAGAAAAAAAAAAAAGGCTAAGAGGCTCTTTGGTATTTCTAATGTTTGGTTGGAAGTGAAACATAAATAATGTAATATTTAGAGATATTTTGATTAATTTAATTAGTGTATTTTGAGGTGCAATTTGAATTCTCTCAAATTGAGTGACTTTGCAATACATTGAACTCATGTGGAGCTTCATTCATGCTTGCATTTCACAAATCACTTTTTGAACTTATGTGAAGCTTTATAAAGCCACTAACATCAATCATTGCAACACTACTTTTGTCAAATCGTGTGATGTAGGGTGCAGTGAGTCGAGTCACTCGAGCCACATCGACAGCTCGACTCAGACTGCAATTGGCTTGGGCTCGAGCTCGACTCGAGCTTAGGTAGCAAGCTCGAACTTGGCTCGTGAACAGTAAATCAAGGTCGAGCTTGACTCATTTTTCCGAGCTCGATTAAAAAACTAGAGCTTGACTCGTATGTAGGCTTGATTAGAGCTCAATTAGAATAGATTCAATTTAATGGCAATGTATATTTAAAATATTTTAAGACTAAAATAAATAAATAAAATTATTGAATTAATTGGAGATATTATATTACAACGATATCCAAATTCAGCTCAATTAAAGAGCAATAAACAAATTACAAAAAACTAAACCAAAATATTTAATGCTCAAAGAGCTACAAGATACCTAAAGAGCTAAACCCCCAATCCCCCATCTATGTATAAAAAGAAAAATAGAAAATAAAAATAAAATTAGCACCATCTCTTGATCCCTTTGAGAAAAGCAAAAGCCACAACAACAGCACTTAATCCACCTGAGGAAATATCACTCCAGCTGCAGTGCTTCAACCACCTAAATATGATTTCTACAAGATACTAAAGAGAAAATAATCATAGGTAAATAGAATAAAGATAAAGAACAAATATAAGAGATAGAGTAAGAGAAAGGCTCAAGCTCAAGCTCAATCAAATCATCTCAAGGAGCAACAATATATGTGAGCATCTAAACTTCATAAAGAAGGGTTACAATCACATATAATGCCCAAAGAGAAGAAAATGAAAAACATCATAGCCATCACAACTAGCTGTTGACCTCACTTTTGGAGTGAGTTTTCAACCTCCTCTTCTTAGACTTAGAACACTTAACCTAAACCTAAAGACTTAGAAGAGTTAATCATAGGATTAGGCTATGTCTTAGGGATTTAAGGAGACTCACCTACTCTATAGCCTAAATCTGACCTATGCTCACCTTCTAAAGCCAAACCTCAAATTCAATTCAAACTCCAAATTGAAATTCCAAATTCAAAATCAAATTTTCAAAATTCACAATCAATCCCATGATCAAATCCAAGCTCAAAACCCTTCTTAAACCTTGTGGTTGAATCCCATGGCCTTATCCTTAGACAAATTCAAATCAATCTAAATTCAATTGATTTCCTCAAAGATCAATTTAATCCATCAATCATTTATCAAGTTCAAGTCAAACTCAATTCCAAATGATTGAAACCCAAAATCAAATTTGAACTCCCAAATCCTCCCTAAGCCATATGATCCACCCTCATAAGCTTAACAAAAATCTCCACCCAAATCAACCCAAAATAAATTATTTTCATCATAAATCAATTATATATCCATTTACATTCACAAATATAAATGAAATCTACTTTTCAATGATCAAAAAATAAATCGATTTCCTTTTAATCCCTTTTGGTCTACCTCCACGAGCTTAGTTAAATTCACTTTCAAATCACTTCAAACTCAAGTGATTTTCTCATAAGATATTTATATTTTCATTCATATTCAAATAGCCAAAACCAAATCTAAAATCAAATCAAAACCCAATTCAGGCCCTTTAAGCCATTTCCTTGAACTTGGAAAAAACTCACCTAAATCAAGCCAAAATCAATATATTTTCTCTGAATCAATCATTCCTTCAATTATCTATCCAAATATAAATAAAATCTATAATCATCAAGCCAAATTGAAATCAACTCAAGTCAAGCCCAACTTAGCCATTTTGACTTGAAAATTTCAAATGAACCAAAACCCAAATTGATTGCAACCAATAGCTCAAGTTCATTTTAAATTTATTATTGAACTTGACCAAAGTCATAATTGAGCTCAATTTGATCAATTTGTCAACCTAACCCAACTTAGCCCAAATTGATCTAAATGATCAAATTGGCCAAAATCCAAATTAAATCTAAATTGATTCAAACCAAAGCCTACAATCATTTTCAATTAACCAATTGAACTTGAACCAACACCCAACCCTAGCCAATTTGGGCTATTTGGTCAAATTGATCAACTTGATATATTTGACCTATATGAATCCAAAAGAGCCAATATCAAATCCAAAGCAAATTGAACCAAACCAATGACACCAATACACTCCAAATGGTCATGTGAAATTGACGCAATCCTTGGATTGACCAAATTTGATCAATTGGTCAACTTAACCCAACCTAACCCAATTTGACCTAAATAAATCAAATTAAGTAAAATCAAAATGAACTCCAAATCACTTAAAATTTAGGCTAACCCACTTTTGACTCATCTCAAATATGCCCAAATCAAATTCATTATCAAATGACCAAGATACCTTTGGGCTAAGGGCATCACATGAGGCAAATCACTTGGGGTAATGGTCATTTCTCTTTCTTGGCCACTTGACACCCATCCATTGGTCTACTTAGGCACCAAAGACACTGGTTAACTTGACCCAAGGGTGGTTGGGTCAGTCATGACTCATGGTAAGGTGAAATCACCTCCTCATTTCTATTGAAATATTTGGAAAGTCATATGACACCCACTACTCCCATGGTAGCCACTCTCACACCCTCCTCCACTCAACTGAAGCCACCTAAGATGATTTCCTACCCAAATTGAGCTCCCCATTGCAGCCATTGGATCAAAATGGCCAAACAGCCCAAGCCATCATATCCAAGGAATGAGGGGGTATACCCCCCTCATTCTCACTCAAATCATTACATTGACACTCCTCACAACCCTAGCCGCCAGAGACACGCATCATAGAGCAATTTCTAAGGTTTCTAGAGCTCCCTAACTCTTCCTCTCTCGATTTTATGGAAAATCAAACATAGGGGAGCCCCAATCTAATTGTCATTTGCTCAAACCTCCATCAAAGTGCAATTAATTTTCACACACCAGCCTTGGAGCTAGGCTAGCAAGAATGAATCATCCCTTAAGCTTCCCGACGACCGAAGGGTGGAGTTTGATCAAGCCAACCACTTTCATTCTGTGTCATGGCCTTCCGAGCAATCTACCTTAATTCAAATCTTGTGATGCTCAATAAAGCTTCATTTCTACTAAAAGAAGCTTCCTCAATCGTTAGAATCATCATAAGCTCTGGTAAGGTATGCCATTGAAATCGATCACTAACTTAAAATAATTTGGTCCTTTGTGAAAAAAAGTTGTATGTCCAGAAATTTCCACTATTGGATCTCTTTATTTTGCTTCCCTGATGGTGTGGGATCAATTTGATCTCTATTCGAGCTCGGGTAAGCTTAGATCGAGGGACAAATGATAGACGGTCTCCGTCTCTCACCGCTTAGGAGGAGAAAGATCACAGACCATCCATTTAGTGTGATCTGAATGGACGGTCTTGATCAAATCATGAGCCGTCGGACGGCTCGTTCTCATGAAAAAGTACATCCCGTCACCGGCTGACTCAGCTTTAGGATGTGACAACTTAAATAACCAATCCACGATGCCATGTGAAAGAGCGCCGTGTCAGCATGCCACGTAGTGCTGATGGGATTAAGGTTAGTTAAGGCTGATCAAATGCATTTTAATGATTGAAACTTCATAAATTTATAACTAATTATAGAAAAAATCCAAAAAATTCAAATAAATGCTCATTTTAAAGATATTTCAGAAGAGAATTTAATAAAATATTCTTAATTGATTTTTAACAGTAATTAAGGCTTAATTTGAGTTTAATTAAAAATTTAACTAGCTTAATTACTCTCTAATTAGCCAAGTAATTAATTCTAAACTTTTTGAGATTGATTAATGAGATGACCTCTACCTTCCATAATTTTCTTGGGATTTATTGCTTGGTTAATTAGGAAAATTAGGTATCTTAGTCTTAATTACTTTTTTGATTAATTAGGTGGTTAATTAAAATTTTAAATAGTAAGAAAATTATTAATTAAGCTTGTTAATCATGTGGAATAATGAACATGTGAATGAAATCTATTCTCTAAGTTCATTTCACTTGGAAATTAATGGGATTAATTAATGGTTTAATTTATTAATTAAATGACTTAATTAATTAAATTAGAATCATAATCATTCTAGATCTCATCTATCTAAGTTTCTTGGGTAGACTCTTAGGTGTTTAATAACCTAAAAAAATCTTAAGGAAATTATGGTTAGTTCACATATGTGAGAAAATCATAAGTATACTTAATTGAGTTTCTTAAGCTTAATTAATCATTAATTGTGAGCCAATTATATTATGCCCTTTTATTTTTTTAGAAGTATTGCTAATTTAATTTTCAAATATATTTGTATATCATGTTGCCTTATAATTATTTAGTTAATTATCTTAAGGGGTCATAGGTAAGGGTTAATTAATTGATTTAATCCATTTCATAACTTAATTAACTCATAAAATAAACTTAATTTCTTTTCATTAAACCAAGTTAATTTACAAACATGGGAAAGGGTTAAGATCAGCAAACTTCCCCTCATTTCTTTAAATCAATTTGAAATATAAACTTAAAATGATGATTAAAAGGCATTGGCTTTCTTTAAATGCTTCTATTTGAGATTATTGTCCTTATGAATTAGTTTGATTGAATGAAATATGTGTTTTATGTCTATTGTGTTTATTTTTGGTTTTGTGATGTGTGTGTATGTCAAGTGTGTGTATATGGGGGGACACCATGCAGATCTGAGGGTGTATTTATTGAGATGATCGGATACGATATCAAGGAATAGTGCACCATCTCGAAAGATAGAAATCACTATCCTACGATGGACCTAGTCACCTAATAAAGACTCCTAAGGCATGATGGGTCTTTGAATGTACCAGAGATTTTCCCTACTTTACTTGGATGAATAAAGTAAAATTTATTTAAATCGAGTTCTAAATTTTCTATAGAGGCAAGCCCCCATAGTTGATTACATCCTAAGGAAGGTGAATTCCTCAGAAATACTCTCAATTAAAGTATGTAATTATTGTCTCCAAAGAATTCAAAGATAGGACTGTCAATAAATTGGCTATGTTTGGAAGATCAAATGGGATAGATCAAAATGATTTATTATCGAAGTTAAAAAGGAGATGTGCAGAGGATGCTCATGATACTAGGAAACCTTGTGAGCATCCCAAACTATTCTTTGGTTGGGCTTTATATGTTTAAAATTGAGAAAAATTATATATTTGAGTTAAAATTTTATTAGAAATCTAAGATTTATAATCTCATAATACAAGATTGTGGAAATACCTAAGAGGTGAAGATTTATGCTAATAGCCCTAAAGAAAACAATAATCTCAGATCCTAAATCTATGGAGCTTTAGTGATGGCCAAATCATGACCTAAATCTAAGCGAAGATGGGTGTATTATTTACCTCCGCAAGAGAGGGTAAACCACTCGATTGCTGGACTTATAACTGCTTAGAGTGGCAGCCAGCTAACTCCTACGATTTAAACCATGTGGTCAAGTCATATGTTTTGTAAGATGGTTAGGATGTTATTATTTAGAAAGAAACTAAAGTTCTTAAACCCACTCCCTAAGAGGCTAAAGTATGAGTAGTGTGAGTAATGACTTAGTCTAATACAAATCTTATTAAAATTTTATTTGATTTTGACTCTTTATTTTGATAGAGGCTATATGATTTTATATGCATAAATGCATGTTGAAATAAGTCAAGGGCCAAATCAAGAAAGAAGAGGGTGAAGCCCTGTTAGTAGGAGTTACTCTCACATGTCAAGCATTTCCCATATGTGCAAGAGCGGGAGCCCTCATTTTGTAAGAGTGGTAGAAGATGCATGCATGATATTAGACATATAATATTCAACTGAGGGGTTACTAAATCTTTTATTTATCTTGATTTAATGCCTAGGCTATATGTGAGGTTATGAGTTATTTTAGAAAATTTAGTTATGAGTTGTGATTGGAGTAAAAAGCTTATTTTTTCCTAAGAGCCAAAGCATATCTAGGCCACATATTAAATCATCATACATAAAAAACTAAAAAAATACATATCATTTTTATTGCACAATATAAATAAATTATCAAACAATTTATAAACTCAACATGAAAGAATAACAAACCGGCATGGTCGGGTACCGTCGTACAACCCAAAAAAGAAATGGGTTGTCGAGCTCTACCCTTATATAACCCGATATATGAAAGAATAATTATAAATTACAAAATGATAAGTGTTATTGGGGTTCTTCAAGTTTTCATGTTCCCTCTATTTCTTCATTTGATTTGCTCCATTTGATTTGGTAGGCTTCTAGACATCACATGGCACCCCAGGATCAAATCTTTTGGCTAACATTCATCCTTAACCCCCATTACACTTAACCAAATTCCTAATGCATAATTACATTAAAAGAATGAAAAAAATAAATTTAACTACACCTGTAAAACAAGTGTTAGCTAAACACACCATACAATTTAAGCAGTTATATTATAAAATTTGGACTTAGCACCTTGCACATGGATAACCAAGTCCACTTGTCCTAATGTAGATTATGCTTAGGGGTTAAGCAACCTGCAAAAGAGAGCATTTATATTTATTTTAAGCACCCCTTAAGCATAATCTCTTACATAAAATATGATTAGGCTAATCACGACCTAATATCCAGTCTACGAGACATACACCCTAACATCCAGTCTACAAAAGTACATCACAAAATAAACATACATCAAACTATACACCCCCTAACATAAAGCTAGAAGTTGTGACTTAATCTAATGTGTATGTTATGGTTTAAGTGGTAAGTCCTAATTAGGCTTTAGAGTTAAGATTTTCTAAGTATGAAGGATATTAAATTATAAAAAGGTGGTTTCACTTTAAATGGTTTAATTAATTTATAAATTTTACTTAATATTTTCTTTTGTTTTATTTGACCTACATTTAACAATTAAGTGTTATGAAGAGAAAGAAAGAAATGATCACTCTCTTTTATCCCTACCTTAAGTCACATCTAAAGTAAATTAATTAATCAATTCTCTTTAGTGAATGACTTATTACATGTTTTAATTAATCCTAAGTTTAGGTTGGCTTTAAATAAATTCATTCAATAAGAAATACATATTAAGATTAGTTGGAATGAATTACTATCACATAACACATATTTGTTCAATTCTTTCTATCATGTATATCATGCATATGATTAAATCCTAAGCATAGTTATACATGCAATTTATATATTAGCACACTTAAATGATGAATATGAGTAAACATATTTGGAATTAATATTTCATTTGATTGAATGATTTTGCCATATTAATTTAAAGCTCTATCTAAATTCTTATGCAAAAGCATAAGGAAAGAACCTTAAATCATATGGCAAATCAACTCAATCAATTAAACAAGCTATGAATGCATGTATTTTTAATAGAAAAAAGGGATTTTTATTCATTATCTAAGTACACATTCACATGTATAAATATTTTAAGCAAGTATGTTGCCATTGTTCTACACCAAGGGAACGAGGTAGGAACCTCCTTTGGGTTATTTAATGTCGTGCATCTCTGGAATGTCTAGAATAATATACCCACTAATATATATGGATGTATAAGCAAATATAGGAATAGAGAAAACCATATAAAAGTTGTATTTAATCTGTTTGATTTATTTATGTGAATGAATTAAAATTCTATCTAAATTCTAATGTCCAAATGCATAAGAATGAAATCAAGCAGGTACATCACCATTATTTTGCTTCTAGGGAACGAGGTAGGAACCTCCTTGGGATACTTAAAGCTGTGCATCCCTGGGATGTCCAAACTAATATACCCGCTAATATTCTTACTTATACAAATCAACACATAAATATAAGAAAGAAATTTTACTTCATACACTAGACTTATATTCACATGCATTTCCTATGTTTATATAACTAAAGTTACAATATATATGTATATCCATTCATTAATAAACTTTTGAAAATATATTTGAAATTTAATAGTGATACTAGCCACACATATTTTCAATTAAGCCAACACATATAAATTAACATAAAGAAATTATTTTTTTATTTGATTAACTTGAAAGAAGTGAATGCACCGATAAAAGTGGCATACAACATCTAACATGAAGGGAAGGAAATAAAACAACACAAGCATGTGATTTCATTCAATCTAACTAAGTCCTAAGGGCAATCATATTAAACAAACTCATTTAAGATGAACCAAAATTTCTTCAAAGCCATTTTTGATCTTTATGTTTAATTTGATTTAGGAAATATAAAAGAGGTTTGCTAATCCTAATCCTATCTCTCATGTGTGAGTTAATTTGGTTTAATGAAGAGTAATTAGATTGATTTTGTGTCTTAATTAGGTTGAGGTATGAATTAAGTTCATTAATTAACCCTTATCTACATCACCTTAAGCTAATTAACTAAATAATGATGAGCCAATATGAGATGCAACCACATGAAAAGTAAATGGCAAAGCTCCTAAGAAATGAAAGGGGCCTAATGCAATTGGCTCATAATTAATAGTTAATTAAGCTTAAGGAATTCACTTAATTATTTTTATAGTTTTTTCACACATGTGAGCTAACCATAATTTTTTTAGCTTTCTCTTTAGGTTATTGAACACCTACAGAGCTACCCAAGGTTGATTAAACAAAGTTAAGTAGAATGAATGGATTTTAAATTAATTTAATTAAGCTCTTGATTGATTGATTAAATTCTTTGATTATGTTTTAATTAGAATGGTGAAACTAACTTAGGGAAAGCAATCAAGGAAGAGGCCTCAATCCTAACCCCTAAATCATTTCAAACACTAAATTAGGCTCTGGAATAATTAGGTTCCTCTTTTTTTAATTGGTTAATTAAATGACTAATTAATTATTTAAGCTTTTTAATTAACTTGAAACAAATGAAAAGGCTTATTTAAATGGTTATAAAAACTAAACCCAAACCACTTCTCTAAGACTTCCCATTATTAACAGAGGATAATGAGCTTAATTAATTAATTAAACCACTGTTAACTTGCTTAATTTTCACTAATTAAGGTTGGAGAATAATTAAGGCTTAATCCATTGATTTCTCTAATAACTTATCCAATAAATTCCAAGAAAAATGGGAGAGGTAATCCCCCTAAACATTTCTATAAATTTTGAAATTAATTGAACAATTAATCAGAGAGTAATTAGACTAATTAAGTTTTTAATTATACCTTAATTAAGCATATAATTACTATTTTAAATTAATTAATCATAATTTTAAAGGATTCTTACTCAAAAATATCTTTAAAATGAGCCCTGATTTGTATTTTTTAAATTTTTCTAGGATTAGTTATGATTTTAGAAGGATTTAGCCTTAAAAATTAATTGAAACAACCTAATTAACCCTTAATCCCATCGGCGCCACGCGTGCTAACGCGGTGCATGATTTTCACATGGTAAGATAGGATTGTGTATTTAAGTTGTCACGTTAGGATGCTAACTCAGATTGGGGCTATTGACCTCACTTTTGGAGTAAGCTTTCAACTTCTTCATCTTAGACATAGGACTCCTCTTAGACATTAAGAGTTCCTTAGTCTTAAGAAACTTCTAGTGATTAGGTGAACACTTGACCTAACCCTAGACACTTAGAGTTATCCATAGAAATAGATCATGCCTAAGGGGTATTAGGAAAACTTACCTACCCTATAGCTTGAACTAAATCCTTATTTCCTTCTTTCAAGTCAAACTCCAAATCTAAATCAATCTCAAATTCAAATCAACTTCAAATTCAAATCAACTTCAAATTCAAATCATCTTAAATTCAAGTCAACTTCAAATTCATACCAACTTCAAATTCAAATCAACTTCAAATTCAAATCAACTTTTAAATTCAAATCAACTTCAATTCCAAATCAAACCTTAAATCAATTCTAATGGATTTTCTCAAATCATGAATCAATTCTAAATGATTGAAATCCATGATCAATTCCAAATCCAAAATCTTTCTTAAGCCCTTTGATTTCATCTTATGGACTTAGCTCAAATCAAATCAAAATCACTTCAAATTCAAAAGATTTTCTCATAACCAATTTATATTCTCATTTATATTTACAAGTATAAATGAAATATAAATTCAAATACCCAAAACCAAATTCAAAACTCAAATCCAAATCTAATCTAAATCCAACCTAAACTCTTTCAAGTCAAATCCTTTAACTAAATCAAATCAAATTCAAATCATTCCAAATTCAAAATATTTTCTCATAACTCATTTATATTCTCATTTATATTCATAAATATAAATGAAATATAAATTCAAAACTCAAATCCAAATCTAATCAAAATCCAACCTAAACTCTTTCAAATCAAAATCTTGAACTTAACCAAATCAAACTCAAATCAATCAAAACTTTTGGATTTTCTCTTCAAACAATCAATCCTTCAATCACAAATCAAATTCAATCAAAAACTTCAATCATTAAACAAAAACTAAATTCAAAACTCAAACCCAAATTAAACCCATGTTCATCCTTTGAACTTGAAATTGTCAAATGAATCAAAACCCATTTGACTCAAAATCACTTGTAATTGAATTTATATTTCAATCATAAGTCCATATATGAGTTCAACCAAACTTGAATCAAGCCTTGATCAAGCCAATTGACCCACTTAGTCTCACTTGACCCAAAGTGACCTAAAGCACTTTTTTGAGCCAAATTCTAATTCTACCCAAATTGGATTGAACTAAGCTCATCTAAGCCTCACATTGTGAGCAACAATCATCATAAGATGATCAATCACTCAAATTGGGCAAATCAAGTCAAACCTAACCTTTGACCAAGGGCTCGTTAGGGGTAGTAGCCAACTTGCGTCGTGGTGTAAAACGCAATGCACATCTATTTGTTTTCAGCTTATCTCCCACGACTTACGAATTCAGAAGCTACCGGTGAAGCTTCTGGGACTAAACCGCATGCGTGATTTTGATTCAATACTCTAAAATACCTCATAAAATTCAGTGCGGAGAGCTTCTTTGATTCAGTTGGTCGTGCTGCATCCTTCTTATTGCATGGGAATGAAGCCCCTCGAGTCATCTTCTCCACTTTCTCCCACCAACTTCTCTTCTCATTCAAAGTTTTATTTTCGTTTTTCCAATTTGTAATATAAGGAGGCGTTTACGTGAATTATATGATTGATTTTTTTCAAGCCTTATGTTTTAAGAACAGAAGCAGTCGGGGCTGCGTGGACCCATGATTTGTAGAAGCACACACAGATTGGCTATGTCTTGGGTGTCTTCTCCTTCAGTTCATCGGATGGACTCAAGATCTCAGCGACATCGTGGTGAGTCTCTACTTTATAATCTTTTGGTTTGTTCATTGATTGATAACATACTCGCCCAAAAATATCTACTTAATTTATCTGATTGCTTGGGAGTATACTACGATTAAGGTGGGAAAGGGGATTCTAGGGGGTTTGCTAATTCTTTTAGGTTTAGGATTCAGCTAGTTGTGCTCTGGTTTGGCATCTATTATTGTTTATTGTAAATCTCAACCTTAGTCTATCATCTAGGTATGGATCTATTTTATGTTTCAGAAAGCTAGATTCATCTAAAGAATATTTACTTGAATTATCCATTTTTTTCCCATATTTATTTTGTATAAAATAAAAGAAAAAGGCCTCTTTGGGAAGGTACTTTCTGCGTTGCTTCAAACTTGTGCTTTGATCCCAACTATTGGAAACTTTCCTCTCCGAATTTTTTAATTATGAAGTAGAAGAAAATGGTTAATTTGCTTAATCAATGGAAGTACAACGTCTAAAACCCTTGAGAAACCTAAGAGGAATATCCTTATGATATAACAAAACCAGTATTCTCGCAGTTATCATTGCTTCTTATATACACAACCTTGACCAGAGGTTTTTAGAAAAGAATCCAATCTGTTGATGGAATGAGATTAAACCTAATAATTTAGGGTGCTTTGTGCATGATGCCAGTTGGTGATGATCAGAGTTGGTTTTCAATGAATCCAAAAGTATGCGGAAAAAAAAAAAAATCAAATTTCTTTCCATATTAGGTATGCTCTATGTTATATATATTTAAATTGCTTTTGTGTGCTAATCTTTTCTTCATTGTTTTGTTTTGTCTATTCCTCTTAGATGCACCAAGTAATTAGAATAGAAATTATAACTTGGGTTGTTGCATCATGATAATCTATTATACACATGACGATATTCATTAAAAACCAATAAAGATAAAGGTATAGGTTGTGAATCTTGGATTCAAATTCTCAAACAATAAAGTTAATTTAAGAAATATTTGGATGAAAGCTTGTCTCAAGATGGGCACAATATAATAATGGCAATATCAAATACCTTGAAAACATTGGGTAAATTTACAACCAGAATATATCATGGATATATATAAATAAAACATATAGATTTGCTTGAATGTAGAAAATATTTTATGTTGAGCTTATTTGTTGGAGTAATTTTTTTATAAGCTAGAGCCATAAGTTTTAATTCTAGTTCCTTCAATTAGGTTATAGTCGAATCTCTTAAACATAAATGTTATACAATTCAAAAGTAAAAAAAAATGGAATAAGACAATCAAAGTATTGAAACAACTAATAATATTAATAAATAAAAATATAAGGTAAATGATAATGATTAATGTGTCATGTTCCATGGAAGGAAATGAGGCTAGAAATTTTCTTTTATCATGAAGGAAATGAGGCTAGACATTTACTTTTATCATGTGCCTTATCCCTTTTAACTTGGCACATATTGGACATTGTACCTAGCATGTATCAAACATTTACAATAATTATTGTTGGTGTATGTGCACATTTATATATATGATACATATGAGCTTTCGATACTTTGGACTCTAGGAATGGTACATTCTTCAAAGAAGATTCATCATAATGTTAATACTGAACGAACATATTTGTATATATTGATAGTTATGATTGTTTCAAGAGATTCAGTTGAATTTTGGCTATTTAACAAATTTGCTTGAAATTGTAGCACTCCCTTGACTTTGATATGCTTTTTTACTCTCGATTTCTAAACTTTCCTTTGATTTATAACTTGTACTATTTCAATATATCCATCAATTAGAATCAAGTTCAAACTATCCTGATGTAGATTTTACCAACATTATGAAACATTTATTTTTTTTAATTGTATATTTACCCTCTTTATTGTTTTTCCAGGGCTGAATAAGCCCAAAATCTTACTATTCTATTGGTCCAATTTTTGAAATCATTATATTCTCAAATGTTTATCAAGATATTTAAAAAAAATTGCCTTCCAAAATAATTTGATAATTGTAGTTTCTTGATTTATCTGCAAGATTGAATTCAAAGTAGCCTTATGTTTGATATCTCTCTTGTGATTTCAATGTTTTTCCTTTTTTTCTTTCTTTCTTTGACCTTAAAGTGAAGAGTCCTTCAACAACAACAACAACAACAACAAGCTTTTATCTGGCTACATGGGGTCGACCACATGAATCCTTCTTCATTTTGTTTAAAATTATTTAGCTTATATGCTCATAGGGGAATTTTAGTCATTTCTGTACAAACAACAGCAACACAGAAGTTTCTAAACTGAGTTTTCCAAACAGAATCATAGCTTCAAAGAATGAGCTCACACCTTTTCTTCTAGAAATTTCACCGCTATGAAAGCTACAGCCCCAAACAGGCCCCAAGTCAACACTTAGCCTAAATGAAATCTAAACTAGCCAAAATTCATCATAGGAAAAATTGATTGAAACCATTGATCAAAATCAATCCATGATCAATGATTGAACTTGGCAAAGTTATCATTTGAGCCAAACCTAGCCAAATTGGCCACTTAACCCAAGGTGACCCAAGTTGACCTAAAAAATCAAAATATGTCAAATATTGATATAAGCCAAATTGATTACAACCAATGGGTCAAATTTATTCTAAATCACTTATTAAACTTGACCAAAGCCTCAATTGGCTAACTAGACCCAACCTAGCCCAATTGACCATGAACCCAACTTGACCTAAAAGGTCAAATCAACTTGAAACTTAACCAAACCAAAATTGATTAATACTAAAGCTTGTAAAACATTTCAAATGATCAACCAAGCCTAAACCAGCCCATGACCTAACCCAATTGGGTCAAATGGGTCAAATTGGTCAACTTGACCCATTTGACCTAAGTGAACTCAAATTAACCAAAATCAAATTTAAATCAAATTGAACCAAACCAATAATACCAAATCACTCCAAATGATCATTTGAACTTGACCTAACCCATGGTTTGGCCCAATTTGACCAATTAGTCAACTTGACCCAAGTTGACCCATTTTGACCTTAATGGGTCAACTTGAGCCAAATCATATCAAATAAACTCAAATTCATTAAAAATTAGCACAACCTAATTTTCAATAATTTCAAATCTACCTAAATCAAAATCAAAGCCAAATGACCATTTTATCCTTGGGTTAAAGGGTAACCTATGGCCAAATTCACTTGAAATTTGGTCAAATCCATTTCATGGCCACTTGACATCCTCCTAGTGGACCATTTGGACACCAAATAAATGATTGTGTATTTTGTGATAGTAATTCACTTTAATTAATCTTAAAATGCCTTTCTTATTGAACATGTTTATTTAGAAAATCTAAACTTAGGATTAATTAAAACACATAATAAAATATTCACCAAAGAAAAATCACTAATGAATCTACCTTAGAAATTACTTAAGGTAGGGAGGAAAGAGAAGTTCTCTTCTCTTTTCCTCTCTTTACAACACTTAGTAATTAAGTGTAGGTTCATTCAAACCAAATCAAACAATAAAATAAAATTAACAAATCAACTAAATCACTTAAATGAAAGTACCTTCTAAGTTGAATCCTTCATATTTTGAAAACTCCAACCTTAAAGCCTAGCTAAGACACGCCACACAAGCGTTAAATAGCAAACACATTAAGCTAAGTCACCATTTCTAGCTCTATGTTAGGGGGATGCATGGTTTGATGCATGATTTTATTTAGTGATGTAATATTTTAGTCTGGATGTTAGGGTGTATGTGCGCAGACTAGTTGATAGGATGATTTTAGTTTAATCATTGTCTTCTGCAGGGGATTGTGCTTAAGGGCCTCTATAATAAAAATAATAAATGTTTTTACTGTGCAGGTTGCTTATACCCCTAAGCATAATCCAAATTAGGATAGGTGGACTTGGTTACCCATGTGTGCTAAGTCCAATTTATTCTTATAATTGCTTGGGATTATGTGGTATGTTTAGTTAATCTCTATTTTGTAGGTTTTAGTTAGATTTACTCTTTCCCTTTTTCCTATAGTTTTGCAATTAAGATTTGGAATGAATGTTATGGAGGATTAGGATGAACATTGATCATAAGACTATATCTTATGTACCATGTGAAGCCTTTGGAGCAACTACATCCCAACCAAATGAAGAAAGAAGAAAGAAAGAAAAGAAAGAAATGAAGAATAAAGAAATGAAGAATGAAGACCCCCATAATATGAATTCCTTTTTGATTGTAATTAATTCATTTGTAATCTGGGTTATATATTGGTAGAGCTCAACTACCTATTTCTTTTCGAGTTGTGCGGTGGTACTTGACCACAAAGCCTCTTATTCTTTTGCTAGCTTTATAAAATTGTTCGATGTTTATTTAGATTATGCATTAAGATGACATATTTTTCCTAGTTTCTTCCTTACTTTGATGAATGGCCTGGATGCGATTAGACACTTAGAAAAAAATAAATTTTATATCCAATTAATCAACTCAAAATTAAAAATTAATAACTCATAATCTCACTTAAAGCTTAGGTTATAAATCAAGATAAAAGATTTAACAACCCCTTAGCTAGATGTTGTATGTCTCACATCATGCATAAAAAGTATCTTACTTCACTCTTGCTTATGGAGGGCTTCCACCAATGCTTGAGAACTTGGCTTGACCTTTGAGAGCCATGGTAAAAACTCACCTCCTTCTTGCTGATTTTGGCCCATAACCAATTTATCATGCATTAGACATATGAATCCCATAGTTTGTGTCAAATGAATTGTCCAAAAATGAGAATAAAACATAATAAAAATTTGCATTATATTTAAGTCATTATTCATGCCCTACATGATCTAGTCTCTTAAGGAGTGTGTTTAAGGACTTAGTTTCTTTCTAAATAAATAACAATAGCTATCTTGCAAAAGTATATGATTTGCCTATATGTATTTAAAATTGTAGGAGAAGTTAGTTGGCAGCCACCACTAGGCGGTTGTAAGTCCAATAGTCGGGTGGTTTATCCTCTCTTATGGAGGCAAACTATACCCATTTTCACCTTAAATTTAGGTCATGCCTTGGCCCTCGCCAAAGCTCCCTAGATTTAAGTTCAAAGGTTGCTACTTTTCTTTGCAGGCTACAAGCATAAATCCTCACCTCTTATGCATTTTCACGATCTTGTGTTATGGAATTGTAAGCCCAAAATCTCTAATAAAAATTAAACTTAAATAATTAATTTTTTCAATTTTAAAAATATAAAGCCCAACCATAGGATAGTTTGAGATGTTTGCTAGGCTTCCTAGTATCATAAGAATCCCCTACTTATCTTCCTTTGATTTTGATAATAACTCCCTCCTCTTTATCAATCCCACTTGATCTTCTAAAAATAAACTAATTGATTGATAGTCCTATCTTTAAAATATTTGGAGACAATGATCATTTACCTTAATCGATAGTATTCTTATGAAATCTCATTCCTTAAAATATAATTAACTATGGGGGATTGCCTCCATAGGGAACTTAACGAACACGATTTAAAATAAAGCCTACTTTACTTTTTTATGTAAAGTAGGGGAAGAATCTCTAGTACATTCAAATATCCATAGTCCTTAGGAGTCCTCATTAGGTGATTAGGTCCATTGTAGGATGGTGACTTCTGTCTCTCGAGATAGCACATCATTCTTCAATGTCATACCCGATCACCCTAATGAGAATATCTACGAATCTACGTGATGTCCAAATAGTGTTATTTATGTCTTCATTTATTTTTATCAAGATAGATGAAGATAAAAATAAAATTCACCATAGCGGTGGATGCACTTTCCTGTGAATCGTCGATCTATGATCAGACGACCACGATTAGATCCCAAGATTTAGAGAGAAATAAAGATAGATCAAGCATGATTTGATCACGATCATCTGTTCTGATCACATGAAATGGATGACCCGTGATCTATCTCCTCTCGATGAGAGATAGAGATCATCCATCATTCATCACTCGATCTGAGCTCACCCAAGCTCGAATGGAGATCAAATTGATTCCACACCTTCGGGGAGGAAAAATAAGAAAATCCAATGGTGGAAATCTCCCGAAATGGAACTTTCCTTCACAAAAGACCAAGCTATTTTCATACAAGGATCGGTTTTAATGGCATACCTCATTGGAGCTTGTGCCCGGTGATTCTAACGATTGAAGAAGCTTTGTTTTGTAGAAACAAAGTCCCGTTGAGCTGCACGAGCTTTAATTTGAGGTGGATTGCTCGGTCAACCAAACACCTCCTATTTGACGATTGATCTTGGTCAAACTCCTATCTCTAATGGCTTGAAGCTTGGGAAAAGATTCATTTAGCTTTGATTATATATGGTGAAGGTGTGGGTAAAAAGAATTGAGGTTTGATTGAATAGAGAGGGAGTATTGATCGAAAGAAGGCTGCCCTATTTCAATTTCACACTCAAAGAAGAAATCTGATCGAGGGAGGCTTTGAGAATGCTTGGAAAAGTTGTGAGGGGTTTCAAAATGGCTTAAGGAAACTCTTATAATGCCAATTATGTCAATTCACACTCGAATTAGGGGAGTATACCCTGAAATCATGCGTGAAGGATGGACGGGATGGGTTGGCTTGGTTCGGCTGGTGCCACCGTTAGGGCACCGGAGAGGTCATGTCCAACTCCATATGGCTCAACTTGAGTGAAGGGAGCTGCGGGAGGCTGCCCAAGGGCTAGTGTGCAAAGACTCTTTAGTTGAATCCATGGGTTTTCATTTTTGGCTTGAATGAGGAAGAGTTGAACTGCCATTGCTCCTTGGCTGACCTAGGGAGTTAGGTGAGCTTGGTCGGTCAGGTGGAGCCTCACTTGAGTGCTTGGGGCTATCATGGTGATGGGGGAGTCAACTTTACTTGTTAATGTGAAGATCCAATGGAAAGAAGGTTTGTTCAATGACTCATTGCCTGGGTGGGGCTCACTATGGATTTGGGCTAGTTTGGGAATGAGTTAGGAATGGTTTGGGTCGGGTTAGGCCAAGTCCTAGGGTCTCATAGGTTGATTTTGGGTGATTTTGCTTCATATGTTCAAAATAGGCTCACTTGGGCTAGGTCGGGTTGGGTTGCCTTTGGTCAAATTGGGTCAAACCAAGACTTGGGTTAGGTTTAAATGATGATTTAAAGAGTTTTGGTTCAAGTGGGTTTGATTAATTTGGCTTAGGTTTGATTTTGACTCATTTGGATTTAAATATGTCAAATGGGCTAAGTTGACCAATTTGATCAATTTGACCAAATTGGGTTAGGTTTGGTGTTGGTTCATATTCAATTGGTTATTTTAAAATGATTGTAAGCTTTAGTTTGATTTAATTTGGAATTGATTTTGATTTTGGCCAATTTGACCCTTTAGGTCAATTTGGGTAGGTTGGGTCAAGTTGACCAATTTGTCAAATTGGGCTCAATTATTTCTTTGGCCAAGTTCAATAAATAATTTGGAATGACTTGAGCCATTGATTATAATCAATTTGGATCAAATCATGATTTGGCCCATTTTGGCTTCTTAGGCCAATTTGGGTCAACTTAAGTCAAATGACCAATTGGACTTGGTTTGGCTCAACTGAGGGTTTGGTCATGTTCAATCATTGATTATGAAATGATTTGGATCAAAGGTTTCAATCAGTTTGGTATATGGTAGGTTTTGGCTTGTTTAGGTTTCATTTGGGCTAAAGGTTGACTTGGTCAAAGGACCAAGATGACTTGGTTTGACCCAATTCAAGGTAGTTGATTACCTTAGGATGATTGTTGATCATGATATGAGATTTGAATGGGTTAGTTCAATCCAATTTGGGTTGGATTAGAACTTGGCTAAAAAAAGATCTTTTAGGTCACTTTGGGTCAAGTAGACCTAAATGGGTCAATTGGTTAGGTTTTGACTTGATTCAAGTCACATATAAGCCTAGGATGAAAATATAAATCCATTTGCAATTGGTTTTGAGTCAGATGAATTTTGGTTCATATGAAAATTTCATGTCAAAAGGGGTCAACATGGGCTTGACTTAGGTAACTTGGATATGGTTTGATAATTATAGTTTGTGTTTATATTCAGAATAATGATTGAATCATGAAAAAATCCATGAGTTCTGAATTGATTTGGGTATCATTTAGCCAAGTTCAAGAATTTGGCTAAAAAGGCTAAAATTGGAAATTTGATTTGATTTGGGTTTGATTTTGGGGAAGAAAGCATGGATTGGGTTTAAGGCTATAGGGTGGGCAAGTCTTCCTAAATCCCTAAGGCATGACCTATTCCCATGGCTAATCCTTCTAAGCCTCTAGGCTTAGGTTAAGTGCTCACCTCTACAAGTGTCTTAAGATTAAGGAGCTCTTAGTATCTAAAAGAGTCCTAAATCTATGATGAGGAAGTTGGGAGTTCACTCCCAAAAGTGAGGTCAATAATGTCTTATTATTTCTTTCCAATCATATTAAATGATATGTGCCTTATGATTTCATGCATTCATGTTTTCAAAATATTTAAATTTAAATATATTTTCTTTATGTCAACCGTGTATGTGTTGATTAACCTATGAATATGTGTGGCTATTATCACTATTAAATTAAAGTTAATTTCAAAAAGTTTACAAGTCAACTATAATATTTGGAGTGATAATAATTATAGATATCTATAAGCTTCCATGTGTTTATGACTTAGAACATGTGATATGGAGTTTCTTTCTTTAATATATATGGATTTACATAAAGTTTGAATGTTAACAAGTGTATAGCCCATTTAAAAAGGACACAACATTTGTTTGAATTCATTCTTATGTATTTATATGTTAAAATTTAGATAGAACTTTAGCTCACATATATAAATAATTCAATTGAAAGAAATATAATTTTTACATGATTTTTCATTCTTGTAGCCATTTGTATATTCATGTGTATTCAAGAATAATGGATATATACAGTCTAGACATTTTGGGGATGCAAGGCTTTAAGTAGCCCCAATGAAGTCTTACCTTACTCCCCTAGTTTAACAATGGCTAAGTACTTGCTTAAAAGTTTTATACACTTGCATGTGCATTTAGCTAATGAATGAAAATCTCCTTTTCAATTTTAACTCACATGTATAAATAATTCAATTGAAAGAAATACAACTTTTGCATGATTTTCTATTCTTATAGTCATTTGTACATTCATGTGTATTCAAGAATAGTCGGTATATTTAGTCTGGACATTCTGGGGACGCAAGGCTTTAAGTATCCCAAGGAGGTCTTTACCTCACTCCCCTTGTTTAACAATGGTGAAGTACTTGCTTAAAACTTTTATACACTTGAATGTTCATTTAGCTAATGAGTGAAAATCTCATTTTCTACAAAATACACATATGCATCTTTCATTTAAAGTGTGCTAAAAGAAATATATTGCATGCATAGTTATACTTAGGATCCAATCATATGCATGTTGCATATGGTGGAAAGAAATAATGTGACACATGTCATGTGTTTGTAGTTCACTCAAATTAATCTTAAGAAGCTTTTCATGTTGAATGCAATCATTTAAGGTGAACCTAAACTTAGGATTAATTTAAAAATGTGTAATAAGCCATCCACTAAAGAGAACTAAATCAAATTAACATGCTTTAGAAAGTGGCTTAAAGTAGGGATGAAAGAGGGTAATCCTCTTTATTCTCTTTATAACACTTAGATGCTATGTTTAGATCATATGAAACTAAATAAAACACATATTAAAATTCTCAAATCAATTAAACAACTTGAAGTGAAATCATCTTTTATGGTTAAATTAAATCTCTCTCACACTTAGAGAACTACAACTCTAATGCTTAGAAGACTTACCACATAAGCCTTAACACACACATTAAAATTAAGTCACTACTTCTATCTTTATGTTAGGGCAGCGCTTGGTATGATATATGTTTTATTTTGTGATGTAATATTTTAGACTGGATGTTAGGGTTTATGTTTCGTAGACTTGATGCTAGGTCATGATTAGCCTAATCATATTTTATGCAAGGGATTATGCTTAAGGGACCACTTAAAAATAAATATAAATGCTCTCTTTACAGGTTGCTTAACCCCCTGAGCATAATCCAAGTTAAGACAGGTGGGCTTGGTTACCCATGTGCAGGGTACTAAGTCTAAATTATAAATATAACTGCTTAGGTTGTATGTATGTTTAGCTGACACTTATCTTGTAGGTGTAATTAAATTTATTTTTTCTATTTTTAATGTACTTTTGCATTCAAAATTATGATTAGTGCTATGGGTGTTTAGAATGAGCATTGGCCAGAGGGCTTTGTCCTGGGGTGCCATATGATGCCTTGAAGCATACCAAATCAAAAGGAGTAAAGACATGAAGAAATGAAGGAGGGAATAAAGACATGTAGAAATGAAGGAGACATGAAGAATGAAGACTTAAAGACCCCCAAAGCATTTATTATCTGTAAATTGTAAATTATAAATTATTCTTTCATATTTTGTGTTGTATAAGGGTAGACCTCGGCTTCCCATTTCTCTTTAGCTTATACGGTGGCACCTGATTGCACCGACCTTTTATTATTTTACATTATATCTATAAAATTGATTGGTATTTTATTTAAATTGTGTAATATAAGTGGCATGCCTTTTCATAGTTTCTTTATGAATGATGATTTAATGTGTGGCCTGGATCGATTAGGATCTTAAAAAATAAATAAATTTTTTACCCAACTACAACTCATAATTAAAGTTTTAAAGAATTCATAACCTCACATAAAGCCTAGGTGTTAAACATAGATAATTAAAAGATTTAGCAACCCCTTAGCTGAATGTTGTATGTTTAACATCATGCATTCATATTATCTCACTCTTGTTAAGAGAGGGTTTTCATCCTTGCATGATAGGGGAAGACTTGACCTTTGAGTGTCTCCTATGTGGTGAAAGATACCTTTTTTTCTTTGATTTAGACCATAATCTCATTTCAACATGCATTTAGGCATAAGAAATCCTAAAGCCTTTGTCAAAAATGAAGTGTTAAAAATCAAATAAAATTTGAAAATATTTGCATTTGTAGATTAAATCATTACTCATATCACTCATGCTCTAGTCTCTTAGGGGTGAGTTTAAGGACTTTAGTATCTTTCTAAATTAATAACAACCCAACTATCTTGCAATTTCATATGACCGAACTACATGGATTTAAATCATAGGAAGACTTAGTTGGCATCCACTTCAGGCAGTTATAAGCCCAGTAGTCAGGTGGTTTATCCTCTCTTGTGGAGGTAAACTATATACCCATCTTCGCTTAGACTTAGGTCATACTTTAGCTTATGCCAACTCACTAGATGTAAGATCTGAGGTTCATGTTTCCTTGGCTACTAGCATAAATCTTCACCTCTTAAGCATTTGCACAATCTTGTGTTGACAGATTATAAGCCCTAGTAATCTAATAAAATTTCAACTCAAAATAAAATAAATCTCTTCACTTTCAAATATATAAAGCCCAATAGTAGGATAGATTGGAATGATCATTAGGCTTCCTAGTATCATGAGCATTCTCTACCTATTCCCTTTCGCTTCCAAAAATAAGTCTTCTCCTTGATCTTTCCCACTTGATTTTCCAACATAGCCAATTTATTGATAATCTATCCTTGAAATCTTTGGAGATCTTATTTTCTACTTTAATCGAGAGCATTCTTAGAGAATTTCATTCCCTATAATGTAATTAACTATCGAGGCTTGCCTCCATAGGGAACTTAATGAACCCGATTTAAAATAAACACTGCTTTACTTTTCCATATAAAATAAGGAAAAAATCTCTGGTATATTTTAAAACTCATCATGCCTTAGGAGTCCTTATTAGGTGATTAGGTCTATTATAGAGTGATAATTTATATCTTTCAAAATAGTGCATCATTCCTTAATGTCATACTTGATTACTTTAATAAGTATCCCTAGGATCTACGTGGTGTCCCACATTTAAAAATAAACTCCACAAATTTTTCTGGTGACTCTAGTGGAGATAGTTCCTCTCTCCATCTTTAGTAGACATTATTCCCTCCAAGCATCGATAGTGGACTTATATTTTATATAAGCCCACAACTATCTTTTTTCCATTGGCACTTAGCTTATTTCATCCTTAAGCAAAGCTAGCCAACATCCTTTAGGTTTTAGGACTCACTTCATGTAGGTCTTAAAACTCCTGTTGGGTCCCCAATAAGTAAAGATAAATTAAATGACCTAAAGGAGATGACTAAGAATTTTTAGAAACTCTTTACCATCCTCTTGGTGAGACAAGGTTCATCTCATAATAAATCTTTTGCAAAATATTATTTTCAAAATTACTTTTCAAATTAATTAAAAGTCACATGATTAAAGATTTGCATAAAGTTTTCAAAAATATTTAAAGATAACCAAACCCTATTTAACAATGTCTACAATTGTTGCATGGAGGTTATTTTCAAAATCAAAATAAAATAATTTAAAAATCACTTTTTCAAAAGCACATTTTTAAAAATAGCTATCTCTATTTTAACATACTAGATTTGTTAGATGAAGATCCTATTTTTAAATGAAATACTAACATAAAATTGAAATTCCATTTAGCACATTCCACATGTGCTAAGTTGGAGTTTCCCTTTTCAAAAGCAATAATCACACACAAAAACATCATTTTTGAAAATCAATAAATATAATTGAATTCTATTTAACATACCTAACTCTATGGAATTCCCCTTTAAAAAAAATCACCCAAAGAATAAAGTCAAAACATATTTGAATTCCATTTGACACACCCAAAATTTTCAAATGAGAATTCTCCTTTTCAAAAATAAAAACAAATTGGACTCTACTTAACATACCCATATTTGCTAAGTAGAGTTCCCTTTTCAAAATCATAAACAAATTAAACACACATAAACTCTAATTAACATACCCAAATTTGTGAAATGAGAGTTATATTTTTCAAAATTGCAAATAAATTGGACTCAATTTAACACTAAATAGAAGTTCCCCTCTGTGGTGTTTATTTTTGGTTATGTGTATGTATGTGATGTGTGTGTGTGTGGGGGGGAGGAGGAGGGCACTCGCAGATCTGAGGATGTACTTATTGAGGTGATCAGGTACGACATCAAGGAATAGTGCACCATCTCGAAAGATAGAAATCACTACCCTATGATGGACCTACTCACCTAATAAGAACTCCTAAGGCATGATAGGTCTTCGAATGTACCATAGATTTTTCCCATACTTTACATGGATGAATAAAGTAGAGTATATTTAAACTGGGTTTTAAAGTTCCCTATGGATACAAGCCCCCATAGTTAATTACATCCTAAGGAAGGTGAGTTCCTTAGGATTACTCTCAATTAAAGTAGGCAATTATTATCTCCAAAGAATTCAAAGATAGGACTATCAATAAATTGGTTATGTTTGGAAGATCAAATGGGATAGATCGAAAGAAGAGATTTATTATCGAAGCCAAAAATAGATGAGTAGGGGATGCTCATGATATTAGGAAGCCTAGTGAGCATCCTAAATATCATATGGTTGGGCTTTATATGTTTGAAATTGAGGAGGATTATATATTTGAGTTGAAATTTTATTAAAAATCTAGGACTTATAATTCCATAATACAAGATTATGGAAATGCCTAAGAGGTGAGGATTTATACTGGTAGCCCCAAAGAGAAATAGCGACATCGGATTCTAAATCTAGGGAGCTTTAGTGAGGGCCAAAGCATGACCTATATTTAAGGCGAAAGTGGGTATATTGTTTACCTTCAAAAGAGAGGGTAAACCACCCGACTGTTGGACTTAAAACTGCCTAAAGTGGCAGCCAGTTAACTCCTCCTAAATTTTAAAACCATGTGGTCAAGTCATATGTTTGCAAGATGGCTAGGTTGTTATTATTTAGAAAGAAACTAAAGTCCTTAAACTCACTCCTTAAGAGACTAGAGCATGAGTGGTATGAATAATGACTTAGTCTAATATAAATTTTATTAAAATTTATTTGATTTTGGACTTTTTATTTTGACACAGGTTATAGGATTTTATATGCCTAAATGCATGATGAAATGAGTTATGGGCTAAATCGAAAGAGAAAGAGTTATTTTCCATCATAGCCTCAATGGTTAAGCCTTTTCCCTATCTAGTAAAGATGGAAACCCTCTCTTAGTAAGAGTGAAACATAATGACATGCATGATATTAAGCATACAATATCTAGCTAAGGGTTGCTAAATATTTTATTATCTTGATTTAATGTCTAAGCTTTATATGAGGTTATGAGTTATTTTAGAAAATTTAGTTATAAATTATAGTTGGGGTAGAAAATTTATTTTACCTAAGAGCCTAAATGGATCCAGGCCACACATTAAATCATCATACATGAAAAAATTAAAAAATATATGTCATTTATATTGCAAAATGCAAACAAATTGTCAGATAATTTATAAACTCAACATGAAAGAATAATACATCGGTGCAGTTGGGTACCACCGTACAACCCAAAAAAGAAATGGTCAGTCGAGCTCTACTCTTATACAACCCGGTGTATGAAAGAATAATTACAAATTACAAAGTGATAAGTGTTATGGGGAATCTTCAAGTCTTCATGCTCCCTCCATTTCTTCATTTGATTTGCTCCATTTGATTTGTTAGACTTTTAGACATCACATGGCACCCCAAGATCAAACCCTCTGGCCAATGTTCAACCTTAAGCCCCATAAAACTTAACTAAATTTCTAATGCACAATTACATTAAAAAAATGGAAAAGTAAATCTAACTATATTTATAAAATAAGTATTAGCTAAACATGTCATATAACCCAAGCAGTTATATTTATAACTTGGACTTAACACCCTGCACATAGGTAACCAAGTCCATATGTCCTAATGTAGATTATGCTTAGGGGTTAAGCAACCGCAAAAGAGAGCATTTATATTTATTTTAAGTGCCCCTTAAGCATAATCTCTTGTAGAAAATATGATTAGGCTAACCACGCACCTAAATATACAGTCTAAAATATACACTCCATTCCAAGTATGAAGGACATTAATTTTAATGTGGTTTCAATTTTAATTTGTAAATTTTACTTTTAATGTTTTCTTTTATTTTATTTGACCTACACTCAACAACTAAGTGTTATGAAGAGAAAAAAGAGAGAGGGTCACTCTCTTTTATCCCTACCTTAAGTCACATCTAAAGCAAGTTAATTAATCAATTCCCTTTAGTGAATGACTTATTATATGTTTTAATTAATCATAAGTTTAGGTTCACTTTAAATAAATGCATTCAATAAGAAAGACATTCTAAGATTAGTTGGAATCAATTACTACCACATAAGACATGTTTGTTTATTTCTTTCCATTATGTATGCCATGCATATGATTAAATCCTAAGCATAGCTATACATACAATTTATATCTTAGCACACTTAAATGATGAATGTGAGAAAATGTATTTGAATTGATATTTCATTTGGTTGAATGATTTTGTCATATTAATTTAAAGCTCTATCTAAATTCTTATGCAAAAGCATGAGGAAAGAACCTTAAATCATATGACTAATGAACTCAACCAATTAAAAAAAAGCATGAATGCATATCTTTTTAATAGAAAAAGGGATTTTTATTCATTAATTAAGTACACATTCAGATGCATAAAAGTTTTGAGCAAGTACGTCACCATTGTTCTACACCATGGGAACGAGGTAGGAACTTCCTTAGGGCTACTTAAAGCCGCATCCCTGGGATGTCCAGACTAATATATCTGCTATCCTTAGATACATATGGATGTATAAATAACTACAAGAATAGAAAGTCATCCAAAATTTGCATTTTTGATTTGATTGATTTATTTTGTGTAAATGAATTAAAGCTCTATCTAAATTCTAATGTTCAAATGTATAAGAATGAAATCAAACAAGTATGTCACCATTGTTTTGCACCAAGGTAACGAGGCAGGAACCTCTTTAGGGCTACTTAAAGTGTGTGTCCCTCGGATGTCTAGACTAATATACTCACCAACATTCTTACTTATACAAATCAACAGATGAATGTAAGGAAGAGACATTATTTCATACAATAAATTTATATTCACTTGCATTTCCTATGTAGATATAACTAAAGTTACAATATATATGTATATTCATTCATTAATAAACTTTTGAAAATATATTTGAGATTTAATAGTAATACTAGCCTCACATATTTTAATTAAGCCAACACATACAAATTAACATAAAGAAAATCATTTTTTATATTTGATTAATTTGAAAGACATGAACACATGAGTACAAGTGGCATACAATATTTTTAGCATGAATGGAATGAAATAAAATGACATAAGTATGTGATTTCATTCAATCCAACTAAGTCCTAAGGATAATCAAACTAAACAAATTCATTTAAGATGAACCAAAGTTTCTTAAAGCCATTTTTGATCTTTATGTTTGGTTTGAGTTAAGAAATGTGAAAGAGTTTACTAATCCTAAACTCATTCCCCATGTGTGAGTTAATTTGGTTTAATAAAGAGCAATTAGGTTAATTTTAGGTTTTAATTAGATAAAAGTATGAATTAAGTCCATTAATTAACCCTTACCTATATCACCTTAAGCTAATTAACTAAATAATGATGAGCCAATATGAGATGCAACCACATATAAAATAAATTGACAATGCTCCTAAGAAATAAAAGGAGCCTAATGAAATTATCTCATAATTAATAGTTAATTAAGCCTAAGGAGCTCACTTAACTACTTTTATGATTTTCTCACACATGTGTGCTAACCATAATTTAATTAGCTCTCTCTTTAGGTTATTGAACACCCAAAGAGTTATCCAAGATTGATTAAACAAAGTTAGGTTGTAAATGAATGGATTTTAAATTAATTTCATTAGCCTTTGATTAATTGATTAAATTCTTTGATTATGTTTTAATTAGAATGGTGAAACTAACTTAGGGAAAGGAAATAAGGAAGAGGCCTCAATCCTAATCCGTAAGTCATTTCAAACACTCAATTAGGCTCTGAAATAATTAGGTTCTCTCTTATTTTAATTGGTTAATTAAATGACAAATTAATTATTTAAGCTTTTTAATTAACTTGAAACAAATGAAGAGGTTTAATGAAATGGTTATAAGGAATGAACCCAAACCAATTCCCTAAGACTTCCCACTATTAATAGAGGATAATGACCTTAATAAATTAATTAAACTACTATTAATTTGCTTAATTTTTACTAATTAAAGTTAGAGAGTAATTAAGGATTAATCCATTGATTTCTAATTAGCTATCCAATAAATTCCAAGAAAAATAAGGGAGGCAGAGGTCATCCCTCTAAATATCTCTGAAAAATTTGAAATTAATTGGACAACTAATCAAAGAATAATTAGACTAATTAAGTTTTTAATTAAATCTTAATTAAGCAGAAATTACTGTTCCAAATTAATTAATCATAATATTAATGGATTCTACTCTGAAATATCTTGAAAATTATTGTGTGTCAGAAAACTTGTAGTAGTAGAATAAAACTTCACGTCTTAGCTTTTTTTAAAAATTCAGCACGCACACACATAGTTCAAAAGAGAATAAGAAACTCAAGAATTTTTACGTGAAAAATCTAAGAAGAGGGTAAAAAATCACGGGGCCTAGCCTAGTAAAGATGCTTTATTATATATCAACTTTAGAGTACAAAGAATCTTCTCTTACAGATACAAGGGTCAGATATGAGAATGCATAAAGAATTATAATCGATTACATTTTGCATAGTAGTTAGATCAGAATGATTGTGAGATAACACGATAATAAAATAAAGAATTGACAAATGGTATGATGAACATCAAACTTCTAA
Organism: Cymbidium sinense; assembly: GCA_021442155.1. Lineage (NCBI taxonomy): Eukaryota > Viridiplantae > Streptophyta > Magnoliopsida > Asparagales > Orchidaceae > Cymbidium > Cymbidium sinense. The sequence goes on from CM038222.1 coordinate 66,144,849, forward strand.
CTCTCTCTCAGCTTTCTCCCAAGTTTGCCTCTAGCTCCCCCCCACCCCACCCCCCTTCAAGACAAGAATGCATTTATTTATAAGAGGCATTTTAGTCATGTAGTTAAAATCCCAAAAACACTCCATCGGACGGTTCATATCGATTAATTTGATTATAGATAGTTTTTTTGTGATTTGACTTTTCAAATGACCTTTGATTTGAATGTTCTTAGGCTCGTTGGATTTGTCTTGTTGAGCCGCTCGATTTGACTATAAGCATGTCAAATTTGGAAGTCATTTGATCATCCAATTAGTGATCATAAAATTTTTCGAGGCTCATTTGTACGTCAATTTTGACGTTGAACTGTTTTATTAGATATTTAATTGTTATACAAAATAACATATATATATATATATATATATATATATATATATATATATATATATATATATATATATATATATATATATATATATATATATATTATTTAAAATTTTGATATATAATACCTATTTTGGATGATAAAACTCATTTCATCCAAAATATATTAATTTTTTAAAAATAAAATCACTTTAGCTAAAAATTATTAGAATTTATAATATATATATATATATATATATATTATGTGTATCAAATTCATTTATTTATTTACTAATTAGTTATTATATTTATTAATTTAATTTAATTTTATATCTATAAAATAATAATTTTTATAAAAATATAAATTATTTTATCATTTATTATTATTAAATATATTTTTGGGTGACTGTTTGATTTGAAAGAGAGGAGTCTCGAGCCCCTCCATATTATTTTTTATGTTTTTATTTTGGCGTGAGAGAGACAGAGAGAGAGAGAGAGAGAGATATTGAAAGATGGGAGGTAGTAGGCCCCACATTTTTTTTTGTTCTTATTTTATCGTGTGTGTGTGTGTGTGTGTGTGAGAGAGAGAGAGAGAGAGAGAGAGAGAGAGAGAAGACATAAATACTGTTTTATTTTTTATGAAGAATATGAAGAGTTTTTTTAATTAAAATATCAATAATTTTTCTTGTCTCTCTTTAGAAGATGAAATGTTTATTTATTTATTTTTAATGAGGAATGCCAAGAGTTTTTTATTTAAAATATGAATAACTTTCTCTTCTCTTTTTTTTAGGATGACGAATTTTTTTTTTAATGAGGTATATGAAGAGTTTTCTTCATTTTTTATTTTTATTTTATTTTTAAAGAAAGTCATTTTTTTCTAAGATAAATACCCTTGGGGTAATGAAAAATTAACTTACTTTCTTTACTTCATTTTGAGTTTCCACTGACTTTATAACGGTGTCGACCTCATCTCAATTCTCCCAATCTTGGGGTTTCCAACCTGACTTAGTTAGTGACATCCAATTCAGGGTGCTTCCATTTTCTTTTTTGGCCTCCATTAACCTATATATATGTGCCCTCTCCTCAGCTCCGCCTCCCGATCTCGAGGTTTGACTTAGGCGAGCACATCCCAAATTCAAGTTTCTAGTGCTTCCGCTTTCTCTTTAGCCTCCACTAACTCAGATAATAGCTGACCAGAGTTTCTCCCAATCTCGGGGTTTTCAACTCCTTAGTACAAGATCCCAAATTCAGTTTGCTGCTTTCTTCTCTTTGGTAGCCTCCACTAACTCAGATATGCACGACCCTATATCGCCTCTCTCCGATATTGGGATTTCTAGCTGACCTGATTAAGCGTCGTGCATCCCGAATTCAGGCTTCAGTGTGCTTCCAATTCTAAAGAATATTTCTATGGGTGAGCATCTTCCCACAAGTATCACAATGTCCAAATATTCCCAAGCAAAGCTTGCACAAGATGATGGGTTAGAAACATCAAAGGGATGGTGAGATCGATGATGTAATGCCAACTATCAGCAGTGATACTTTGATAATCTTCAGACATAAGTTTAATTTTGCAAATGATTTAGTGGCTATTCCTCCTAAAAGAACACAACGAGCTTATTCTCCTCCATCGGGGTACCTTACTATTTATGAGATGAGCTTACTTGCAGGTCTTTGATTTTCTTTGGCTTCTGAGCTGATCATTATTTTATCATCATTTGAGATTTGTTTATCTCATTTTTCTTCTCGAGCTATGACAATCATTATTGGGTTGATTATTTTCTTTAGAACGTGTGGTGCGACGCTTATTCTAGAGGTTTTGGCGAATATGTGTAAATTCACTTGTGATGTGCATAGTAGAATTTCTTGTAGGAGTGAATGGTTAGATTTTCATACAAAAGATCCTCCAAGAAATTAGAAAATAGATTCTTCTTTATAAAAATGAGTGGGGCTTCTTGAAAAGTGGTAAAAACTGAAAAAAAATATCCTCCTCCCAAGTAACTGAAGAAGATATATTGAAGGATCTTAACATTACGAAAGTCAAAGATCTTCAATATGAGACCCGCTATATTAATCAATATGTGAAGGAAGAATCCTTATTCAAAGTTGGCCTTTCAAATCAAACTGGGAGATCCCATGCTCTTATGCTGAAGAAGTCTGATAAAGGTATGGAAAGATCTAATCTCGTAGTATCCTCCAAATGACTAGTAGGAGAATGTGTACTAATTCTTTCCAAGAGGAAAAGTCGGGCTACTCACATTTCAAGTCCTCTGATAAGAACTATGAAATGAGCCAGTCAAAAATTTCTATTCCGAAAGAAGTGTTAAATCACACATGTAGTGGGTGCCAACGTGTTGAAGAGTTGGTAAGAAATCCTTATTCTTTTACATTTTCTTCGCTTTTTCGTTCCCCCCATCTCTCTCTTATATATATTGAAGAAGGTGAGTATTGATCTTGAATTAGATGATACCTTGAAGGCATGGAATACTAAGTTCATGAAGATCAAATATCTCCATGGTGAATATATGTCTGAGGAATTTATAGCCTTAGAGGATCGGTTAGTAGAGTGCAAGGACGTCTATGGCGACTTCCCTTTTATTTCAGCGTTAGGAGGTTGATATGACTCGGGATAAGCTAGTGGATGCTCGGAGTTGAAATAAATTACTATGAAGACCTTAGAAACCGCTAATACTAAGATATAGATTTTAGAGGTAGAGAACAAGGCATTACTAGCACAGATCATGGAGAAAGAGAATATAGAAGTTGACTCCAACTTGAAGATTATAGAGAGCTTCAAAAATTCCATGGCCTTCAAGAGTATAATTCAGGATCGAGTTTAGGATGCTTGTGATCATATCTACGATATTGAGGTGAAGGATCTGGAATGTTGGCTTCTTGAAGAAGGTTTTATTCGTGGCTTTTTGAAAGGGACCCCTCCGGTTCATCGCAAGACAGGTGCAGATATTGAAGGCCTTTCACCAAGTCAAGTTTTTGAAGATTCTTCTCTAGGGGATGATGCAGAGAGCGCTTCTTCCTCTTTTTCTAGTGATAATAGTGAAGATGTGGATGTTGTTTAATTATATTTTTTATTTCATTTGTATTTTAATTTGAGATCTTCTTAGTAGATGACATATGATCACATTTATGTCTGTGTCATAGTGCTTTGAAATTTTATTTTAGGATAAAGTGGTTGATGTTTAAACTGATTTAGGCTGTATACCAAAAAAGTTATTTAATGACATTAGCCTATATAATTTAAGAGAAAATCTAAGAAGGATTTCTAACCCATCCGAGGTTGTTTGTCTGAGTTTTGCTCGATGACATTAATGTGTGTGGAGTAGGTGTGAAGTTTTGACCTATCGAGGTTGTTTGTTAGAGCCTTCGCTCGATGACGTTAACTTATGTAGAGTAGGTATGAAGTTTTGACATATCCAAGATTGTTTGTCAAATTCTTCGATGACGTTAACCTGTGTGGAGTAGGTGTGAAGTTTTGACATATCTGAGGTTGTTTGTCAAAGTCTTCACTCAATGACATTAACCTTTGTAGAGTAGGTGCGAAGTTTTTACCTATCCGAGGTTGTTTGCCAGAGTCTTCACACAATGGCATTAACATGTGTGGAGTAGGTGCAAAGTTTTAATCTATCCGAGGTTATTTGTCAGAGTCTTCGCTTGATGGCATTAACCTGTGTGGAGTAAATCTAATCAAAACCACTTAGGAATGATTTTTCTTTCTTCTTGTTTACTATTATTTTAATTTAACATTTGTTTTCAAACAAAAATAAGAAACATCAAAATATAGAGTTCAATTTGAATGTTACATAGTAAATTCATTGATAATATCCTTATAGGTTCTCAATATTCCAAGTGTGCAGAAGAGTTTTTCCCTCTAAATCTTTGAGCTTGAAGGTTCCTGATTTAACCACAACCACCACATAAGGTCCTTCCCAAAGAGGTGAAAGTTTGTTACATTATGGTTCTTTTCTCAGATACTAAACTTCATGGAACTAGATCTCCAACATTGATGGTTCTGGGCTTCACTCTCCAATTGAAGTGACGTGCAATCCATTGATGATAGGCAGTATTTTTGATTGAAGCTACTTTCCTTATTTTAGACAATAAATCCAAATGATATCGGAGTTTATCTTCATTATTTGTTGCATCAAAAATCTGGACCTTAGGACTAAGGATACCAATGTCACCTAGAATAATCGCCTTCATCCCAAAACACAAATTATAAGGTATCTCACCAGTTGGTGTTATTGTAGTTGTTCACTAAGCCCATAATATATTAGGGAGTTCGTCCACCCATTGCCCCCTAGCCTTATCCAAACGTGTCTTCAAGCATTTTAGAATGGTTTGATTCGTGACCTCAATTTGATCATTTATTTGGGGGTATGCTACAGCTGTATGAACCAATTGAATGAGTAAATCTTTGTAGAAGAATGTGAATTATTTTCCCATGAATTGAGTCCCATTATCTGTTATAATTTTAGCTCAAATTCTAAAATGATAAATAATATTTTTTCAAATAAATTATTTAGAATTTGCTTCTGTGATTTTTGTAAATGGTTCTGCCTCAACCTATTTAGTGAAATAATCTATCGCCATAATGATGAATTTTTGTTGTCCAGTTGCAATAGGGAGTGGTCCCATAATATCTATTCCACATTGAGCGAAAGGCCAAGGGCTCTGAAAAGATGAAAGTTCGGTCGGTTGAATGTGGTTGAGATTAGAATGCATCTGACAGTTGTTACACTTTTTTTAAAAATATAATGCATCACTTTTTATTGTAGGCCGGTAAAACCCTTGTCTCAGTATTTTTGAGTGACAGCTCTGCCCCTCGAGTGTTCTCCACAAAAAACTAAATGAACTTCTCAAAGTGTATACTCTACTTGGATGGTGGCAGACATCTGAGATATGGTCCTGTGAATGATCTTTTGTATAATTCACCACCGATAATACTGAAGTTTGCGGCTTGTCGTCAAATATGGATGGCCACAACTGAAACTTCTGGTAGAGCTCCATCACATAAAAAGGTGAACATTGAATCTTTCCAAGAAACTTACCTTGATTCATCAATGGACTATATTTCCCAAGGTCCTTGTATGCTGGAAAAATGAATGTCTTCTACATACTTTCTCTTGTAAATGTAAGAAGATGGTGAAGTAGTAAGCTTTGAAAGAGCATAAGCTCTAGCATTTTGATTTCTTAGAATATGAATAATCTGATATTTACTTATTCAAGATAGAAGAGAATTCACTATATGATGATATTGTGTTAGATGAAGATTATGAGTGTTAAAATTCCCTTCAACTTGGAAAACTACAAGTTGCGAATCAGTGTAAATTATAAGACTTTGAACTTCATAATCAATAGCCAATTTTAGCTTTGCTACTAAGGCTTCATATTCTGCAACATTGTTAGTAGCTGAAAACTTTAAACATAGTCCATATTTAAGGACATCCTATTGGGGAGAAATGAGTAGAATTCCTACTCCAGCACCAGAGTTTTCAAATGCTCCATCAATAAATAAAGTCTAATGTTACGATATTTAATGAGAAGAATTTATTTCAATAGAATCTAGGATGGTGCATTCAACAACAAAATCTGCTAACACCTGAGATTTGATATTGGCCTAAGCAAAAAGTGAATATCAAATTCTCCCAATTCAACTGACCATTTAACTAATCTGCCAGATGCTTCTGGTTTTGGAGGATAGTTTTGAGTGAAAGTTGTGTATAAACATCGATAGAGTGAGCTTGAAAATATGGACGTAGCTTTCTTGTCGAGAACACCAATGCTAAAGTAGTTTTATCTACTAAAGGATAATCCTTCTATGTTAAATAGAAATTCACTAATGTAATAAATTGGTTGTTGCCCCCAGCCACCTCACGGACCAATATTGAGCTTATTGCATGATGCGAGATAGCGAGATATAAATAAAGTATTTCGCTTGGGATTAGCTTTGATAATAATGGTGGTGAGGACAAATATTTTTTGAGTTGCTTGAATACAGTTTGACATTCATCAGTCCATTGAAAACCATTATTTCGAGCACTCTTGAGTATTCTAAAGAATGGTAAGTATTTATCTCCCATTTGGGCCAGGAATCATGATAAGGCTACCATCTTCCCGTTCAAGCATTGCACCTCCTTTATGCTCTTTGGGGGCACCATATCTTGTATAGCCTTAAACTTTTTTTGAGTTAGCCTCGATTCTCAATGAGTATAAATCCTAAAAATTTTCCAAGTGTAACTCTGAAAGCACATTTGGTGGGATTTAAACATATATTATACTATCGAAGAAACTTGAAACATTGCTCAAGATCATTGAGGTGTTTTATCCTTTCAGTACTTTTAACCAACATATCATCCACATACACTTCCATAGTATGACCAAGAAGAGTTTTAAAATTTTATTCATTAGCCGTTGATATGTGGCTCCTGCATTTTTCAATCCAAATGGCATTACTTGATAATAATATAACCCTTTATCAATCTAGAAAGCAGTGGATTCTTCATCATTTGAATTCATCTTTATTTGATTATATCCAAAGTAAGCATCAATAAAATTAAACATTTGATAAGCTAAAGTGGCGTCGACCAACTAGTCTATGCGCGAAAGAGGAAAACTGTCCTTTAGGCAAGCTTTATTAAGATCGGTGTAGTCAATGCACATTCTCCATGCCCCAGTAGTCTTTTTCACTAGGAAAATATTTGCTAACCAAATAGGATAATGCACTTCTTATATGAATCATGTGTCTAAGAGCTTATCAACTTCATGTTCAATTGTTTGTAGATAATCTGGAGTGAAGTTTATTTTCTTTTGAATAATGGGCTTGAATGCTGAGTTAATTTTAAGGGAATAAAATATTACCCCAGGATCAATTCCTGGCATATCTCTTGGACTCCAGGCAAAAATATCTAGGTTTTGGTGCAAAAAATTGATGTACTCTTTTTTCATCCTTAGAGAGCAACAAACCTACTTGCACTATTTTTGAGAGATATTCTTCTGATAAAGGGATGCTGATCAACTCTTTAATTGGTGGTGCTCTTTGGAGTGTTCTTTATCTCTTAAATCAAATTTTTTGATGCTTAATGTTATTGAGGGCTGTGGTCGGCCCTGCCTCAAGTAATAGGTTTGTGCTATCTGTTGGTTGCCACGAACCTCTCCTATTCCATTAGTGTTTGGAGATTTTATTTTCAGATGAGATATGGAAGTAATAGCGCCAAAAATTGATTGCAAGAATCTTCCAAAGATAGCATTATAGGCTGATTCTCATATAATTACCATAAATTGAATCAAATGTGTGGCTTGTTTAGGGAATTCCCCAAGATTAATCGGGAGTGTTATTGTTCCTTCTACCCTTACCGGTCGATTACCAAAGCCATATAAAGGCCCAGCAGCTGGTTGGAGTTTATCTTTTACAAGACCTAATTTTAAGAATGTCAAGTAGAGTAATACATAGATAAAGCTACCATTGTCAACCAAAATTCTCTTAACATTATAATAAGGATCTCTAATCCTTGCGTTGATAACTAAGGGATCTTGATGTGGAGTTTGTATCCCTTCGAAGCCAGAATCATCAAATATGATAGACTGATCAATTCGTGACCTCTTCATTCCAAGCTCTTCCGATGTAGTGAGTAGAACTTGATAAGAAAATTGTGGTCCGCCAGTGATAGTTTCAATTTCTCGACTATTTGTCGATCTTCTTGCGATTGTCTTGGTTGCTATCTTGGATGGGGTTGGTTTTCCTCTCATAGGATTATTAATATTTCATTGTTGATTTTAAACAAACTATCGAAGGTAGCCAGAACTTTTGATTTCTTCCTAGATGCTATAATATAATCCTCGATTTTTTGATCGATTTTTGGGGCCTTAGGCCATTTGATATTATTTTTATTTTGAATAGCCATTAAAATATTCATGTGAGAAGCATTTAAGGGTGTATATTCTTTTTGCAGGGAAAGTTCATGTGATGATTGGACAAGCTTAGTTGGTGGGTTTTGAAACTTCCAGCGATCATATTTTTTTTTGTTGAGATGCATGAAGACTGTCATTTGCATCTCCTTTATGCTTCTTAGAAGGATGTTTGAATTGCTTCTTATGGGCATTGATGGTCTCATCTTCCATGATCTGTGCCTCTACTCTTCATATGAGGTCTCCATAAGAAGGATCTATTTCTCTCATCAATGATGAGTAGAAAGGTCCATGCTTTAGGCCTCCTAGAAAAACACCTCTTAACAATTCAGGGTCTACTCCTACAATTTGTCAAGCTTCACTCGAGAATCTTTGAAAATACTCTTTTAGTGTTTCTCCTTCATTTTGATGTATTCCAAAAAGGTAAGATGGATCATTAATGGTTCATTGATTTGAAATGAATTGTTCGACAAAGAGTTTGGCCAAATGAGAGAAGTTGAGAATGCTCCCCTGAGGGAGGGAATAAAATCACATACGAGCTTATCTTTTGAGAGTAACTAGAAAAACTTGACAGAGTAAAGCATCAGAGGCTTGTTGGATGTGCATAATAGTCCTATAATGATCGATGTGCTCATAAGGATCAGAAGTCCCATCATAAGGCTCCATGTTAGGTAGTTTAAACCCCATCGGGATGGGTTGTTGAAGAACTAGATCATGCAAAGGAGAAGATTTTTGAATGCTACGATGAGGAATGAATTATCTAATTCTTTGAGGAAATTCTTCTCAAACTAGACATCACAACTCATTTCTAATGGCTTCATGGGATGTTCCCATAAAACAAGGCTGATTCAACCCCAACAAAGAGGCAGGGGGATTGAAGGTCGGTCGAACTACATAAGAATGGTGAGTTGAACTAGAAGTATCAACAATATCCATATTAAAATAATGTTCATAAGGAGTTTTCACATGATCATGAGGGGGTTCTTCATTAATTTCTCCAACAAAATCAATTATATCCTATTATCGATATCGTTGATTTGCACAAAGTTGTGGTGCACTTCTCGGTTGTCCAGATCCTAGTAATTGTTGAAGAATTTGAGCCTATTATTCTTCTATTCTTCTCACACGCTCCTCAAAGGTATGAAGTGTTTCACCTGGTTGGTAGTTTTGATCTTGTTGGAAAACTTGATTGTCTGACATGATGAAGTAATGTGAATTAGCTTCCACAAACGGTACTAAACTGTTGCGTGCCAAAAAACTTATAGCAGTAGAATAAAACTTCACATCTTATTTTTGTATGAAAATCCAGTGCGCACACTGGTAGTTGAAAATAAAATAAGAAACTTTAGAATTTTTACATGGAAAAACCCAGGAAGAGGGTAAAAAACTACGGGGCCTAGCCCAATAAAGATGCTTCACTTATAAAAACTTTAGAGTACAAAGTTTGAATCTTCCGATAATGGGATTACAAGGTTGTATGTGAGAAAGCCTAATAATAAAAATTTAATTAGGAACAAATATGCAAATAATAGTTGGATCAGAATGGTTTGGTGGCAGTCGATGATGATAATATGTGGCATTCGACGACAACGATGGTGATGATGAACTTCAAACTTTTAGCTCTCTCTCAGTTTTCTCCCAAGTTTGCTCCCCCGCCCCTTCATGACAAAAATGGGGTCCTATTTATAGGATTCTGATAGGACATTTTGGTCATTGTAGTCAAAATCCTAAAACACTCCATCGGACGGTTCATATTGATTCATTTGATCATAGATAATTTTTTGGTGATTTGACTATTCAAATGACCTCTGATTTGAATCATCTTAAGCTCATTGGATTCATCTCATCGAGCCATTCGATTCGACTATAAGCACATCAAATTTGGAAGTCATTTGTTTATCTACTTAGTGTATCAAAGTTTTCAGAGGTAGTCTTTAAGCTTAATTCTAGCTCATTTAGGCCATACTTCACCTAATTTTGGTGATGTTGAACTTGTCTTATTGAGATATTTAATTATTATGCAAAATAATATATATACATTATTTTAAAATTGTATGTGTGCTATATATAAATAAACCCTCATTATTTTAGAAGTTTTAGCCTTAAAAATAGATTAATTAAGCCTAATTAAAGCTTTAATCCTGTCAGGCCATGTGGCGACCGACATGCCATGCTGACACAGTGCACTTTCCATGTGATGCGATAGGATTGGCCACTTAAGTTGTCACATTCACTGTTGGCTCGGATTGCGGCAGATGTGATATCCCCATGGACCGTCCAATCTAAGATCAGACGGTCATGATTTGATCTGTGATTCAAAGTGGAAATCAGAGGATCTAATGCATGATTTGATCATGGTCATCCATTCTGATCACACGGAACGGCCGGCCCGTGATCTTCCTCCTTCACGAGTGGTGAAAGATGGATGTCGTCCATCTTTCCCCGTTTGATCCAAGCTCACCCAAGCTTAGATTGCCTCTAAAAGCATCCCACAACTTCAGGGAAGGGAGACACATACATCCAACTACTTAGATCCACTTAAATGCATATTTGCTTCACAAAGGACCAACCCATTTTTGCTAGGAGCTCAGTTTTGCAAAATTACCTCATTGGAGCTAATGTCTGATAGTAGGATCGATGGAGATAGCTTCATCTAGTAGAGACAAAGCCCTGTTGAGAAGATTCAGGTTTGATTTGGTGTAAAATGCGTAGTCGATCAAGCCATGGATGTAGGAGCCTCAACTTCAATCGAACTTTGGTCTCTGGTGGTTAAGAAGGCTCTGGGATGATTCAGTTGGCTTCGATGAAGTATGAGGATGGTATGGCTGCGAGGAATTGGTATTTAATCAAGTAGAGGAGGAGTATTGCATGGGAAGGGGTGTCCTATTTTGGCTTTTCTTTGGGAGGAGGAAAGGCCGATCAAGGAAGCTCAGGAGGACTTAGGAGCACTCTAAGGAGTTTCAAAATCACTTAGGGAACTCTCACAATGCTAATGATGATTCTCACTCGAATTAGGGGGAGTATATCAAAATCAAGCTTGATGGATGGATGGGATGGTTTCCAAAATTTAAATTGCCACCGTTGACCTGTCAGAGTAATTACCATTGGTGCCATGTGGCTCGCCAAGAGTGGCTGAAGCCATGTCAGGCCACCCAAGAGGATTTGGGCAGATGGTGGGTGATTGCCTCCTCCTTGTGTCCATGGTGGGATCGGTCATTTGAGGGAGAAAGGGAAGAGATTACTTTTGGTCTGTGGCAAGTGCCAGGTGTGTAGAGTGGGCTAAGGTGTCTTAGGAAAGTCTCATTTGGCAAGTAGAGGGCTGCTATGGGAAAGGCAAAGTAGACTTTACCACTTATGGCAAGAATCATATGCAAAGAGCTTTGCACATTGGTCAATTACCTTGGATTGGGTCCCACTTGGATTTGGACTAGCTTAGGGCTGACCTAGGGTCAATTTGGGTCAGGTTAGGTTAACCACCAAGGTTCCATTGGTTGGTTTGGGGTGGTTCGGCTTCATTTGGTCAAAATGGGTTCAATTAGGTTGGGTTGGGTTGACAAATTGGTCAATTAGGTCAAACTAAGGCTTGGGTTAAGTTCATATGATGATTTGGGATGTTTTGGTTCAATTGGTTTTGATTAATTTGACTTAGATTTGATTTTGACTCATTTGGATTCAAAAGGGTCAAATGGGTCAAGTTGACCAATTTGACCAATTCGATCAAATTGGGTTGGGTTAGGTGTTGAGTCAAGTTCAATTGGTTGATTGAAAGTAATTGTAGGCTTTGGTTTGGTTTAATTTGGATTTAATTTAGATTTTGGCCACTTTGACCTTTTAGGCTAATTTTGGCTAGGTTGGGTCAAGTTGACTAATTGGTCAAATTGGGCTCAATCATGGCTTTGTTCAAGTTCAATAAGTGATTTGGAATGAACTTGAGCCATTGTAATCAATTTAGAACAAATCATGATTTGACCCATTTTAGCTTTTTAGGCCAATTTGGGTCAACTTAGGTAAAATGGCCAAATGGACTTGGTTTAGCTCAATTGATGGTTTGGCCATGTTCAATCATTGATCATGAGTGGGTTTGAGTCCAATGGTTTCAATCAATTTAGTATATGGTGGGTCTTGGCTAGTTTAGTTTCCATTTGGATTAAAAGTTGACTTGGTTTGCCCAATTCAAGGTAGTTGATCACCTTAAGATGATTGTTGAACATGATATGAGGTTTAGAAGGGCTTAGTTCAATCCAATTTAGTTTGGATTAGAACTTGGCTCAAAAAGGGTCTTTAGGTCAATTTGGGTCGAGTGGACCTAAATGGGCTAATTGGTTTGATCATGGCTTGATTTAAGTTTAGTTATATTGGTAAATGGGTTTGAGATGGAAATATAAATATAATTACAAATGGTTTGAAGCCATATGAATTTTAGTTCATATGACAATTTCAAGTCAAAAGGGGTCAACATGAGCTTGACTTGGGTTGACTTGGTTTGGCTTGACAATTGTAGTTTATTTTATATTTTAAACAATGATTGAAGGAATGGTTGAATCATGAGGAAATCTATGGTTTTGAGTTGATTTGGGTATCATTTAGCTAAGTTCAAGAATTTGGCTAAAAAGGCTAAAATTGGAAATTTGATTTGATTTGGGTTTAGTTTTGGCCACTTGGATTTATATTTCATTTATAATTATTAATATAAATGAAGATATAAATGGTTCATTAGAAATCACTTGGGTTTGGGGTGATTTGGAAGCAAATTTGACCAAGTTGAGGAATATAAGTCAAAAGGACTTAAGTAGGGAATTGATTTAGTTTGAGTTAGTTTGATTTTATTTGAATGGTTTGAATTGAGATTTCATTTATATTTGTGAATATAAATGAAGGAATAATTGATTTATAAAAAAATCAACCAAGTTTGATTTGGTTTAATGGGAGTTTTAGCTAAGCATATGAAGGTAGTTCACATGGCTTAAGAAGTGGATTGGTTGAATTTAATCATGAGTTTCAATCATTTGAAGTTATATTTGATTTGGAATTTGGGTTGGGAGTCATAATAGTCTAAATTTGTCCCATTTGTCTTATAAGCATCAGTATGGCCACCATAGTAACCACGACGAATGAAAGTGTCTTCGTTCCGATTTGGGATATGGATAGGCCAGTTTTTTTGATCTTCGTACGAAAGATAGTGAGAGCTAGCAAAGATAAGGTCAATTTAGTCATGATATCCACTTTATACTGAGTCCAATAAATATCTTGAGCCTTTCCCTAGTAGCAGGAAGGGAGGATAGGAATTAGTGCGCTACCTTCTCCCCAAGGCTTCCTCGGTCTTCTTGGATTTTTTTGATGTTCCACCGGAAGTTTGAATTTTATATTTGATAAAATCAAATGAATTAGGGTTGATTTGAATTTGGTTAAGGCTATGTCCATAAGATAAAATCAAATGGATTTGGAAGGGATTTGGAATTTGAATTTAATCATGGATTTCAATCATTTTATTTGGGATTGGATTTATGATCTTGGATTTGAGTTTATGGTTTTAGTTTGAGGAAGGAAGCAAGAATTGGGTTTAAGTCTATAGGGTAAGCAAGTCTTCCTAAATCCCTAAGGCTTGACCAATTGCCGTGGCTAATCTTTCTAAGTCTCTTAAGTGTTCACCTAATAGAAGTGTCTTAAGGATTAAGTCTACAGTGATGAGGAAGTTGAGAGCTCACTCCAAAAGTGAGGTCAACACCCTCTTTCAAAACAAAACAAAATAAACTCATCAAACATAGTTGAGCCTTACTTAGCATACTCAAATTTGTTATGTAAAGGTCCCAATTTTCAAATCAAATCGAAATACATCAAACACATTTAGGCCATACTTAACATACTTAAATTTTCTAAGTATGGATCCCATTTTCAAAATAAATTAAATAAATGACACACATCATCGCAAACAAATAAAAAATGCTTCCAAATATTTTCAAGCATACACTTGAATCTCACTTAGCATACCTAAATTTGCTAAGTGAAGACTTCAAAATCAAATTTTCAAACAAAGGATAAACAAAAAAAAATACATCTCCAAAGTCTCTCCAAAATGGAATGATCCTCAATCCCTAGGTAGTTGTAAGTCCAATAGTTGGGTGGTTTACTCTCTCTTATGGAGGAAAACCAAACACCTATTTTTGCTTTAGATTTAGATTGTGCTTTGGTTCTAGCCAAAGCTCCCTAAATTTAGGTTTAGTGGTAGCTACTTCCCTTTGTGGGCTATGAGTATAAATCCTCACTTTTTGGGGATATCCATGACCTTGCATCATGGAATTATAAGCCCTAGCATTCTAAAAAAAATTTAACTTAAAGAAATCAATTCAATTTCAAAAATGTAAAGCCCAGCCATAAGATAGTTTGGGATGCTTACTAGGCTTCCTAGTATCCTAAGCACCCCATACTTATCTTCATTTATCTTTGATAAAAACTCCCTCCTCTTGATCTATCCCACCTGATCTTATAAAAAAAATCAATCGATTGATAGTCCTACCTTTCAAAATCTTTGGAGACAATAATCATTTACCTTAATCGAGAGTATTCCTAAGGAATCTTGTTCCTTATGATGTAATTAACTATGGAGGTTTTCCCCTATAGGGAACTTAACAAACCAGGTTTAAAATAAACCCTGCTTTACTTCTCCATGTAAAGTAGGGGAAGAATCTCTGGTACATTCTGAAGACTTATAGTTCTTAGGAGTCTTTATTAAGGTGATTAGGTTCATTGTAGGGTGGTGACTTCTATCTCTCGGGATAGTATTCCTTTTCTCAATGTCGTACCCGATCATCCTAATAAGAACATCTACGGACCTATGTGGTATCCCGACAAGGCGTTATATATTTCTATTTTCATTTATCTTCTTTCCAAAAGGGGATAGATGAAGGCAGAGGAATATAATTTTTATCACAAATTTTTCTAGCGACTCTGCTGGGGATGGTTCCTCTCTCCATCTTTGGTAAATGATCATTATCTCCAAGTATCGATAGTGGGTTTTTACTTTTGTATGAATCCAAGAATATCTTTCTTTTCCGTTGGCACTTAGCTTATTTCATCCTTAAGTTAAGCTAGCCAACATCTTTAGGTTTTAGGACCTCACCCTGTGTTGGTCTTAAAACCCCCGTTGGGTTCTCCAATTGGTGAAAATAAAAATTTAATAAAACAAAAATAATTAAAGACTTCCTCCTTACCATTTTTATGGTAAGGAAAGGTTAATTCTAAAAATAAAGAAAAATAAATCCTTTATGAAAAAATATCAATTTTCAAAAGCACTTTTTCAAAATACACTCATTACATATAGGAACATTTTTCACTACATCTAACAGTATTCATAATTATTATATATAGGAACATTTTAAAAATAAAACCAACAATCATATTTTCCAAAAACACAAATGAATACCTTCACTCAATTTACTTAAATGAAGATTTCATCTTCAAATAAAAATAATAATCAACATTACAAAAATTAAACCAAAGAACAATTTTCAAAAAGTACATATGAAACCTTACCATTCAGTATACCCATATTTATTGAATGGAGATTTCATTTCCAATCAAAATCAAAAAATAAACTTTCAAAAAGCACATATGAAACTTCCCCATTCAATATACCCACATTTATTGAATGGAGGTTTCATTTCCAATCAAAATCAAAAATTAATTTTTAAAAAGCACATATGAAACCTCTCCATTCAATATACCCACATTTATTGAAAGGAGGTTTCATTTCCAATCAAAATAAAAAATAAACTTTCAAAAAGCACACATGAATATCTCTATTCAATACTCCCAAATTTATTGAATGAAGCTTTCATTTCCAAATAAAATGACACTATTTTAAAATCCCACTTAACATATTCCATATATGATTAGGTTGGAATTTCCTCTTTTAAAAGAAAAAGCAATAATCCCACATGAAACTACATCTTTGAAAAATGAAACATAATTGATTTCCATATTACGTACCCAAATTTGTTAAATGGAAATCTCTCTTTTCAAAATCAACAAAACACAAGTTTTTTTAAAACACATTTGGAACTTCATTATAGCATACCACATTTTCTAAAGTGAAATCTCCATTTTCAAAACAAAATTCAAAACACATTTGGAGTTTCATTTTAGCATACCACATTTGTTAAAGTGAAGTCTCCATTTTCAAAACAAAATTCAAAACATATTTGGAACTTCATTTTACAATACCACATTTGCTAAAGTGAAGTCTCCATTTTCAAAACAAAATTTACAACACATTTTTTTGGGATTTCATTTAGCATAGTCAAATTTTTTAAGTGAAATCTCCATTTCACAAATTTTCAAAACACATTTTGAACTTCATTTTAGCATACCACATTTGCTAAGGTGAAGTCTCCATTTTCAAAACAAAATTTGAAACACTTTTTTTGGAATTTCATTTAGCATGCTCAAATTTGGTAAGTGAAATCTCAATTTCATAAAATTTGGGACACATTTGGAACTTCATTTTAGCATACCATATTTGCTAAAGTGAAGCCTCCATTTTCAAAACAAAATATAAAAAATAAAAAAGAAACACATTAGGATTTCCTTAGCATACTTGAATTTGATAAGAATCATATTTTTAAAATGAAATTAAAAACAAAAGAAACACATCTGTGACATGAGTAGAGTCACATTGCACTAAGCTCTGGACTCTTTCTACACCTTGGGTTAGGAGTAGATCATTTCTGTTAGTGTTTGTGATCGTTCGATGTTGTTGATTATTTCGGTCAACATCAATACTTGCGGTGTACCTTGTCAGTCACACCACACCTATTGGGCGCCCTTTGTTGACCTCATTTTTAGGATGAGCTCTCAACCCCTCCATCTTAGACATAGGCTTCTCTTAGACACTAAAAGTCTCCTTAGTCTTAAGGCACTTCTAGTGATTAGGTGGCCACTCAACCTAACCCTAGAGACTTAGAAGAGTTAGCCATAAGAATAGGTCATGCCTTAGGGGTGTTAGGAAAACATTCTACCCTATAGCTTGAACCAACTCCTCACTTCCTTCCTTCAAGTCAAAGTCCAAATCAAGTCTATGCTAACTCCAAACTCCAAATCAAATCAACTTCAAACTCAAATTAATTCCAACTTGATGGATTTTCTCAAACTTAAATCAATTCCAAATTGGAGAACCCAATGGGGGTTTTAAGACCAACCCAGGGTGAGGTCTTAAAACCTAGAGATGTTAGCTAGCTTAAATTAAAGATGAAATAAACTAAGTGCCAACGGAAAAGAAAGATAGTCTTGGATGAATACAGAAGTACAAACCCACTATCGATACTTGAAGACAACGATCATTTACCAAAGATGCAGAGAGGAACCATCCCCAACGGATTTGTTAAAAAAATATGTTATGAAAATTATATACCTACGCCTTCATCTATCCACTTTTGGAAAGAAGATAAATGAAAAGGAAATATATAACATCTTATCGGGATACCATATAGATCTGCAGATGTTCTTGTGTTAGGGTGATCGGGTACGACATTAAGGAAATGTGTACTATCTCGAGAGATAGAAGTCACCACCCTACAATGGACCTAATCACCTTAATAAGGACTCCTAAGGACTATGGGTCTTCGGAATGTACAAGAGATTCTTCCCTTCTTTATATAGAGAAATAAAGTAGGGTTTATTTTAAACTGGGTTCGTTAAGTTCCCTACAGGGGCAAGCCCCCATAGTTGGTTTATTTTTAGAAGATCATGTGAGATCGATCAAGAGGAGGGAGTTTTTATCGAAGCTAAATGAAGATAAGTAGGGGGTTCTTAGGATACAAGGAAGTCTAGTAAGTATCCCAAACTATCCTATGGTTGGGCTTTACATTTTTGAAATTGAATTGAATTATGTGAGCTGAATTTTTATTAGAATGCTAAGGCTTACAATTCCATGATGCAAGGTCATGGAAATGGCTAAGAAGTGAGGATTTATACTGGTAGCCCACAAAGGAAGTAGCAACCTCTAAACCTAAATCTAGGGAACTTTGGCAAGGGCCAAACCATGACCTAAATCTAAGGTGAAAATTGGTGTTTGGTTTATCTCCATAAGAGAGGGTAGCCACCTGACTATTGAACTTACAACCTCTTAGGGGTGGCCGCCAACTAACTCCTACAAAGGTTTCACCAATCAAAACATTTGAAAACTAATCAACAAGGCATCTAGCTTATAAGGAGAAGCTAAACAGTTGTCTTTTCCAGACCAATCAACAAAGCGGTAAAGCTTTTAAGAAGAAGCTTCGGCGGTGATAGATAAGAAAGGTCGCCCAGAGAGCAGTTTAAGAGACCTCGAGCTCCACAGCCGTCACTTCCACCTCCTCTACCACCACCGAGGTAGCCCTATCGGCCACCACAATAGCCTCCATGGCCTATACCGCCTCCTCCTCAGCTACATCATCTGTAGCAGCGGTACACATACCCACCACCAGGAAGCTATGGTCCACCTACTCTTTTGGATAAACTTAACATGCCTTATTCATTTAAGAGGGGGTAATTAGGAAGATCTTTAAGAATTTCCTAATGAGGCCTAATTTTTAGCTACCCAAACCTAAGAGATTGAAGGAAGTGGGCAAAAATAATGATCCTAATTTTTACCCCTACCACCCATGCTAGATCATGTTTTGGAAGATTGCTTCTCATTCAAGGACTGGCTTGAACTTAGCTTCAAGATCGATGTTGTAGTTATCCCAAGGAATACCTTGTGGAATAATCATCTAGTTCCATTAGGGTAATCCTTGGGGATACTTGATATTCTTCCAAAATAAAGAAGGTTGGGATATCTCCTTATCCCATACTTCTAAGAAAATTATATCCAAAATCAAGAAACATTCCTTGCATGCGCCTGAGTAACTCAAACTTCCAACATCAAGGAAGGTTTGCAAGTTGCCAGAGCTAACTCAAAGAAAGGGGGAGCTCAGCAGCAGCATCAGCTTGTGCCAGCCCGGGATGGCCAAGTAGCGCAACCACCAATTGAGTCCAACCTCCAGTCCATAATTGTAGCTGCAACATCAACGACTACCTCTACTTCAGCTAGCTTTTCTTCTAGTAGATATCTTGTATCAGCGGATGAGGGCATCAAATCACTCACCCCTCTTACTTTACTTTATTTTTACTATGTACCTCCTTCAAAATTCAAGAAATTAATGAATAATGCTAGCTTGAATTATATCTGTGTCACTTCTGATGAGTTGTCTAATTCTATTCCTAATGATTACTCTTCAAGGCTAAATAATAATTATAATAACTCTAAACTTCTTATTTTTAATTCAGAGTTAGACTATCCTTCTCTGAATATTATGGGTTCGCCACTTGAGATAGACTTGGAATCATCCGATTGAGGATCCCATAGGAGAAGCTATAGGTGAGCCTAACATGCAGATAGAATCTTCCATTACCCTGCCACAAGAGATCATCGAAGTCAACCTCCGTAGTGGCAAGGTTCTACCTACTAGGGCAACACCTCAAGATAGAGAGAAACTAATCATTAGTTCAGAGGATCGAGAAGCCCCTTTACAGGATGCTCCACCCTTGGATATGCTTGTGGAGGATCAGCCCAAGGTGGACTACAATGTCCTCTCTCACTAAGAAAGTTGTCATATAAGCTAAGCATATATGATGCCCTTACTTATCCAAAGAGATGAGAGTTTCACTAATCAAGGCTCTCCTTAATCTTGAGATATGCTTAGCTCAATTGATCACTATTAAAGAGGAGGCACATTATTCCAGAGAAGCTCAGGGGATTACTTTGATAGATGAGGACCTTCTTCTCGGGGACATAGAGCAAAACCATCCCCTCGACATTAGTTGATATGGGTAGATTTAGACTTGCTATAGTTCTCGTCGATCCAGGTGTATCAGTGAACATTATGAGTCTAAAGACCCTTGCCTATTTGAGGATCAACATCTCCACACTCCGAGGAGACCAGATGATGTTGAGAGGATTCAATGAACAAGGTGAGAGGGCTTTAGGTTCTATAGTGTTACTTTTGAAGATAAGTGACTGGAAGACTGAATCCAAGTTTTATTTCATTGATTAGAATACTTCATTCACTACTTTACTTAGTAGGCCTTGGATACATCATAATAAGATGATTCCATCCTCCCTCCATCAGTGCATTAAGTTTAGGAAGGATGGGATTGAGTACTGCATCAAGGGTGATGAAAGCCATTTTCAGTCAGAGAGGTTGAGTTATATAAGAATGCGACCTACTATCTTCCTCAAAATACCTTTATCTCCAACCTATCAAGGAGATGCAAGCCATTTTTAGCACTTATCAAAAAGGATGCCAAGTTCAAGCTGGATGATAAGTGTCAGCATGCCTTTGAAGATATCAAGCAGTATTTGGTGAAGCCTCTAGTTCTAGCAGCCCATATCCCTGGCAAGCCACTCATCCTCTACACTACTGCATTAGATGACTCTCTTGGTGATCTATTGACTCGGGCCAATGATGAAGGGAAGGAGAGTTCTCTCTACTACCTTAGCGGTCATCTAATTCCTGCTGAAGCAAACTACCCATCTATTAAGAAATATTACCTAGCTTTAATCTTTGCATCCCAAAAGCTACGACACTATATGCTTTTTCATAAGGTGAACTTGATTTTTAGAACCAATCCACTATAATATCTCATGACATGGCCAATGTTATCCGGACATTTGGCACATTGGTCCATGATTCTCTAGCAGTTTGATATCACATTCATACCCCCTCTGTGCTGTAAAAGGATAAGCACTAGCAGATTTCTTAGCAACACACCCTACTGATTCTCCGCTTAGTGATGATCTCCCTGACGAACAAATCATGAACTTAGGTGAGGTTGCAACCATCGATGGGAGATGTATTTTGATGGTGCAACTTCTTTTCATAAAGGAGAAGCACCACGATCTACTCATCCAGAAAAGGTAGGGGAAGTAATAGTTCTCTTAAACCCAGACCACGATGTGATGAGATTCTTATACTATCTCTCTAATCCTTGTACCGATAATGAAGCTGAGTATGAGGCTTTGATTGACAATCTAGAGTTAGCCATCTTATCAGTCTCTAGAGCATCAATATCAATAGGGATTCTTAGTTGGTCATTAACCAGATTGCCGGGTCCTACAAGATTCTCATACCCAAGCTTTGTCACTATCACGAGTATACCATGAAGTTGTTGGCCCAGATCCCTGAGGTCACCATCTACAAGGTCCTTCGAGGAGAGAATTCAATAGCAGATGCTTTGGCAAAACTTGCCAAAGAATTGACATGTCTGGAAGATGAGTCCATTCCAATAAGGTTCTAAAATAGACAAGTCCTATCCCTTATTGACGCTGAACTCATTGAGAGATTTTCTCTTAAAGGGGAGGTTGATGTTGTCTATAAGGACAAGGACCTGGATTGGAGGCAATCATTCATAGATTATTTTAACACTGATAAAATCCCTCAAGAAAAGTCACAT
The DNA here is from genome assembly GCA_021442155.1 of Cymbidium sinense. Lineage (NCBI taxonomy): Eukaryota > Viridiplantae > Streptophyta > Magnoliopsida > Asparagales > Orchidaceae > Cymbidium > Cymbidium sinense. The sequence goes on from CM038222.1 coordinate 66,166,576, forward strand.
GCCCATCAGGTGAAATAGAGAGCTCTCTCCTATGCCCTCATTGATGGCACCTTGTACCAATAGTCTTTCGATCAAATGTGGTTACATTATTTAGATAAACACGAAGCTCATAGGATTATCATCGAGGTACATTCAAGTCTATCCGGAGTGCATCAATTGGTCAAGATGAAGATGAAGATAAAGAGACTAGGATACTACTGGCCTACAATGATTACAGACTACATGGATGTAGTTAGGAGATTCCATCAGTGTCAGGTACACGATGTGGTCTTACTTCAACTACCCAACATTCTACACCCTACATTGGTCTCATGGCCATTTGAATGTTGGGGTACTAACATTGTGGGTCTGATCAATCCTCCTTCTTCAATGGTCATCGGTTCATTCTAGCTACCACCGACTACTTTTCCAAGTAAGCATAGGTTTGATCTGGGAGCAAGCCCCCTGTGACACTCACTCATTAGTAGCTCTAAGTCAGGTTTACATGCTACCTTGCTAGTATGTCATCCCAGTGATCATTTGTGTGGAATATGTGAGTCCCGACTCTATCTTCTTAAACTTGACTATTGCAAACCAATGAGCACCTTGTTAGTTTGGTAGACTTCATTACCCAGCTAGTAAGCTACCTCGTGTTGATTTTATTTAAGAAGATGTGAGTCCCAATGCTTTATTCTTGAACTGATCATCATGATCAGACTAGGTCGAGTATATTCAAGGATTAAGATAAGTCCCCCAGAGGCTCCTTTCCTCTTGACTACGTTTGAGTTGATATAAGTCCCTCTAGGGGCATTCACTCAGTAGTCACCCTAGGTCGGATATCACCTGTCGAGCCGAAGACAGTCTATCCCTGCAATCAGTTCTGCTATAGAAAGATGTGAGTCCCCGAGCTTTCTTCCTAGGCTGATCATTGCAAATGATGGGCACCTTAGGTCGGATTGATGTTCGCTATGCTAAAAGTGACTCACCCGATGGATACACCACTCTTGGTAGATGTGAGTCCCTATGCTTTCTCATTGAGTTGGCCATCGAATACCTATTCGATATATGACTAGCCATATCATCTTCTCCAGGGTTTTGGATCAATCCCTTAGCGGCCCCTCTCATTGCGGGCATTCTATTTGGATCACATCCTTTGTGACCCAATTTAGACACTACCGTTACTTTTGGATTGGATAGTCCCCCTTTCCTGGTATCCACCCCTATGGTTGGAGAATTTGTTTAGTGGATCCACAGATTCTCCCTTGGTTCATAAATCTAAGATAGGTTTAGGTTGATATAAGCACATTCTCAGTTTGATCCCTAAACTAACAAGGTCCATGATAAACAAACTAAATAAAGTTATAAATAAAAATCAAAATTCAATGGCAAAGTCTCTCCTTAAATCTCTCTAATTCAATGAACCCCACTTAACATACTTAGATTTGTTAAGTGTGGGTTCAAAATTCCAAGTTAATATCAGAAATCAATTTTTGAAGAAAAACATCAAAGAAAGGGTCTGAGTTAGTTATATTCAAATGCAGAGGTACCAACACAGTTAGTTCCTTTCAGTCTTCAGTCAGTTCAGTTGCTATGGCTCCAAGTAAGTTTATTTTCTCCTTCCCCTCTAGTGTAGATCTGGCATTGGATCAAGCCAATCTCACCTCAACCAATATGACCTATCTGATTTACTTTGGTCACAATTTTGAGGGAGTTTGGATCACATGTGAGGGGACATCCCTCACGACTGTTAGTAGGGAGAAGGTGGTTGGACAGAAGTCACTTCTCCATTATGACATTCCATCTGACTCAAAGTTTCTCTCTTTGAACGGGAAGGCTATGGAGGTTCCCATAGCGGTGTTAGTTCCAGCTTCAGCCGTGTTAGTGCCAATGGTTCACCTGCCAGTTCAAACTATTATTGTTGTCCCTACAGCACCGGTGCAAGCTAACACCTCCTCTTTGGTCCCCTCAAAGGAGAAAACTATCTTGGTATCTGAGATAGCTTCCCCTATCTTTGAGGTTGGTTACAGTTCTCGCACCACCATGCTCTCCTGCACTCAACGTAATAAGAACATGAAGATTAAGTGACACCATGAGAGAGCAGCTAGGGAGGTCGATGTTGCCTCCCACATGGCCGAGGAACATCCTCCACGAGGTCTCCCCTTTCATTGGTGGTATTAGATTCTGCCCATTCTTCAGTTCAGATGGAGAGAAAGATGTTAGGAGAATTATTGCATTACATCTACCACTGGCTCATTATGAGGTACCAGCTAGGGAGAGGAGGAAAATGCTTGTCTCAAGACAGTTATTCGCCAGGTTGGCATAGCTTATGGACACTCAGAGTCCAGTGCATTATTTGATCTAAGGTCAGTGATTCCCCACAGTGTCAGTGGTCAAATATGCAGGGAGAGGGCCATTGAAGCCAGAGTAGCAGCCCAAGCAGGAAAGAGGGAGAGATGAAGGTATGCGTGACAGTCGGCAACCTCCGCCCTTGTTGATTTTTCTGATTGGCGAGCCACCAGGGCCGATCGTACTGATAGCATAATATTGACCGACACCACTTATCACCGGAGGAGAGTTCTAGCTGAGAGGTAGCCAGTGTCACCATCATCACACCGCTCCACTCCCTGACCATCATCACCCATTCAAGTTCCCCCTTCCATAGTTCCCGCTAAGGTCCAAAAGTCTGCATCTGGGGAGAGGAGATCTTCATTGGTGATCCAGTTGTGGCCTAAGGATCCCACTCCATCTATGTCATCAGTTAAGGTTAGGTCGAGCTCCTCCCATTCAACCTCCCACTTCTACCATGGTGAAGAGGGAGTGGCGACCTAAAAGTGTCATCATCATGCCACCACCATAGTCACTAGCGAAGCAGAGGAGGGATGGCAGATAGTTCCATGACAGACCATCCTAGTGAGCACCTATTCAATAAACCGCCAAATGCAGAAATTGACGAACACCTTGATTACGTAGTAGTGGGTGTTTGTGCTAGTCTAGATTGGTAGAGTAGGAGATCATTCTTTAATTGACATTCTAAAGGACTTTTTTGTTGAAAAGAAATGGATTCTTGTGAGTGATCATTCAGATCATGAAGAGGGTAGGGTAGCCTTCGACCACGATGAGGATGTCCTATTTGAGGACTCAGTAGAAGTTCATATGATCGATACCCGAGAATCCCTTCTTAGAAACCATTATAGTTAGGAAGGTATTGTGGTTGAAGAGGATGACACCGCTCATTCAACCCAACACCTCCTTCAACATCTCAAGTAGAAGGACGAGCAGGTTAGTAGAATGGAGAGGAGGATTGAAGACTTATTAGCAGCAGTTCTTGCACTGCATAACCAAACACTGATTTTACAGTCCAGTCTGATGGAGACCGATCGGCCTGAGCTCTACATGTTTTATATCATCTCAAGAGTGCATCTCCCATGGATCAGGATAGTGGAAGCTTGCATAAGAAGGTCATAGATAGTGCCTCCATGCATAAGAAGGACATCAAATAAATGGTGGAACAGTAATGAGAGAAGCAGTGGCGCAAGCCCAGGGTACCTCATCTGTTCTAAAGGGTAGACCTAACCCAAAGGAATTTGACATAGTCTAGTATCCTAAAGGGTTTGTGCCACCTTCTTTTAAGATTTTTGATGGCAGTGCGAACCCTCGGATAACTAATCCTGTCAGTCTATGTGGATCATTGATGTGATGCACGCTTTTCACATGATGTGATGGGATTGGTTATTTAAGTTATCAAATCTTATGCCACATCAGCCGGCGGTGCTACGCACTTCCTCCTTGTCAGTCTAATCAAGGATCAGATTGCTAGGATAAAACCCATGGATCTGAAGGATTAATCAGCAGATCTAGCATGTTTTAATTAGGACCATCCATCCAAAACATGCGGGATGGATGGTCCATGATTCATCCCTGCCCTCGCTTGCGAGAGATGGAGATTATCCATCCTCCATGGCTTGAATCGAGCTCACTTGAGCTCATTGACTAGGATTCAACCCACACCATCAAGAAGTATAGAGAATTATACCTAACAGTGGAAAATTGATGGGATTACAATTCACTTCACAAAGGACCAAAGAATTTTCAACATAAGCTCAATTTTGATTCATACCTCGCTAGAGGCTATCACCGGCACTGCTAATCATTAAGGTAGATACATCTAGTAGAGTTGAAGCCCTGTTGAAGGTTTGAAGGTTCAATTTGTAGTGGATCTTCCAATCAACAAAAGCTCCCTTCAATGGCTTGCGACTTTGGTCTAACTTTCCCTTCCTATGGCTTGGATGCTTGGGATTTTCTTTAAGTGAGCTTGACTTAGTGCCTTGATGGTGCTTGCAAGAGGAATTGGACTTTAGTTGAGTATTGAGTAAGTTGGAATTCTCCTTCACCTCCCCTATTTTTGGCATAAGGAAAATCAAGAATGAGAGGTTTGAATGAGCTCAGGAATGCTTAAGGAAGCTTGTGGATGCTTATCTTTGATCCTCTGAGCTCAATCGAATGCAATAGAGATTAATTAGAATTGAATAAGGGAAGTATATCTCCCCCTACTTGAATCGGACGGTCGAGAGCCTCCATGTCATTTTGATCAAATTGATCTCATGTAATGGGTTGTTTAGGTTGTTAGGGGTGTCATGTGATTCGATTTTGGCAAGGAGTGGGAGTGTGAAGGTGCACATGTGCTAAAATGAGTGTGAGAGGTGATCCATGTGGAGAAATTTGAGTGGGGTGGTGAGTTTTGGCTATGGGTTGGGTTTGGCTGACCCAAACCAATTGGGTCATGTGCACCACCCTCCTTGGTGTCCAAATGGTCCATTAGGAGGGTGTTAAGTGGTCTTGAGTTGGAATATGATCAAATTCCAAGTGAATTTGATAATAGGTTACAGTTTGACCTAGGGTTAAAATGGTCATTTGGCTTTAATTTTGGTTTAGATAGGTTTGATATGATTGGAAAATGGGTTGTGCCAATTTTCAATGAATTTGGTGTTGATTTGATATCATTTGGCTCAAGTTGACCCATTTAGGTCAAAATGGGTCAACTTGGGTCAAGTTGACCAATTGTTCAAATTGGGTCAAGCTAAGGGTTGGGTCAAATTCATATGACCATTTGGAGTGGTTTGGTATCAATTATTTTGTTCAATTTGATTTATATTTGATTTTGGTTCATTTGAGTTCGCTTAGGTCAAATGGGTCAAGTTGACCAATTTGACCCATTTGACCCAATTGGGTCAGGTCATGGGTTGGTTTAGGTTTGGTTGGTCATTTGAATATTTTTCAAGCTTTGGTTTCAATCAATTTTTGTTTGATTTGATTTTTGGCTTGATTTGACCTTTTATGTCAAGTTGGGTTTATGGTTAATTAGACTAGGTTGGGTCTAGTTTGCCAATTGAGGATTTGGTCAAGTTCAACATGTGATTTAGAATGAATTTGACCTATTGGTTGTAATCAATTTGGCTTAGATCAAGATTTGACATATTTTGACCTTTTAGGTTAACTTAAGTCAAATTGGGTCAAGTGGCCAATTTGGGCTAGGTTTGACTCAAATGATGACTTGGTCATGCTTGATCATTGATCATAAATTGGTTTATATCAATGGTTTCAATAAATTTGACCTATGATGGATTTTGGCTAGGTTAGGTTTCATTTGGGTTAAGTGTTGATTTGGTCAAAAGCTAGGTTTGACTTGGTTTGACCAATTTGAGTGATTGATCATCCTAAGATAATTGTTACTCATAATGTGAGGCTTAGCAATCCAATTTGGGTAAGATTAGAATTTGGCTCAAAAAGGTACTTTTACGTCACTTTGGGTCAAGTGATCCTAAATGGGTCAATTGACTTGGTCAAGGCTTGATTCGAGTTTGGTTGAACTAACATATGGATTTATGATTGAAATATAAATCCAAAGTGATTTAGAGTCAAATGGGTTTTGATTCATTTGACAATTTCAAGTTCAAAGGATGAACATGGGTTTGATTTGGGTTTGAGTTTTGGTTTGATGATTCAAGTTTATGATTATGTTTGAGTTTATGATTGAAGGATTGATTGTTTGAAGAGAAAATCCAAAGGTTTGGATTGATTTGAGGATGATTTGGCTAAGTTCAAGAATTTGACTTGAAAGGGTATGGTTGTATTTTGGTTAAATTTGGATTTGAGTTTTGAATTTAGTTTTGGTTTTTAAATTTATATTTCATTTATATTTAGGAATATAAATGAGAATATAAATGAGTTATGAGAAAATCTTTTGACTTTAAATTGATTTGAATTTGATTTGAGCAAAGTCCATAAGATAAAATCAAAGTGACATATGAGAGATTTTTTTTGATTTGAAATTGATCATGAATGTCAATCATTTGGAATTGATTCATGATTTGAGAAAAATCCATTAGAATTGATTTAAGGTTTAAAAAAATCAGTTAAATTGGGATTGATTTGAGATTTGATTTGGAATTGGTTTGAGTTTGAAGTTGATTTGAATTTGTTGTTGATTTAGATTTGAGGTTGATTTGAATTTGAAGTTGATTTGGATTTGAAGTTGATTTGGATTTGAAGTTGATTATGATTTGAGGTTGATTTGAATTTGAAGTTTGACTTGAAAGAAGGAAGTAAGGATTTGGTTTAAGCTATAGGGTATCCATGTTTTTCTAACACTCTAAGTCATAACCTATTCCTATGGAAAACTCTTCTAAGTCTCTAGGGTTAGGTTAAGTGTTCACCTAATCACTAGAAGTGTCTTAAGACTATGGAACTCTTAATATCTAAGAGGAGTCTTATGTCTAAGATGAAGAAGTTGAAAGCTCACTCCAAAAGTGAGGTCAACAATTGGTTTCAAAGAATTTGGCTCAATTTGGGTCATTTGGGTGACATTGGGTCATGTTGAGCCTAAGTGGGTCAATTGGCTTTGTTTTGGATTGATTTAAGTTTAGTTGAACTTATATATGAGCCTAGGATTGAAATATAAATTCAACTGCAATCAATTTTGAGTCCAATGGATTTTGGTTCATTTGAAAATTTTAAGTCAAAAGGGCTAAGTTGGGCTTGACTTGGGTTGACTTGAATTTGGTTTGATGATTATAGGTCTCATTTATATTCAAATAGGTGATTAGAGGAATGATTGATTCAAGAGAAAATCCATTGGTTTTGACTTGATTCAGATATGAGTTGGATAAGTTCAAAGAATTGGTTCAAAGGGCTTTGATTTAATTTTAGTTTTGATTTTGGTCAATTTAATGTAGATTTCATTTATATTTGGGAAGATAATCAAAGGAACAATTGATTTATAAAAAAATTAATTGAGTTTAAAGTGATTTGAAGGAAAATTTAGCTAAGCTCATGAAGGTAGGTTCAAAGGGCTTAGAAGGGGATTTGATTTAGTTTGATTTAGTTTTGATGATTTGAGTAAATTTTATTTATATTTGTGAAGATGATTGAAGAAATGATTGATTTATAAAAAATCAATCAAATTTGGGTTGAATTGTGTTAAGATTTGGCCAGGTTCATGGCACCAACTCAAATGGTAAGAAGGATTTTGGGGTTTGAGTTTGATCTTGGGATTTAATCATTTAGTACTAGATTTGAATTGGAATTTTATTTTGAATTTAAGGTTTGGTTTGAAATTTATATTTTGATTGGATTTAAGAAGGTGCATATGGATTGATTAGGCTATAGGACAGGTGATTTCCTTAAATCATAAGGCATAGCCTAATCCTATGATTAATCCTTCTAAGTCTCTAGGCTTAGGTTAAGTGTTCACCTAATCACTATAAGTGTCTTATGACTAAGAAGCTCTTAGTGTCTAGAAGAGTCCTAAGTCAAAGAAGAGGAGGTTGAGAGCTCACTCCAAAAGTGATCAACAAGTTCAGTAAAGACATTTGCTAAGTTAGAGCAACTCTTCATTAAGAGGTTTGTTGGAGCTCAACAAAGGGTAACTGTGTGCAACCTTATTATGCCACAATAAAGTCCCAATGAGTTTATCATTGATTATATTCTCAGGTGGCGACACCTGAGTATGAAATGGGAACCGTAGCTGTCTGAACAACATGCCATATAAATTATTCTATAAGATTATTCATGGCCCGCTTGCTTTCATGCTCAAGGGATTTACTTTCAAAACCTTTAAAAAATTAATCAACAAGGCGGTTAGTATGTAAGGGGAAGTCAAACAGTTACCTTTTCAAGACCAGCCGTCCAAGTCCAAGCCACAGAAAGCTTTAGAAAAGAAGCTAGGGGCAATAGTGTTAGTTAATAAGGGGAAGAAACTAGTCAGAGTTCAGTTTGAGAGACCTTAAGCTTCGCAACCTTCACTTCCACCTCCTCTACCATCACCTCATCATACCACTACCCTTTAACGGCCATTACCACGCCACCTCCTCAAGCACACAAGAATATTCTTATCCGCCACCAGGTAGTTATTACCCACCTACTCTTTTGGACAAACTAAATAAGCCCTATTCATTTAAGAGAGAGGTAGTTAGAAAGATCATTAAGAACATCTTAAAGAAGCCTAAAGCAACTAGAGCCTAAGAGACCGGAGGAAGTGGACAAAAGTGATGATCCTAACTTTGCCCCTACCACCACATGTTAGGTCATGTCTTAGAAGATCACATCACTTTTAAAGACTGGCTTGAGCCAGCTATAAGTCGGGTGCGATAATTATCCCAAAGGATTACTTGTTAGAATAACCATCTAGTTTTATTAGGGTAATCCTTGGGGATACATGTGATCCTCTCAAGATAAAAGAAGGTTATGATATTTCCTTATCCGAACCTCTAAGAAAATTATTTCTAAGATCAAGAAATTCTCATTCCAGGTGTCTGAGGCAGCTCAAACCTCCAACATCAAGGTTTGCAAGTTGTTGAAGATAACTTGAGGAAAGTGGGAGCTCAACAGTAGCAGCAGTAGCCCTCACTTGCCCAAGATAGGCTAGTAGCGCAACCACCGACCGAGTCGAGCATGCCCTCCACCGCTGCTACTACTACTTCATCTAGATCTTCTTCTACTAGCAAAAACATTGTATCTGTGGACGAGGGCACTAAACCACTCACTTTGCTTACTTTACTTGATTTTTATAATGTACCTCCATTTAGAAAAAAATCAATGAAGAAGGCAGATTCCACTTATATCTTCTCTACTTTTGATAGTCTTGATGATCTCATTTCAATTGAAAGCTCTCCAAGTCAAAATAACAAAAACAACACAAATAATTCCAATCCTTTTTCTTATGATTCAGAATAAGACTTTCTATTTTCTGAATCAATCAAGCTCACCACATTGAGATTAACTTGGAGTCATTTGACTCCGAGGGTCTTATAAGAGAAGCTATAGGTATACACATTTAGTAGGTAGAACTTTCTATCAACTTGCCACATGAAGTCACCTAACTCAACCTCTGTAGTGGCAAAGTTCTACCTCTTTGGGTAGCACCTCAAGATAAGAGTAAATAAGTCATTGGTTCTAGTGAGCAGATAGCCCCTACACAAGATGCTCCACCCATGGATATGCTTATGGAGGAACAACCTATAGTGGATTACAATGTTCTTGACCACTTAAGAAAGTTTTCTACTAAACTAAGCATATATGACACTCTCATCTTATCCAAAGAGATGAGAGAATCTCTAATCAAGACTCTACTTGATCCTGAGATTTTCTTAGCTCAGCTGACTGCTACTAAAGAGGAGGCTCACTATTCAAAGGATGTCTCATAAGTCACATTCAATGATCAATACCTTAGGGATGATCAAACACAACCGTCCCCTCTTCATCATAGTGGACATGGGCAGATTCAGGTTATCAATAGTGTTGGTTGACCCAGGTGCATCAGTCAATATTATGATCTAAAAACTCTTGTCTACTTGAGGATCAACATCTCTAAACTCAGTTTAGAAAGGGTGATGTCCAGAGGATTCAATGAGCAAGGCGAGAGGGCTTTAGGCTCCACAATGTTATTTTTGGAGATAGATGATTGAAAGACTGAAGCTAGGTTTCACATTATAAACCCAGATACATCCTTCAATGCTTTGCTTAGGAGACCGTAGATATATGAAAACAACACGTTCCATCCTCTCTACATCAGTGTATGAAGTTTGTGAGGGGTGGGATTGCCTACTATGTCAAAGGAGATCTCAAGCCATTTACAGTGAGGTTCGCATATATGAAGATGCAGCCTACTGCCTCCCTCAAAATCAACAAGTATATTCTGGCGAACTCGGCCAAAGTTCAAAAATAAAAGAAAAAGAAAAAGAAAGAGAAAAAAAGAAATTGAAAAAGAAAGTAAAAGGGAGCAAGAAATATACTTGGAGGAGGAAGTGGAGCATAACATTAGATTCCACCCACAGTTCGTTACTCCATTCGAACATGTGGGTAGGATGACCCGACCTCCACCAGGCGAAGGAAGAGGACAGTTCAGAGGTAGCCCCAAAGGTGGAAAGCCTCCTTATTGGGCACCTAATAGGAGGTAGGTCCCAGCCACCATGAGTACACCTACTATCCATATAAACTTAAAATCTAGTTCAGATGACGAGTCTTAAATGGTTAGCGCACCAGCCAGCTCTTCTCAGCAGTAGATTCCTTTTGAGGTGACACTTGAGCTAAACAATGATGAAGATCTAAGGCAAAGCATAAATGTATCCAAGTTTATATGTTAAACAATTAGGCATCAGTTGGGAACCTCAGCTTTAACCCCACTTTCAAAGAAAGTTGAGGGTTTGGTAGTTAAGGAAGCCCCTAAGTCATCCACAGATGTGAAGACTCAATGTTCTTTCTGGGAGCATAATCCTCAAGTCAAGAAGTTGATGTAAAACTTGAGGATGATTCACATAAATATCTAATAGAATTACCTTTTGATTGGTACTCATCGTGTGTTCTAAATTTAGCAAAGAAGGGATTAATCCCACATACTTGGTCTAAACATAGGTCAGATTACTTCAAGAGGTTATGGGACAACAAATGCAGACATTCTCAATCAAGCATAGAACTAGGATTTAGTATAGTGGGTTCAGTTGATGATGACGATTATTGCTTAGTCATCACCAACCATCTAGAGTCTCATAGGTTCTTTTCAAATCACATTAACTCTTATGAGGAGGTATGTTTAGAAACTTCAGATGATCTAGATGAGTTTCAGGTCAAAGATGCACCATCAGAGTTCAAAGAGGAGATTAGGTCAACCCTCGATGAGCTCAAAGAATATAACTTAGGAACTGAAGACAATCCACATCCAACATACATCAGTTCTTTGTTGAATGAAATCAAAACCAATGACTTAATTAGGCTATTGATCGAGTTTAAGGACTGGTTCGCATGGAGTTATGAAGAAATGCCCAATTTATCTCTTGACGTGCTAGTCCAAAAACTAGTAATATATCTTAATACTAACCCTTATGATGAAAAATATTCCATGCCTTCATCTATCCCCTTTTAGAAAAGAGGATAAATGAAAACAGAAATACAACACCTTATCGGGACACCACCTATATCTGCAGATGTTCTTATTAGAGTGATCGGGTACAACATTGAGGAAAGGTGTACTACCTCAAAAGATAGAAGTCACCACCCTACAATGGACCTAATCACCTTAATAAAGACTCCTAAGGACTGCAGGTCTTCGGAATGTACCAGAGATTCTTCCCCTACTTTACATGAAAAAGTAAAGTAGGGATTATTTTAAATTGAGTTTGTTAAGTTCCTGACAGGGGCAAGCCCCCATAGATAATTACATCCTAAGGAACAAGATTTCTTAGGAATACTCTGATTAAGGTAAATGATCATTGTCTCCAAAGATTTCGAAAGGTAGGACTATTAATCGATTGGTTTATTTTTAGAAGATCAATTGGGATCAATCAAGAGGAGGGAGTTCTTATCGAAGCCAAATGAAGATAAGTAAGGGATGCTTAAGATACTAGGAAGCCTAGTAAGAACCCCAAACTATCCTATGGTTGGGCTTTACATTTTTGAAATTGAATTGATTTATTTGAGTTGAATTTTTATTAGAAATCTAGGGCTTACAATTCTATGGTACAAGGTCATGGAAATGCCTAAGAGGTGAGGATTTATGCTCGTAGCCTACAAAGGGAAGTAGCAACCCCTGAACCTAAATCTAGAGAGATTTGGTGAAGGCCAAAAGCACAACCTAAATCTAAGGAGAAAATGGGTATTTGGTTTACCTCTATAAGAGAGGATAACCACTCGACTGTTAGACTTACAATCGCCTAGGGATGGCCACCAACTAACTCCTCCTATGATTTTAAAATATGTAGACAAGTCATATGCTTTTGCAAGATAGCTAAGCTATTATTTATTTAGAAAGAGACTAAGTCCTTAAACATACTCTCTAAAAGACTAGATTATGTAGGGCATGGTTTAATGACTTAAATCTAATGCAAATTTTGTTACATTTTATTTTCATTTTTGGACAATCAATTTGACACGGGATTTAGGATTCATATGCCTAATGCATGAGAAATTAGATTATGGGCCAAAATCGACAAGATAAGGAGGTGTGTTTCCACCATTGCTCTCAAAGGTCAAGCCAAATTCTCTGGCAAAGGTGGAAGACCTCCAATTAAGAGTGAAACAATATGCTTTTTATGCATGATGTGAGAAAAATAATACAACATCTAACTAAGGGATTGCTAATTCATTTATCTTGATTTATAACCTAGGCTTTAGGTAAGGTCATAAATTATTTTATTTTTAGTTTTGAGTTATTTTGATTAGATAGAAAATTAATTTTCCTAAGAGCATAATCATCATCCAGGTCATAATCAAAGTAAGGATGAAACTAAGAAAAGTCATCTTAATGTAAAAGTTAAACAAACATCAATCGATTTATAAAGCTAGGGCAAAAGAATAAGAGGTCATTTGTGGTTGGGCTCCACTGCACAAATCCAAAAAGAAATATGAGTAGATGAGCTTTACCCTTATACAACCCGGATTAGAAATGAATTAAATATAATCAAAAAGGAATTCATTATTATAGGGGTCTTCTTTCTTCTTTTGGTTGGTTGGAATGTTATTGCTCCAAAAGCTTTGCATGATACATAAGACATGATCTTATGACCAATGTTCATCCTAATACCCCATAACAATCTTTCCAAAATCCTAATTACAAAATTACATGAAAATGGGAAAAAGGAAATCTAACTAAAACTTGCAAAATATAGATTAGTCAAAAAAGCCATACAAAAACATGTATATGTAAATTGGACTTAGCACCCTACACATGGGTAACTAAGTCCACCTGGCCTATTTTGGATTATGTTTAGGGGTATAAGCACTGCATAGAAAAAAGCTTATATTTTATTACGTGCTCTTAAGCATAATCTCCAAGACAATGGTTAGACTAAGATCGCCTACTATTCTCACGACATACACCCTAACATCCAGACTAAAATATTACATCATAAAATAAAAATAAACATCAAACCATGCACCGCCCAAACCTAAAGCTAGAAGTAGTGAATTAGCCTAATGTGTGTGCTATTTAATGTTTGTGTAGTATGTTTAGCTAGACTTTAAGGTTAGAGTTTTCAAAGTATGAAAATGTTCAACTTAGAGGGTGGTTTTATTTAAGTCAGTTAGTTGATTTGGTTGATTTTTATTTTGTGATTTCATTAGGTTTGAATGAACTTACAATTAATTACTAAGTATTGTGAAGAGAGAAAAAGAGAAGAGAACTTCTCTTTCCTCCCTACCATAAGTAATTTTTAAGATAAATTTACATTTGATTATTACTTAGTGAATGTTTTATTATGTGTTTTAATTAATCCTAAGTTTAGATTTTTCCTAAATAAACCTATTCAAAAAGAAAGATATTTTAAGATTAAGTAAAGTGAGATACTATCATAAAACACACAATACTTCATTTCTTTCCCAACATGTGTAAGATGCATATAGATGAATCCTAAGCATATCTATACATGTAAATGGAGATGTTTAACACACATTAATGATGAATTCTAAGAGGGTTACTTAAGAAAATTTGGATTCTTCATGATGCATGATTTTGTTAAGTAGAAAAAGAGTGATTCTTTTATCCATTTTTCATATGCACATTTTTAAGTATAAAAGAAATAAGTGAGTATGACACCACAGCATCAAGGGTGTAAGGTACAAAACCTACTTAGGGGTACATAAAGCCTCGAAACCCGAGGTTATCCAGACTAATATACCACTTTTCTTAAATACATGTGCATGTACAAAAATAAATGCATGGAAAGAGAGTCATGCAAAAGTTGATCTTTATTTAGTTAATTTGTTTGTTGTTTAATTTACATGTGTAAATGTGAGAATCCTTCTTATGAATGGAAGTGGATAGGAAAGGATATAAGCAAGTGTAATATTTTTTTAAAAGAACTATACACTTTGCAAATCCATCTAAATTCATGTTAAAAGAGAAGAGAAAGAAATCCACACAATACATATCTTTATATTTATACTCACATGCAAGCTTATAATAAATTATAAGTTGCATATCCTTAGTTATGATATTTGATTTATAAGTTTTAAAAATAATTTTGGATTTAATAGTCATAATAGCCATTCATATTCTTACTTTAGCCAAAACATGCAATTTGACATAAAGGAAACATTTCATTTTTAATTTGGTTTTCAAAAGGCATGAATGCATGATTTTCATATGACAAACACATTTAGCATATTAGGAAATAAATAAAGTGATGAAAGCATGTAAATTCCTTCACCCTAATTAATTCCTAAAGACAATCTTATGAAATAGGATTATTTAAACTAAACCAAATTTGTTTTAAAGAGATTTTTGTTTTGTTTTGAGTTTGATTTGAATTTAAGAAATGTGAAAAGGTTTGCTGGTCCTAACCCATTTTCCACATGTGTATGTTGTTTTAGTTTAAGTTTAGAACCATTAGGTGTGTTTTATGCTTTGTTTAGGTTAAGGTGTACAATAAGTTCATTAATTACCCCTTACCTACACCACATTAACATATTTAATCAAATATTTATGAGCCAATGTATGACATAAAATCCCACAAGGAATTTAAATCAGTAATGCACCTAGGAAAGAAAGGGGCCTAATGCAATTGGCTCATAATTAGTGATTAATGCTAAAGGGTTTAATTTAAGTATTTTCATAACCTTTCCCACACATGTGGGTTGGATTTTGATTTTCTTAAGCTACTTAGGTTATTGAAAACTTAAGAACTTACCCAAGATGAATTGGTTAAGTTCTAGAATATTTTGAAACTTTTATCAAGTTAATTAAGTAGGTGATTAGTGGGTTATCCCTTAATTAAGTTTGGATTAAGGAAGGAAAGGAGTTTAGGAAATGGCTTAGGGAAAATTTCCCAAATCCATTCCATAAACATCTTCTTCACTTAAACAAGGCTTAATTAACTTAATAAAGGGGCTAAACCACTATTCACATGCTTAATTACCCTTAATTACATAAAGGGGGTGATTAAGGATTCATTAATTGATTTCCCTAATTAACTCATCAATAAATCCCAAGAAAATTAGGGGAGATAGAGGACATCCCACTAAATGCATCTGAGAAATTTGAAATGAATTAATGAAGTAAATAGGTAGTAATTAGGGTTATTAATTTTTCACTAAAACTTTAATTAAGGAAAATGCACTTTTCAAAATTCATTATAAATAATTTTAGATTATTCCTCTTTGAATTATTTTCACAATGCTTTTTATTTTATATATTTTTATTTTTCTATATTTAGTTATGAATATTTGAAGATTCAGTGATTAATAATTAATTAAAACCCCTAATTATTAACTATTCTATCTCGCAATGGACTATGACGCGCATACGCGGATCATGAGGTTATTTAAGTTGTCACATGACGCCGCATGGCGCTACATGCTTTCTAAAGGGATTGATCACAGATCCTACGCTGGCATGATCAT
This sequence comes from Cymbidium sinense, assembly GCA_021442155.1. Classification (NCBI taxonomy): domain Eukaryota; kingdom Viridiplantae; phylum Streptophyta; class Magnoliopsida; order Asparagales; family Orchidaceae; genus Cymbidium; species Cymbidium sinense. Next base: position 66,182,443 of record CM038222.1, read on the forward strand.
GATCGTCTATCTAAAATGTGTGGATGGACGGTCCATGATCCATCACTGAGTTTGCCTATGGGAGAGGACATCCGTCCACTCTCTAGGGCAAGATTTGAGCTCGATTGAGCTCGGATTGAACTCAAACTTTACCCAGACCATCTAGGAGTAAGCACAAGTAAATCCATTGGTCAATTTTGCATAAGGTGAAAATTTCTTTCACAAAGGACCACACACTCTCTATTTTAAGCTCGAGTTAAAGGCATACCTTATTGGAGGCTATCATCGGTGCTCTAATCTATCGAGGTAGCTTCGTCTGGTAGAGACGAAGCCCTGTTGAAGATTTGAGGCTTTGGTATTGAGTGACTCCTTCAATTGACCAAAATACTCCTCCTAAGCTTGCGGCCTTGATCAAAGTCCCCTCTCTCGTGGCTTGAGAACTTGGAACAAGGTTTGAGTGAACTCGATTGGGTTCCCTTAAGGTGCTTATAAGAGCAATTGAGTTTAATTTGGGTATTGGATGAGTTTGAAAAATGGTGGAGCTCTCTTATTTTTGGCTTGAAGAAACTAAGAAGAGGAGAAATGGAAGTAGCTCTGGGAGGCTTGGAAGAGCTTGCAATTTCTTTCTCTAGCTTCTCTAGCTTCAATCAACTATGACTGAGTGTGAATGAAGTAAAATTAGGGGGACTATATCTCCCCTTAGGTGGATCGGATGGTCGAGCTTAGAGATGCCATTTTGATCAAATTCACCTCATATAATGGGTTCGTTAGGTTGTTTAGGGTGGCATGTAATTCAATTTTGGCCAGAGGATGTAGTGGAGGAGTCACCATGTGCTTAATTGAGTGATGAAGAGATTCCATGTGCTCAATTTCTAAGTGGGTGGTCGGTTTGGCCATTGGGTTGGGATTAGTTGACCCAAACTCATTGGGACATATGCACCATCATCATTAGTGACCATTTGGTCTACTAAGAGGATGTTAAGTGTTCAGGAAAAGGAATTTACCAAATTCCAAGTGATTTTGATTTTGGGTTACCCTATGGCCTAGGGGTAAAATGGTCATTTGGCTTAGGGTTTAGTTTAAATATGTTTGGTATGATTGAAAAATGGGTTGGGCCAAGTTTCAATGAATTTAGAATTGATTTGATGTGATTTGGCTCATGTTGACCCATTTAGGTCAAAATGGGTCAACTTGGGTCAAGTTGACCAATTTGTCAAATTGGGTCAAACCAAGAGTTGGGTCAAGTTCATATGACCATCTGAAATATTTTGGCATCATTGGTTTGGTTCAATTTGATTTCTATTTGGAATTGGTTCATTTGATTTGATTTAGGTCAAATGGGTCAAGTTGACCAATTTGACCTATTTAACCTATTTGGATTTGGACATGGGTTCATTTAGGTTTTATTGGTCATATGAAATGTACTGGTATCTTTGTTTCCAATCAATTTTGGTTTAATTTGATTTTGGCTCAACATGACCTTTTAGGTCAAGTTGGGTTCATGGTCAATTGGGTTAGGTTGGGTCTAGTTGACCAATTTAGGCTTTGGTCAAGTTCAACTAGTGATTTGAAATGAACTTGACCCATTAGTTTCAATTAATTTGGCTTAGATCAAGTTTTGACACTTTGACTTTTTAGGTCAAGTTGGGTCAACTTGGGTCAAGTGGCTGATTGGGGTAGGTTAGACTCAAATGATGACTTGGTCAAGTTCAAACATTGACTTAGAATGAGTTTTGATCAATGGTTTCAATCAATTTGGTCTATAGTAGATTTTGGCTAGTTTAGGTTTCATTTTTGGCTACGTGTTGACTTGGTCAACCCTTAGGTTTGACCTGGTTTGACCCAATTTAAGTGATTGATCATCTCATGATGATTGTTGCTCACAATGTGACACTTAGTTGAGCTTAGTTCAATCCAATGTGGGTAGGATTAGAATTTGGCTCAAAAGGGGGTACTTTAGGTCACTTTGGGTCAAGTGAGCCTAAGTGGGTCAATTGACTTGATCAAGGCAAGTTTGAGGTTGAACTCACATATGGACTTATGATTGAAATATAAATCCTCTTGCAAGTGATTTGAATTCAAATGGGTTTGATTCATTGTCAATTTCAAGTTCAAAGCGTGAACATGAAGACTTGTGTTTGATTTTTTATTTCATTTTGGTTTGATGATTTTGTGTTTTTATTTGGGCTCATGATTGAAGGATTGATTGAATCATGAAAGAAATCAAGTTTGGATTTGAAATTGATTTGGTTCAAGAATTTGACTTGAAAATTTAGGTTGGTTGAATTTGGATTTGATTTTTTTGGATTTAGTTTTGGTTCTTTGAATTTATATTTCATTTATATTTGTGAAATATAAATGAGAATATAAATGGATTATGAGAAAATTTCTTGAATTTGAATTGATTCATATTTGATTTAGGCTAAGTCCATAAGATAGAATCAAAGTGACTTAGGAAGAATTTTTGAACTTGGAATTTCAATCATAAGCTTCAATCATTTGGAATTGAGTTGAGTTTGAGAAAATCAATTAAGTTGGGATTGATTTAAGTTTTGATGTTAATTTGAATTGGAGTTTGGAGTTGGTTTAGACTTGATTTGGAATTTGACTTGAAGGAAGGAAGTGAGGAGTTGGTTCAAGCTATAGGGTAGGCAAATTTTCCTAACACTCCTTTGGTTTGATATTTCTCCACTCGGCTGGGAAGCTATTCCCTTTAGTTCAGTAAATCTGAGATAAATCTAGGTTGATATAAGCTCTTTCTTAGTGTGATCCATCGCAAACCAACAGAATCCATCGAAATAAATAAATTAAAAAAATGAAACTAATCTTGACTATTTTTGAGCTAATTTAAGTCCCCCAACGACATTCACTCAATAGTCAACCCTAGGTCGTGTTTGATTTGTTGTCCTGCCAACCGATCACCCCAGTGGTTCCTTGTCTTGGAAGGTGTGCTTTCTTCCTAATTTGACCATTGCACACCGAAAGGCATCCCCCTAGTTGGTTAGTCTTACATTGTGGTTGGTAGACTACCCCCTTTGGATTGATAAATCTGATGTAGCCCAAGGCCTCCATGGCCGCTACTCAGTGTAGTCCATCGCAAACCAATGGAATCCATCAAAACAAACTAAAAAATGAAATCAATCTTTTGATTATGTTTGAGCTAATCTAAGTCCCCCAGCGACATTCACTCAATAGTCAGCCCTAGGTTGGGTTTAATCCATTGCCTTGCCAATGGATCACCCCAGCAATTAGTCCCTACTTTGGAGGATGTAAGTCTATTATGCTTTCTTCCTAGTATAACTGCTGCACATCAAAAGATGATCCCTTTGGTTGGCTAGTCCTATTATGTGTTTGGTAGACTACCCCTTTTGGGTTGAAATCGGGTTAGGTTAGGCTTCTACTCAATGTGATCCATCACAAACTAATAGGGTCCATCTCAAAAATCCAAAATCTAAGAATCTGAAACAAATCCAATCAATCTCCCCTAGTGGAGTCAATTCAAACCAAACCTCTTATCCCCTTGTGGATGATTTGAACCTGTTTCCCTAGTGGAAGGTTCACATACTCTATCTCTAGTGGATTCCTTTTTCACTCTCTTATGTCTTTGACATAAGTAGAGTCACATTACACTAAGCTCTTGATTCCTTCTACACCTTGGGTCAGGAGTAGATCATTTCTGTTAGTGCTTATGATTGTTCAATGTTGTTGATCATTTTGGTCAACACCAATACGTGCGGTGCACCTTGTCAGTCACACCAATTGGGTGCCCTTTGTTGACCTCATTTTTCGGATGAGCTCTCAACCCCTCCATCTTATACATAGGACTTCTCTTAGACACTAAGAGTTTCCTTAGTCTTAAGATACTTCTAGTGATTAGGTGAACACTTAACCTAACCCTAGAGATTTAGAAGAGTTAGCCATATGAATAGGTTATGCCTTAGGGGTGCTAGGAAAACTTGTTGACCCTATAGCTTGAACCAACTCCTCACTTCCTTCCATCAAGTAAAATTCCAAATCAAGTCTAAATCAACTCCAAACTCTAAATCAAATCACCATCAAAACTTAAATCAATTCCAACTTAATTGATCTTCGCAAACTCAAATTAATTCCAAATGATTGAAGCTTATGATTGAAATTCCAAGTTCAAAAATTCTTCTTAAGTCACTTTGATTCTATCTTATGGACTTAGCCTAAATCAAATCCAAATCAATTCAAATTCAAGAAATTTTATCATAACCCATTTATATTCTCATTTATATTCACAAATATAAATAAAATATTTCAAAGAACCAAAACTAAATCCAAAAATCAAATCCAAATTCAACCAAAATTCAACCTAAGCCTTTCAAGTCAAATTCTTGAATTTAGCCAAATCAAATTCAAATCAAGCCAAACCCTTGATTTGTCTTCATGATTCAATTAATCCTTTAATCATGAATCTAAATATAAATACAAACATCAATCATCAATCCAAAAATCAATTCAAAACTCAAATCCAAATTCAACATAAGCCTTTCAAGTTAAATTCTTGAACTTAGCCAAATCAATTTCAAATCAACCTGAATCCTTGATTTCTCTTCATGATTCAATCAATTCTTCAATCATGAACCCGAATATAAACAAAAACTTCACTCATCAAACCAAAACTAAATTCAAAACCCAAGTCAAACTCATGTTCACCCTTTTGAACTTGAAATTGTCAAATGAGTCAAAACTCATTTGACTCCAAACCACTTGCAAATAGATTTATATATCAATAACAAGTCCATATGTGAGTTCAACCAAACTTAATTCAAGGCCTGATCAAGTCAATTGACTCACTTAGGCTCACTTGACCCAAAGTACCCCTTTTTAGCCAAATTCTAATCCTACCTAAATTGGATTGAACTAAGCCTAACTAAGGCTCACATTGTGAGCAATAATCATCATGAGATGATCAATCCCTCAAATTGGGTCAAATTAAGTCAAACCTAAGGGTTGACCAAGTCAACAATTAGCCAAAATGAAACCTAAACTAGCCAAAGTCCATCATAGGCCAAATTGATTGAAACCATTGATCAAAACCAATTCATGATCAATGTTTGAACTTTACCAAGTCATCATTTGAGCCTAACGTAATTATTGACCCAAGTTGACCCAACTTGATCTAAAAAGTCAAAATATGTCAAAACTTGATCTAAGATAAATTGATTGAAATCAATGGGTTAAGTTCATTCCAAATCACTTGTTGAACTTGATCAAAGCTTCAATTGGCCAACTAGACCCAGCTTAGCCCAATTGATCTTGAACCCAACTTGACCTAAAAGGTCAAATTGAGCCAAAATCAAATTAAACCAAAATTGATTGGAAACAAAGATACCAATACATTTCATATGACCAATGAAACCTAAACCATCCCATGACCTAAATAGGTCAAATGGGTCAAATTGGTCAACTTGACCCATTTGACCTAAATGACATCAAATGAACCAAATCCAAATAAAAATCAAATTGAAGCAAACCAATGATGCCAAAACATTTCAAATGGTCATATGAACTTGTCCCAACCCTTGGTTTGACCTAATTTGACTATTTTGTTAACTTGACCCAAGTTGACCCATTTTGACCTAAATGGGTCAACATGAGCCAAATCATATCAAATCAATTCCAAATTCATTAAAACTTGGCCCAACCCATTTTCAATCATACAAAACATATTCAAACTGAAATCCAAGCCAAATGACCATTTTACCCCTAGGTCAAAAGGTAATTCTTGGCCAAATTCACTTAGAATTTTATTAAATCCTCTTCATAGCCTTGACACTCTCTTAGTGGACTAAGTGGACACTAATGAGCATGGTGCACTTGACCCAATGGGTTTGGGTCAGCCAAACCAACCCAAGGACAAAATTGACCACTCCCTTCATTTCAAGCACATGACAATCATTCCTCCACCTTGTTTTGCACATGTAAACTTCCCCACTACCTCCGTTGACCAAAACCGAATCACATGCAACTCTAAATAGCCTAAAAAACCCATTGCATAAGATGAATTTGTTCAAAATGACATCTCTGCGACCATTCATCCACCTAGGGAGATACTCCCCTAATTTCACTTCATTCACAGACAGTCACACTCGATTGACTGAGAGAGACCTAAGGAAAGCTCCCTCACACAATCCCCAAGTATTTGGCATTCTCTATTTCTTGGTTTATCAGAACTAAAAATAGGGAGGTAGAAGGAATTCAATCTCACTCAATACCCAATATCAAGCTAATTGCTCTTGCAAACACCCTCAAGGGAGTTAATCGAGTTGATCCAAAGCTTCTCCCAAGCTCCAAAGGCAAGGGAGGTGGTGTCTAGACCAAGGCCATAAGCTTAGGAAGAGCACCTTGGTCAATAGAAGGATCTACCCAATACCAAAGCCTCAAATATTCAACAGGGTTTTGTCTCTACAAGATAAAGCTACCTCGATGGATTGGAGCGTCGGTGATAGCCTTTGACGAGGTATGCCTTCAAACCAAGGCAAGAATAGGGAGTGTGTGGTCCTTCGTGAAGAGAATTTTCATCTCAAAAAAAATTGACTGCTAGATGTCTTCCCCCTTGCATGATGATGGTGTGGGTTGAGTTTGAGTTCAATCCGAGCTCAATCGAGCTCTGATCTTGTCCTAAGGGCGGCAGTCTCCATCTCCAGGCTGAGGACGGATCATGGGTCCATGTGTTTTGTGGTCTTGATCAAGACACGTAGGATCTGTGATTAATCCCTTTAGAAATCGTGGGCTTAATCTATTGATCTTGATCGGATGACGATCGAGAAAGCACATAGTGCCGTGATGTGCCGAGATGTGACAACAGTGATGAATCTCATGCGCCACATGCGCCGCATCCATCGGTCCACTTGGCCCGGAGTTATTAGGGTTTTAATTTGTTTATCAATCTTCAAATATTCATAACTAAATGTAGAAAAATAAAAAAATATATAAAATAAAAAGCATTGTGAAGATAATTCAAAGGGAAATATCCTAAAATTAAATTTAGATGATTTTGAACAGTGATACTTTCTGAATTTAGGTTTTATTGGAAATGTGATTTGGTTAATTACTCTATAATTATCCCACTGATTAATTCCAAACTTCTCATGTGCATTTAGTGGGATGACTTTTTCCTCCCCTAATTTTCTTGAAATTTATTAATGGTTTAATTAGGGAAATTGCTTGAGTCATTCCTAATTACCCTCTTAATCAAATAAATAATTAGTTAACCTTTTAAATAGTGATAAATAAATTAATTAAGTTTGCTAATTACCTTAGAATAGTGAATGGACTTAGGGAATGAGATTAGGAATTCTTTCCCAAATCTTTTCCCCAAAGTTTATTTCATTTGGATAAAAATCTAATTAAAGTGCAAATTAATTAAATAGTTTAATCACTTAATTAAATGACATAATTAATCAAACTTTTTCAAAATTAAAACATTCCAGAACTTAATCAATTCATCTTGGATAGGTGCTTAGGTGTTCAATAACCTAAGTAGCTTAAGGAAAATCAAAATTAACCCATATGTGTGGGAAGGGTTATGAAAGTACTTAAATTAAACATTTTAGCTTAATTAATCACTAATTATGAGCCAATTGCATTAGGCCCCTTTCTTTCTTAGGTGCATTGATGATTTAAATTCATTGTGTAGTTTTATGTCATACATTGGCTCATAATTATTTGATTAAATATATTAAAGTGGTGTAGGTAAGGGGTAATTAATGAACCTAATGTACACCTTGACCTAAGCAAAGCATAAAACTCACCTAATGGTTTTAAAATTAAACTTAAAAACATACACATGTGGGAAATAGGTTAGGACCAGCAAACCTCTTCACATTTCTTAAATTCAAATCAAACTCAAAATAAAACAAAAATCTCTTTAAAATAAATTTGGATTACTTAAAATCCTATTTCATAAGGTTGTCTTTAAGAATTAATTAGGGTGAATGAATTTACATGCTTTCATCACTTTATTTCTTTCTTAATATGCTAAATGTGTTTGTCATATAGAAATCATGCATTCATACCTTTAGAAAATCAAATCAAAAATGAAATATTTCCTTTATGTCAAATTGCATGTTTTGGATAAAGTAAGAATATGAATGGATATTATGACTATTAAATCCAAAATTATTTTCAAAACTTATAAATCAAATATCATAACTGAAATATGTGCTACTTATGATTATTTATAAACTTGCATGTGAATATAAATATAAAGATGTGTATTGTGTGGCTTTCCTTTTCTTCTCTTTTAACATGAATTTGAATGGATTTGCAAAGTGTATAGTTCTTTTAAAAGAACATAACACTTGCTTATATCCTTTCCTATCCACTTCCATGTTATGAATTAAGAAGGATTCTCACATTTACACATGTAAATTAAACATCCAACAAATTAACCAAACAATTATCAACTTTTTGCATGATTCTCTTTCCATACATTTCTTTTTGTACATGCACATGTATTTAAGAAAATTGGTATATTAGTCTGGACAATCCCGGGGTTGCGAGGCTTTAAGTAGCCCTAAGTAGATCTTGTACCTTACACCCCTGGTGCTAACAATGGCACCGTACTCACTTATATATTTTATACTTATAAATGTGCATATAAAAAATGGATAAAAGAATTACTCTTTTCTACTTAACAAAATCATGCATCATGAAGCATCCAAATTTTCTTAAGTAACTCTCTTTGAACTCATCATTAAGATTTGCTAAACACTTCCATTTAAATGTATATATATATGCTTAGGGTTCATCCATATAAATGTTACACATGTTGGGAAAGAAATGTATTGTGTGTTTTGTGATAGTATTTCACTTTACATAATCTTAAAATGCCTTTCTTTTTTTAATATGTTTGTTTAGAAAAAAACCTAAACTTAGGATTAATTAAAATGCATAATAAAATATTCACTAAACAATAATCAAATATGAATCTACCTTAGAAATTACTTAAGGTATGGACGAAAGAGAAGTTCTCTTCTCTTTTTCTCTCTTCACAATACTTAGTAATTAATTGTAGGTTCATTCAAACCTAATCAAATCACAAAATAAAAATAAACCAAATCAACTAAATCATTTAAATGAAACCATCCTCTAAGTTAAATATTTTTATACTTAGAAAACTCTACCACATAAATCTTAAATAGCACACAAATTAGGCTAAGCCACCATTTATAGCTTTAGGTTAGGGCAGTGCATGGTTTGATGTTTACTTTTATTTTGTGATGTATTATTTTAAGTCTGGATGTTAAGGTGTATGTGCGTAGATTGAATGGTAGGGTGATCTTAGTCTAACCATTGTCTGATGCAGGGGATTATTTTTAAGGGGCGTTGTAATAAAAATATAAAATGCTTTTGCTGTGCAGGTGCTTATACCCCTAAGCATAATCCAAAATAGGTCACGTATACTTGGTTACTCATGTGTGGGGTGCTAAGTCCAATTTATACATATACATGCTTGGGATTGTATGGTTTGTTTAGCTAATCTCTATTTTATAAGTTTTAGCTAGATTTCTTTTCCCTTTTCATGTAATTTTGCAATTTGGATTATGTAATGATTGTTATGGGGGATTAGGATGAACATTGGTCATAAGACAATGTCTTATGTATCATATGAAGACTTTGGAGCAACCACATTCCAACCAACCAAAAGAAGAGAGAAGAAAGATAAAAGAAGAAAGAAGAAATGAAGAATGAAGACCCCCATAATAATGAATTCTTTCTTGATTGTAATTTATTCATTTGTAATCTGGGTTGTATAAGGGTAAAGCTACTAATTTGTTCTTCGAGATTGTGCGGTGGAGTCCGACCACAAATGGTCTCTTATTCTTTTGCGCTAGCTTTATAAATTGATTGATGTTTATTTAGCTTATATATTAAGATGGCATCTTTTCCTAGTTTCTTCTTGCTTTGATGTATGACTTAGATGATGATTAGGCTCTTAGGAAAAATAAATTTTCTATCTAACTAATCAATTCAAACTAAAAATTAAATAACTCATAACCTCATCTAATGCCTAGATTATAAATCAAGATAAAAGAATTAGCAACCCTTTAGATGGATGTTGTATTACTTTTCTCACATCATGAATAAAAAGCATATTGTTTCACTCTTGATTGGAGGGCTTCCATCTTTCTAGAGAACTTGGCTTGACCTTTGAGAGCCATGGTGAAAATACACCTTCTTATCTTTATAATTTTGGCCTATAATCTAATTTCTCATGCATTAGGAATATGAATCCTAAAGCTTGTGTCAAATTGATGGTCCAAAAATGAAAATAAAATGTGATAAAATTTGCATTAGATTTAAGTCATTAAATCACGCCCTACATGATCTAGTCTCTTAGGGAGTGTGTTTAACGACTTAGTCTCTCTCTTAATAAATAATAGCTTTGCTATCTTGCAAAAGCATATGACTTTCCTACATGTTTTAAAATCATAGGAGGAGTTAGTTGGCGGCCACCCCTAGGCGGTTGTAAGTCCAACAATCAAGTGATTTACCCTCTCTTATGGAGGTAAACCAAACACCCATTTTCACCATAGATTTAGGTTGTGCTTTGGCCCTCACCAAAGTTCCCTAGATTTAGGTTCAGAGGTTGCTACTTCTCTAGATTTTTAATAAAAATATAACTCAAATAAATCAATTCAATTTTATAAATATAAAGTCAAACCATAAGATAGTTTGAGATGTTTACTAGGCCTCCTAGTATCTTAAGCATCCCCTACTTATCTTCATTTGGCTTTGATAAGAACTCCTCTTCATCAATCCCACTTGATCTTCTAAAAATAAACCAATTGATTGATAGTCCTACCTTTTGAAATCTTTGGAGACAATGAACATTTACCTTAATCGAGAGTATTCCTAAGGAATCATGTTCCTTAAGATGTAATTAAGCTGTGGGCTTAAGAACAATGAATTTAAAATAAACCCTGCTTTACTTTTTCATGTAAAGCAGAGGAAGAATCTCTAGTACATTCTGAAGACTCGTAGTCCTTAGGAGTCCTTATTAAGGTGATTAGGTCCATTGTAGGGTGGTGACTTCTATCTTTCGAGATAGTACACCTTTTCTTAATGTTGTACCCGACCACCCTAATAAGAATATCTCTAGATCTACGTGGTGTCCCGATAAGATGTTATATTTCTATTTTCATTTATCCTCTTTTCCAAAAGAGGATAGATGAAGGTATGTAATATTTTTCACCACATGGAGGTAAACCAAATACCCATTTCCACCTTAGATTTTTGGTATGCCTTGGCCTCACCAAAGCTCCCAAGATTTAGGATTCGAGATTGTTGTTTCTCTTTGCAAGCTACAACCATAAATCCTGACCTCTTAGGCATTTCCATGATCTTGTATCATGGAATTGTAAGTCCTAGATTTCTAATAAAAATTTAACTCAAATAAATAATTCTCTTCAAATTCAAAAATATAAAGCTCAACCATAGGATAGTTTGGGATGCTCGTTAGGTCTCCTTGCATCATGAGCATCCCTACTTATTTCTCTTTGGTTTCGATAATAACTCTCTCTTTTTGATCAATCCCATTTGATCTTCCAAAATAACCAATTGATTGATAATCCTATCTTTGAAATCTTTGGAGACAACGATAATTTATCATAATCGAGAGTATTTTTAAGGAATCTCATTCCTTAAGATGTAATTAACTATGGAGACTTACCTCCATAAAGAACTTAGCAAACCCAATTTAAAATAAACCTTGCTTTTCTTTTTCATGTAAAGTAGGGAAGAATCTCTAGTACATCTGAAGACCCATTATCCTAAGCAGTCCTTATTAATGTGATTAGGTCCATTGTAGGATGGTGACTTCTATCTCGCGAGATAGTACATCATTCCTTAATGTCATTCCCGATCACCCTAATAAGATCATCTACGGATCTACGTGGTGTCTAACAAAGAAGAGTTTTATTCTTATCTTCATTTAATTCATTTTTAGATGAAGATAAGAATAAAAATTCACCACAATTTTTTTGGCGACTCTGGGATGGTTCCTCTCTCCATCTTTGGTAAATGATCATTGTCTCCAAGTATCAATAGTGGATTTGTACTTTATGTGAGTCCAAGACTATCCTTCTTTTTCATTGGCACTTTGTTTATTTCATCCTTAAGCTAAGCTAGCCAACATCCTTTAAGTTTTTGGACCTCACTCCGTGTGGGTCTTAAAACTCCTGTTGGGTTCTTGCAATAGGTGAAAATAAAAATTTAATTAAAAAAAAACTAAAGACTTCCTCCTTATCATTTCTATGGAAAGGTAAGTTTCATTCTAAATATAAAGAAAAATAAATCCTTTATAAAAATAATAATTTTCAAAAAGCACTTTTCCAAAGTACACATAATAAAATATTTCAACTTCATCTAACAATATTCATGATTGTTACATGTATCATCTTTTCAAAAATAAAACCAACAATCATCTTTTCAAAAATAAAACCAACAATCATCTTTTCAAAACATAATAAAATATTTCAACTTCATCTAACAATATTCATGATTGTTACATGTATCATCTTTTCAAAAATAAAACCAACAATCATCTTTTCAAAATAAAATCAACAATCATCTTTTCAAAACAAAATCAACAATCATCTTTTCAAAAACAAAATCAACAATCATCTTTTCAAAAAAAACACAAATGAACATCCTCATTCAAATTATTGAATGAAAATTTTATTTTCAAAATAAAATCAACAATCATCTTTTCAAAAATAAAATAAACAATCATCTTCTCAAAAAGCACAAATGAACATCCTCATTCCATTTGTAGAATGAAGATTTCACTTTCAAAAATATAATCAACAATCATAATTTTCAAAAAAAAAAAAACATAAATGAACATCCTCATTCAATTTATTGAATGAAGATTTCATTTTCAAAGCAAAATCAACAATCATCTTTTCAAATATAAAATCAACAATCATATTTTCAAAAAGCACAAATGGAACATCCTCATTCAATTTTTTGAATGAAGATTTTATTTTCAAAATAAAATCAACAATCATCTTTTCAAAATAAAATCAAAAATTAACTTTTCAATAATAAAATCAATAATCATCTTTTCAAAACTTACACATTTAGATTCTTCATTTAGCATACCCAAATTTGCTAAATGACGATCCTATTTTCAAAAATTAAAAATCAAACACATTTTGATTCTTCATTTAGCATACCCAAATTTGCTTAAGTGAAGATCCTCTTTTCAAAAAATCAAAACATCAAAACATGAATCACATTTGTATTCTTCATTTAGCATACCCAAATTTTCTAAATGAAGATCCGCTTTTCAAAATTTAAAATTCAAACACATTTGGATTCTTCATTTGGGATACCCAAATTTGTTAAATGAAGATTATCTTTTTAAAATTAAAAATCCAACACATTTGGATTCTTCATTTAGCATGCCCAAATTTGCTAAATGAAGATCCTTTTTTCAAAAATTAAAAATTAAAAATATTTAGATTCTTCATTTAGCATAACCAAATTTGCTAAGTAGGGAATCATCTTTTGAAAATCAAAAATCAAAACACACATGGATCATTTATTTAGCATACCTAAATTTGTTAAGTAAATAATTCTCATTTCAAAATTTAAAACACACATGGATCCTTTATTTAGCATACCTAAATTTGCTAAGTAAAGAATCATCTTTCCAAAATCAAAAATCAAAACACACATGGATCTGTGGTGAAATATATATCTCCACCTTCATCTTATCCTCTTTTGGAAAGAGGGATAAATGAAAACAAAAATATATGCCTTTGTTGGGACACCATGTTGGTCCGCATATGTTTTTATTAGGGTTATCAAGTACGGCATTGAGGAATGGTGTACTGTCTTGAGAGATAGAATTCACCATCCTACAAATGAACGTAATCACTTTTATAAGAACTCCTAAGGACTATGGGTCTTCAGAATGTACCAGAGATTCTTCCCCTACTTTACATGGAAAAATAAAGCAGGGTTTATTTTAAACCAGGTTAGTTAAGTTCCCTATAGAGGCAAACCCCCATAGTTAATTATATCCTAAGAAATGAGATTCCTTAGGAGTACTCTCGATTAAAGTAAATGATCATTGTCTCCAAAGATTTCAAAGATATGACTATCAATCAATTAGTTTATTTTTAGAAAATTAAGTGGGATTGATCAAGAGGAAGGAGTTATTATCGAAGCCAAAGGAGGATAAGTAGGGTATACTTATGATACTAGGAGACCTAGTAAACTTCCCAAACTATCCTATGGATGGGCTTTATATTTTTAAAATTGAAGTGATTTATTTGAGTTGAATTTTTATTAGAAATCTAGGGCTTACAATTCCATGATACAAGGTCATGGAAATGCCTAAGAGGCGATGATTTATGCTTGTAGCCCGCAAAGAGAAGTAGCAACCTCTGAACCTAAATCTAGGGAGCTTTGATGAGGGCCAAAGCACGGCCTAAATCTAAGGAGAAAATAGGTATTTGGTTTACCTTCACAAGAGAGGATAAATCACATGACTGCTTGACTTACAACCGCCTAGGAGTGGTTGCCAACTAACTCCTCCTATGATTTTAAATACATGTAGGCAAGTCACATGCATTTGCAAGATAGCTCAGGTGTTGTTTATTTAGAAAGAGACTAATTCTTAAACACACTCCCTAAGAGACTAGATCATGTAGGGCATGATTAATGACTTAAATCTTATGCAAATTCTTGTTATATTTTATTTTCATTTTGGACAATCAATTTACACAGGCTTTAGGATTCATATGCCTAATGCATGAGAAATTAGATTATGGGCCAAAATTAGCAAGAAAGGAGGTGTGTTTTCACCATGGCTCTCAAATGTCAAGCCAAATTCTCTAGCATGGGTGGAAGCCCTCCAAATCAAGGGTGAAATAATATGCTTTTTTATGCATGATGTAAAAGAAAATACAACATCCAACTAAGGGGTTGCTAAATATTTTATTTTTTTTATATCCTAAGCTTTAAGCTAGGTTTGAGTTATTTATTTTTAATTTGAATTGATTAGTTGGATAGAAAATTTATTTTCCAAAGGGCCTAATCATCATCCAGACCATACATCAAAGCAAGGAATAAACTAGAAAATATATCATCTTAATACACAAGCTAAACAAACATCAAACAATTTATAAAATTAGCGTAAAAGATAATAGGCCTTTTGTGGTTGGGCTCCACCATACAAAAAAAAAACATAAATTGGGTGGCCAAGCTCTACCGTTATACAAGCCAGATTATAAAATGAACTTATTACAATTAATAATGAATTCATGTTATGGGGGAGGGGGGTGGATTCTTCGTTATTCATTCTTCATTTCTTCTTTCTTCTTTCTTCTTTCTTCTTTATTCTTTCATCTTTTGATTGGTTAGAATGTGGTTTCTCCAAAGGCTTCACATGGTGCATATGACATAGTCTTATGACCAATATTCATCCTAATCCCCCATAATAATCATTCCAAATCCAAATTGCAAAATTACATGAAAATGGGAAAAAGAAAATCTAACTAAAATATAAAATAGAGATTAACTAAATACACAATAGCATGTATATGAATAAATTGGACTTAACACAATAGGTAACCAAGTCCACCTAGCCTATTTTGGATTATGCTTAGGGTATAAACCCCAACAAAAGCATTTATATTTTTATTACAATGCCCTTAAACACAATCCTTTGTAGAAGATAATGATTAGACTAAGATCATCATCATTCAGTCTACTCACATACACCCTAACATCCAGACTAAAATATTACATCACAAAATAAAAACTAACATCAAACCATACACCACCCTAACCTAAAGCTAGAAGTGGTGACTTAGCCTAATGTGTGTGCTATTTAAGCTTTGTGTGGTATATTTAGCTAGGCTTTAAATTTGAAGTTTTCTAAGTGTAAAAGAGTTCAACTTAGAGGGTGGTTTTATTTAAGTGATTTAGTTGATTTGGTTGATTTTTATTTTGTGATTTGATTAGGTTTGAATGTTGAAATTACTTAAGGTAGGGAGGAAAGAGAAGTTTTCTTCTATTTTCTCTCTTTACAACACGTAGTAATTTATTGTATATTCATTCAAACCTAATAGAAAACTTCTCTTTCCTCCCTACCTTAAGTAATTTCTAAGGTAGATTCATTATTAATTTTTATTTAGTGATTTTATTATGTGTTTTAATTAATCTTAAGTTTAGATTTTTTCTAAACAAACCTATTCAAAAAGGAAGGCATTTTAAGATTAAGTAAAGTGAATTACTATCACAAAACACACAACACTTTATTTCTTCCCCAACATGTGTAACATGCATATGGATGAATCCTAAGCATATCTATACATGCAAATGGAAATGTTTAACACACCTTCATGATGAATGCTAAGAGCGTTTGTTTAATAAAATTTGGAATGTTTCATGTATCCATGATTTTGTTAAGTAGAAAAGAGGGATTCTTTTATCCATTATTCATATGCACATTTACATGTATGAAAGGCATAAGTGAGTAAGGCACCATTATTTTCTACACCAGGGGTATAAGGTACAAGACCTACTTGGGGTTAATTAAAGCCTTGCAATCCGGGATGTCCAGACTAATATACCACTTTTCTTAAATACATGTATGTACAAAAGCAAATGAATGAAAAAAGAATCATGCAAAAAAGTTTGTGTTTGTTTATTTTGTTGGTTGTTTAATTTATGTGTGTAAGTGTGAATATACTTCTTAATTTATAATATAGGAACAAATTTAAGCAAGTGTTATGTTCTTTTCAAATGAACTATACACTTTGCAAATCATATTCAAAATTATGTTAAAAGAGAAGAGAAGGAAAGTCACACAATACACACCTTATATTATACTCACATACAAGCTTATAAATAATCATAAGTAGCACACCTTTCAATTGTAATGTTTGATTTATGAATTTTAAAAATAATTTTAGATTTAATAATGATAATAGCCATTCATATTCTTACTTTAGCTAATACATGCAATTTGACATAAAGGAAATATTTCATTTTAATTTAATTTTTCAAAAAATATGAATGCATGATATCACATTTAGCATGTTAGAAAGAAATAAATGATGAAAGCAGGTAAATTCATTCACCCTAATTAATTCCTAAAGACAATCATATGGAATAATATTATTTAAAGTGAATCAAAATTATTTAAAGAAAGTTTTAGCTTTGTTTTGAGTTTGATTTAAATTTAGAAAATGTGAAAAGGTTTGCTTGTCCTAACCCATCTCCCACATGTGTATGTTGTTTTAGTTTAATTTTAGAACCATTAGACTAGTTTTATTTTTTGCTTAGGTTAAGGTGTGCATTAAGTCCATTAATTACCCCTTATCTACACCACTTTAACATATTTAACCAAATAATTATGAGCCAATGTATGACATAAAATCACAAAAAAATTTAAATCACCAATGCACCTAAGAAAGAAAGGGGCCTAATGCATTTGGCTTACAATTAATGATTAATTTAGCTAAAGGGTTTAATTTAAGTACTTTCATAACCCTTCCCACACATACGAGTTAGATATGATTTCCTTAAGCTACTTAGGTTATTGAACACCTAAGCAATCTACCCAAGAAGGAATTGATTAAGTTCAGATTGGTTTGATTTTAAAATTTTGATTAATTAAGCCATTTAATAAAGTGATTAAACTATTTAATTAATTTGCACCTTAATTAGATTTTTCTCCAAATGAAATAAACTTAGGGGAAAAGATTTAGGAGAGGGCTCTTAATCTCATCCTAAGTCCATTCACTATTCTAAGGTAATTTGCAAACTTAATTGATAAATTTATCACTATTTAATAGGTTAATTAATCATTTAATTACTTAAGAGAGTGATTAAGAGTGAATTAATAAATTACACTAATTAAATATTAATAAATCCCAAGAAAATTAGGGGAGGTAGAAGTCATCCCACTAAACATACTTAAAAGTTTAAAATTAATCAATGAAATAATTAGGGGGTAATTAACATAATTACATTCCCAATAAAACCTAAATTACAAAAAATTTACTATTCAAAATCAATTAAACTTAATTTTAGATTATTCCCCTTTGAAATATCTTCAAAATGAATTAAAGTTTGTATTTTTAGTTATGTATTTTTGAAGATTCTGTGATTAAAACTTAATTAAATAGCCTAATTATATAACTAATCCCGTCGGCACCACGTGGATCATTGACGTGTGGCACACTTTGCACGTGGTGTGATGGGATTCATTATTTAAGTAGTCAAATCAAGTGTCACTTCAATCGGCGGTGCTACATGATTTCTCTTTGGATCGTCCGATCATGGTCGGATGCTTATGGATCATAGTGGATAAAATGAAGGATCTGGATAATACCATCCATCCAAAACATGTGGGATGGGTCCATGATTCATCTATGAGCTGCTAGTGGAGAGAGCAAGCATATACATTAGGGCTGATTCGGAGCTAGATTGAGCTAAAATTATCACACACCATCTAAGAGCAAGCACCAGAAGGTTTAATAGCCAATTTGCAATAGGATGAAACTTTCTATCACAAAGGACCAAGGAATCCTACACATAATCTTAATTTTGATACATACCTCACTAGAGGCATCGGCACTCCCAACCGTCGAGGTAGCTTCGTCTAGTGGAGACAAAACCCTGATGAAGGTTTCAAGCTTTGGGATGAAGTGGATTGCTCAATTGACCAAACTCCTCCTCCTAGGCTTGCGGCTTTTGTCTAGCTCCCCCCTCCCGTGCATTGGAAGCTTGGAAGAAGCTTTGGATCAATTCTATTGGGTCCTCTAAGGGTGCTTGCAAGAGTAATTTGATTGAAGTTGGGTATTGGATGAGTTGGAAAATTCCTTGAGCTCCCCTATTTTTGGCTAGAAGAAATCGAGAATGCAAAAATCCCAATGGGCTGAGGAAGCTTGGAGGAACTTGGATAAGCTTGCTCTGATCGAGTGTAATGAGTGTAAATGAATGCAATTCAAGTGAAATTAGGGGGAGTATATCTCCCTCTAGAAGGATCGGATGGTGGAGCATGGCTTTGCCATTTTGATCAAATTGATCTTATGGAGTGAGTTAGTTAGGCCATTTTCAGTGGCATGTTAGGAGTGGAGTGGTGAAGCTTCCATGTATTAAATGAAGTGGAGCGTGATTCCTATGTGCTCATTTTAAGGGGTGATTTGTTTTGGCCTTAGATTGGGTTTGGCTAACCCAAACCCATTGGGTCAAGTGCACCGCACCCACTAGTGTCCACTTGGTCCACTAAGAGGGTGCTAAGCGGCCAGGAAAAGGATATAACCAAATTCTAAGTGGAATTGGCCATATGTTACCCCTTGACCTAGGGGTAAAATGGTCATTTGGCTTTGATTTCACTTTGGGAAGATTTAGAATAGTTTAAAATTAGGTTGGGCCAAATTTTAAAGAATTTGGAGTTGATTTGATGTCTTGGCTCATGTTGACCCATTTAGGTCAAAATGGGTCAACTTGGGTCAAGTTGACCAATTGGTCAAATTGAGTCAAACCAAAGGTTGGGTCAAGTTCATATGACTATTTGAAATTTGTTGGTATCATTGGTTTGGTTCAATTTGGTTTATATTTGGTTTTGGTTCATTTGATTTTATTTAGGTCAAATGGGTCAAGTTGACCATTTTGACCCATTTGACCCAATTGGGCTAGGTCATGGGTTGGTTTAGGTTTGGTTGGTCATTTGAAATATGTTGCAAGCTTTAGTTTCTATTAATTTTGATTTGAGTTGATTTTGGCTCAATTTGACCTTTTAGGTCAAGTTGGGTTCATCGTCAATTGGGTTAAGTTAGGTCTAGTTGGCCAATTGAGGCTTTGATGAAGTTCAACAAGTGGTTTAGAATGAATTTGACCCATTGGTTTCAATCAATTTGGCTTAGATCAAGATTTGACATATTTTGATTTTTTAGGTCAAGTTGGGTCATCTTGGGTCAAGTGGCCAATTGGGCTAGGTTAGGCTCAAATGATGACTTAGTCAAGTTCAAACATTGATCATGAATTGGTTTTGATTGATGGTTTCAATTAATTTGGCCTATGGTAGATTTTGGCTAGTTTAAGTTTCATTTTAGCTAAGTGTTGACTTGGTCAATCCTTAGGTTTGACTTGGTCTGACCCAATTTGAATGATTGATCATCTCATGATGATTGTCGCTCACAATGTGAGGCTTAAGTGTGCTTAATTCAATCTAATTTAGGTAGGATTAGAATTTGGCTTAAAAGGGGTACTTTAGGTCACTTTGGGTTAAGTGAGCCTAAGTGGGTCAATTGAATTGATCAAGGCTTGACTCAAGTTTGGTTGAACTCACATGTGGACTTATGATTGAAATATAAATTCATTTACAAGCGATTTGGAGTCAAATGGATTTTGATTCATTTGACAATTTCAAGTTCAAAGGGTGAACATGAGTTTGACTTGAGTTTGAGTTTTGAATTTAGTTTTGGTTTGATTATTAAAGTTTATGTTTATATTTGGATTCATGATTGAAGGATTGATTGAATCATGAAGAAAAATCAAGGGTTTAACTTCATTTGAGTTTGATTTGGCTAAGTTTAAGAATTTGAGTTGAAAGGCTTAGGTTGGATTTTGGTTGAATTTGGATTTGAGTTTTGAATGTAGTTTTGGTTTGATGATTGAAATTTGTGTTTATATTTGGATTCATGATTGAAGGATTGATTGAATCATTAAGAAAAATCAAGGGTTTGGCTTGATTTTAATTTTATTTGGCTAAGTTCAATTATTTGACTTGAAAGGCTTAGGTTGAATTTTGGTTGAATTTGGATTTGAGTTTTGAATTTAGTTTTAGCTTGATGATTGAAGTTTGTGTTTATATTTGGATTCATGATTGAAGGATTGATTAAATCATGAAGAAAAAATTAAGGTTTAACTTGATTTAGTTTGATTTGGCTAAGTTTAAGAATTTGACTTGAAAGGCTTAGGTTGAATTTTGGTTGAATTTGGATTTGAGTTTTGAATTTAGTTTTGGTTTGATGATTAAAGTTTGAGTTTATATTTGGATTCATGATTGAATAATTGATTGAATCATGAAGAAAAATCAAGGGTTCAGCATGATTTGACTTTGATTTGGCTAAGTTCAAGAATTTGACTTGAAAGGCTTATGTTGAATTTTGGTTGAATTTGGATTTGAGTTTCAAATTTAGTTTTAGATATTTGAATTTATATTTTATTTATATTTGTGAATATAAATAAGAATATAAATTGGTTATGAGAAAATCTTTTGAATTTGAATTGATTTAGATTTGATTTAGGTTAAGTCCATAAGATAGAATCAAAGTGACTTAAGAAAGATTTTTAAACTTAGAATTGAGTTTTGGATTTAGTTTAATCATTTGAATTTATATTTTATCTATATTTGTGAATATAAATGAAAATACAAATGGGTTATGAGAAAATTTCTTGAATTTGAATAGATTTGGATTTGATTTAGGCTAAGTCCATAAGATGGAATCAAAGTTACCTAGGAAAGATTTTGGATTTAGATTTCAATCATGAGCTTCAATCATTTGGAATTGATTCATGATTTGAGAAAATCCATTGGAATTGATTTAAGGTTTGGTTTGGAATTGAAGTTGATTTGAGTTTAAGGTTGATTTGAATTTGGAGTTTGACTTGAAAGAAGCGAGGATTTGGTTCAAGGCATAGGCAAATTTTCCTAACACCCCTAGGGCATAACCTATTTCTATGGCTAACTCTTCTAATTCTCCAGGGTTAGGTTGAGTGTTCACCTAATCACTAAAGTGTCTTAAGACTAAGGAACTCTTAATGTCTAAGAGGAGTCTTATGTCTAAGATGGAGGGGTTATGAGCTCATTCTAAAAATGAGGTCAACAGTATCCTTTATTTAGCATACCTAAATTTGCTAAGTAAAGAATCCTCTTTCAAAATCAAAAATCAAAACACACATGGATCCTTTATTTATCATACTTAAATTTGCTAAGTAAAGAATCCTCTTTTCAAAAATCAAAACAAAACACATTTGGATTTCTTTAGCATACCTAAATTTTCTAAGAATCCTCTTTTCAAAATCATCAAAACAAAACACATTTGGATTTCTTTTATTTAGCATACCTAAATTTGCAAAGTAAAGAATTTTTTTTTCAAAAATTGTCAAAAATTAAACACATTTGGATCCTTTATTTAGCATACCCAAATTTGCTAAGTAAAGATCCTCTTTTCAAAAATAACAAAACATTTGGATTATTCATTTAGCATACCCAAATTTTCTAAGTAAATATTCCATTTTCAAATTCACACATAATTCATAAACTAGAAAACAAAAGAAAAAATTATTTTCAAACAACTCACATGGCATACCCAAATTTGTGAAGTGAGTAAATTCCAAAATCACAAATCAAAACAAAATCAATTGACCATTTACTTTAACTTACTCAAATTTTTTTAAATGAAGGCTCCTCAAACACAAAAAAATCAAATTCAAATATGAACCAATGGAAGTATCAATCTCTTCAAAAATATTTGAACCAATTTTCAACATACATAAATTTGTTGAAAATGGATTCTAAATTCAAAAAAAATCAAAATCTCCCTCCAAATTCAAAGAGCCACACTTAACATAGCCAAATTGTTGAGTGTGGATTCAAATTCTAAAAACAAATTAAAGTAGAAATCTGATTCATGTTTGTTTTCCAAAATTGCAAAAGTTCAACCCAATTTTAGTCAATTTATTTCAGTTCAATTAAATTTAGTTTAAATGGAACCCCAGAAGTACGCGTTTATTTTCCTTTTAGAATGGATTTGGCCTTGGATCGGGCCAGCCTCCCATAGACTGACTTTACTCACCTCATTTATTTTGGCCAAGGTTTCAAGGGGGCTAGGATCACTTATGAGGGGACCACTCTCACAACGTCGGCGGAGTGTGGTGGCCAGGCGGCATCATCCAGGTTGAGATGTCCGACTCGGTTTCCCTCGCGAGGAAGGTTGTGGCGGTTCCATTGATTCTGAAATGCAGTGCTGGTGGTTCCCCTTTCTTCTCCAATATGCTAGCACCCACTCGTTGGCTCCTTCCAAGGGGAAGGATACCCAATCTTCAGGGATAGTCTCCCCCACCTATGAGGTAGGGTCTAGTTATGGTGTTGCCCCTCATAGTAGGACTCAACATCGCAACCAGTGCCATAAGATCAAGTGGCATCATGACTGCATAGCCAAGGAGCTAGAGGTAGTTTCCAGTCTGAGAGGAGATGCCTAGGATGATAGTGTCTCCTCTTATCACGAGAACAAGTTTGCCCCTCTGGATCTAATAGAGGAAGATATTAGAGGATTTGGTTTCACCTCCAAGCATTTTAGGCTCTATCAAAGATAGGAGGAGGTCGTGTCGACCTTATCAATTTTGTGGAGTTGGCGAGCTTGAACAATTAGAATCGGGGCTCAATTTGATTTATGTTATCATCATCCTTGTGGGGAGAACATCGATTGGGAGAGGGGAGGTCCAGTATCAACAGTTACTAAGTATAACGAGGCGGTCGTGACCTCGTCATCAATTTTCGATCTGCTACCCATCACGATAATATTGTATTGATGGGTACTACCCACCATAGGAAAGGAGCTCCCGTACACAGAGAGTCGGTGGTGCCTCTTCCACACCGCTCTACTCCACGTCCACCATCTCCAGTACAAGTTCCATCATCCATCGTTTAAGTAAAAGCCATGAAGGTTTCATTTGGGGAAAAGAGAGCTCCACTAGTGATCCAACTACGGCCAAGAGATCTCATTCCATCTACACCACCAACTGAGGCGAGGCCGCGCTCTCCTGCTTGACCTCGTGCCCCAATTATGGTGAAGATGGAATGGACCTCAGAGCATTGTAGTTGTGACATCACCACCACCACTACAGTAAGTC
This sequence comes from Cymbidium sinense, assembly GCA_021442155.1. Taxonomy (NCBI): domain Eukaryota; kingdom Viridiplantae; phylum Streptophyta; class Magnoliopsida; order Asparagales; family Orchidaceae; genus Cymbidium; species Cymbidium sinense. The sequence goes on from CM038222.1 coordinate 66,206,341, forward strand.
TTGGAGATAACAGCAGCTGAGGGAGAGGGAAACAGTACCACTATCCCCATGGCTATAGATCCTCCTAGGAGTACCACTCCACCCATATCTACTAATAGTTAGGAGCATATATTCTTTAGTGAGCATAGCCCTCACAAGATTAGCTCTCCAATAGTAGAGGAGGTTAGATGTCTCTCTTATGAGAATCCTACCAGGTCCCACCGATCCTTTTGCAGTTGAACCGTTCTCTTGATGATGTAGCAATATCTAGTTGAGAAGGAGATCCTATATGTTTAACTTAGAGAGGAGAAGGTAGTTTTGATCCCAATGAAGATGATCTTTTGGAGGATTCAGCAGAAGTACGTATGGTAGACACTAGGGGTTCCCTCCTTCATGATCAGCAGGGTTTGGAATGTGTTGCAGACAAACAGGATGACATAGCTCATTCGACCCAACACCTCCTTCAATAATTAAAACAAAAGGATGAAATCATATATAGGATGGGAAAGAATCTTGAAGACTTGCTATCAGCAGTTTTGACACTTCAAAACCAAGCCCCAGCAGTGCATCCTACTATTATAGAGACCGGTCAGCCTGAGTTGTTGGATGTCTTGGAGCAAACCAAGACTTCACCTCCAGTAGGGCTGGGCATCACTAGCTTGTATAGGAAGGTAGTGGATCATACCTCCATACAAGAAAAGGATATTAAACTCATGGTTGAGCATCAAGTGAGACAAGCATTGGCATAAGCCCTAGGAGGATCATCATTTCTAAAGGGTAGACCCTACATAGAGGAATTTAATGACATCCAATATTCTAAGGGTTTTGTGACACCTTCTTTCAAGATCTTTGATGGCGTAGGAACCCATACAGCACACTAGGCAATAGCGTTAGTGGCAGTGATGCATTATTATTTTTTCTTTTTATCAACAGCTTAGCAGACATAGCCTTTGATTGGTATGTTGAACTCCCCAACAGTTCAGTGAAGACTTTTGCTGAGTTAGAGCAACTCTTCATTAAGAGGTTGTGGTGAAAATTTTTATATATATGAAAGCAAATATATATATATATATATATATATATATATATATATATATATATATATATATATATATATATATAATTACATCTTATTGATGCCACGTAATCCACAGATGCTCTTATTAGGGTGATCAAGTACAACATTGAGGAAAGGTGTACTATCTCGAGAGATAGAAGTCAACACCCTATAATGGACCTAATCACCTCAAGAAGGACTCTTAAGGACTATGGGTCTTTGGAATGTATCAGAGATTCTTCTCCTACTTTACATGGAAAAGTAAAGTAATATTTATTTTAAATCGGGTTCGTTAAGTTCCCTACAGGGGAAAGCCCCCATAGTTAATTACATCCTAAGGAATGGGATTCCTTATGAATACTCTCACTTAAGGTAAATGATTGTTGTCTCCAAAGATTTTGAAAAGGTAGGACTATCAATCGATTGGTTCATTTTTAGAAAGTCAAGTGGGATCGATCAAGAAGAGGGAGTTCTTATCGAAGCCAAATGAAAATAAGTAGGGGATGCTTAAGATACTAGGAAGCGTAATAAGCATCCCAAGCTACCCTATAGTTGGGATTTATATTTTTGAAATTTAATTAATTTGTTTGAGTTGAATTTTTATTAGAATGTTAGGGCTTATAATTCCATGGTACAAGGTCAAGGAAATGCCTAAGAGGTTAGGATTTATGCTTATGGCCAAAGGAGAGAAGCAACCTCAAAACCTAAATCTAGAGAGCTTTGGTGAGGGCCAAAAGCATGACCTAAATCTAAGATAAAAATGGGTATTTGGTTTACCTCCACAAGAGAGGAAAAGCCATCAAACTATTGGACTCACAACCATCTGGGGATGGCTGCCAATTAACTCCTCCTACAGTTTTAAAATATGTAGGCAAGTCATATGTTTATGTAAGATAGCAAGGTTATTATTTATTTAGAAATAGACTAAGTCTTTAAACACACTTCCTAAGAAACTAGATCATGTAGGGCATGCTTTAATGACTTAAATTTAATGCAAATTTTCATCATATTATTTTCATCTTTGGACAGTCAATTTGACATAGGCTTTAGGATTCTTTATGCCTAATGCATGAGAAATTAGATTACGGGTCAAAATTAGCAAGATAAGGAGGTGTGTTTTTACCATGGCTCTATAGGTCAAGCCAAGTTCTCTGGCAAAGGTGGAATCCCTCCAATCAAGAATGAAATAATATGCTTTTTATGCATGATGTTAGAAAAGTAAGATAACCTCCAGCTATGGGGTTGCTAATTCTTTTATCTTATTTTATAACCTAGGCTTTAGGTGAGGTTATGAGTTTTTTTTTTAATTTGAGTTATTTAATTGGATAGAAAATTTATTTTTCTAGGAGTCTAATCATCATCCAGGCCATACATCAAAATAAGAAAGAAACTAGAAAAAGATGTCATCTTAATGCACAAGCTAAACAAACATCAAATTTTTTATAAAGCTAGCACAAAAGAATAAAAGGTCATTTGTGATCGGGCTCCACTGCACAAACCCAAAACAAATTGGGTAGCTGAGCTCTACCCTTATACAACCCAGATTATAATTGGATTAATTACAATTAAGTAAGGAATTCATGTTATGGGGGGTCTTTATTCTTCTTTTCTTATTTCTTCTTTCTTCTCTTCTTTCTTATTTCTTCTTCAATTGGTTGGAATGTGGTTGATCCAAAGGCTTCACATGATATATAAGATGTAATCTTATAACCAATGTTTATCCTAATCCCCCATAACAATTATTCTAAAATCCTAATTGTAAAATTACATGAAAATGATGAAAAGGAAATCTAACTAAAACCTGTAAAATAGAGATTAGTTAAATAAATTACATAAATCCCAAGCATGTATAAGGATGAATTGGACTTAGCACCCACATGGGTAACCAAGTCCACCTAGTTTATTGGATTATGCTTAGGAGTATAAGCACCTGCACAGTAAATACATTTATATTTTCATTACAGCTCGCCTTAAGCACAATCCCCTACAGAAGACAATGATTAGACTAAATTGTCTGACCATTCAATCTACGCACATGCACCCTAACATCCAGACTAAAACATAATCATCACAAAATAAAAGCAAACATCAAACCATGCACCACCCTAACTTAAAGCATGAAATGGTGACTTAGCCTAATGTGTGTGTCATTTAAGGTTTGTGTGGTATGCTTAGCTATGGCTTTAAGGTTTAAATTTTCTAAGTATGAAAATGTTCAACTTAGATGGGTAGTTTCATTTTAAGTTGTTTAATTATTTTGGGCTAATTTTATTTTGTGTTTTGATTAGGATTGAGTAAATCCTATAATTAATTACTAAGTTGTAAAGAGAGAAAAAGAGAAGAGAACTTCTCTTTCCACCCTACCTTAAGCAATTTCTAAGGTGGATTCATATTTGATTTTTGTTTAGTGAATTTTTTATTATATAGTTTAATTAATTGTAAGTTTATATTTTCCCTAAACAAACTTATTCAAAAAGAACGAAATTTTAAGATTAAGTAAAGTGAATTAATATCACAAAACACACATCACTTTATTTCTTTCCCAACATGTGTAACATGCATATGGATGAATCCTATGTATATCTATACATGCAGATGAGAATATTTAGCACACCTTAATGATGAATGTTAAGTAGTGTTACTTAAGAAAATTTGGATATTTTATGATGCATGATTTTCATTAAGTAGAAAGGAGGGATTCTTTTATCCATTTTTCATATGCACATTTATATGTATGAAAGGCATAAGTGAGTATGATGCCATTGTTAGCACTAGGGGTGTAAGGTACAAGACCTACTTAGGGCTACTTAAAGCCTCACAACCTCGGGGTTATCTAAACTAATATACCACTTTACTTAAATACATACACAAAAATGGAAATGGATAGTGCTTATGTTTGTTTGTTATTTGTTTATGTAATTCATATGTATAAGTGTGGATGTTAAATAAGAATATGAAAAATAATGATTTAAAAGTGTTGTGTTTTTTATATTCAATTTAAAAGAGAGAAGGGCATGCAATCACATTTATATATTTTTATTTGATTTTTATTATAATTTTAAATAATTTTTATTTTAATATATATTATAGACATGCAATTTTTTAATAAATTATCATATTTGATAAAAACACATTTTCATAACAAAATGCTAGGAAAATAAAGTGATGAAAGAATGTAACATAATTAATTTAAAAAGACAATTTTAAATAGTTTTAAATCAAATGTGGGTTTGAATTTTTTAATTTGAGAAATGTGAGAGGTTTGGTGGTAACCCAATACATGGTATTGATTAATTTTAATTTTTAAAATTTTTATTAACATTTAAAATATTAATTATCATGATAATTTTTTAAAAAAAATTTTATAAATGGCTTTAAAAAAAAATATTATAAAATTTTACTAAAAAGGTTAATTAATTTAATAATAAAATTTATTATAGCTTATAACATTAAACAAGGGGTGATTAAAATCATTTAAGATATCCAAATTATCATAATAAATAAAAAAAGGGGGATGATAGCATCATAAATATGAAAATTTAAATGAATTATAAAATAATTTAGCAAATAGGGGGTTTATTAAATTTTATTAAATCATGAGGAAAAATTCACTAAACCCAAAATTCATTGAAACATTTTTAATTATTCTTAAAATACTTTCTGATTTTTTACCTTGTATTTTTATGATTTTTTTTAGATTTGTTATTTTTTGAAGTTTTCCATTATCATTAATTAAATAGGCTAATTAAATGACTAATTTTATGCCATGTGGAGGTATGTATGCTTTCATGTGGCTATGGGAATGGTCACTTAAATTATCACATCATAGCGATGCATCAGCGATGGTGCTATGGGCTTTCTTCACTCGTATCAAGGATGGATCAGATTAATCTGATTCTTAAGAGATTAAATCAGGATCCTATGCATCTTGATTTATGGTAGTCCATCAAAACACGATGGACGGCATGATCGATCCACGAGCTTCGCTGGGAGATGGCCATCATCTTCTATGACATGATCTGAGCTCAATTATGCTCAGATTGAGCTTAAACTCAACCCACACCATCATCATGCAACGGAGAAAACATCCAATGGCTAGTTTCTCATGAGGTGAGAATTTCTTTTATAAAGGACCACACCATGGCTAGTTTAATCTCGGGTTGAGGGTATACCTCATCGGAGGCTATCACCGATTCTTAAATCTATTGAGGTAGCTTTGTCTAATGGAGACGAAGCCTTGTTGAAAATTTGAGGTGATTTGGTTAAGCGGATCTTCCTATGGACCAAGCTCTTCTTCAATTGGGCTTGGCCTTGATAAAAGTCCCCTCCCCCTTGCTTTGAGAACTTGGATGAAGCTTGGAGTGAGTTCGATTGAGTCCTCTGAAGAAGCCTGCAAGAGGTAATTTTGTATATTGGATGAGATGGAATTTCACTTGAGCTCCCCTATTTTGATTTAAGAGAAACCAAAAATGGAGAATTCCAAATGCTTGGGGATTGCTTGAGGGAGCTCTCTCTCAGTCAACCGAGTGTGTGTGATCTTGAATGAAGTGGAATTAGGGGGAGTATATCTCCCCCTAAGTGAATCAAATGGCCATGAAGAGCTTTGTCATTTTGATGCAATTCACCTCCTTGAGTGGGTTTTTTAGGCTGTTAGGACTTGCATATGGTTCAATTTTGAGTGTGGAGTGGAGTAGTGAAGCTCCCATGTGCTTTAATTGAGTGGAGAAAGGATCCCATGTGCTCAATTCTTAAGTGGGTGGTTGGTTTGAGCTTTAGGTTGGGTTGGGCTGACCCAAACTCATTGGGTCAGGTGCACCATGTTCATTATTGATCATTTGGTCTACTAAGAGGATGTCAAGTGTCCATGAAAAGGAATTGACCAAATTCCAAGTGGTTTTGATTTTAGGTTACCTAGAGGTAAAATGGTCATTTGGCTTGAATTTCAATTTAATGTGTTTGGTATGATTGAAAATGGGTTAGGCCAAGTTTCAATGAATTTGAGTTGATTTGATATGATTTCTCATTTAGGTCAAAATGGGTCAAGTTGACTAATTAGTCAAATTGGGTCAAATCAAGGGTTGGTTCAAGTTCATATGATCATTTGAAATAATTTGGCAACTTTAGTTTGGTTCAAACTGGGTCAAACCAAGGGTTGCATCATGAAAAAAATCAAGACTTTAGCTTGATTTGAATTGGATTTGGCTAAGTTCAAACTTTGACTTGAAAGGCTTAGGTTGAATTTTGTTGAATTTGGATTTATTTTTGGATTTGGTTTGGATATTTGAATTCATATTTTATTTATGTTTGTGAATATAAATAAGAATATAAATGGGTTATAAGAAAATTCCTTGAATTTTAATTGATTTAGATTTGATTTGAGATAAGTCCATAATGACAAATCAAAGAGACTTAAGAAAGATTTTTGGATTTTGATTTTGATTTTGGATTTGGTTTGATCGATTTGAATTTATATTTTATTTATATATGTGAATATAAATGAAAATATAAATGGGTTGTAGAAAATTCTTTGAATTTGGATTGATTTGAATTTAATTTAGGCTAAGTCCATAAAAGGGAATCAAAAAACTTAAGAAAGATTTTTGAACTTGGAATTTCAATCATAAGCTTCAATCATTTAGAATTGATTTGAGTTTAAGAAAATCAATTAGGTTGGAATTGATTTAAGTTTTGATGTTGATTTGATTTGGAGTTTGGAGTTAGTTTGATTTGGAGTTTGACTTGAAGAGAGGAACTGAGGAATTTGGTTCAAGCTAAGGGATAGGTAAATTTTCCTAACACCCCTAAGGTATAACCTATTCCTATGGCTAACTCTTCTAAGTCTCTAGGGCTAGGTTGAGTGTCCACCTAATCACTAGACATGTCTTAAGACTAAGAAATATTTAAAGTCTAAGAGAAGTTTTATGTCTAAGATGGAGGGGTTGAGAGCTCATTCTAAAAATGAGATCAACAAAGGTTTGCTGGAGCTCAACAAAGGGTGACTGTATGCGATCTCGTTGTGGCTCCACAATACCCTAGTGAATCTCTCATTGATTATATTCTCAAATGGTATAATTTGAGTATGAAATGCAAACCGTAGTTGTCTGAACATCATGCCATTGAAATTCTACTAAAGAATATTCATGGTCTGGTCACCTCATGCTCAAAGGTTTTACCATCAAAATATTTGAGAAGCTAATCAACAAGGCAACAAGCTTACAAGGAGAAGCCAAACAGTTACCTTTCTGGATCAATCAATAAAGCCAAAGCCACAGAAAGTTGATGAGAAGAAGCCAGGGGTAGTGACAGTAGTAGACAAGGGGAAGCAGCCGGCCAGAGAGCAGTATGAGAGACCTCGAGCTCCATAGCCATCACTTCCACCTCCTCTACCACCGCCTAGGCCATCCTATCGATCGCCATAGTAGCTTCCATGGCCCTCACCACCTCCTCCTCATCCAGACTCACAACAATAGTGGTACACATACCCGCCACCTGGTAGCTATCATCCATCTACTCTTTTTGATAAACTAAACAAACCTTATTCATTTAAGAGGAAGGTAATCAGAATAATCTTTAAGAACCTCTTAAAGAAACCTGATTTTCAGAACTAGAAAAGGAGGAAGTGGGTGAGAATAATGATTCTAACTTTTGCCCCTACCACCACATGCTAGGCCATGTTTTAGAGGATTATTTTACATTCAAGGACTGGCTTGTGCATAGCTACAAGACAGGCGCCATAATTATCTCAAAGGAATACCTTGTGGAACAACCATTCAGTTTCATTAGGGTAATCCTTGTGGATACATGCAATCCTCTCAAAACCAAAGAAGGTTGGGATATCTCCTTATCCCAAACCTCTAAAAAGAATGTTTCAAAAATCAAGAAACTTTCCTTACAGGTGCCTGAGGCAACTCAAACCTCTAACATCAAGGAAGGTTCGCAAGTTGCCAAAGACAACTTAGGGAAAGTGGGAGCTTAGAGCAAGCATCCCAGCCTTGATAGATAGTAAGCGCAATCATCTAACCTCTAGTCCCAATTACTACTACTTCAGTGAGCACTTCTACTTCAGCTAGCTCTTCTTCTAGTACACATCTTGTATTGGCGGATGAGGGCATCAAATCCCTCACCCCACTTACTTTACTAGATTTCTACTCTGTAGCTCCTTAAAAATCCAAGAAATTGAGGAATAAAGCTAGTTTGAATAATATTTGTGTCACTTCTGATGGGTTATCTAATTCTACTCTCTTAGAAAACTCTTCAAGTCTAAATAATAATTATAATAACTCTGATCTTCCTCTTTCTGATTCAAAGTTGACTTTGCTTCTCTGAATAGTACAGGTTCACCTCTTGAGATAGACTTGGAATCATTTGATTCCAAGGGTCCTATAGGAGAAGTTGTAGGTGAGCCTGATGAGCAAGTAGAATCTTCCATTAACTTGCCACAAGAGATCACCGAAGTCAACCTCTGTAGTGGCAAGGTTCTACCTCCTAGGGCAGTACCTCAAGATAAGGGAAAATAAGTCATTGGTTCAGATGATCGAGAAGCCCCTCCACAGGATGCTCCACCCATGGATATGCTTATGGAGGAGCAACAAGGTGGATTACAATGTCCTCTCTCAAGTAAGAAGTTTCCATCTAAGTTAAGCATATATGATGCCTTTGTCTTATCCAAAGAGATGAGAGAATCATTGATCAAGGCTCTTCTTCATCTAGAGATATGCTTAGCTCTGCTGACCAATCATTATTCCAGAGAAGCCAAGGAGTCACTTTCATTGATGAAGACCTTTTCTTGGGGAATATGGAGCACAACTGTCATCTCTACATTACAGTAGATATGGGCAGATTTAGACTTTTCAGGGTTCTTATCGATCCAAGTGAATCAGTGAACATTATGAGTCTAAAGACTCTTGCCTACTTGAGGATTGACATCTCTACACTCTGAAGAGATCATATGATGTTCATAGGATTCAATGAACAGGGAAAGAGGGCTTTAGGTTCCATAGTGTTACCTTTGGAAATAGGTGATTGGAAGACTGAAGCCAAGTTCTATATTATTGATTCAAATACTTCATTCATTGCTTTGCTCGATAGGCCTTGGATACATCATTTCATCTTCCCTTCATCAGTGCATCAAGTTCAGAAGGGATGGAATTGAATACTGTGTCAAAGGAGTTGAAAAGCCATTTTCAATCAAAGAGGTTGAGATATATGAAGATGTGACTTACTATCTTCCTCAAAATACCTTTTCTCATGAACTTGGTCAAAATTCAAATGCAAAAAAAAAAAAGAAGCAAAAGAAAAAGAAAAAGGAAAAGAAAAGTAAAAAAAAATACAAGTGAACGAGAAAAGGACATCAAGGAAGAAGTAAAGTCGCATGTCAGATTCCACCACTGTTCGTTCCACCATATGGACATATGGGTAGGATGACTCAACCTCCACCAAGTAGAGGCAAAGCATCTGAGGCGTTAGATGTGGAAGAACCCCCCTGGCGCCAAAGGGTTATGTTTCAATTCACAAGAGTACCCCTACTATTCACATAGACATGGAATCCAGCTCATATATGAGTTTAATATAATTAGCATACTAGTCAACCCCTCTCAATGGGTTTCATTGGAGGTGACACTGAGCAGATAAGATGAACTGCATCCAAGCAAAGCACAAATGTATTTCAAGTTTATGTGAAACTATCGGTAGCAATTAGGGAACTAACCTCACTTTCCTCTCAAAAAGTTGAAAGTTTGGTAGTTAAGGAAGCCCCTCAATCTTCCATGGATGTCAAGCCAAAGAGATTCCTATTGGGATCATCATCCTCAAGTCAAGAAATTGATGTAGGACTTAAGGATAATTCATATAAAGAATTAATGGAATTACCTTTTGATTGATACTTGCCTTGTTCTAAATCTTCCAAAGAAAGGTTTGATTCCTTATACATGGTCTAAGCATAGATCAGAGTACTTTGAAAAGCTATAAAATAAGAAAGGCAGGGATGCACAATCAAGATCGGGTGATTGATTCTGATAGAAGTCAAAGACATGATTACTACTTAATTATCACCAATCATCTGGAGTCTGATAGGTTCTTCTCAAATCAGACTAACTCTTATGAGGATGTGTGTTTAGAAACTTCAGATGATCCAAATGATCTCCAAATCAGATGCATCGCCATAATTTGAAGAAGATATCCATTCAACAATTGACAAGCTTAAAAAAATCAACCTCAGGATGAAGAAAAACCATGCCCGACATACATCAGTTCATCGTTGAACGAAGAAGAAACTAAAGACTTAGTTAGGCTATTTATTGAGTTTAAGAACTGCTTTGCATGGAGCTATGAAGAAATGCTCGGATTATCTCGATGTAGGTCCACTAGCAATGACCCTAGCAACCCATCAAGCAAGCTCTTAGACGCATGCGGTTAGAAATCGAACAATAGGTCATTTATGAAATTAAAAAACTAATCGATGATGGTTTTATCATGAAAGAAAAATACCCTACCTGATTACCAGTGTCATCTAGTTAAGAAGAAGAATGGCCAAATTTGCATATGAGTCAATTTTAGGGACTTAAATAAGGCATGTCCTAAGGATGAGTTTCCTCTTCCAACACCATAACTAATGGTGGACATCGCCTCATCTCATATATTCTCCTTAATGGATGGGTCATCTTGCTACAATAAAATCAAGATGGACCCGATGATGAAACAAAATACTACTTTTCAAACTCTGATCAGAATTTATTGTTATAAGGTCATGCCTTTCAGCCTTAAAAATGCTGGTGTTACATACCAACGGGCCATGACTTAGATCTTCAACGAACTTATTCATCATTAAGTTGAATGCTATGTAGATGATCTAATAGTCAAAAGCAAAAAAAAGGAAGACCATCTCTTTGACTTGAGAGTAGTTTTGAACGGTTAAGATAATTTAACCTCAAAATGAACCCCTTAAAGTGTGCATTCGGACTAGCTTCAGGGAAGTTCCTTGAGTTTGTTGTTTGACATCGGGGAATAGAGATAGATCTAAAAAAGATTAAAGCTATCTTGGAAATGTCACCACCAAAAATTTTAACTCAACTCAGATCTTTCCAAGGGCGGTTCGCATATCTAAGACACTTTATCTCCAACCCATCGATGAGATGCAAACCATTTTTAGCACTTGTCAAAAAGGATGCCAAGTTCAAGTGGGATGATAAGTGTCGGCCTTTGAAGATATCAAGTAGTATTTGGTGAAGCAATAGCGACTATCCCAAGCATGCCACTTATCCTCTACCGCGCATTGGATGACTCCTTGGCTCTTTGTTGTCTCAAACCAACAATGAAGGAAGGGAACACTCTACTACCTCATTTATCTCGATCCCTGCAAACTACCCACCTATTGAGAAATATTGCCTAGCTTTAATCTTTGCATCCAAAAGCTACGACACTATATGCTTTCTCATAAGGTGAACTTGATTTCAAGAATCAATCCACTACAATATCTCATGACACGGCTAACATTATCTGGACAATTGGCACATTGGTCCATGATTCTCTTGCAGTTTGATATCACATGCATACCCCTCCGTGCGGTGAAAGGACAAGCACTGGCGAATTTCTTAATAGCACACCCACTTCTTGTTGATTCTCTGCTTAGTGATGATCTCCCTGATGAACAAAAGCATGAACTTAGGGGAGGTTGACAACCACTATTGGGAGATGTATTTTTATGGTGCTTCCTTTCATAAAGGAGAAGAACCATGATCTACTCTTCTAAGAAAAGCAGGGGTAGGAATAGTTCTCTTAACTCCAGACCGTGATGTGATGAGATTCTCATACTATCTCTCCAATCCATGCACCAACAATGAAGTCAAGTATGAGGCTATGATTGTCGGTCTGGAGTTAGCCATTACATATGTGTCAAGAGCATCAACACCTTTATGGATTCTCAGTTGGTCATCAACCAGATTGTCGAGTCCCACAAAGTTCTGAAACCTAAGCTTTGTCATTACCATGAGTACACCATGAAGCTATTGGTCCAAATCCCTGCGGTCACCATCTACAATGTCCCTCGAGGAGAGAATGTAGTTGTAGATGCTTTGGCTAAACTTTCCAAGGAATTGGCATGTCCAAAAGATGAGACAATTCCAATAAGTGTCCAAAATAGACAAGTCATATCCCTTATTGATGTTGAACTCATTGAGAGACTTTCTCTTAAATGGGAGGTTGTCATTGTCGAAAATACAAGGAGTTGGATTGGAGGTAACTATTCATGGATTACTTGACTAGAGACAAACTACCTCAAGAGAAGTTGCAAGCCCATCAGATGAAACAGAGAGCTCTCTCCTATGCCCTTGTGGATGGCACCTTGTACCGATGGTCCTTCAATCAAATATGATTACATTGTTCAGATAAACACGAAGCCTTTAGGATCGTGACCGAGGTACACTCAGGTTTATGCAGAGCGCACCAATCTAGTCTAAAGATGAAAGCAAAGATCAAGAGACTAGGATACTACTCGCCGATGTGATAAGTGTCAAGTACATGGTGTGATCTTACATCAACCACACAACATTCTACATCTTACATTGGATTCATGGTCATTTGAGTGTTGGGGTATCGACATTGTGGGTTCTATCGATCCTTCTTCTTACATGGGTCATCGGTTCATTCTAGCAGCAATACTACTTTACCAAGTGGATGGAGGCAATCCCACTCAAAGAGGTCACAGCTCAGCATGTGCTCTAGTTTTTCAACAACTATGTTGTATATAGGTTCGGGGTGCCTCAACAAATTATATTTGATAATAGTACTACATTCAAGAGCACCAAGATCAATAACTTTACTAGAAGACACGGTATAGATTGGAGATACTCCACCATCTACTACCCCATGACATATGGCCTAGCAAAATAATTCAACAAAACTCTCATCCAGATACTAAAGAAGAGGCTCGATGACAACAAGCGATAGTGGCATGAGTAGTTAGTTGAAGCTTTGTGGGTATACCACCAGAAAACTCTAATTCGGCTTACTCCGTTCTCCTTAGTGTATGGGTTTGAAGTTGTTATATCGTTAGAAGTTCAACTCCCATCACTAAGGATAGCATTGGGTAGAAAAATCACTACAGGGCAGAATGCCAAGTTATGGTTAGAAGTGCTCAAAGGTTTGGAGGAGAGATGCCTACAAGCCTACCAAAACCTCGAGTTGACCAGTGGATACACCACTCTTGACAGATGTAAGTCCCCACACTTTCTCCTTGAGTTGGCCACCAAATACCTATAAATATTATCTTCTCCGGGGTGTTGGATAAAGCCCTTAGTGCCCTTTTCCCTATGAGCACTCTATTTGGATCACGTCTATTGCGAACCCATTTAGACACTACCCAGGTTACTTTTGGATTGGACAGTCTCCCTTTCCTGGTAGCCACCCTTGTGGTTGGAGAATCCGTTTAGTGGATGCATAGATTCTTCCTTAGTATAGTAAATCTAAGATAGGTCTAGGCTGATATAAGCTCCTTCTCAGTATGATCCCTTGCAAACCAATAGGGTTTGTGATAAACAAACCAAACAAACAAAAAAATTAATTCTCTTGTGGATTAGAATTCAAGCCCCTAGTGGCCCCTTTCCCAAGCAGGCATCCTATATTTACGGTAGTGTCAGTAGAACATCCTATAAGAATTTTTTGACTACTCTTGAGTAAAGATAAGTCTCTGGATCAAAACCCTCTCAGTAGTCGCCCTTAGGTCAGGTTTAATCTATTTTGTCACAAACAGGTTATCCCGACAGTCATTCGCTTTTGAAGATGTAAGTCTACTACGCATTCTTTCTAGCATGACTATCGCAAACCGACGGGCAACCCTAGGTCAAGTTGACATGTTACCTCACTAATGTGTCACTCTAGTAGTCTTTTATTCAAGAAAGATGTGAGTCCCTGCACTTTCTTTCCTAAATTAATAAACTGAAAGGCACCCCTTATGTTGGATAGTTCTCCCCTTAGTCGAGAAATTACTCCTTTTGGATTGGTACATCTATGTTAGACCAAGGCCCATGGCTCCTACTTAATGCAGTCCATCACAAACCAATGGGATCCATAAAAAGGTTAAAAAAATGAAATTAACTTTGACTATCTTCAAGTTGATTTGTCACCCAGTGGCATTCACTCAGTAGTCAACTCTAGGTCAGGTTGACATATTACCTTGCTAATGTGTCACCCCAGTGGTCTTTTATTCAGGAAAGATGTAAGTCCCCACGCTTTCTTCCCTGTAATAATTGCTGCAAATCGAAAGGCACTCCTTTGGTTGGATAGTCATACTATGTGGTTGGTAGACTATCCCTTTGGATTAGTAAATTTGTGTTAGACTAAGGCCAATGGCCCTTACTCAGTGCAGTCCATCGCAAACCGATGGGATCCATCAAATACAATTAAAAGTGAAACTAATTTTGACTATCTTTGAGCTAATTTAAATCCCTCAGCACATTCACTCAGTAGTCCGCCTAAGTTTGGGTTTGATTCAGTTGTGTCACCAACTGATCACCCCCACAACTGATCCCTACTTCAAAAGATGTAAGTCTACCATGCTTTCTTCCTAGTACAGTTGCTGCTCACCGAAAGGTCATCCCTTTGGTTGGATAGTCCTACTATGTGATTGGTAGACTACCCCTTTGGATTAGTAAATCTGTGTTAGATCAAGGCCAACATGGCCCCCTACTCAGTGCGATCCATTGCAAACCGACATGGTTCATCTCAAAATTCAAAATTTAAAATCTGAAACAAATTCAACCCTTCCTCCCTAGTGGATTCAAACTAAACAAACAAAATAAATTCAATTAACCTCCATAGTGGAGTCAAAGCAAATTAAACAAACAAATCAAATCAATATGCTTCTCCTCAATGAGATGAAGTCTTTCCAGTTCCCAGTATTCCAAATTCTAATCCCTCAGCAGATTTCACAACCTCTTTTTTCTCCAGTAGATGACTTGAACTTGTTCCCCTAGTGGAGAGTTCACATTTTCGTCCCTAGTGGAACACCAAATCATAAATCACCAAATTAAATCAAATTTCTCCCCAGTGAGATACAAATCAAATCAAACCTCTCATCCCCCATGGATGACTTGAACCTCTTCCCTTAGTGGAAGGTTCACATACTCAGTCCCTAATGGATTCCTCCTTCACTCTTATGTTATTGACATGAGTAGAGTCACATTGCACTTAGCTCTTGATTCCTTATACACCTTGGGTTGGGACTAGATCGTTTCTGTTAGTGCTTGTGATCGTTCGGCGTTATTGATCTTCTCGACCAACACCAATACAAGCGGTGTGCCTTGTCGGTCATACCACACCTATTGGGCACCCTTTGTTGACCTCACTTTTGGAGTGAGCTCTCAAATTCTCCATCTTATACATAGGACTCCTCTAGACATTAAGAGTTCCTTAGTCTTAAGACACTTCTAGTGACAAGGTAAACACATAACCTAACCATAGAGACTTAGAAGAGTTAGTATTTGGAATGGGTTATGCCTTAGGGGTGTTAGGAAAACTTGTCCACCCTATAGCTTAAACACAATCCTTACTTTCTTCTTTCAAATCAACTTCAAATTCAAATCAACCTCAAATTCAAACCAACTCAAATTCAAATAAATTTCCAAATTAAATGACTTTTCTCAAATCATTCAAATCAATCCCAATAATCCAAATCACTTCAAATTCAAAAGATTTTTCTCACAACTCATTTATATTCTCATTTATATTCATAAATATAAATGAAATATAAATTCAAATAACCAAAACTAAATCTAAAACTCAATTTCAAATTCAAAAATCTTTCCTAAGTCACTTTGATTTCATTTATGGACTTAGCTCAATTCAAATCTAAATTAATTCAAACTCAAAAGATTTTCTCATAACTCATTTATATTCTCATTTATATTCACAAATATAAATGAATTATAAATTCAAATAACCAAAACCAAATTCAAAACTCAAACCCAAATCTAACATAAAACCAACATATACCCTTTCAAGTCAAATTCTTGAACTTAGCCAAATCACCTTCAAATCAATCCAAACCCTTGGATTTTCTCTTCAAACAATCAATCCTTCAATCATAAATCAAATATAAACACAAACTTCAATCATCAAACCAAAATCAAACTAACTTATTCCATGTTCATCCTTTGAACTTAAAATTGTCAAATGAATCAAAACCCATTTGACTCCAAATCACTTGCAATTGGAATTATATTTCAATCATAAGTCCATAAGTGAGTTCAACTAAACTTGAATCAATCATTGATCAAGTCAATTGACCCACTTAGGCTCACTTGACCCAAAGTGACCTAAAGTACCCTTTTGATCCAAATTCTAATCCTACCCAGATTAGTTTGAACTAAGCCCATCTAAGCCTCACATTGTGAGCAATAATCATCTTAGGATGATCAATCACCCAAATTGGGTCAAACCAAGTCAAACTTAGCCTTTGACCAAGTCAACACTTAACCAAAATGAAACCTAAACTAGTCAAAATCCACCATAGGCCAAATTGATTGAAACCATTGATCTAGACTAATCCAAAATCAATGATTAAACATGATCAAGTCATCATTTGAGCCTAACCTAGCCCAATTGGTCACTTTACCCAAGTTGACCCAAGTTGACCTAAAAAGTTAAAATGTGTCAAATCTTGATCTATGCCAAATTGATTACAACCAATGGGTCAAATTCATTCTAAATCACTTGTTGAACTTGACCAAAGCCTCAATTGGTCAACTAGACCCAACCTAGCCCAATTGACCATGAACCCAACTTAACATAAAAGGTCAAATCAACTTTAAATCAAACCAAACTAAAATTGATTGAAACCAAAGCTTGCAAAATATTTCAAATGATCAACCAAGCCTAAACAACCCATGACCTAACCCAATTGGGTCAAATGGGTCAAATTGGTCAACTTGACCCATTTGACCTAAGTGAACTCAAATGAACCAAAATCAAATATAAATCAAATTGAACCAAACCAATGACACGCATAGGCTACAAATGATCACTTGAACTTGACATAACTCATGGTTTGACCCAATTTAACCAATTGGTCAACTTGACCCAAGTTGACCCATTTTGACCTAAATGGGTCAACATGAACCAAATGATATCAAATTAACATCAAATTCATTGAAAATTGGCACAACCCATTTCTCAAGCATATCAAATTTGCCTAAATCAAAATCAAAGCCAAATGACCATTTTACCCCTAGGTCAAAGATAACCTATGATCAAATTCTCTTAGAATTTGATCATATTCCAACTCAAGATCACTTGGCATCCTCCTAGTGGACCATTTGGACACCAAGGAGGGTGGTGCACATGACCCAATGGGTTTGGATCAGCCAAACTCAACCCAAAGCCAAAATTGACCACTCCACTCAAATTTCTCCACATGGATCACCTCCCACACTTATTTTAACCCATGTACACCTCCACACTCCCACTCCTCTGCCAAAATCGAACCACAAGGCATGCCTAATAACCAAAACAACCCATTCCATGAGAGCAATTTGATCAAAATGGCAAGGAGGCTCTCGGCCATCCGATTCAAGTAGGGAGAGATATACTCCCCCTTAGTCCATTCCAATTCACGAACCTTGCATTCGATTGACCTCATAGGATCAAAGGCAAGCTTCTCCAAGCTTATCCAAGCATTCTCAAGCTCTTTCCAATTTCCCTTCTCAATTTTTCCTAAGCTTAAAATAGGGCAGGTGAGGGAGATTTCAAACTCACTCAATTCTCAACTAAAGTCCAATTCATCTTGCAAGCACCATTAAGGCACTAAGTCGAGCTCATCCAAAGCAAATCCCAAGCATCCAAGCCACGGGAAGAGGGAGTTTGATCAAAGCTACAAGCCATTGAAACAAGCTTTGGTCGATTGGAAGATCCACTACATATTGAACCTTCAACAGGGCTTTGCCTCCACTCGATGAAGCTACCTCAACGGTTGGAAGTGTCGGTGATAGCTCTGGTGAGGTATGCCTTAAAACTGAGCTTAAGTTATAAAATATTTGATCTTTTGTAAAGGAAAGTGTAATCCCATTAAATTTACCATTGGATGTGCTTCTCCTTGCTTCTTGATGGCTGATGGTGTGGGTTGAATCCTATCCCAATCTGAGCTCAAGTGAACTCGGACCAAGCCATGGAGAATGGACGGTCTCCATCTCCCGCAAGCGAGGGCAAGGATGAATCATGGACCGTCCATCCCGTGTGTTTTGGATGGACAGTCCTAATTAAAACATGTTAGATCTGCTGATTAATCCTTTAGCTCCATGGGTTTTATCCTGGCAATCCAATCCATGATCGGACAACCCAAAAGAAAGTGCGTAGCGTCGCCAGCTAACACGGCATGTGAATTGACAACTTAAATAACCAATCTTGTCATGCCACATGGAAAGTGTGTACCGCATTAGCAGTCCACGTGCACCGATGGGATTAGTTAATTAGGGCTATTTAATTATCCATTAATCACTGAAACTTCCTAAATTCATAATTAAATGTAGAAAAATCAAAAAATATAAATGATGGCTCATTTTAAAGATAATCTAGAGGAGAATCCATTAAAATTATTTCTAATTAATTTTGAATAGTGGATTTTCCCTAATTATGGTTTAATTAAAAATCTAATAACTCTAATTACTCCTGAATTATTTCATTAATTAATTTCAAACTTCTCAGACATATTTAGGGGGATGACTTCTGCCTCCCCTAATTTTCTTGGAATTTATTAATGAGTTCATTAGAGAAATCAATTAATGAATTCCTAATTACCCCTTAATGAAATTAAGAGCAATTAAGCATGTGAACAGTGAATTAATCCCTTAATTGAGATAATTAAATATTATTTAAGTGAATAGGAGGTTTACAGAATAATTTTGGGACATTTTCCCTAAGCTATTCCCTAAACCCTTTCTTCTTTAATCCAAATCTAATTAAGGATTAATCCACTAATGATCTTCTTAATTAGCTTAATAAAATTTTCAAAATCAATCTAAACTTAATCAATCTCTTGGGTAGTAGATCCTATGTTCAAAAGCCTAAGTTTAATTTAAGGAAATCATATCCAACTCACATGTGTGGGAAGGTTATGAAAGTACTTAATTAAATCCTTTAGCTTAATTAATCAATAATTGTGAGCCAATTGCATTAGGCCTCTTTCTTTCTTAGGTGCATTATTGATTTAAATTCAATGTGATTTCATATCATATGTTGGCTCATAATTGTTAGGTTAATTATGTTAAAGAGGTGCAAGTAAGGGGTAATTAATGAATTTAATTCACACTTTAACCTAAGAAAAACATAAAATCAATCTAATGGTTCTAAAATTAAACTAAACAAACTCACACATGGGGGAAATGGGTTAGGACCAGCAAGCTATTCAAATCATTTCCTAAATCAAATCAAATTCAAAACTAAAATAAAAATCTCTTTAAGCAATTTTGGTTTACTTTGAATAATCTTATCTTATAGGATTGTCCTTAGGAATTAATTAGGGTGAATGAAGTTACATGCTTACATCATTTTATTTCTTTCCAAGCATGCTAAATAGTGTATGTCATATGAAATCATGCATTCACATATTTTTGAAAAATCAAATAAATGAAATGTTTCCTTTATGTCAAATTGCATGCTTTAGCTAAAGTGAGAATATGAATGGCTATTATCACTACTAAATCAAAAATTATTTTCAAAATCCATAGATCAAAGATCATAATTGAAGGTATGCTACTTATAAGTACTTATAAGCCTGCATGTGATATAGCATAAAATGTGTCATGTGATTTTCTTCTCTTTTCTTAACATGGGTTTGTATAGATTTGCAAAATGTATAGTTCATTTGAAAAGAACATAACACTTGCTTAAATTTATTTCTATGCCCTCCCATGTCATGAATTAAGAAGGATCTTTATATTACATATATAAACCAAAATTAAACAAACAAACAAAAATCTTTTGCATGATTCTTCATCCTTTTGTTTTCTTTTCGTACATGCACATGTATTTAACAAAAGTGGTATATTAGTCTGGACATCCCAATGTTTCGAGGCTTTAAGTAACCCTAAGAAGGTCTTGTACATTATACCCTTAGTGTAGAAAATAATGTCATCATACTCATTTATGTCTTTCATACATGTAAATGTGCATTTGGTTAATGGATAAAAGAATCCCTTTCTTTTCCACTTAACAAAATCATGCATCATAAAACATCCAAATTTCCTTAAGCAACATCTCTTAGTATTCATCATTTAAGTGTGTTAAATATTTGCATTGCATGTATAGATATACTTAGGATCATTTCATATGCATGATGCACATGATAGAAAGAAATAAACAGTTGTGTGTTTTGTGATAGTAATTCACTTTAATTAATCCTAAAATATCTTTCTTATTGAATAGGTTTATTTAGAGAAAATTTAAACTTAGGATTAATTAAAATACATAAGAAAATATTCACTAAAGAAAAATCACTAATGAATCTATCTTAGAAATTACTTAAGGTAGGGAGGAAAGAGAAGTTCTCTTCTCTTTTCCTCTCTTTACAGCACTTAATAATTAAGTGTAGGTTCATTCAAACCAAATCAAATAATCAATTATAATTAACAAATCAACTAAATCACTTAAATGAAACCACCCTCTAAGTTGAACCCTTCATACTTAGAAAACTCAAACCTTAAAGCCTAGCTAAGACATTCCACACAAACCTTAAATGACACACACATTAGGCTAAGTCACCATTTCTAGCTTTATATTAGGGTGGTGCATGATTTGATGTATGCTCTTATTTTATGATGTAATGTTTTAGTTTAGATATTAGGATGCATGTGCGTAGACTGGATGATAAGACGATCTTAGTTTAATTTTTATCTTCTGTAGGGGATTGTGCTTAAGGGGCATAATAAAATATATATAAATATTTTTGTTGTGCATGTTGCTTATACCCCTAAGCATAATCCAAATTAGGATAGGTGGACTTGGTTACCCATGTGTGGGGTACTAAGTCCAACTTACTTATATACATGATCGGGATTGTGTGGTTTGTTTAGTTGATCTCTATTTTACGGGTTTTAGTTAGACTTACTTTTCCCATTTTCATGTAATTTGCAAATAGGATTTGGAATGAATGTTATGGGAGAAGTGGAGGTGAACATTGGTCATAAGACTATGTCTATGTTCCATGTGAAGCATTGGAGCCAACTACATCCCAACCAACCAAAAGAAGGAAAGAAAGAAGAAAAGAAGGAATGAAGAAAAGAAGAATGAAGAATGAAGAATGAATACCCCCATAACATGAAGTCTTTCTAAATTGTAATTATTCATTTGTAATTGGTTGTATAAGGGTAGAGCTCGGCTACCCACATTTCTTTTCGGGTTTGTGCGGTGGAGCCCGACCACAAAAGCTTTCTATTTTTTTGCGCTAGCTTTATAAATTGTTTGATGTTTGTTTAGCTTATGCATTGAGATGCCATATTTTTCTAGTTTCTTCCTTGCTTTGATGAATGGCTTGGATGTGATTAGGCTCCTAGGGAAAAATAAATTTTCTATCTAATTAATCAACTCAAAATTATAAATTAACAACTCATAACCTCACCTAAAGCCTAGGTTATAAATCAAGATAAAATATTTAGCAATCCCTTAGTTGGATGTTGTATGTTTCACATCATGCATAAAAATCATTTGCTTCACTCTTGCTTGTGGAGGGCTTCCACCTTTGTCAGGAAACTTGGCTTGACCTTTGAGAGCCATAGTGGAAACACACCTCCTTCTTGCTGATTTTGGCCCATAACTAATTTCTCATGCATTAGGCATATGAATCACATAGCCTGTGTCAAATGAATTGTACAAAAATGGAAATAAAATTTAACAAAATTTGCATTAGATTAAGTCATTTATTCATACACTACATGATCTAGCCTCTTAGGGAGTGACTATAAGGACTTAGTCTTCTTTCTAAATAAATAATAGCTTAGCTATTTTGCAAAAGCATAAGACTTGCCTACATGTATTTAAAATCGTAGGAGGAGTTAGTTACCACCCCATTGTAAGTCCAACAGTCGGGTGATTTATCCTCTCTTGTGGAGGTAAACCAAATACCCATTTTTACCTTAGATTTAGGTCATGCATTGGCCCTTGCCAAGACTCCCTAGATTTAGGGTCTGAGATTGTTATTTCCTTTATGGGCTACAAGCATAAATCCTCACTTCTTAGGCATTTTCATGATCTTGTATCATGGAATTGTAAGTCTTAGATTTCTAATAAAAATTCAACTCAAATAAATAATTCTCTTCAAATTTAAAAATATAAAGCCCAACCATAGGATAGTTTGAGATGCACACTAGGTCTCCTAACATCGTGAGCATCCCTTACTTATTTCCATTTGGTTTCGATAATAACTCCCTCGTTTTGATCAATCCCATTTGATCTTCCAAAAATAATCGATTGATTAATAGTCCTATCTTTGAAATATTTGGAGACAATAATCATTTACTTTAATCGAGAGTATTATTAAGGAATCTCATTCCTTAAGATGTAATTAGCTATGGGGGCTTGTCTCCATAGGAAACTTAATGAACCTGATTTAAAATAAACTCTGCTTTACTTTTCTATATAAAGTAGGGAAAGAATCTCTGGTACAACTGAAGACCCATTTTCTGTAGGAGTTTTTATTAAGGTGATTAGGTCCATTGTATGATGGTGACTTCTGTCACGTAAGATAGTATATCATTCCTCGATATCATACCCAACCGCCTTAATAAGAATATTTGCGGATCTGCGTGGTGTCCAACAAAGAAGAGTTTTATTTTTATCTTCATTTAATTCATTTTTTAGATGAAGATAAGAATAAAAATTCACCACATGCATGTAAAGTTATACTTATGATCAAATCATATGCATGTTGCATATGGTGGAAAGGAATAATGTGATACATGTCATGTGTTAGTAGTTCACTCAGTTAATCTTAAGAAGTCTTTCATGTTGAATGCAATCATTTAAGGTGAACCTAAACTTAGGATTAATTTTAAAATGTGTAATAAGCCATCTAGTAAAGAGAACTAAATAAAATTAACATGCTTTAGAAAGTAGCTTAAGGTAGGGATGAAAGAGAATAATCCTCTTTCTTCTCTTTATAATACTTAGATGTTAAATTTAGATCATATGAAACCAAATAAAACATAAATTAAAATTCTCAAATTAATTAAACAACTTGAAGTGAAATCATCCTATATGATTAAATTAAATCTCTCTCACACTCAGAGAACTACAACTCTAATGCTTAGCAAGACTTACCACATAAGCCTTAACACACACATTAAAATTAAGTCACTACTTCTAGCTTTATGTTAGGGTGGTGCTTTGGTATGATGTATATTTTGTTTTATGATGTAATATTTTAGACTAGATGTTAAGGTGTATGTTTCGTAGACTAGATGTTAGGTCATGATTAGCCTAATTATATTTTTTCAGAGGATTATGCTTAAGGGGTCACTTAAAAATAAATATGAATACTCTCTTTGCAGGTTGCTTAAGCCCCTAAGCATAATCCAAGTTAAAACAGGTGGGCTTGGTTACCCATGTGCAGGGTGTTAAGTCCAAATTATAAATATAATTACTTTGAGTGTATGTGAGTTTAGCTAACATTTGTCTTGCAGGTATAGTTAGATTTACTTTTATTATTTTTAATGTAATTTTGCATTAGTAATAAAGATTAGTGCTATGGGGTTTATGATGAGCATTGGCCAAAGGGCTTTGTTCTGAGGTGTCATGTGATGCCTTGAAGCCTATCAAATCAAAAGGAGCAAAGACATGAAGAAATGAAGGAGACATAAAGAATGAAGACTGAAGACCCCCCATAGCATTTATCATTTGTAAATTGTAAATTATTCTTTTATTTTCTAGGTTGTGCAAGGGTAGAGCTCGGCTATCCATTTCTCTTTTCGAGTTGTACGGCGGCACCCAACTGCATCGATCTTTTATTCTTTTACGTTAGATCTATAAAATAGATTTATATTTTGTTTAAATTGGGCAAAAGAAGTGGCATGTCTTTTCATAGTTTCTTTATGAATGATGATTTAATATGTGGCATGGATCCGATTAGACTCTTAAAAAAAAATATTTTACCCAACTACAACTCATAATTAAAGTTTTAAATAATTCATAACCTCGCATAAAGCCTAGGTGTTAAACCAAAATAATTAAAAAATTTAGCAACCCCTTAGCTGAATATTTTATGTTTAACACCATGCATTCATATTGTCTCATTCTAGATAAGAGAGGGATTCCATCCTTGCATGATAGGGCAAGACTTGACCGTTAAGGTCTTATGTGGTGGAAAATACATCTTTCTCTCTGATTTAGCCCATAATCTAATCTAAACATGCATTTAGGCATAATAAATATCAAAGCATTTGTCAAAATGAAGTGTTCAAAATCAAATAAATTTTGAAAATATTTGCATTTGTAGTTAAGTCATTTCTCATACCACTCATGTCCTAGTCTCTTGGAGAGTGGGTTTAAGGACTTTAGTCTCTTTTTAAATTAATTATAGCCTAACTATCTTTCAATTTCATATGATCTAACTATATGGATTTAAATCGTAGTAGGAGTTAGGCTGGACACTCCGGTGATTATAAAGCTTGATGGGTGGTTTATCCTCTCTTGTGGAGGTAAATTATACCCATCTTTGCTTAGACTTAGATCATGCTTTAGCATATGCCAAAGATCCCTAGATCTAGGATCTGACGTTACTATTTCCTTCGGGCTACTAGCATAAATCCTCACCTCTTAAAAATTTCCATAACCTTATATTGACAGATTATAAGCCTTAGTAATCTAATAAAATTTTAACTCAAAATAAACTAAATCACTTCACTTTGAAATATATAAAGCCCAATTATAGGATAGATTGGAATGCTCACTAGGCTTCTTAGTATCATGAGCATTCTCTACCTGTTCCCTTTGGCTTCCAAAAATAAGTTTTCTCCTTGATCTTTCCCACTTGATTTTCCAACATAGTCAATTTATTGATAATTTATCCTTGAAATCTTTGGAGATCTTAATTTCTACTTTAATCGAGAATATTCTTAGGGAATTATATTCCCTATGATGTAATTAACTATAGGGGCTACCTTCATAGGGAACTTAATGAACCTGGCTTAAAATAAACCATGCTTTACTTTTTCATGTAAAGTAGGGAAAATAATTTTTGTACTTTCGAAGACCCATCATGTCTTAGGAGTCCTTATTAGATGATTAGTTCTATTATAGGGTGATGATTTCTATCTTTCGAGATAGTGCATCATTCCTTAATGTCGTACCAGATCACTTCAATAAGTACCCCTAGGATCTGTATGGTATTCCACATCTAAAAATAAACACCACACTGGCATACCTCATACAAACCAATCAACCAAGATAAACAACCATCAGGGTTCCAACTTCCAAGACCAACACCAACAGAAAGGGAAACAGTCGGCCAGCAACCACTCAACAAACCAAAATTCAAAAAATAGACCAACCAAAATAAGCAGGATTAGCAACAAAGCCATCACCAACATTGGAGAAGACCAAAGGGTAAGCAAAAGAATCAAAGTTAATACAATAACTTAAGATGTGGCAAGACAACAATCACCTCCCAAAAACCACCAATCAAAACTCCATGCAGAGAAAACAACAAACAACGAGAAACAACCACCAGGTCCAAGTTTTGAATGATAAGTGTCAATAACTCTCTCTCCTACACTGAAGGTTGACTCGAAAGCAACTGTGTTAATTGGAAAAGGTAAAATATCAAATGTCATCCTTAAAAGTATATGATATTTTAGATGGTTGCTCTTCTACCAAGCAATTATATCAAAATTATGACCTTCTGGACATATCTCTAACCCATCTTCAAGATAGTTATCTAAATGTGATTTGGTAGGCCTTCTACTTGATTTCTCTAATACGTAAGCGGTAAAATCATGCTAACCACTATATTTTCTAGTGAGAGAGTCTTGAGTTGACTTGCTATTGTTGCTTGTGCTACTTTCACCTCTAAATATCCCATCACTTGTAGCTTCAACTTTTGGTTCATAGCATTAAACATACTCTTCATATAACTTAAATAGTAAACTACAGATATATGTAATATTTTAAAAGTTGTCATCTTCTTCATAGATCATAGGGTATGCAAACTCAATAATAATAAAGTTTATCATTGGGTCCATGACAGTACCAAATGCCAGCAAAAGATTACATTCGCCCTAATAATTTTTGAATTTCTCTTTCATTTTGCTAGTCATATCATTGATGAAGGCATCAGAAGATAGTGCACTATCATTCAATACTTTCTTTATTGGATAAATTTGTGAGAGAAATAGATTGGATGTTGTGTATTCAGTGACTGAAATGTGATTAGTAGCCCAATTAAAAAAATCAGAATATCATAAACTTTTTCTATTTTATCTCATTCATCCTCTGTAAGGTAATTATGATATGTAATCTCTCTTTCACTATATAAAAAAAAGCTTCTTTTAGTTGAAGTGCAACAACCAACATATTATATGTTGAATTCTAGCATGTTGGACAATCTATAATAAGCTTTCTTGTTGGTAATTATAACTATTGAACAACATCAGCAAATTTTATTAGTCTAGCTTGAGAAGCATTAATAAAACTAACAGCCTTATAGATTTTCTCAACAATAAATTTTATACATTTAACCCCATCCTTCACCATTAAATTCAAAATATGTGCACAGCAACATACATGGAATAGTCTTCCCCCAAAGAATAATTTCTTTCTAATTCGTAATATCTTTCAATAACTTGATTTCCCGATCATTATTTGATGCATTATCAACTTATAAAGTGAATATTATATTCTCAAGACCCCACTCACTTAGGGCCTTATAAAATGTGTCAATAATTTAAGAGGCTATATGCGGAGGTGGTAGATGTAAAAAACAAAGAACTCATTTTTGCATTTTTTTAATTTGAGTCCACATAATGTATAGTAACTGCCATATAAGATATCCTCTGATTCTTTGATTTTCAAATATCGATAGTAAAGCTCACTCTATTTATATTATTCAATATGTTCTTCAATTTTCTTTTTTCTTTTGCATATACTAGCAACACATCAGCAAGAGCAATTGTTCTTGAAAATTTTAAAAAATATGGTGACATGGATTTCAAAATAAGATTAAATCCAAATTCCACCACAATTGAGAAGGGTTTTTTCATTAATCAAAATATAGTGAGCAATTATCTCCCTTTCTTTTGTTTAATCAAACTTAAAAGTTGTCGGAGGAAATCTCTCTTAATTTGTCTCCAACAAACAGTCACAATCTTTTGGCTGGAAATATAAAATGCTTTGCTTCATTATTGTGCGCATTGTAGCCGCATATTGATCTAAGTGTCTCTTAAATTGTGTGGTTGCACCAGTATTGCCTATAGCAAGCTTTTTCTTACAATGACAATATTCCCCTTTTCTTTAGCCATGAGGAAGAACAACTTCTTTAAACTCCTCCCAAACACGTGATGTTTTCTTTCTTTTTTTATTTCAATTAGATTTTCAAGATCAACATCATCATCACCCTTATCAACCAAATCATTAATAATATCATTTTCCCCCTCATTCTAAATTGCCATTATGTTTCTCAATACCCATTTGGACTTCCACAATTGGATTATCACTGTTTACATAACTCATCATCTATAAGTGGTGGTATTGCTATTTTTAATCAAAATAAAAATTGATAAATGACTGTTCATTATAGAATGAAGAAAATTATTGATTTATTAGATATTATATAATTTATAATTACCAAATTGCTCATTGTATACTTGCAACCCAACACTCTACTATCTATGAGACGATAAATATCAAAAGATCATTGTAATTCACTGCAACATAGAAGCCAATGCAAAATCAATTCATTATCACCAATCAAAGAGCCACTATAACATATAGAAAAGTAAGGGCAAACAAAATCACGGAACCACTCTACTGTTTCATATACTTTGTAAGGAAATGAATATATAGAAAAGAAGTGCAAACAAAATCACGGAACCACTCTGTTTGTATACTTTGTAAGGAAATGAATATATAGAAAAAAATAGCAAACATAATCAAGAACCACTCCAGTCTTCTGTTTCGTAATGTATACAGCATAACATAGACACCAAACCAATATAAAATTATCAGAATCATCATAAAATCAAAATAGCAAAGATGAGCAGACAGAAAAGTAAGAAATATAAAACATAGAAGTGAATAAGTTTCTAATTTTACACATCACCAAAAATAAATATTCTTTATGCTTGATGCTAAACAACGTAACCCTAAAACAAAGAGATTCAAAGGAAAAGTAAAAATATAGTGCATATTTTACTAAGTACCATCTTTACTCACTGACTAACCGAAATCAAGTCGATTTTCTATGTACGAAGGCAGTGAATCTGAAAGATCACTTTCACCTCTAAAGTGATCGAGGATTTGAAGCCAAAAGAAGATGCTAGAAAGGTGAAGATGCTAGAGACGCTCGATGTGAGGGAGGCGAGATGTGAGAGGGCTAAGAGAGGTGAGAAAGGGGAGACACGAGATTGCAGTGAGTGAGAAATCTTTGTTGTGTTGGACTTAGGTTTGCCTTTAAACTCATGAATATCACCCGCACGGAATATCGGCCGCTTGCGAACTGGGTTCTAGCAGCTTGACGAGTTCACGAGACGAGCCATTAATTACTCGAACTCGAGCTGGTGAAAAGCAATCGAACTCTCTCGTGAGCTCACTCGATAAGCTCAGGTAATGAGCATGTGATCGAGTTAAGCTCGAGCCAGCTCACGAGGCATCTTGACTCGGTTCACCCCTAGTGTGACTCACATGAAGCCACAATGCCAATACTAACACCTCGTGAAACTCTAGTCTAACACATGTCCTATAAGCCTCTAATGTCGATGCCATAAACCCTGGGCATCACATCCCTTTTCAAGTCCATGTCACATCCCCAATCAAAAGGCAATGTCCTTATCCCCCCAAAAAGCCACAAATGCCAATACTAGCACCTTTGATTAATTTGTTTCCATTTGTTTCAATCAAATGCAAGACAAAAATTCATTCAAATTTAAATATATTATAGTTATTTATATTTATAAAACCCTAAATTCTAAATACTTACAATCAAATGACCTTTAAAAAATCACAATTATAATTTTGATGTAAAACACATAAATATGAGCCCATATCAAGATTGTACAAACATTTCATCATAGGCACGATCACAATGATAGGGATAATATCTAAAGAGCTATAGTGCCTGAAGCATTTGGAGTGATATGAGTAATCAAACCTATGTATTGAACTTCCATTACAAAATAACATACTTTTTTAATAAAAAATATAGGTTAATTTTAACTACAAGCATACCCCAAAAAAAGTAGTAATATAAATGGATGGGAAGAGATTCTCCTAGTAATATTATGAGTAATATTGTTGGCATATTCAAGAACTCCAGTGAAAGAGTTGCCCGTTAAGGAAGAAATAATCATAAGGATTATAGATTCTAAGATGAGTACTTGAAGGTTTTTGAAACTTGTGATTGTTTGTCGATGTTTTAGATACAATTTTTTAATCTTTTATGCCTCGATGTGGCCTATAAATTTTATTTTTAAAAAGAAATAAACCTAATGCAAGTTCGAAATCAATTTTATTTTATATATTTTTATTTTGGTTGTATGTTATTTTAAAAACATGTTGGTTTATTATAGTTTTAAATGATGTTTATTTTATTAAAAAATCACATTATTTTTAAGAAAAAATAAGATAATTTTTTAAATATTTTGAGTATTTTTAAAATAATTATTATTGCCCAATATCCTTTATTTCAAATCAAAATATAAATAAAATAAAATTTTTAAAAATATAAATATAAAATTACCAAGATAATGTGATTGCACACTTTACTTTATTTTTATTTTTATTGTACCAAATATAAATATAAAATAATATATTCTTATATAAAAATATGGGCAAAAGCCTCAAATCCACTTCTTCCAAGTCAAGATAATGTGAATACTAAATAATGGTGAGTCATAAAGCAACTTTATTTTTATTTTTATTTTTTTTTTTTAATAGTTATTAACCTTACATTCGATAGATGGAGATTAAATTATATTGTCTCACTCGTCGTATTAAATCTTCGCATATATCGATCATTACTTACTTTTATACGAGCTAAGAAGAGCTTACCAAACAAGCTAAGAGACCAGTGGGTATAAAGAAATATTCTCATATAAAACTTTATCGAATATTTTACTTTTTCTTCCACATAATTATTTGAACCGTATGTTTCATTTATATAAAAGAATATAAGCAGGAAAAAATATTTTTTTAACATATACTTTATTTATAATTTTATCATAATATTATTTCTTATAGTATAGCAATAGCATGACGTGCGATATAATTATATCAGTTGAAGTCATAAATGACTTTATAATATTTAATTAATCAAAGATAATATAAGAAATTTATATATATATCATATAATTCTTATTTATTTATATATCTAATATTTAAATATATATATATATATATTTATTTATTTTTTATTATCAGATAAAAAATCATAATTATTTATCTTTTAAAGCAAAAAATACTTTTAAGTATAATAAAATAGTAGATAAATAAATATTTAATTTTAAGTGGTAGATGTGTAAATACATAAAAAATATATATTATGCATATAAAATTTTCTAAATAAAAATATATACTTAAAAATAATAATTTTATCGTTTTCTTCGGTCTTAAGATTTCTTGTAAATAATAAATTTATAATGGGTCATAAAATGATACGGTTTGCTGGCATTGATGGGTTGGCGATGGTCCGGTTGACTTTGACATCTGGCGGTATTTAAAGTTAAACGGGTGGCAAATAGGAATTGAATTTTAAAAAATGTTTTTATTTTATTTTATTATTTTTGGTCAGCAAATGACGTATGAATGGATAGTGATTTCTCGGAATGGAATATTACAGGAAATATTCTCTTTCTAGAGACGATGCGTCATCAGAATTTTATGTTTTTTTTTTTTTTTTGAGAAAATGAGAGGCCCGCTCATAATTCATTTAAATATAAAAATAATTACAAGAAGTATAAAAAAACCTGAGCTACAAAAAAAATAAAAGCAACAGCTCAAAATAAAAGGAAGCAACTGAATAAAATACAACTGATCCACTTTCAAGTAACTATAGAGACTATAAATTAAGATAGAGCAAAAAAAAAATTAAGTTAGACTTAAAAAGCAAAACAAACTCCTATAAAATAGGAGCTGAGCTCAGCAAAGCTAGTAAGACATTTGTGATCATGAACTCCATCCAAGGAAGTCATAAACTAAAGAGCAGCCTCCAATATTGACAATCCAGAGAAAGGGGAATATAGGTCTACCCGAAATAGTAGATGATGCTCTTGGATTCAGACTTCCGGTTGAGTCCCATGAGGGCTGGCGTGACATCATTACTCCAAAAGAACGGAGAGAAAGTGCACCTTTGTCCAGCCATATCCATAAGAATAAGAAAACCAGGAAAAATATGTCAGTCCATCAGTCAGTCCAGCAAGAAGAGAAGTTAGAGAGCATGAATGCAATAAAGCATTAAGAGTCAATTTAAAATATAAAGCGTGTATAGTATCCGACAAATTCCCAACAAGCCTCCATTTAGAGCCTTTTTGTCTGATTGCAAAACATACTTTAGAGATGATTACATTAGTTGAAGCAATCTTAGAATGAAAAATTCTTTGATTCTGCTCCATCCAGATGAAGTGAGCAACAATAGAGACGACAAGTAAGAAAAATGTTGAGTAATCAAACAAGAGATTGAATCAGCAAAATAAAGAAGTTGCATAAGAGAGCTGCCCAAGTGAAAGAAGTTCCCCACAGGAATATAGCCTTTAAGTACTTCCATAGAGTAGAGACATTCAAAAAAGATGTGAGAATATTTTTCCATCTTTTTATGACATAAAACACAGTTAATCAACAATAACATTTCTAGTAATCAAAATATCAGTGGTCTTCAAGCCTCCCACAACGATACGCCATGCAAAGGTAGCATATTTAAGAGAATGGCCTTTAAACCACACACAAACTTTGCCCAATCCGAGATGAATCCCAAAACAGAAATAATGGATTTTCTTGTGACTACAACTAGTTTTACCCAGCCATAAACAGTTAACCTTCTCTACATTAAAAGGAATTTTACTAATTAAACCAATGCAAATAGCGAGTTAACAAATTACAAGGAGCCTTCATATATTATTATAGATAACATCTCCTACCATAGTATGCAAAGGGTAGTCAAACCAGGAGAAGATTTGGTTATCAAACTTAAACCATAGTGAAGAACCATTAAGCCAAGGGTTAAAGAAAAAAGAGAGTTTACTTAAACTAGACACTTGAAAAGTAAAGCACTATTGAACGTGGGAAGTATTTTTTTTCAGCTCTTCACATAAGGGAGAAAAAAGGTTAGAAGAGGAATGCCAAAAGGAGAACTTATTTCCCAAAACCAAGAGGAGATAAAGGAGATAGAATTATAGATTCTTCATATAATCTTAGACTTGCACATGATATTTAAAGAGTCAAGGTTAGAAATACCCAACCCCCCTGAGAGAGTAGGCCTAGCCAGTTTAGCCCAAAACACAATGATCATCTTACTATCCTTGATGTTATTTTGCAGAAAGTTGTCATTTTTTATTTTTTTTGTATTTCAAAGTATTTTAGTATTTGAGTAAAAATATTTGTTATTAATTTTTAAAATATTTAAATTTTATTTATTTAATAAATTTATAATTAAGATAATATAGTTTGATGAGACAAATCAACTATAAAGTTAGATCTACGTTTAAACTATTCTAAAAAAAAGCATCACAATCATTATTAAAAATATTTAGATGTCATTTAGGGCAAATTACCTCCAAACTTTGTATACATAGTTGGAAAAGCTCTCTTGATAATATAAAACTAAGAGTTTAAGATCATTTAATTTTGAATTAATTAAAATACTCATTAAAAAAATTATTAAATGATTAAGAGGGAGATTTTTGGGCTACTCCATTATCCAAATATTAAGTAGAAACTACTGATCTCTCTCTCTCTCTCTCTCTCTCTCTCTCTCTCTCTATCTCTCTCTCTCTCCCTC
This sequence comes from Cymbidium sinense, assembly GCA_021442155.1. Taxonomy (NCBI): domain Eukaryota; kingdom Viridiplantae; phylum Streptophyta; class Magnoliopsida; order Asparagales; family Orchidaceae; genus Cymbidium; species Cymbidium sinense. The sequence goes on from CM038222.1 coordinate 66,239,556, forward strand.
TCTTGAATATATGAAGTTATAAATACTTTATATTTTTATACATTCAATGGAAGACTTTTGGGTGGAGCTAGCTCTAGAACTTGAATTTCGAAGTTTTGCACATCATTCATGTAGTCATCATTCGATGATGCTAGTCATAGAATAATATCGAAGTTTATCATTATCATCATTTGATAGGTTTATCGGTTGACATCAATGTTAGTGGTTATTATGTCTTGAAACCATAATGTTAATCAAAGTCATCACCAGCTTTATCATTACTTGAGTTTGACCATGAACTAATGTCAATGCTCATTACTGACATTATCTGACATAAATGAAATTTGGCCAAGCTCTTATCAGTTGACATTGACTAGAGTTGGAGTAGGTGTCAAATAGTATCCCTACTTATAATTTCGTGAAAGGTATGTCGTAAGAAAGCCTCAATGAAAAGCTAGTTATAAATTGGGTCGTGTTTTTTTTGGGTAAAATAAATGTAATATAATGTATTTTTGAGGTTGTGCGACATGATGGCAAACAAATCATTGATGGCGAGGTGGGCGGCGACGAGGAAAGAGGCGGGGATTGGAAAATTCATGTATATAAAGAATTATAAATACATTACATTACTTTAAAATTTTACTTTACATCTTGCCAAATACACAAAATTTGAAATTTCCTATATTTACATTACTTTGCTAAAATATTCAAAACAAACAACCCTAAACTAAACAAACAATGAGCAAAAATACTTAGAAACGATTAGGGTTATGCGCCTCCATCTCTCGACGAAGGTGGCATCTCTTCTCAAGACCTCCTTCCCTCCAAGTATCAGTCCTTGCTCCCCTTACACTGCCTCCCCTTCATCCATCCCCACTCTGACCTCTAGCTTTGTGCCGGAGGTCACCCTCCCTGCCCTCCCCCTTTTCTCCTCTAAGTTTTTTTGGTCACTATGCTCCCTGACCAATCTTAGAACTCCAACTTCCCTCCTCTCTCCTCTTCACTACCCTCCAACTCCATTTTAGTGCCTTCCCCTTCGAGTGTCTTTCATTTCTGTGACTGGAAAGACCTCTTATTGTTTCAAAATGACAAGAATAAATCCTTTCGCTCTCATTTATTCCTTCTGAGTCTAATGAAGTGACTTTCTCTTAAGAGGAGCTCAATGGTGACCAAAGAGAGTGGAAATTATCTTCGGTTGGACAAAACATAAATAAATAATAATGCCAAAAAAATTTTATGAATTTTTTCATTAGATTATATATATATATATATATATATATATATATATATATATATATATATATATATATATATATATATATATATATATATATATATATATATATTATTGCAGTAGGGTAGAACCAGCCTATGATCTCATGAGGAGCAATTTCACCTTTTAGGACAGAAATGAAAGGCAAAAATAATTTTTATGAGAAAAATAATTAAAAATTATAAAATTTATGAGGAACAATTACCCCCTCTCAATTGTACTTAGCTCGCTCCTGAATTTACTTAGACAGTATTCTTTTTTGGATTTCTAAGCCGTTATTCTGCTTCGGCTAAGCTCATTAATTTCTTCAAATAAAAAAGATATTGTTTGCCCTCTCATTAATATCAATTTATTAAAGATTCTGTTATTTATTTGTTTCGGCTAATTCATTAAAAATATTTTAAAAAATATTTTGCCAGCTGAGCAAATATATGAAGTTTGGAACAATTTAATGTTCATTTGAAATGTTAATTTGTGAAATTTACTGTGGAATCAAATTTCAATCATTAAATTCTAATATAACTTTTATCGAATAAAATTTTACTAAGTAGCTATTTGGGATCACTTTCTATTTTTTTTTTTTTGTTTTTATTTTAATTTTTTTTTTTTATTTTATTTTTGTTTTATGTGAAAACAAAAAACATATTTGATATTTTTATGAATTTTTATTTTAAAAAAAATAAAAAAAAAAGATGTTTAGTTGTTATTTTTAAAAAATTTTAATATAAAAATAAAATAATAAAATTAATTATTACACTCTGAGAGGATGCTTGGGACCACTTTGTATTTTTTTTATTTTTTAAATTTTAAAATAAAATAAAAATATGTTTCATATTTTCTTATTTTAACATTAAATAAAAAAATATTTGGGGATATAAATGACGATGATAGATGTTGACCTACATATATGTTCTATTGCTCAAATAGAATTAAATGTAATAAAATTGATGATTGATGAAACTGATGTGAATAAATTAAATTTGAATTACCGTCAAAACAACCTGTATAGTACTCATTTATAAAGAGAATAACTTAGAAAAATTAAAAATATAAAAATCTATCAAACAAGGCTTTTAAGAATTGATTAAATTACAAATATTAAAATTGACAAGTTACAAATACGATATCACGCGATTTAAACTAATATTATTTTGATTATCTCCGATACTACTAAAAATATGTCTGCTTGCAAGACAAATTATACTGATACATTTGAAACATTAAAAATACAAAATAAAGATACTCATTTGTTGAAATTGATGCATAAATATGAAATGTAAAATACCTAAGCACATATTTAAGTTCGATGAGAAATATAAAATTTATGAAAGTATATAAATATATTTTAAATAAATTGATGAAGCAAGTTAAATTATTATTATTATTATTATTATTATTATTATTATTATTATTATTATTATTATTATTATTATTATTATTATTATTATATAATCAAGTTAAATTTAATTAGAATTAATCAAAAATTAATATATAAATTTAAATTTATATTATATATACATACACATGATATATTAAAATTAATCTATTATTATCCTGCATTCAAGATAAATCTTATTAGATTAAATTAATTAAAATTAATATTATTATATAATATAATTTTAAAAATAAAAGAAATCAAATTCAAATTTTTAAAAATCTTAAGAGTATGATCGGGTCTTTTAAAAATAAAGAAAAATAGTTTTTATATGTTTTTAATATTTTTAAAAATAAAAAACAAATTTATTCAAGAACATAAAAATAAAAAAAGAAAAACAAATAAATAAACATATTTTTATTTTTATTTTTATTTCTTAAAAAAAGAAAAGAAAACAGAAAACGAAAATTTATTCCAAATAGGGCCTAAATTTTTTATTTTGTAAATATGATTTTAGAAATTTTGGTGTCAAAATATTTCGAAGGCAAGAGTGTAAGTAAACCAATTAGTGAGTTTGCTAAAGCTCAGCCTGATAAATGATTTATGAGTAAAGCTCAAAAAACTAACTATTCAAAATTGAGTCATCCATAACTCGATTTATTAGTATGAGAACAGACTTATTTAAAAATATAATATAAAATACATACAAAATATATCTAAATTTAATAAATTAAGTTTAAAGTTATTAAAAAATAGTTAAAAATTGTATTTCATTTTTTATATCAAATCATTTCCTCTTATTGAGTATTCTAATTTATAATTTTTTATTTATTATAATAAATTCTTTAATTATAAATTTTTAATCTCTTATATACTAAATGAGTAAATTTATGAGTCATTTCTAACTTATAAGATAAAACTCGAGTTAAAATTTATTTAATTAATCAAATTTAAATTTAAGTATTGATATGACATGAAAAAATTCCATAATCAAGACGAATCTTGATGTCGTTAACCGATCGAGTCAAGACAACATGCTTTAAAATATAATTGAAAATTTTGTGACATCAAATAGGGTGTTTATACCAAATCAATCTTGTGGGATCTAACAAACCTAAGATCTCCTAATTTCGACTTCAGATCATTCAAATACTTAAAATACATCGATGATCGAAGGAATCATTTCGCCGCTCGATATATTTGGTTTGTATTTATGTAAAACGCTCATCAATCTATAAATAAATCCTCATTCACATGGGGGAGGCCAAAGCAAAAAGAGAAGACTTCCAAGGCCAAGATCCTCCAATAATCGCCATTACTCGAACGGCCACTGGCCACCGCTAACATGCCGCTGCTTGGACACCACCGCCGGTCTCACCGCATCAACCACTGCTGCCGGTCACCATCGCACCACTGCTACGGTCACTACTGTACCACCGGCTGGTTGTCGACTTGCTGCTATACCACGGCCACTACTATCGATCATCTTCGTCATCAACCACGCGCCGGTAACACGCTGACCACCATTGCCGGCTATCACTGGTTAATTTGCCGGCCGCGCTGCATCAATCCACTATCAATCTCATCATTATGTCGGTCCATCAGCCGTACTATCGCTGATTACGCCGATCGTAGGTCATCTCATCGGTATCACCATCGGCCGTAACCGCCATTTCACCATCACCAACACCAACAATCTGACCTTTAATCACGCAGAATTATACGATTTTGGATTTATTGTTAGCTTTCATATAATTTCTAATCCGATCGGAAAACTATGTACTCAAAATAGATATATAATGAAAATTCTGCGCTGACCCGTGATTTTTTCCACATTCGGATTTTTCACGAAAAAATTCTTGAGTTTGTTCTCTTCAAATATCAGGTGTGGATTTCACAAGGTTAGTAAACTTTTATTCTCGCAACTAGTTTTCTACGTAATAGTTTATTGTATGGGAATATTCCATTTACATCTTCACAATGGTTGACAATCTGACTTTATGTTCAGAATAGCACCACCTATATGGTGAAGAAAATCTTACTCTCGAGGAACACATAAGAAGAATGAAGATTAATCAAACTTCGATCCTTCAACTTTTCTTGGAGACTGGGGGGCAACTCTTAAAAAATTATTCAAATCAATATTCTAGATATCTAATTGATTATTAGTTCGAGAAACAAGTCAGTAATACTAATAAAAAATGCAAAGGTCAAGGAGCAACTTTGGCTACAAGCTCAAACAAATATTTTGATTTTACCAATTCCACACACGTTAATGTCATCGAAGCAAGACTCGAAAACAACCTCGAATAGGTCTTTTTTTTTTTTCATTAGATTATAAAGTGTCATCGAGAAGACTCGACAAACAATATTCGATAGGTCAAAACTTTAGACCTCTTAACGCCATCGAAATAAGACTTCGACAAACAACCTCGATAGGTTAAAACTTCTCTTACCCAGGTTAATGTCATCGGCAAGACTTCGACAAACAACCTCGGATAGGTCAAAACTTCAAACCTACTCCACACAGGTTAACATCATAAAGCAAAGACTCTGACAAACAACCCTCGAATAGGTCAAAACTTTGTACCTACTCCCCACAGGTTAACGTCATCGAGCGAAAACTTTGACAAATAATCTCTTTAATTTAATCCTCCCACTTGAGAAATATGCAACTCATGTTGTATCTCAATCGGGGCATGATCAATCCCAAGGGGATTTGATCGGACCTCTTCCATACTGAGTTAACGCCATCGGTAACACTCGAAACAACCTTGATGGGTCAAAATCTCAACGATTCAATTCCCCTTCCATATAAGTTAACGCCATCGAAAACACTCGACAAACAATCTCGGATAGCTCAAAAATCCTCACACATTCAATTGACCTCTTCCACAGCACATCGAAAACACTCGACAAACAATCTCGGATAGCTCAAAAATCCTCAACACATTCAATTCGACCTCTTCCACACAGGTTAACGTCATCAAGTAACACTCTGACAAACAACCTCGGATAGGCCAAAAATTCTCAGTGGATTCAATTCGACCTCTTCCATATAGGTTAACGTCATCAAGTAACACTTTGACAAACAAAGATCGGATGGGGTCAAAATCCTCAATTCAATTCCTCTTCCATACGCATTAATCAGTAACACTTTGACAAACAACCTCGGATGGGTCAAAAATCTTCAGTGGATTCAATTCGTTCTCTTCTATGCAGGTTAATGTCATCAAGTAACACTTTGACAAATAACCTCGGATGGGTCAAAAATCTTCAGCGGATTCAATTCTATCCCTTCCATACAAGTTATCGGCATCAAGTAACATCATGGATAATGATACTCTGAGATTATCTGCCAGACTTTTTGAGTTGTTCGAATGATGATTCCTAATTGACGTTTTTCCGCCATCTTGGCAGTTGTCAACTGTTTAACCATCCATTGGAGTTTCAAGAAATTCAATTTCCTACAATAAGTAGAAACTATGGGCCTCCTCCAAACCCGATCGATCTGACGAGGACAATTGATGCCTATTTTGAGGGAAAATCAGAGCTTCGCCGTATGAACTACGGGCCTTGAACGTCTCGGAACCCGGTCGGTCCGATGAGGACAATTGACGTTAGGGGTGTCCACTAGACGGTTCAAACAGAAAAATCGAACCAAACCGATGTTAATTGGTCGGTTTGGTTCGATTTTTATATTTATTATTTGGTTTTTGGTTGAAATTATGGGTTAATGCGGTTTTATGGTTTTTGGTTCGGTTTTACGTTAATAAATTTTGGTCGATAAAAACCGATTATTATTTATTATAGGGCCTTGACTTGAGTTTGCCTCTCATCTCGTTCAACTTGAGTTGAGAGTCACTTGAGTTGAATAGTCGATTTAGAGATGCTTGAGTTGAGTGTGGCCTTTCATTCCGACTCGATGGCGATGTGATGCCATACACTTCTTGAGGATGGAGAGTCTCAAGTCCTCGATAGGCATTGGTGGCATTCATGGTTCAGCGATCTCCGAATCTCGATCTGGGCTTTTGTCACTTTCCTTTTCCGACTTCTCCCTTCCTTTTTATTTTTTAGCGGATAGCTTCTATATAGGCTGTGACTTATGTCTTCACTCTTCACTTTCACTCTTCACATCTAATTTCAAATTTAAGTCTCTTTGAGTCTTTGCGAGGTAACAACCAACAGGTAAAAACTAAATCACATTATCTCAACTCCTCTCTCTCTCTCTCTCTCTCTCTCTACTCCTTCCTTTGTTGTGGTTGTTGATGGTTTGAATCATATTGTGAGCCTGTGTGACTGTGTCGTCACTGTCATGGACTTTATTGGTTGTTGATGGTTTAGGGCTTTATGCTATCTATCTTGTTGGTTACTTCCTACTGGAAGAGCCCTTTTGGAAGAAGTTTCTGAATTTCTTTTTTTTTTCTTATTGATAAAGAAAAAAAATAGCTTCAAGTTATTGACATATTGTTGATATTATGTTATGCAGCTTCAAGTTATTGTTGGTTAGTGGTTACTGGCATATGCTGATATTCAATTGTTCTCTGTTATGCACTTATGTTATGTCTATGTTGTGGCTTATGCCATTGCTTTTAAGCCTTTTATCTTACCTTACGCCATGGCCCACACCTGTTATGCCTATGCTGCGGCTTATGCTGATATTCAATTGTTCTCAAGTTATTGTTGGTTAGTGGTTGTTGGCGTTAAGAATGATTTTAGACCCTTTACTCTTTGACCTGGAGTGTAAGGGTTTGTTTCATTTGTTGGTCTAGCCTAGTGCCTATGAAGTATGAACATGCTAACATGGAATTACATGCCCTTTAGTCTTTACTCTTTACTCTCTATTTGATCAAAAATGATATGAGTATACATTCAATAATATTATGTATGTATGCATCATGCATGCATGCATATGTTAAACAATGTAATAGGATGACGAGATATAGTGAAGACTATTAAAACAACAATTTCTTTTGTTGTTGTTAATCCGTTTCATGGTATTAGAACATAATACCTCATGGACCATGGTATCATCAGTCTCGAAGTTCCTACTTATTATTCCTTTAAAATTCTTCTTAATGAATTCTCCCAGCAATCCATTTAATACCAGCCAGCAAAGCATTACTTTAGTCCTTAGAAGTAAACACAAACTCCACCATAGCTCAAACTCCTGATGTTTAAATTTTAATATCAAAATGGTTATCTCTACTCCACTTAGTGCAAAGAACCATCCCATTTGGAAATCTCAATGCAAAGAATTTTAGGAACATATATACATGTGTCTGGTGACTTTTTTTTTTTTTTGGTCATTTCATCATTTCATCATTGCTATCAGTAGCATAGTATAACATATGATTTTAACTATCAGCTATCTCTATTCTCAAGGATAATCTAGTTCTTATGCTTCATTGTAGTATGACATGTAGATGCATGTCTTGGAAAAATAATGTAAGCCTTATGATATATTTTTTTTATCTTAGTGTTTTTTAATGCAATTTTGCAAGTAATATAATTTGATTTATTGGGATGGCTTTAATGAAAATAATATTGAAGGGTAATGTTGAGAAATGTGACATTATATTATAATGTTTGGGATACATTACTAGATGGATGATGGAGTTGATTGAGCATTACAATTTGTTAACATGATTCACATGAATTAACACTATTCAATTATACGATTCATGTCTTTTTTTCTTCTCAATATTATAATATCCAATCGTTCTTTAATTGAAGTAAGTTTTGTTGATATAATTTATTAAAGCATGCTTTTTTTTCATTCTTTTTTAATTTATTTAATTTTTTAGATTCTAGAAGTAGAAACATGTCACAAGTTGGAGATAGTTCAAACACTATCTGTTCCTCTAGAGCTATGACCAGTACTCAGCAAGTTCAACTTACAGGAGATGCTAGTGTCAGTGATGAGAAACCACCAAGTTCATTGTGACTGTTGATAATGCGAGTTCTAATAATGGCATCATCACGCACCTATAAAAAAACTTTGGCAAAAGGGGAGGTAGTATTCTAGATGGTTGCTTCTTACATAGAGATGCATTTCACATTGTTAACTTAATTGTGCAAGATGAAAGAGATATCTCGAATCTATCTATCATGTTCAAGAAGCGTAAGATATATATTCAATCACAAGGTTGCAAAAATTTAAAGAATGCATTGAAATTGAAAAAAAAAAACTAAAACATATTATGCTTAGATGTTCCTAGATGAGATGGAATTCCATATTTTAATGTTAAGCGCGGCAGTTAAGTTGGAGAGAGCTTTTGAAAGGTATGAGGAGATTGATACTCAATTTAAATCAACTAGAAAAGGATGATGATGAAAGTCATTGTAAATGGTGTTTTAAGTGGCGATGATTGGAATAATGTTAGAAGATTGCTCCCTTTCTTGAAAAAAATTTATGAACTCACTTTAAGAATTTCTGGTTCTTTGTATGTGACATCAAATATTTTTTTTCATAAAATTGCAGAAGTTCTTTGTCTACTTCAAAATTGGCAAAAGGATGGTGATCCAAATGTGAGAAGTATGGCTTCCAAAATGATGACAAAATTTGCTAAATATTGGAGTGCCATAGAAAAAATGAATTTGAATATACATCTTGTTGTTGTTTTAGATCCCCGCTTCAAGCTGCATTATGTAGAGTTTGCTGTTATGTATATGTATGAAGGACCTAATGGTGTTGCTCTAGCATAACTTATTAGGTCATCATGCTATGATATGTTTCATGATTACAAACTAAAAGTTCTTGGTGAAAGCCAAATATAAAGTGGTCTCCATGAGAAATCAAATTTTTCTGAAGGGTCTAGTGTTTTACAACTGCAATCTTCTAGGACAAGATATTCAATGATAGATAAATTCAAAAGATCCAATTTTGGAAAGGATAATGTAGATAACAAAATAGATCTAGATAAGTATTTGAGGAGTAAGTGATGACCGATCAGGTTTGATATTTTAAATTGGTGGAAGGTTAATGCACCAAGATTTCTATTCTCTACATGGCTCATGATGTTTTAGCTATTCCAATTTTAACCTAGCCTCGTAATCGGTTTGATGCAGAGTATTCTTGATGCTTTTAGAAGTTCATTATCACCAAAATTGCAAAGCTATGTGCACATGATTGGATACAAGCAAAATGGACTGTAAATCCAGTAAATGTGAAAGAAAACATTACTGACATTGACAAGTTTGATGAATGTATTTTTTATGCTTAAATTTATAATAATTTATTCTTTTTAATCATAATTAGAAATTTAGAATAATTAATGATTCTTTTGTTTTACAGATTTAGCAAAATTAACAAGTGAAACACAAACTTCTTGGCTTGGGTTATGATGAGGATTGCAGAATGCTGATTCCAATATGGGATATAGTCTTAAAGAATTTCAAATTTCAAATTTTATTGGTCTAATGGTCTTCCTTTCAGTTTATTTTATGTTGCTGGTTTTTTGCTTACATCTCTTATATATTCTTTTGTATAATTTTGGTTTGGATGTTAGTTTTATCTTAAGGTTTTCAATACAAATAGGCTTCTTTTTAGGGTTTAGGGGCAATGATAGCAATGATGAAATGATCAATGTATACATGCGGCTGGTGACTTTTTTTTGGTGTTATTGCCCTCTTAAGTCTTGAAGGCTTAGAGCTGGCGATTTCTCAAAATTATTGATGCCCTGTATGTATATATGGTGATCATATTTTTCAGATATTACACTTGAATCTGGTTAATAAAAGATATTTCTATAGCTGAGCTTGAGCCCCAAAATCTAAATTACAAATATACGCAAAAAGCTGATGCATCCTTTCTTTGTGGCTATCAAATAACTGGAAGAAGCTGATTACATACATGATGACATTAGCTTAACAAGTTTGGCATTAACTTTTGTTTATGTTAAAATTAGCGATTCGTAATGCTCTTCAGGTTAAGAGATTCACTCATAACGATGGCATCCTTTCTTTGTGTCAAATAAGCGGAAGAAGGCGATTACATGATGGCATTAACGGGTTTGGCATTAACTAGTAAGTTTTGTTTATGTTAAAATTAGCGATTCGAATGCTCTTCTAGTTATTCACCTCATAACCCGATGGCATCCTTTCTTTGTGGCTTTTAAATAACTGGAAGAAGCTGATTACATACATGATGGCATTAACTAGTAAGTTTTGTTTATGTTAAAATTAGCGATTCGAATGCTCTTCCAGTTAAGCATATTCACTCATAACCTGATGGCATCCTTTCTTTGTGGTTGTGGTGATATTTTGTGGTTTTTTTTACATAATGTGATGGTGACGATTTTAATGGTTGTGTATATAATATATGTATTAAATTGTTTGTTGGTCTTTGGCTTCTACTTGGTCTCAGTGGCTCTATGTTGGTTATTTTTCTTTTCATGAATTCTTACGCATGAGCGCATGAATGCTTGAACAGAGAACATTATGAGCAAGACGGAGATGAATATATTATTTTACATGAACAACAGGAAAGTGGCCCAACACTTGATTTTGGCTTATACAAATTGAATTATGTTGTCTTATTTTTTTCTTTCTTTGTTAATTGTTTATAATTTTTATTACATTACATTCATAAATTGTATCAATATGAAAACTATTTACATTGTACATTACATTGTATCAATATGTACACATGTAGTTTTAGTTAATAAAATTTCTCTATTATTTGTTTATTAACTTTAAAATCCTTTTTTTTAATTTGTCTCTATAATTCGGTTTAGAAAAAACCGAACCGAATAAACCGAACTCTAATTCGGTTTATTTGGTTCGGTTTATATGGTTTTTTTGTGCTACTTTAGTCGGTTCGGTTTTTTCAAAATAACGGTTTGGTTTATTCGGTTGGACCAAAACCCAAACCGACTGAATGCTCACCCCTAGTTGACGTCTCTTTCGAGAGAAAACCGGAGTCTTGCCATATGAACTATGGGTCTTGATCGCCTTCAAACCCAGTTGGTCTGACGAGGACAGTTGACGCATCTTTTAAGGAAAAACTGGAGCCTCGCCGTATGAACTACAAGCCTTGATCGCCTTCAAACCCGGTCGGTCCAACGAGGACGGTTGACGCCTCTTTCGAGAGAAAATCAGAGACTCATCATCTGAACCGCGAACGCCGCAAATGGTCTAACCGGTTGATTGGCGCTATTCGAGGGAAAATCAAAGCCTCGCCGTATGAACTATTGACCTTGATCGCCTGCAAACCCGGTCGGTCCGACGATAACAGTTGATGCCTCTTCGAGGAAAACGAGCATCGCTATGAACCTGGGCGATGCCTCTTTTGAGGAAAACCGAGCTTCATATAAACTACGGACCTTGATCGCTTCCAAACACAGTGGTGGGTACGGATGGAGAGGACATTGAAGAAGGAAAATCGAACCTGCATATGAACTACGGGTCTTGATTGCCTCTGAATCCGGTCGGTCCGATGAGGACAATTGATGCCTCTTTCGAAGGAAAATCAGAGCCTCGCTGTATGAATTACGGGTCTTGATCACCTCCAAACCCGCACTGAGGACACACGCCTCTTTCGAGGGAAAACCGGAGCCTCGCCGTATGAACTACTAGCCTTGATCGCCTTCAAACCTGGTCGGTCCGATGAGGACAATTGACACCTCTTTCGAGGGAAAACCAGAGCCTCGTCATATGAACTACAGGCCTTGATCGCCTCCAAACCCGGTCGGTCCGATGATGATAGTTAACGCCTCTTTCGAGGGAAAATCAGAGCTTCGCTACATGAACTACGGGCCTTCATCACCTCCAAACTTGGTCGGTCCGACGAGAACAGTTGACATCTCGAGGGAAAACGGAGCCTCGCCATGAGCTATGGGCCTTGATCTCCAAACCCTCGGCCGACGAGACGTCGACGCTCTCTCAAGAGAAAATCTGAGCTCTCAGATGAGCTACGGGTCTGATCAAAGAAAAGGAAGAAGGTCAAAGCCATTGACAAAAGAAAGAAAAAAATAAAAAAATTCTTTTTTTTTACCCAGCTTGAACTTCTGAGATAATTTCTCATCCAACGTAAGAACACTAGAGCATATGGGAGTTGTGTTTCCTTACTTGACTATAGGGGGTTTTTATAGAACCATTATAGGGGAAAAGAGAGAATAAATAAATAAATAAACTCATCTCCTCATTATGACATTTAATTAAAAAAACCATCTCTTCATTATGACCTCTCTCCTCATTATGACATTTAATTAAAAAAAAACTTCGTCTTTTTCAAGACTAAATGACGATATATATATAATCAAATAAATAAATATTGATAATTAATTAGTTAATAAATAAATTAATACATATGATATATGTAATTACAAATCGTAATAATAAGTAAAGTTATTTTATTTAAAAAAAATTAATATATTTTTGGATGAAATAAGTAATGTCATCCAAAAATAGAGGGGCAATTGATATGGTACTGAAAATTTCACTAATCGAAGCATGAAACTTAATGTCAAAAGAAATCTGATTCTGAGTCAAGACTAACCCAGATCAAGACCTTAAAATATAATTGAAAAATTTGTGATATCAATCGGCTCCTAAATATGGAGTGTTTATAGTTAAATCAAGCGTCTTGACAAGCTGGATCTAACAAGCCTAAGATCTCCTAATTTCGACTTTATTTGATCATTCAAATACTTAAAATACTTCTTATGATTGAAGGAATCATTTCAAGCCGTTCGATGGAGTAGTTTGAATTTTGCATGTATTTACAGAAACGTCACTCATCTAATCATAAATAACTCATTCTTCTCATGAGGTATAAAAGCAAAAGAAAGAGAGCTCTGAAGATCCTCCAAGCATAATCGTACCACCACTGACTTCCGATACTACCCGGATAACCACTGCACCATCGCCGCTACACCGCTGGCCTCGCTGCGTGCTATCGCCGCCACCATCGGTACCACTTCACCGGTCACGCGCAACTATTGCCGACCACTGCTGGCCACTACCACCATCGACATCATCATCAACCACTGCTGCCGCTGACATCATCGACAGCCGCCGGCCACTGCCGCCATCGCCGGCCACCGCTACTGACCATCGCCGGCTGCCGCCATCAACCACTACCATCGATTATCGTCATTCATACCAGCTTACCACGCCGCTGACCGCTGTTATCGCCAGCCGATCTTCATCATCGGCCATAACTGCCGCTGCTTCACTATCACCAATCGCTATTAATAACTATATAATTGGTGATTACGTGATTATGGGATTTTCATTGTCAAACTTTTCATATATCTTCTATAATCCGCATCGGAAAACTTCTTTAAAAAGATATATATAGTGGAAATTTTGTGGCCTGATTTTCCCTCTTTTCAAATTTTTCCAAGTAAAAATTCTGGAATTTCTTGTTCACTCTTCCAATATCTGTGCGTGTGCTAAATTTCACAACAAAGCTAAGGCATAAACTTTTATTCTATCGTAATTGATTTTCTAGCACATAATAAGTATAATAAAATATTAGATGAATAAATATTATTTTAAGTGGGAGATATGTAAATAGATAAGAATTATATGATATGTTTATAAAATTTTCTAAATCAAAAATATATCCTATTAACTTAGAAATAAAAATTTTATCGTTTTCTTCGGTCTTAAGATATTTGTAAATAACAATTTTATAATAGGTCATAAATGACACGCTTTGCTGGTTGGCCGGCGATGGTCCGGTGGACTTTGACATATGGTTGGCTTTAAAGTTAAACGGGTGGCAAATAGGAATTGAATTAGAATAAATGTTTTTTTTAATTTCTTTTTTTTATCAGCAAATGGCGCCTGATGGAGAGTGATTTCTCGGAATGGAAGATTACATGCGAATTCAGAATTTTATGTGATCAAATGTGAAATTTGGCGCTTTTTTTTTTCATTTCACATTATTTTAGTATTTGAGTAAAAATATATATTATTGATTTTAAAATTATTTAAATTTTATTTTTATAATAAATTTAAAATTAAGATAATATAGTTTGACGAGACAAATCAACTATACAGTTAGATCCAAGTTTAAATTATTCTAAAAAAAGCATCACAATCGTTATTAAAAATATTTAATTAAAAATATTTAGACGTCATTTAGGGCAAATTACCTCCAAAACTTTGCATACCTATAGTTGGAAAAGGTCTCTTGATAATATAAAACTAAGAGTTTGAGATCATTTACGTTTGAATTCATTAAAATATTCAAATATTAAAAAAAATATTAAATGATTAAGAGGGAGATTTTTGGGCTGCTTCATTATCCAAATATTAAGTAGAAATTACTAAAATGCCTCTCTCTCTCTCTCTCTCTCTCTCTCTCTCTCATATATATGAAGTTATAAATACTTTATATTTCTATACATTCAATGGAAGACTTTTGGGTGGAGCTAATTCTAGAACTTGAATTTTTGAAGCTTTGCATATCATTCATGTAGCCATCATTCCATGATGCTAATTGTAAAATAATATCGAAGTCTATCATTATCATCATTTAATAAGTTCATTAGCTGACATCGATGTTAGTGGTTATCATGCTTGAAATCATGAGTTAGCCACCAAAGTCGTCACCAGCTTTATCATTACCGAGTTCGATCATGAACTAATGTCAATGCTCTTTACTGACATTATCTGACACAACTTAAATTTGGCCAAGCTCTTATCAGTTGTCATTGATAGGGGGTGGAGTGGGTGTCAAATAGTATCCCCACTTATAATTTCGTGAAAGGTATGTCGTAAGAAAGCCTCAATGAAAAGTTAATTATAGATTAGGAGGGGTCATCTTTTTTTTGCTTGATAAAATAAATGTAATGTAAAGTATTTGATGACGGCGAAAGCTCGACAATGATATATTTGGAATTACATATTTGGGCTTCTAAACACCAAAATTTATCTATCTGAGAAATTCTAAATACATTACATTATTTTAAAATTTTACTTTACATCTTGTCAAACACACAAAATTTGAAATTCTCTACAATTATATTTCTTTTCTAAAATATTCAAAATAAATAGCCCCTAAACTAAACGAACAATAAGCAAAAATACTTAAAGAGATTAGGGTTATGCGTCTCCATCTCGCAATGAAGGCGACGTCTCTTCTCAAGTCTTCCTTCCCTCCAGGTATCGGTCCTTGCTCACCTTCCATTGCCTCCCACTCTCTAACCTCTAGCTCTGTGCTAGAGGTCACCCTCCTTGCCTTCCTCTTTTCTCCTCTTTCCCCCTCTATTCCTCCTCTGAGTTATTTGGTCACTATGTCCCCGACCAATCTTACAACTCCAACTCTCCCCCCCTCTTCGCTACCCTCCAACTCTATTTTAGGGCCTACACCTTCCAATGTCCTTCATTTTTTGTAACTAAAAAGACCTCTTATTGTTGCAAAACGAGAAGAGTAAATTTTTTGCTCTCATTTATTCCTTCAAAGTCAAATGAAGTGACATTCTCATAAGAGGAGCTCGATGACGACCAAAGAGAGTGGAAACTATCCTTGGTTGGGCACGCTATCGCCAAGAGATCTTTCTATAGGTATTTCATTGCTTCTATAAAAAAAAATTGTCAAAGAGAACCTTGAACTTCTTACTCTAGAAGAAGAGTTCTTCTTATTCAAAATCTCTTGCCAGGTAGAGTTTGATATAGTTTGGGATAATGGCCTATGCTTCATAAATGGTGGCCCTTTATTTTTTACAAATGGAAGTGAAACTTTAAACCAACTAAAGAAAATATATTGGAGATTCCTCTTTGAATCAAACTCCCAGATTTTTCCTTTTGCTGTTGAAATGAAAGCGACTTTTCCAAAGTGACGAGCCTGATCAGAGTTCTTCTTGTTGTAGACAACTTGACTGTCTCAAAATCAAGAATCACTTTTACCAGAATCTACATCTACCCTCTTTCTCTGTCCCCGACTTTGTCATTATTAATCTCAATAGGGTGAAATTTCAGTAGGATATTGTTTAAGATTAGAGACCCGAAGCCTGCTCCAAATACTGCTCCTTCTCTCATGAAGACAATTCTTGCCCTCTAAATTCCAAAAATTAAGGTCACAATGCGTGAACGAAGCCGAAGCCAACCCTCCCCCGCTCCCCCACAATGCTTATGTTTTGTGGCTGCATCCACTTCAACAGATCCCACCTCATTTATTTTCTTACCCGATAAGGAACCACATAATCCTCCGCATCAAGATCCCTCCAAAAATTTTTATCTACCTCTGTTGTGGTTATAAACGACCTAAATCAGCTCCCAATTTCTTCTCCTATTCAAGAGGGTATCTTGGATCAAGTTAAAGAGACTCAAAATATTGTGAAACCTTTTGAGATTATCACAAAATCTTTCTCCATTGGAGTCACTACGCGCTCTGTTGCTACCTCTCATACTCGATCCCAAGCCCTTAAATCCCTTGAGAGCCTTCTTAAAACTCCATGGAAGAGTTCTATTAAGATTGAAGCCTCCAAATCAAAATCTACCTCTAACTAGTTTCCTATGGCCCAAAAGTCAATAATAAGAAGAAGGGTAAAAAGCACTCTAACTCTTCCTCTTAATAATGTGGTTCCCTACATTGGGATGTTGGAATGTCCAAGATTTCCTTGCTGAGGGTATAAAAAATGATTGCTTCTGACTAATCAAAGATTTTCATAGACCTCTCTGTCTTTTAGAAACCAAGTTGCACTTGGATCCCGAGAATGATAGTTCTCTTCTAAGCAAACTCACTCTTTTTACCTCTGAAGATAGTGTTTCTAATTTTAACATTTCTGCTGGTGGTTGTATTTGAATCAAATGAAACACTGAACCGCATTAAGTTTGAGCCATAAATGATTTCATCCTAGTTTATTCATGATAAAATTACATATTTAGGTTTTTGCTCTTTTCTCCACACTTGCATTTATGCTCACAAAGAAGCTCTCAAGAGATCTTCCTATTGGAGTTCCTTGAGAGATGCTACCCAATCTATAGATGATCCATGGGTCCTCATACAAAACTTCAATTGCAATATCTTCAGCAATGAAAAAAGTGGAGGCAACCCCATCCATATTCATAAGACCAAGGACTTGAGGGTGTGTGTAAATGATTGTGAGTTAATGGAACTTCCAAGTATTAATCTCTTTTTATACTTGGTCTAATCAACAGACTCATAACCTTATTCACTCAAAGCTAGATCGGGTGCTTTGCAATCACAAGTAGTTGGACAACTTCCCTTCATCCTTTTATAAAGTCACAACCCCTCTCCCTTTTGACCACTCCCCTCTTATTACCTTCCTGAACAATCAACTCCATATCTCGTACCAGTTTATGTTTAGATATTATTGGACTATGTTCTCTGATTTTCTCGAAGTCACCCATGAGGCTTGGAGCTCTTTTGTTATGGAGATCGACTTTTTATTTTCTCCAAGAAGCTTAAGTACACTAGAGAAGTCCTCAGGAAGCATAATTAGGACTCCCTCCCCTTAAGAAGTTAAATAGCCTCTGTAGGAAGGATCAAGAGCTCATCATGTAGAAGCTTGAATGTGATTAGGGCAATCATACATTACAATGTGATGTAAAAGATATTAATGACATATATTCTAAGGTGATAAAAAGGAAAGTATGTGGGTTAAACAAAGAGCTAAGAATCATTGGTTCACTCACTCTAATGACGACTTGAAATTTCTTTATAGCTCCATAAAAGAAAAAAATTCAATCTAATTCGAGAACTTCACAAAACTCAAAAAATTATTTCTGATATTATCTTGATTGCCTAGGAAATTTGTAAGTATTTCTCCTCTTTCTTTAATAGTTTCAGTGAAGCTACCATATACACTCAAGATATTTCTACTGGAAACTCCCTTCCTCCTGAGCTTGCTGTTGAATTAGAAATGAGGGTTAGTGACAAAGAAATCCTTTTTTGTACTTCATAGTATTAATGAGAATAAGTCCCCTTAATGGGTTTAATTCAAAAATTTTCATTCACTCTTGGGATATCACGAAAAGAAAAATTTTGGAATGAATTAGAGGGATTAATACAAAAGATACCTCTTGAAGAAAAAGTATTTATTGGAGGAGATTTAAATGGACATGTTGGTAGAGTGGTAGAAGATTTTAAAAGTATTCATGGTGGTTATGAATTTGCAGTGATTAATGAAGAAGGTAATACTATATTAGATTTTGATTTAGCTTATGATTTTGTAGTTGCTAATACTTTATTTAAGAAATGAGATGAACATATTATTACTTATAAAAATAGATCTAATAAAACACAGATTGATTATTTTCTGATAAGAAAAATAGATCGTTTAGATTGTAAAGATTGTAAGGTCATTCCAAGTGAAAATTTAAGTACCCAACATCGATTTTTAGTTTTAAATTTTAAGATGAAAGGTTGTAAGAGAAAAAATTAATCAAATTATTATCCTAGAATTAGATGGAGACACTTAAAGAACACAAATAAAAATATTTTTAAAGAGCAAGCTACAAGAGATTAGAATTTAGGATGTTCATGAGGAAGCTAACATTATGTGAAAAAAAATAGCAAATGAAATTAAGCAAGTTGCTAAAGATGTGCTTAGAGAATCAAAAGAAAAAGCTTCTTTTAATAAGAATAGTTGGTGGTGGAATCAGAGTGTGAAAGAAAAGATAAAAAATAATAAGTATTGTTATAAATTTTGGTTTAGATGTAAAAACTCGGAGAATTGGGAAAGATATAAAATGGTATGCAGAGATTCTAAGAAAGCAGTATATGATGTAAAAAATTTAGCTTTTAGTGATTTATACAATAGATTAGATACCAAAGAAGGTGAAAGATGTATGTATAAGTTAGCCAACCAAAGAGATAGAAGAAGTAAAGATATAGTTCAAGTGAGGTGTATTAAGGATGAAAATAATAAAATACTTTTTTTTAGAAAAGGATATTGAAAATAGGTGGATGAGGTATTTTGATAAAGTTTTAATGAAGGATCCGAAAGTACAATTGATTTTAGCAACTTTAATATCCTAAACAAAAATAGAGAATTTCATTTTATCGTCAGATTAGTAACTGTTAAGAAGCTTTAAAGAAAATGAAATGTCAAAAACAAGAGGATCGGATAATATTCTAATAGAAGTGTGGAAATGTTTAGAGATCAAGAAATTTATTGGCTTACAAATCTTTTTAATGTTATTTTAAAAACTAAAAAGATGTCAGATAAGTGGAGAAAGAGTTTGTTGGTTTCTATATTTAAGAATAAAGATGATGTACAAGAGTGTACAAATTATAGAGAAATTAAGTTAATGTGCCATACATTAAAATTATGGGAGAGAGTAATTGAGCATATATGTGATATAGAAGTTTCACAATCGCTTTAGTTTTATGCCGCTTAGATCTACTATGGATGCTATACATTTGTTAAGGGGTTTGATGGAGAAGCATAGATGTAAGGAGGATCTACATATGATATTTATTGATTTAGAAAGCTTACGATAAAGTTTCAAGAGATGTTCTTTGGAGAGTTTAAACGAAAGGAGTTAATATTGGTTATATTCAAGTCATTAAGAATATATATACTAGAGTTGTTACTTGTGTCCAAACACAAGGAGGATTGACAAAATATTTTCCTATTTGGATTACATCAAGGATCAGCTTTAAGCCCTTATCTTTTTTTACTTTAGTTATGAATGTTCTTACTAGGCATTTATAAGAAGATGTACCTTGGTGTATGCTTTTTTGCTAATGATATTCTTCTTGTTGATAAGACTAGAGAGGGAGTCCAACAAAAACTTAAATTTTGGAGGTCAACTCTAGAGTCTAAAGGTTTTCGTTTAAGTAGATCTAAAACTGAATATATGGCGTGTAATTTTAGTTGTAGAAGTTCTAGTGGTAGTGTTGTGACATTAGGTGAACAAGTTATTAATAAAAGTGAGTGTTTCAAATATTTAGGCTCTATTGTTCAAAATGATGGTGAAATAGATGAAGATGTTATTAGTAGAATTCAAGTTAGATGGTTGAAGTGGAGGAATGTATCCGATTATGTAAAAAAGTTTCACTTAAAGCGAAGGGAAAATTTTATAAGATGGTGGTAAGACCTACAATGACTTATGGTGTAGAATGTTGGCCAAGAGAATTATAAGACTAAGTTAAGTGTTACAGAGATGAGGAGGCATAGGTGGATGAGTGGCTTTACTCTTAGAGATAGAATACAAAATGATTATATTCGGGAAAAAGTTGGAGTAGCTACAGTGGTAGATAAGATTAGGGAGGGTCGCCTTAGATGGTTTGGCCATATAAAGCGTCGGCCGTCCGATAACCCAATTAGGAGAGTAGATGCATTAGATTTGCCTTATGTTAAGAAAGGTAGAGGTAGACCTAAAAAGATTTGGTTAAGATGTATAAAAATGATCTTAGTATACTTGATTTAAATGAGAATTTGACACATAATAGGACACAATGGAGACGAAGGATTCATATAGCCGACCCCAACTAGTGGGATTAAGGCTTGTTGTTGTTGTTGTTGTTGCTGTTGTTATACTCTTGGGATATCATGAGTATGCAATTCCTCTTAGCTTCCCATCATTTCTTCAAGACCCAATGACTATCAAATTTATTTAAGCATAGTCTCATTACTCTTGTGCATAATGTGGAGAATTTTAGCTCTATTATTGACTTTAGATCTATATAATTGTGCAATATCTTCTACAAGGTCCTAGCTAAAGTCCTGATAAGCATATTTAAAAATGTTCTTCCATTTGTGGTTAATTCTCCTCAATCTGCTTTCATTCTATGAAAAGATATTTGATGACATCACCCTTGCTCATGAGATATGTAATGAGTTCTCTATGGTAACATAAAGGAAGTATTCATTGCCAAATTTGATCTTCACAAGGCTTTTGATATGAGCAATCATAACTCTCTTCTCCATTGGCTATTGTATAAAGGGTTCTCTCATCTTTTCATTAAATGGATTAAAGCATGTATTTCTAAGTGCCTTTCTCTATTGTGTTTAATGGGGAGATAAATGAGCTCTTCTCCTCCTCAAATAATTTGAGACAAGATTGCCCTTTTTCTCCTTTTCACTTTATGCTGGCTATGCATACCTTTTCTTGCCTCCTGGAAAAAGACATGAATCTTTCGAGATACAACCCCTTCTCTTCAAGGAGTTACAATCCTTTTCACTTGATATTCATAGATGGTCATCTAGCAATGGGGGAAGCTAATCTCTCAACTACATGTGCCCTAAAACAAGATCTTGAAATTCTTGCTGGCTATATGAGATTAGAGGAGACATAGACAAATTGATTATCTGTTTTTCCAAGAATGTTAGAACATTTTGTAGGATTATTAATGTGAAGCACGGTGCTTTCCCAATTAAGTATTTGAGGCTTCCTCTAGTAGTAGGCTCTCTCAAATTTATACATTTTAATACTCTTTTTGATAAATTATTTGCTTGATTAGCAGGATAGAAATGTAAATTATCTCTTTTGGGGATTGTTATCAACTTCTTCATTCCTCTGTTAATAATTATCTGACTTATTAGTTTAAATTTGTGGTAATGCAAAAAGGCATTATCAAATGTATCTACTCTTTTATCTTAAAGTTCTTTTTTCATAGTGGTGATCTCAAGAAAATGCATCTTATTTCTTGGGCCAAAATCACATTGCCAAGAGGTAAGGGAGGTACATGTTTACTTTCTGAATCTTCTCTTAACCTTTTATGGAAGATCAAGACATTGTAGAAAGTCTTAAATCATTTCTCTCCTTTAGCCATGCGGTGTTTTAACAAGTTTGAATCTATTTGGTCTAAACACCTCGTAAAAGTGTCCCCTCTAAAAGGAACTTAAATCTTATGCCTCTAGATTTAGAGAGAAACTTCTTTATTACATTAGAAATGGATCCTCTATCTCACTTTATTTTGACCCTTGGTGTGATGGAAACTCCATACTTGAATTACTTGGTTCAAATTGCTTCTCGATTATTGGTCTTTCTCCCAATGCTAAATTCAGCTCTATCTTGGAAGATGGTAACTCCCCCCCAAGAGTCCAAATGCAAGGAATCCCTTATGCTTCCAATTCATTCAAAGTACTTCTCTATCAAATGGAATGGATTCAGTATCTTGGTGTGGTAACAAGAAGCTTGTAAATGAGGCTATTAAATTAGACATTTTTGAGTCTTTTCCAGCTATAGATTGGTCTGGTGAAATATGCTTTTAGGGACATACTTTAAATTACATCCTCTTCTGCTAGATGACATATATAAAGGGTCTCAAAATTTCGGATGTCTTAAATCGTCGAGGTCTGGGTCCAATCCTCACATGCTTCTTCTGTAAGGGCTCTTTTGAATCTCACTCTCATCTTTTCTTTGAGTGTCCCTTCTAAATGTGGCTGATTAAGAACCTACTCGTCTAGCAATATATTCCTTCTGCAAGCTATCCTATCACAGGTTATTAGTTATGATGATAAATCTACTCACAAGGTTATTAAAAAATTTTACTCTATAATTACTGTGGTTATAGTGAATATTTTGTGGCGAGAGAGAAACCTTAGATTACACTCTCGTAAGTTCTCTTCCCCTTTCCTTCTTGTCTCTCAAGTGAGGATTCGGGTGACGCATAAACTCTCTCAATGGAAACTCAAAGATCAGTGGCCTGTTCATGTTATTAGTTTGCTGGATTCATGGAGCAAAATGGATTCACTCAGTTAGACTTGTTACTGTGGACAATTCTAATTGACATGATTCACTTTGATCTCATTTTCTTTTTGCTTATTGTTTGGAAATTCTTGATAACTAGGAGTTGAATGGACGATGATGAACTTTTGGTGTTGCAAGCTTTTTTGGATTAACCATTGTGGTTTTCAAAAGCCTGTCCTGGCCTCTGAATTGGAGGACATCCTATGCAACCTTGAAGATTCCCCCTCCTATAGGAATTTATCTTATGAATTGTGTTGCCCATTTATCTCTGCATTGTGGCCTAAATGGCTCTCTTGAGTTGCCCATTCTTAGTGATAATCTTTTAAATGTGTCCTCAATTATGTGATTCTTTCTTATTTTATACACTTCCCTCTTTTTCTGCCCTATGATTTTCTCTTTTTTTCAATCCGTGTGTGCGATTATCTGATTTATCTTGCTTTTTTTTTCTTTGGAATTAAATTGGCTAAGTCCTTAATTTTTTATTTATTTTAAAACAACCCCTAAACTCATTCCTGTTTTTTTTTTTTTTTGGGAAAATTAAGGGCGTTTGCCCAATTTCATTCCAAAAAAATTATAAAATAAAGTTAAAATTACATGATCATATCTGTCAAACTGTAAAAGAGGGGATTCAAAAGAAATTTACTTGGACTCAGAAACAAATAAGATAGACAAAAAACCGCAACAAACAATCATAACCTCCAATCAAGAACAACGCCATCGGGTGGAGAGTGAACTGGAGAACTCCGCAAATATTTTCCACACCGGGGATCAGGAAAAACATAATAAAAAACTCACGAGATACAAATAGCCAAAAGAACAAGGGAACCGATACATTTTCCACCCAGAAGCACAGAAACACATCTTCCACTAAAAAAAACTCGCACCATCTCCCAAGGAAAACACATCTTCCACGGAAAAGCTCCACAAATAGCCAAAACACATTTTCCACCCACAGAAGCACATCTTCAACCATAATAGTTTAGAGGGTAAAGGAAGAATAGAAGCCCCACCCATTCGGGTTGCGGGATCTAGAGGAGGAACAAAGTTCGATTTCCAAGGAGAGACAAAAGAACTCCAAAGACTATTTGTCTCATCATCGTCGATGGACCACGTTAGTCCCAAAGAAGGAAAACCACCAAAGAAAACCAAACCTTGAAGAAAACTCCAATGAGGGAATGATCCAGAAACCAAAGAAGAAAACCAAAAACACCATTAAAATAGCGATCTAACCCGAATTTTTCCGATTGTAAAATATGTAAAATGTCAATAGACCAATTTTCTAAATTTTCACCTCCTAAGCTTGTAGAACGGATCTGATTTTCCACCATTCGATTGAATTGGAAGAGTGAGAGTGAAACACGAAATTTCTCTCTTTCCAAATATCATGTAGAATAATAAGATAACAAAGTCTAGCAATAATTTTATGATGAAATCCTCCTACATCACTTAGTAATTGAGGGAGAGTGGTTGGCATAAGAATAAGATCACCGCAAAGGAAGTATCCTCTTAATAAGTCTCATAGATTCAGGGCATTCAAAGAATAAATGAGAGTGAGACTCCATTTCAATATTGCAAAAGAGACACAACCACACCCAAACCTCTTACAGCAAGAATATCTGAGATTTTCAATCCTTTTAGATAGGCCATCCAACAAAACAATGCATAATTAAGAGCAAAACCTTTGAACCAAATCTCATTAACCCAATTAACCGATGGTATCAATTCAAAAATAGAGTTAAGAATCACTTTTGAATTCAGAACAGAGTAAGCATCCCATAGTATAATATCTGAAAATTGCTTTGGCGAAAAATCCTTCAGAAAATTAAAACACTCAATGGATACAAGAGGCAAGCTCGATGGGATATTCACAATCCCATCTTGAAGTAAATCCTTAAATGATGCATTCACCGGTAGATTAAATAAAGTAAAGTAATTACTCCCTAGCATTTCATATAGAGAAAATCCCTTACACCAAGAATCAAAATATAAAGATAAGGTAGAATCTTCACCTAGGTGACGTCTCAATTTACTCCTGTTTGCTCCTCTTTGGTTATGGTCCCGCGCACTTTTCAGGAAATTCGATAAAACCCCATACAACCGTCCTTTACGCTTTTTTATGCCGACAAATGACCTGGTTCGAATCTTCAAAACGCGAACGTCGCCGTTGCTGACTTTATTCCGTAAGCGATTACGTATAATTATAAAACAATCAAAATAAAATTCGAATTAAAGGAAGGGCAATTCTGTAACAGACTGCTGCGAACCCGCCGATAAAAGGGAATAGGACCAGCCATTGTGGAAACATTGTGCAGGCTGAGTGCAGGCTGAGTTAATTCTTTATTTTGCTTTCGGGAGATCTAGGGAAAGAATCTGAAATGGCGGAAGCAGTGATCGGTTGCCACACCGTTGAGGAATGGAACCACCAGCTTGAACTGGCTAAGGAGTCCGGCAAACTGGTAACATTCACCTTCTCCTTTTCCTTATTTCTAGATCAAATCACTAGCGCACTTCGATTTCTTGTTCTGTAAGTCGATTCGTCATTGTGATTCTGATGGCTCTGATTGGAAATGACTTGGATCTATATCGGGTTATGATGATCGGGATTTCTTCTATTGGTGATGGGTTTGGTGTGATCGGTTTGATTTTTAAGGGCATGTGCTGATTTTTAAGGACATGACGACATTCGATGAGGGTTTTTGTGAATTTTGTTGAGTATTTGTTTATGGGTACTGCTTGAAGCATTTTTGTGGATATGCATCTGACTATAATTTTCATTTGTCGTTTATTTCCGTTTGTGTGGATTTCTATTAGTTCTAAAAAAAGTATAGATTATACTTGAGGATTGCGTAGTGGCCGTGAATCTCTGCACCACCTTTAATTATCTTCTTAGGATTAATTTCTACTAGAAGTCATGGTAGGGAACGGGCTATCCAGAGAGTTTTTTAATTTTAGTTTTATTTCAATCTATAGACATGTTTACTTTTCATCGAAATAAATTTATTACCTAATTTTAAGTTGCTTATATGCTGTTCTTATTTTCATGTTCAAGTTATCTATTAATAGAATTTATTATTGCTACTTAGCAAAGGAATTACATGTTTGTAGTGAGAGACTGAGAGTAGTATATATAGATTCACTGTATTCTTTTTGGATCGTTTAAATAGCCGCTTATTTGCTATTCCAGTTTGTGCGTGTGAATCGTTTTATGTAAGAAAAATGCTATATGCCCCAAAAAATAGTCAATTATGCAAGTGTTTTGACATTTGGGTTTCTATTATGACGTGACTTCTACATGATATTTACCTTTGAGCCCATCATATTAGTGTAAATAGCTTGTTGCATGATACTGCCGTCATAAATTATAAATTATTACTATGCACCTTTGATTTGACATTATTGCTCTTAATTAATGTTTTTGCTGTATGTTTCATAATTTTGGTTTGGCTGCAATTCTTGAACTGCATAGCAGTGAAAAAAAAGAAAAAATCTTTAGGTCCGAAGTCTGAACAGTAGCAATCCGGATCCATCTCAACTGCGTGGAAATATAATTTAAATTCACGCAATTTTTTAGGATCTTCTTCCATCTGGTCTAATTCAAACAGTTTGAATTTGTACCAAATATTGCGATCCCCATAAAATTGAAATGAAATAGAACCACCTTAAAATTTTAATTTTTGCATACTTTGTTACACTGTTCACACTTGCATTTGGTCTTTTGAAAAAATCATTAATTAACCTAAGATGTCTGAAGTTATTTAACTAGATGTAAAAATAATATGTAAAAATAATCTGCTGTTATATAAATGCTCTTTTTATCTTTTGAATACTAGTTTTAAGCTAGTAATATTAGAATAAGACCCCATAAATTGATGTAAACACAATCAAACAGCGGAGCTTAAGATTCGACTGTCGAGGGCAACAGCGGAGAGCACCGCAAGATGCCTCCGAGAATCAATTAAGAACCTCTCCAATTTTAAGAGTAACTTGTAAAGAATTACAGAATCGTTGATAAAAATATATTGAAAAAACTTACCAGGACAACTTTCCTCTCTTCCTTTTATATGACAAAGAAAGGAAATAGAATGTGTGCTCTAGAAATGTGCTTTGTCTGACACAATATAACTAACTCCTTGAAAACTCAAAAAATAATGAATTTGAAAAAAATTGTAATTATATAAACTATAAGCTGATTAAAATATTTATATCATTTTATTAAGCTGCATCAGGTTCCCCTCCTTCAGCAGATCTCGCCTCGAGTTTTGCGTGGCTGTCTTTGGGCAGATGGTATTTGTAAATGTCAGAAATGTTGAATGTTGTTGGTAGGTTGAGATCTTTCAGAATTTCAATTATATAAGCATAAAAATTAATCTTGCGTTGAATTGAGAACGGTCCCATTTTCCTAGCAACAAGCTTATGATTAAGTTCTTTGCGAATACGGACCATAACTAATTCACTAGGATGAAATTCTTTGTGTCTATGATGACGATCAACTTGTAGTTTATAGGTATCATTTGCCTTCTGCAAATTATCTTTGATTTCCTAAAACATGTTGAAATCTGAAACAAAGTGTTCAGTGGCTTGGTTTCTGCACTTTGGTAATACTGATAAGTCAACCGTGTGCTTTTGGCAACTTGGTTTAGACAATTGTGAATGGGCAATGTCAAGTAGATCTGTTTGGCATTGAATTATAGCGACTCAAGTTTTCGTCCCACTGTTTCGGTGGACTAGCTACTAAACATCCTAACATATTTACTACCTCGGTTTGCCCATCTGTTTGAAAGTGGTAGGTTGAACTTAACCTTAAATGTAACTTCTTCCATAATTCTCGCCAAAAGCAACTAATAAACTTAGTGTCCCGATCTGAAGTTATATTCCTAGATAATCCATGTAAATCTATAATTTCTTTGAAAAATAGGCGTGCGATATTCTAGCATCAAATGCTCTTTTACAGTCAAGGAAATGTGTCATCTTTGCAAAGTTCCTTCGTATGTCTGGCAAATTGGACAGTGTTCCACAAAGCGCATTACATCTATACGAAGTCGAGGCCAAAAAAATCTTAATTGCATTTGTTCAAAGTTTTATCTTTACCCAAGTGTGTTGCTAATCCCCAAGATCTTTGAGGGTCTTCTTCCATCTGGTCTAATTCAAACAGTTTGAATTTGTACCAAATATTGCGATCCCCATAAAATTGAAGTGAAATAGAACCACCTCAAGGTTTTAATTTATGCATACTTTGTGTTACACTGTTCAAACATGCATTTGGGCTTTTGAAAAAATCATTTATTAACCTAAGATGTCTGAAGTTATTTAACTAGATGTAAAAATAATCTGCTGTTATATAAATGCTTTTTTTATCTTTTGAATACTAGTTTTAAGCTAGTGATATTAGAACCCCCCCATAAACTTAGCAAAAGTTGAGATTTATTTGGCATAATATGCACAGAAAATTCCAAGCCTATTTTTGCACTTTTATTTAGTTTTGGGTTAGCAAATTAAATTCCGCAAGCCCAAGATTTCCCACATTTACAATGGTTTCTACTCTACTAAATAGTTTTCTAGCGTTGCTTTTGTTTCTCTTAGCCAACCTAATACCATTCATTCATTCTACTTTGTTTTCTCAAGTCATTGTTATAGTATCGATGATTTATTTCTATTATTCTCTCTCTAAATTTTATAGTGACTATAGTTCATCCTAATGCAAGTTTGTTGCTGGGTTATATCTTCCTATTTTACGTAAGGATCAATATATAGATGTGCTCTCAACTCTTAAAGTCGGGTTATTAGAATGGAGACATGCCATAGGAGTGTGTTATTTGACAATAAAATATTATGAATAGACCAGCTTAATTATGTAGTTTAGAGAGTTGAGCAATAAAAATCAATGGTATATCGAGTGTGGCAATAATGAGACTGTTAAGATTTATATTTGTTTGATAGTGAAAAAGAGGCAAGTGATTTTGGCACAACAGTGGGCAGATCTATGATAACATGCTTAGAAGTTGAGCATCTAATGTGCACAATTTTGAATCAACCCTGATGCGGTACCAACCAAACAACAATAAATGAAAGATAGAAGCTTCATAAAATTGATCCCAAATAATTGAATATAAGATTAATGCTAATGATGATTATTTTTCATGTTGACAAACTTTTATGCATAAATAGAGGAGGAAGGAATCCACACTAATGAGTTTCGACTTTCCACATTCACCAGCTTCATTCTCTTAGAATTTGATGCTTGCAGCAATGTAAAAAATTAAGCAATATAAGTATGCTGCCAAAAAAAGTATGAGATGCACCAAACCTATAGGTTGGCCACATTTGTGCATCCTTAGATGCCGTTCAACATCAACTTACTTTTTATCCTTTTCCCATGTGTATGAACAATGCTATATTGAGGATAGTATGTTTGTCAATATAAAGATAATATACCTGCGTTGCATGCCTTTTGATTTCTTGATTTAGCAATTATTTTTGTGTCATTTTGGATAATCATTTGAAAAGCTATGGTTGACTCCTTTCCTGATATTTACCTTGTTGTTTTATTGTTTCTCTGGGAAATTTCTCTGGTTTAATGGTTTAGTCAGAGAGAGAGAGAGAGAGAGAGAGTTTTAACCTTCAAGGCCACCTCTGAGCATCCATAATAATAACGAAAACCATGGGCGGTGTTGATATGGAACTATTATTTGGGCAACATCATTGCAAAATGATTTCTCTGCCAGTTTTAATTACCATCCAAGCACTACTACTCGTTATCTAAATAAACTCTGTTGGTTGAAATGAGGAAAAAGAACCTTATGAGAATTACAGGATGCGGGCATATCATTAAAAGTCTGAGCTGGATAATATTTAATTCATACTTTCTGTACGAAGTAGGAAGATTTTGCACCCTTCAAATGATCTCCTGATTATGTTGTCTGGGCAATTTTGCCATGGCTTAAGATCACTGAACTCATGATTTAAGACTTACGCAAACGTTTGCACGGCCTAATGTAGGTTATTAGCCCCCATTGCTTGACCTAGGTAAGTTCAAGGTTTTTTGGGATCGTTACAATCTTGCTCGCCATTAATGTAATGATGAGCCTATGTTTTAGGCTGCATTTGAGAGAGATGTGCAGTGTGAAAATGCACTGCGTGTACTATTTAGGAAATTGTATTATGACCGTGTTTAGGAGAATATATGGTGACTTGATAGAGTGAAGTAGCTGCCAGAAAGTTATGATCTGATTTTGAGAGAGATGTGCAGTGTGAAAATGCACTGCGTGTACTATTTAGGAAATTGTATTATGGCCGTGTTTAGGAGAATATATGGTGACTTGATAGAGTGAAGTAGCTGCCAGAAAGTTATGGTCTGATTGATTTTTTTTAAATAAAAAAATTGTGATACTCATTGCAGTTTTTTAGACAGCTTCTTGCAGCACTTCGTTATTGTATTTTCATGCGCTGCTACCCAAATAGACCACTAGTTTATAGGATGCATCACATTAACCCGTTAATCATATAACATTTTAGGCCTCTCATTTTATCGCTTGAACTCAGAAAAATGATAAAAATTTGCTCATTCCATCATTTAGGTTTCCGTAGTTTTACTTTAAAAAGTTTGTTTTAAGTAGCTTTTAAACGCTACTTTAAAACGCCCCTATATAAACAAATTTTATAAAAGAGGAAACGACGTTGTAAAAGAGAAAATTCAAACGCTTTTAAAATTTATAAACTTTTTAAAAACGAACGCAGGGAAAAGTTCTAAACAAACGGCCTTTAATTAGTGTACTTTTGAAATCATTTTTAGTTTTAAGCTCCACAAATTCTCTTAAAGTACTCAAAATATAATGATTTCAATTTCACTTAACAAAATCTTTGAAAACAAAATCATCATTTTCAAATCAACCTGCAGGTCGTAGTGGATTTTACTGCTACCTGGTGCGGCCCCTGCCGCATGATTGCCCCAATTTTTGCTGATCTCGCTAAGAAGTTCACTAATGCGATCTTCCTCAAAGTTGACGTCGATGAGCTGAAGGTAAGAGGCATTTGCTTCTGTCTTCATTTTATTCTTCAGTCTTTTTCGTGCGTTTTACATATCATATAATTCTCATGTATTTACATATCTAACATCTAAAATTTAATTTATATATATATAATATCTCAATCTTTAATATCATATAAAAAAATATCATTATCTCTTATCAAGCATAAGAATGTATTAGATAAGTAAATATTTATTTTTAAGTATAAGATATGTAAATGCATAAGAATTGTGTGATCTATATGCAAAACTTGCTTTTATTTTTATTTTCTTATCCAAATCATGCGACCAAATCAGACGGTTGCTCAAGAGTGGAAAGTAGAGGCAATGCCAACCTTCATCTTCGTGAAAGCCGGCCAAGTTGTGGATAGGATAGTTGGCGCTCTCAAGGAAGAACTCCCCAAGAAGGTTGAGCTCCTGGTCAATCTGCAGTGATGTTTTATCTCGTTTGAATCGAGCAGAATGATTTCTCTCTATGTGCTTGCTGTCTTAAGCTAAATAATGTTGAAATCTCGGACTTGAATTTCTTCGCAGACTTATATCATGTATCTTTCTCTTTGTACTATTGCAGTGTGTTCTCTCTATAATATTCATGCTGCGCTTTTGATTTACAAAAGGGGCATTTACACACATACCACACAATTATTTTATATGTTTATATATAAAATTTTAGGTGTTAGATATGTATGTATAGAAGAATTGTGTGGTATGTATGTAAATGTTAAAGGGCATCTGTTGAGTTTCTCGTTCTGCAGTTTATTCTCTGGTTTGGGTGCTTTGCGTGGTTTAATATGTTTGTGGGACTGGCGTTAAAGTAATGGGAATTTGATGCGAAGCCTTTTGCGGTTTATATAGAGAATTAGGGGCTGTTTGGGATCAATTTTGTTTTTTATTTTTATATATTTTTTTAAAATATATTTATTTAGAGTATTTTTTTGTCATTTTATTTTTTATTTTTAAAAAAAACTCAAAACATCTAAAAATGTTTTCAGTATTTTTAAAAACAATAAATATAATTAAACAGATTTTATTTTAAAGCTAAATAAAACAAAATAAAATAAAATTATAAAATAAAAAATAAAAGTGATCCCAAATGGCTCCTTAGTGTATGTGAAATTAATTAAATTCAATGTTTAAAACTGTTGTATTATGCGCATCCAATTTTAATTTTGGAGAAAATATTGTAATTAGTATTTAATTATTAAATATGTTTTTATTTTTTAAAAAATTTGAAATCAAATTAAAATTTTAGTTTTTTTTAAAATTTCACTTTATCATTTATGAGAAAATGAGAATTAATTATTGTATTTAATTGTTTAGGGTACAAGCATTTTAATTTCTGTTTTGTAAATTATGAAGTTATTATATGTTCCAATTATTAAAAAATAATCTCCTAAATTTCTTTATAATATTATAATATTATATATTTCACAAATTTTGAATAAAGTACATAGTTCTTTTTATTTTGGAGATGGTTAAAAGAATTAGCCACCTAACATTCCATCCAATCTGGGGTGTCAGAATTAACCTCGTGATTTAGATCACATTCATCACCCACATATGTCGGTCTCACTACTTTCTCCGTATAAGACGCCTCCGAAAGGAATCAACTGTGAGTTTTGACACCAACCAAGCTAAGAGAGGGTGGGCTGTGAATAAAGTACATAGTTCTTTCGTGGGCGTTTGAGTGCTCGAAGCTATATGCGACTTTTTATATAGCCCTCATGAGCAGTGGGTTGTGGTAACCGTCCCTTTTTTATTCCTCTTTACATTCATATAGCCCAATTCTTATTATCTTATACATTTACATATTTAAATTTTTAATATTGCATTAAAAAATATCATTATTATTAACTTTTAAATGAAAATTATTTTTTCATGCATAATAAAAATATATATTTAAAATAATCAAAATCTTAAGGTTTAGATAATTAAATGTATAAAAAACTATTTAGTATATATGTAAATATTTTTTTAATTGAATAACTCATCAACCTCCATCTTGGAATATATTTGAGCATCAATGGTAATTGGCATCATGTGCAATTTGATGAATCAAGTGACAAGTTGGCTTTTGTCACTTAATTTATTTTTTAGCTGATGCTAAATAGCTCCTTTTAAATAACTTTTATGCTGTTGGTTAGTATTTTTATTTCATTTGTATGTTTTATGTATATTTTTTTAAATATTATTATTTATTCTGAAAATTCGCCACCGACCTCTTTTGAAAAATAAAAAGAGAAGAGTTTTTTTTAAGCCGGTGATAATTTGAAGACAGATGAATAGTAGATAAGACACTATTAGATTTCGCTCATTTGGTAACTTTTATATATGGTTCGGGTTCTTATAGTTAATTACTCCCAAAACCGAGAGAGCACTTTATTAAGCTAAATGAAAGAAAAAGATATAATCGCGAGTGGAGTTTAGACTTATAAAATTTATTATTTTAATTTAAAACGCGTTTTGTGGGAACGATGACGCCTGATCTAGATCCCATGGTTATTCGTCGTCGCCCGTCCGCTTAATGAAGGAGGTAATAACCCAACTGACCGGAAGGATCCTTGTTAAGAAACACGAAGTTACGCCGTTCATGTCTGTAGACGGTGAAGTTTGTCTAAGGGGACAAATATAAGTCAACCTTAGCTAACATAGGGCTTTTAGCCCAACCAAATACATTCTATATTTCACCTCAAAGAGCAAAGTCGTTGAGAACATACGATACGGCCAAGTAATTTAGGTGTCATATCGAAATAACCACCACGGGCCGAGGCTCGTGTCAGAATCCATTTATGGTGTCATATCGCGAAAATCACGGATAGGACGCCACGCCCACGCTTTAGGAATATTTGAGTGTGAATAGATGATAAGACGGCTTTCAGGCAAAAGTTTTCTTAATTTGTCAAGACAGTTGCGAGGGTGGATTGATTTTTTTTTATTTTAAAGTTTTAATTTAAATAATTCATTTCATTTTTATTTATATTTTTGTTATTTTCTTTGAATTTTGATCATTTTATGATTGATTGAATATATGATCATTTATTATCATTAAAATTTTAATTATAATTACCCTACCGATCATAGGGTTAATATCAATTGATATACCTGCACTTCTGTCCTTTTCTAAGAGGATCGGTCTAAATTTGTCTCAAAAGTATAATCCTTCAAAACCTTGTCCTCTAATTTGAACATGAGGATCGGGTTTGAGACTTTTCTTCACGAGAATTTGAATTTTAGAAATTTATGTCGTTTTGATTCATATCTTATATTATATGATATTAAACTACCGGATATTATTAATTTGAAATTCTTATAATATCAAATTTTTAGGTTTTAATTAGCGGTCAGAAGACAGCAGGATGTGTAGCATATGTCATTTGTATATGACTTAGTAATTACTTCAACATGCATGTAAGTATCTGTTCTTTTGAAAATTTTGCATGGATATTAAGATATCTAAGTTGAAGTTTATATGTCAATTTTGATTTTGAGTTTTGTTACGGGCCGGTCAGAAGACCAAACCGGGAAATATAACATCTGTTCTTTGTTTATTTATCTTACATTTGGATCACATGTCTTTCTAGATATTTAATTTATTGGACACTTCATTTGGGCCAAAAATGAAGTGAGGAATCTAAAATAGACATAATTATTTGATTGAGAACATAATATCTTCATTTGGGCCAAAATCTCCTTTTATGCCACCAATCTGAGGAAAATATGAAATAAATTATTTTTTTGATTTGGTCAATCATGAAGTAATGGACCTAAAATAGATGATTTATTTTAAAAGCCTTTCTACATGTGGCAAATCACAAATGAAATGAATCATTTTGAGCTCATATGATCAAATATAAAGTAATGGCCAAATGAACTTAGGCACTCGATTTGAGCTAAGAACCCTTTCTATTCTCTATGTGGCAAATCAACATAAAGAGAAATGAATAATTTTGAAGCTCATATGATCAAATATAAATAATGCTAAAATAAATTTAGGCACTTGATTTAAAGAACCCTTTCTACATGTGGCAAATCAGCAAACATAAAGGAGCCGAAATAAATCATTTTTTAAGGCTCATATGATCAATCATAAAATAATTGGCCTAAGATAAACATAGGCCTTTATTTAGAAGTATGATATGAATATTGTTTGGGCCAAAAATCCCCCTTTCTATGCAATAAATCAGCAAGGATTATATGTTGAAACAAATCATTTTTGAGGGTCCATTATACCATGATCCATAGTCCATGTTTCTCTTAATAATGGGGGGGAGGAGAAGACAAATATATGAGTATATGTCATATGTCATTTAAGTGATAAGTGGATTAATTAAAATCCACCTCCTTCATATCTCTGACAAATGGGGCCGTACCATTAAATTTTATTAAAAGATATGGCAAAAAGTTTATTTTCCTTTAAATTAATTCCTCCCTTTTTTTATGACATTAAGAAGTGATAATGATGCACAAGGGCGCCACATGTCCATGTACATGTGCATGTGATATGAATGTGAATTTAGATGATTTCTTCATGCAACTTATGAGCTATATATGTCGATCTAAGATAGATGAAAAAGAAGAAGCTATAAATAGAAGAGGATTCACTCTGAAACTTACTTCTATCTTCCTCTTCTCTTTAGTATTACTAGTCCAAGTTCTCTTCAAAAGGTTAAGTTGTACCACATATACTTGTAAGTTCCCTTTCTAACTTGACTATTTTCTATTTTGGGTATCATCATGATATGTGTCATGTCATATGGTAGATTTAATTTATTCCATATGTGTTTGCTTCATGTTTTCACTATGTCCCATGGATGTATGTAAATCATTGTGGGAATGATAAGTAAAGTAGGGGAGGTAATTATGCTTGAGCACATGTCTAATGTATTTCATAACATGTCAAGCTAAATAGAATCTAAGGTGAGCATTACACTGATACATGTCATAATGGCTAAATAAGAAAATACTTGCATGATATGAAATTCAACATTCATATTAACCACTTTTATGCTACAAATAGGATACATAGAGATTGAAGATAAAATATATACATAAAGAAGCATTTAAATCGATTCATGCCATATACGCCATAAATATGATAGATTGCATTGCATTGGAACCAAAGTAAGTTCATGAAAAATATATATATATCGAACATTTGCATGTGATGAAATAAGGTCACCCTTTCTTTTAGTTTTAGATTTGACATATGGTATAAGAACATAGAACCTTCCATGATCCAAGTCATATAACACTTCAAATCTCTCCTTTATTTTTAGAATTTAAAGTATCATGAAAGGAAGGTATGACATGCATCATTTCCTCATCATGGATCATTTTAGACAAGGTAATTCAAACAAAATCTTTAAAACAGAAAACAAAGCGGTGGGATTGATATCATGCATGTGTTTGACTACTTTCCATAGGTAATGAAGAAATCCACAAATATCACTTCCTCATATGGTAAGATGGATTAAGGCTAAGAAACATTTGTATCTAGAATGAAAATGTCGATTTCATTTCCCGTAAGGAAGAGATAAAATTTAGTATCACTTCCTTAGGCAAAATTGATTTGCATGTAAATTGACAACCTTTCCTTCGGATGGTAAATGACACTTTTCCCCTTTCATAAAAACAAAATTCAATAATTTTCCCTTGGATAAAGTTAATTTCCAGCAAGCCTCAAGCTTACTAAAAAAAAAATATGCAGTTCCCACATCTCCATAAATTTCCGATCTTTGAATCACAACATCCATAAATGAATTTTGCACATACTCTAGGATTAAGCCAAAAAAAAATCCCTTTCTTTTTTTTTATTATCTCCTTTTTTTTATAAAATTTGTGACCTCCGTCATCCCCGAGGGGTTACTTATTAGGTCTTCCCAGAAAGGCGTGTATAGTAGGTGTCGTGAGATCGCGACCAAAATTTATTTGCCCACCAAAGAAAGGCATGTATGGGTTAGCATCATAACATTTCCTTACCATGTTGAAGAAACGTAGGTACTTATAGTAATAGATTTAAAACATATTTGCATAAATATGCTTGAACATTCTGAAAATAAATCTTTCCTCCTTTTTTTTTAAACAAAATTTCTGACCTCGTCGCCCCACATATGGGGTTCATGAGAGAGGCACGCCCACCATGCCAAGAAAGGCATGTATGGGTGGATATCGAGAACACCTAGAAATTTTGTTTGCCCACCATGCCAAGAGTGTATGGGTTAAGCAGCATGATAAGTTTCCATGTTGGAGAAACATGAGTATGTACTTAT
Source organism: Cymbidium sinense (assembly GCA_021442155.1). NCBI lineage: Eukaryota > Viridiplantae > Streptophyta > Magnoliopsida > Asparagales > Orchidaceae > Cymbidium > Cymbidium sinense. The sequence goes on from CM038222.1 coordinate 66,277,097, forward strand.
AGTAATAAATTTAAAAGCATTTGCATAATAATAATAGAAAGTTGCGCATGTATATTTAATTAAGAGCATAATAATCAAAATTTACAATGACCTCCTCTCCCATGTGGGGTTCTGAGAGGCAGCACTCCATGCCAGAAAGACATGTATGGGTGGATGTCGTGAGACACCACGACCAAAATTTTGATAGCATAGCATAATATTTCCCTACCATGTTGGAGAACATTAGTAGGTACTTATAGTAATAAATTTAAAGCTTGCATTTGCATAATAATAAAAGAAAGCTGCTTGCATGTATATTTAATTAAGAGCATAATAATCAAAATTTACAACAGCCTCCCGGCTCTCCTCCCACATGTGGGGGTTGCCATGAGAGACTGGGCCTGCCCACCATGCCAAGAAAGGCATGTATGGGTGGATGTCGTGAGACACCACGGCCGAAATTTTGATAGCATAGCATTTCCCTATTAACAAGATATCAAAATGATAGAAATAGGCAAATATGCAAGAATGAAACCCATAGGGAATAGCAAGTAGTATAGCCAAATCTTTTTTTTCTTTTCTAATTTCATATTTCACTTTTCAGATTTCATTCTAGTCATATGCAAGAGGCAAAACAAATGAAATCCATAGGAGATAACAAGTAACATGGCATAACCCATTTCTATTTAATTTCAGATTTTACTTTTCAGATTTCATCCTACTCATGTGCAAGAGATAAAAAAAATGAAATCAATAAGAAATAGCAAGTAGTATGGCATATGTAGCTTATTCCATATAAAATCAATTGAAGCAAGATAGAACATGAAATCCATAGAGTACAGTCAAGTAATATGAAAGAAGCATGTCATATGTAACCATACAATGCTTGGAAACTTTGCTTTAAATTTCAGATTTCAATTTGCATATGAAAGAGACATGATATATATATAGTTCCCTTCACAGAAAACCAATTAAAACAAAGTAAAAGCATGAAATTCATAGGAGAACAACAAGCAATGTAATATTGGGCTATACATCCTTTTTTTTATCACATTTACATACTATTAAACAACAAACTGATTGATTTCCCCTTAGATAAAGAAAACTTCAGCAAATATCATCTTTACCAAATAGTAAAATGATTGACCTTTAAGTAAAAACAAATTTCAGTAAGCTGAGCCCTTAGACAAGAAACTAATAGCTATCTCTCCTTGATAAATAGTTTTCAGCAAGCACTCCTTTGATAAAGATGATTTCAGTAAACATTATGCCATTTAAACAACAAGTTGATAGCTTTCCCCTTTTGTAAACACAATTTCAACAACTTCCCCGTTGATAAAGATGATTTCCAGCAAGCAACATACTTACTAACTAATGAAACAATGCAATTTCCACTTGATAAAAGAAATTTCAGCAAGCTTGTAGCCTTTAAGGATAAAAAAAAAACCATGAAACATTTGCACCTAACTCACAATATTTGGGCAATACATCATCCAGATTATTTTCATCAAGCTTTACATAAAAAAAAACCATGAATAAAACGAGATCTGGGCCATACACATCCCAAATCCCTAAAAGAAACTCTTAGCATAATCTCAAGCATAAGATATATCACATTTAGCAAAACCCTAACTTCCAAAGAAACTCAAATCCATAAGAATAAGCTCAGGGTTTCGAACGCTAAGAAGAAAGGAGGAAAGGGGTTTTTTAAGAAGAGTAGTCGGGAGGATCACGAGAGGAAACCGAGCGGGAAAAACGAGAGGGAAATGTCGTGAGCAAAAGTGTCGTGTCGAGAGTATCTGTGCCTAGAACTTCGATCAGAGCAAAGCGGAAATAAACGAGAGAGAGAGAGAGAAAGAAAAATGAGAGAGGGAAATGTCGTGAGCCTTAGAGCGTGAGAGGAATGCCGTGAATGAGGTCAATGAAGGAGATAGCGTGAGGGAGAATCGTGTTCCTTTTTGCCCTTACGGCGTCAATAGGAGATAAGCTTTACTAGTGGGTAGATGTGAGGTTAGGTTAAGGATTGATTAAGTTATTAATCCCTTTAATTTTAATTTATGTAATTTATGTGCAATAATATAGTGTCAATCTTAGTTGTTTCTTATGCCATATAGTGATCGATTCAATCGGAGGTCGTTTGAGCAAAGTCGGCAGCGGTCGTAGTGAAATTAGGTTTAAATTATGCGACGTCGCGCTTGGATTGATTGACGTTCGTGCACAGTTTGCCGAATCGATCGCAGAAGGCGTCGTTTGATAGGTTTCGACGTTTCGGCAACAATGACGCGATCAATTTCATGAGCGAGGTGTTGGACGTTCGAGCTTCCGACTTGATATAATTTCATTAAAATTGATTTTAATTATTTGATCGATCATTAATTGATTCGATATTTGTTATTTAATTAATTTTAATATTTTCGACGCATTACGAAATCGAATTTTCAAATTGCAGCAAATTAGATCGATCTCGATCGCGATTAGGGCATTTTAATTTCCACCATATTTATGTAATTTCAAGTGGCACATAGTTATAGGTCAACAATTATTATTTATTTTTAAAAATAGAAAATAAAAATGCTTAAAAATATACTAAATAAATATATTTTCAAACATAATATAAAAATAAAATAAAATTGATTCCAAACAAGCCTTGAGCATTTCTAGATGATTTTAAAATAGTGAGTGCTTGGTTAAGGAGGCAATTCTATGAATCAACAATGCTTATTATGATCAAATCTTTGAATGTCCCTTATCTCTATGACTTATATGGGGATTTTTTTTCTCTCTTGATGTTCCAATTATGCAAAATTTGTAATATGGTGAGGGATGCCACTTCAACTCAATTGTTCTTAGATTGTATCTTTTAATTATGGGTGTTCTTATTAAGAATATATGCCAATAGAGAAAAACTATAATGGTTGAATCTTTCTATAAGAGATAACAAATTCTTATTCATCAAAGCATGCTCCAAATTAAGTATAAGATTTTCGATAATATTTGAGAGATTTCTTATTAAGCCGATAACATTGTTAATGATGAAAAGAAATGGACATCGACATTAGTTGACTTTGGGAATCAGCTTTGGTTGATGATGGGTGTTAATAATGATCAAACACAGATGATAAGTGTTGGCAAGTACAGCTCTAAAACTCTCCGAGTATAAATTATCACCTCTTATCAAATTTATTTGAATGTATGACTGCAAGAATTTTATATTGATTCCTAAAGAAAATGACATAATCATTTATATCTCTATTAGACGGTTCAAAGAGATCCCTTTAATTATTCGATATTTTTTAAAATCATAGTGCATTAATGATATTAGAATTGGAAGTTATTGGATCATTCAATGATATTTTGAAGTCCATACTTGTACTTTAAGATTTTAATTTCGATCAAGAATTTTTTGATATTGATCCGATTATCTCATTAAAATGCTCATTTTAATTATAAATTTGCTCAAAATATAATTTAATTAATCTCATGCATGATTCTAAAAGACTTTATTTAAATATTTTAATGCTTTGAAATCTAAAAATTGCATTAGAATGTATATTTAGTCAAATTAATTAATTAAAAAAATATAAAGTTTTATAAAAATTCTATGATCCGATTAGATTATGTGCTATAAGTACACGTGCATTTTTAGTAATTTTAAAAAAAGACTAACAAGTTTACAGATTAAATTAAATATTTATCCAATAATTAATAATTCTGTTTATATTTAATTTCTTTTAGTTCGCATTTCTTAAAGTCAGATGGAGCCTAAAAAAAATATACTTTTGGTCTTATTAAGTGCGCGCTACCTGTCTCCAATTAAAATGGTTCCCTGTTTATAATAAGCCTTGTTCACCTTCCACCATCTGCCAAATTATATCCGTTCCGGCAATTTTTACCGGCGGCTGCGCCCTAATCGAACGGAAGAATTCCAAGAAGAAAAGGGAGGGAGCAGGTTCTGGTTGTTTTCCGCATCAACCAGATTTTCATCTTTTGCCCATTGATGTCTAAATCGTTCTCGTACAGCTAACGTTAGGTGTTTCTTCCAGCTCCTCGTCTTCGTCTTGTTCTTCCTCCTCGTCTTGCGATGGAGGAGATGTACGCGGGGTTGTCGGATTTTCTAAAGAAGCCGGAGGTGGTGGAAACGCTGATCGACATCGTGTTGTGCGCGGTGCCGATCTGGGTGGCGGTCATGATCGGATTGGTGATAGGGTGGTCCTGGCGACCGCGATGGACGGGGCTTGTCTTCCTCGGTCTACGGAGCAGATTTCGGTTTTTTTGGACGGTGCCGCCGGGTTTTGGCGCACGAAGACTGTGGTTGGCGTTCACCGCCCTATCTGCCTTCTCTGTTTGCCGCAAATATTGGTCGAGCTTCAAGGTCAAGGTCCAGGAACCGCCCGCCGGCGAGGAGCGGCCCGTTGAAGGAGATGGCGCGGGATTCGTGAGGTGCCAAAGATTTCCTCTTTTTTTTTTTTTTTTTTGATTTTATGTTTTAGTTGGTTTGAATTGGGTTCGTTTTGTTGTTTCTATAATATTACATCTTGTGCATTGCATCTTTGTAGCTATAATTTTATTGATGATCATAGGACTTTTCATTTGCCTGGAACATTTTTGTGTGTGTTTCACTTGGTATCTAATATTTTTTAAAATTTTTTTTTTCAAATGGAATTGATGATGCTCCATTTCTCATCATTAAAAGGTAGAACTTGTACATGTAAATATTTAATAACTAGCAAGTGAGAAGTCAAGACCTGATTGACCATTGTAATGTTTTATGCATAGTGGGGTTATTCTTTTGTGTGAATTTTGTTTTGTATGAATAATCAGATATAAATTAGCAGGAGTTAGTGAATGTTCGCAGGTTCAATTAGTAAAGACCTTTCGTAAGCTGCCCTGTTGTTGAATTCCTCCTACATTAATAACTTACCATCCCTTAGTTGAGAAAAAAAAATCATTGGCAAAATTTGTTCTTCTATTGTGCCCATTAATTCTCTTATCTTTCTTTTCAAAGGCCCCAAATTTCATATTAGCTAACCATTGCTCATTTTTTTCATCATTAATTTAAGTTGCAGTGCATCACTTGGGTGTGATGTTCTTGACAACTGCCATTTATTTTTCACTTCAATCGTGCTAAGTAGTGTCATGTCACTTATGGGTGACATTGTAACAAGCTGTTCTTTCTTGTGACATTCATGTCCAGTTGTAGAGTTTTATTTTGGTGAAGGCCTTAATTCTAGAAAAATTCAAATTTGAGTTCATTTCATTAATTCTCACTCAACTTTTATGTTTGGATATTAACCTAATGTCAACCATTAACTCTTTCTTCTCATCTTAGGATCTACAAGGAACAAATTCCTCCAAAATGAAAGCAAATATTTTAAAATAAATTTTGATGGCAACATGAATTAAAAAAATAGAATTGTTGGCTGAAAGAAAGGACTATATCAATGATGGCTGGGCATATGTAGGGAGCTACTTAATTAACATAAACAAAGTTTAAGGTAGCTCAAGTGTTGCAAAGGGTCTCTAGCCTAGCCACGTCAAGAAGGCCAATGATGCTTATAGCTGGTTAACAAGTTGGCTCCAACGACAACTAAATTAATGAGTCATGCCAAGGATGGTGTTGGTGAGCTTTGTTGATGTGGCACAAACAAAAAACACTTAAAAATTGAAAGACATTTATCATGTTATAATATTTATTATCCCTTAAAGTTTACACAGAAGGAAGGCTTTGGCAATTTTTATACTATGGCATTTAAAACTTGATTTAATAATCTTAATCACGAACTTTTAATTTGATGTGCTTGTATTAACCTTAGGAAGCATTCAAATCATTTTGGTTAATGATACTATATTTATTAAGCTGAAAATTTATTTGTTTAGTATTCTTATAATATATGATGTTCTTGACTTAAAACTTAAGAAAAAGCATTGCATAAAAAAAGGGTGGAAGGGGTGAAGGGAGAAATGAGGTCCTCAGGAACTTAGAATGGACTCAATGTTACATGAAAAGATGAAAAAGAAGTTTTGTGAAGAGCTACCAAATTAAATTGAGAGTGATGCACACAATGTTATTTAATTAAATTAAAGATACATGACCGATTCAAGGTATCATGATTAGCATGAATCGTCATCTAAACCATTAGTAGAGGAAAAATAATTTTGTTAATAGCTGATGAATTGCTTGAAAAGTCATAAATTAAAGAAAAATTAATTGTTAGATATATATATATAAAATAGGCCCGCTCGAGTGATCTAGCTATTGAACCATCATGTTGTTCACTTGTGCCATGCCATGTCATTGTCTTTTTTGAGTTTTGATCTCACTTTCACTCGCATGATTGGTTCATCCTAGATTGCTCCACTTGCTTTTGATTGCGTGATCTATCTTTTTGTCCTAGCAAGCTATGCTTAGTTTCGCTCGTGCAATCCATCCATCTCAATGAGCTTCTATCTTGAGCTGCAACAATCACAATAAGTTTCGCTTCTACCCATGTCCATTATTTCATTTGCTTTACTTTTTTGGTTTTCAAGTCAAATGAAGAAAAACTTAGCTAAGGATGCAGAAAGCAATTTTTATTACTCATAAATTAAATTTTTTTTCTAGGATTCTCTTTAGCCTAATGGGACATACACTTTCTTTTCTATATTATTTTAAGCACAATGCACTCACTTTCACCATAGCATGAATACTTTGTGATTCATTAAAATTGTCTTGTGCTCTGATATATCATTGCATTGAATTTGAAACCCTTAGTTTGTTGACATAGGTGATTATTTGTGGTCAGTTACTCATAATACTTGTAGAAGTGTTCTAGCCGGAAAAAATGCTTTAGCGGACCTTCCAGAACCTCATTTTTCAAGAACTAATTTGATTAGATGTTAAATATTATAATATTCACTACTTTATGTCCGGTTCAGATATTTTCTTAAATTGTGGGATTGGGGGCTTGGAGAGAAAGGGGCTTTTGGTGAGGAATACATCCCATTTGATCCTCTTCTCTATGTGGGAATGAGAAAGACAAACACTTTTAGAAAATCTTGTGTTTGTGTTAAATGTAATTTGGGTAGTCAAGTGTTGTAAGCACAGAACAAATTGTCAAACTGTATTTGAAGAAAATAGTGAGATGCAAACATATGACTCTACTGTCTTCTATTAGCCCGGGATAACCAAGACACCCTATTGAAATTTAGATCACACCTTGTGCCAATAGCTTACTCTTGTTGGAGAGCTGCACAAACTTAAGTGCACATGATCTAGGTCTTGAGAGGAAGATGGGGGGCGGGGTGAGGTGGTGGGGGAGAAGATGGGAGCTCAAGAAGTGTCATGTGGAGAATAGGGTGAGGTTGGGTGATTGTTGCCATCCAGAAGGGGGAGGAGCAAGGTCAAATGTTCGCATTTTAGACATCTTGTATTGTTTCCTTTATACTTAATTATTGATTTTGAGAATCTCATATTTACTTTGACAATAGTTTTTTTGTTTGTTAATTTGGTCAAACAAGCATATGGGAACTTTCATCATCTTTGTGTCCTTTGATGCGTTTTCCTTCTTTCTGTTGTGATTGCTCAAATTTCTTGCATATTCTTTGTATGCTTTCATTTCAATAATTCTATGATAACAATACTTCCAGTACCGGAGCATTTGATACCCAGAAAGATGCGGTAACGGATAAGGATTTGGAACACCTGATTCATCTTCTAGATGGTAGGGATGGAGACATGGTATGGCAAAATCAAATGGAACGAACCACATCCAACATGAGTTACCAAGCGTGGCGCCATGAACCTGAGGTATCTATTTTTCGCTACTTTTATTATCTAACCTCATGATAGCAAGGATTTGTCTTATTAATTGTTTTCTTTTGCATGTATAAATATAGTAGTACTCTTTGACTAATTTGTTTTAGTCCATATTACTTTTTGCAGTTTTTGTTTATTTTGCTACTTATATTTGATTAACTTTCTTGTTACTACATGCTTCATACGTAAGTATATTCTATCCTACTGAATTTAGTTCTTTTGCTCTTAGTAGTACTCTTGGACTGATTTGTTTTTGTCCATCTTATTTTTTTGCCAGTTTTTCTTTATTTTGTTACCTATATTTTGATGAACTTTTTGTTAATACATGCCTCATACATGAGTATATTCTATCACACTGAATTTCGTTCTTTTGCACTTTAGTCATGAGTCAGCAGGTTATTCATCAGATTGCCATAGTTTTCTGTATTAAAACTCATGGTTGCATATTTTCTTGTTTTGTCAGACTGGTCCTATAATCTATCGTAGCAGAACTATTTTTGAGGATGCAAGTCCAGAGTTGGTTAAAGATTTCTTCTGGGACGATGATTTTAGATCTAAGTGGGATTCTATGCTTGCTTACTTCAAAATTTTGGAAGAATTTCCAGAGTCTGGAACAACAATTGTTCACTGGGTAAAAAAGGTGCCTGAAAACTCTCTCTTAATTCAATTGTCAAACTTAAGAAACCTTCTAAATTATTCAAACCTGACTGTAATTTATATTTTCTTCTCAGTTCCCATTCTTCTGCAGTGATCGGGAATATATCATTGCTAGACGCATATGGGAATACAAAAAGACTTATTACTGTGTGACCAAGGTATAAAATCATTCGTTTACACTGTTGCGTTCTTTTATGGTTCTCTTTTTTTTTTTTCTTGTGTATGTTTTTTCTATTTCAACCACTTTGTACTGATTATTGTGGCCTCATGCATGGTAATTGTTTTGATTGAGTATGCTATGCGGTATGACTGGAAATTTTTTTACTTCTAAATATAAAGATTTGGGGCTTTTTATCTCTACGTCTTTTTTTTTTTTATCATATAACCTTCTATTTCTATTCATTTATTTTGATTACTATACAAAGTTATGAAAGTTATGTCAAGATGGCTTGATTCCATCATCTCTCAGGAGCGTCTCCAACTAGTTAAATAACCTTAATTGATATAATGCTTATCTCAAATGTCCATGATGTTTTTTTAATGTACCAATAAGATTCTCATTTACTGGTGTGCATAATGGTCATTTTTTAAAAAGTTCACTTCATTTTCCAGGTTTCATGTAAAATGTATGATCTTAAATGAAACATTCCTTCTGAAAATGATGACATTATTCTCGCATTTTCATAATAAACATTTCAGCCACTCAATCACATGAAGTTCCTGAAAAAATAAAAATGATGTTTTTTAAATTCCCACGTTGAACTTATAAATATCTCTATGAAGGAATTACCACGATGTACTCTAGGAATGACAGTCAGTGAGGGAAGGGCCCAAACACGTGCCATGAGTTATGAGGGCCTAATACTCGTCTTGAGTCATTTTGCTATGCTTAGACCTAATGTGCCTCTATGGCTTTAGTCAAATCCTGATCAGCTCATTAAAAAATTGGTCAAATAATTCAAGTCAAACCGTAATAGCCCATTAAGTCAAACAGTTTATTGTGGGCTCAAAACGAAGCTAGTGGAACCCATGAAACTCAAATTGAAGCAAACAAAAAGCAACCCTGTCTACGGTTGGATTTATTGTATATCATATGGGTTATAGATAGAACCAATTGACAAGTCGATAGAATGGCCTAGGTTTGGAAAGGGACTTACTAGGATCCACTCCTTAAAAACCCCTCAAACGATCATCCCTCTCCTTTATCTTGCAATTCTGGCTTCACTTCTTGTAAAGACAATGTTATGGTCCTCATTTATATAATATGAAGGGGTATACCAAAATAAAGAAGAAGAGGCCACATAAAAGTCTTGTTGAACTGCTATCATGATGTTTGAAGTATAAGGAATACTTAGTCAACCCCTCTTCTTCCTCTACATTTTCTCTGTCACAGTCACCGCCACCTTAGTGCCCTCACACAACCTATGTTCATCTTTCTTTGCATGGGTAGAAAGTCTTTATACAAGCTCAACGTTTAGTGCACTAGTGTATCCACCTTTTCTAGCGTGGGCATGATAAGCTCAAACTTTTGTTGCTTCCATTGTTGGGTGTCAAGTGAAAGCGTTGTTGAATTTTTCATAAACATGAACGGGAAATGGACATGGATATTGCAGGACTAACGTAAAAAAAATTGAAACTCATAAAATACCTCAATGTTAGTGCACTACCGTACCTTTCTTTCTTAGTGTAGGCATGATAAATTCAACTTTTCATTGCTTCCTTTGTTGGTGGCCATGCAGAACACTATTGAATTTTTTGTAAAATGAACATGGATATGGATATGGATATTTCATTGCCAGCAAAGGATATATATATTAAAAAATTGAAAAGAATGAAACTCATAAAACACCTTATTGTTCTTTATAATGGTTGCTCTGCCATTGTCTGATTACACAAGTCTGAGTTAAGTTTGTAGAGTTGAGGCGGCGTGGTGGGGAGGAGGGGGGTGTTAAGCAAAATAAAGAAGGGGAGACCTCATAGAAGTGTTGTTGAATTGCTGTCATGATGTTTGAAGTATAGGGAATACTCTTAAAGTCAACTGCTTTACTTCCTCTTCATCTTCTTTGTCCCACCACCGCCACCTTAATCTCTTCTCACTATCTATGTTTGTCATTTTTTGTATGGCTAGGAGACTCAACATTTAGTTTACTACTGTACCATCCTTTCCTAGTGTGGGCATGATAAGTTCAACTTTTCTTGGCTTCCTTTATTGGGGGTCATGTAGAAGTGGCCATTGAATTTTTTGTAAACATGAACATGGACATGTATATTTCATTGCAAGTGAAGGGCTTGCACAAAAATAAGAAAGAAATAATGAATGAAGATCATAAAACACCTTATCTTTCTCTAGGATCATTGCTCTCCAATTGCCTGGTTGCACAAGCCCAAGTTTGTAGGGTTGAGTAGTTCTCATCTATAAACATGAGGGGAGGGGTAGAAAAAAATAAAAAAGGGGAGACCACATAGAAGTCTTGTTGAACTATTGCCATCTTGTTTGAAGTATAGGGAGTACTCTTAAAGTCAACCCCTCTTCTTTCTCCACATCTATAAGCTCAATGTTTAGTGCACTATTGCATCTACCTTTCCTAGTGTGAGCATGATAAGCTCTACTTTTTTTGCTTCAGTTGCTAGTCACAGGAAAGAGTTATTGAATTTTTCATAAATAAGAACATGGATATTTCATCACTGTTTTTACAAAATAGTAATAAAATGAATTAAACTCATAAAATACTTTATCAGTCTCTAGAATGATTGTTCTGCCAATGTCTAATTACACATGCCCGAATTAAATTAATAGAGTTGAATAGTCCTTATCTATAAATATGATGGGTGAGGTAGAGCAAAATAAAGAAGGGAAGACCATATAGAAGTCTTGTTAAATTGCTGTCATGATGTTAAAGTTTAAGGAATACTCTTAAAGTCTTGTTGAACCAGTGTCATGATGTTAAAGTATAAGGAATACTCTTAAAGACGTTACCTAGAGATTTTATCTTTATTTTGTGAGATCTTTGATTCTATTTTAGGTTTCCCATAGCGCAAGCACTTATGGTTAATTTTTTTACTAATAATGGAGGAGAACTTTCAATTAAGGCTAATCATTAGATCACTAATTACTTAGAGCATATAATAGCAACAATTTTTGTTTTATATTAGAAAATTTACTACTATGTTTAGAGGAGATGGTGGAGAAAATGATGAACTTGATCAAAATTTCATAGCTTTGTCATCTAAGTCAGGGGAGGTTGTTAATATAACTTGATTAAAAGATCCTTCTTACTATCCATTAGTTACATCATATGAAAAGATTTTATAAATCTATGGTGGATATTTTTTTTATGGGATAAATTTAAATTAACCTTAACTGACAGAGAGTTTTGTGCTCTATCAGATACACCTTATGATTTACAAATCAAGCGGTTGAGCCATTAGGGAACTTGTGATATACCATGACTTTAATTTACTGGAATCATTTTACGGGGAAGCTTCTAGTTAGAGGATTCTGATCATAATTGCTATTTTTTATGGTGTCATTTTGCTACAAAGTTATGTGAATAGAGGATACGGATCATATCCTTACTAACATGAGATGATTTGAGTATGATTATAAGCATATGTTTGATATGACATTGGTTCTTTATGAGTTTTAATTAATTTTAAGTTTGTCATCTTCAACAAATTGTTGTCGAGGTAACTGGACTTTTTCTCTTAGCTTTGGGTGATAAATTTTTTTAAATATTTTTAAATTTTATGATTTTCTTAAAATTTGGAAATTCATCTCGATTTAATCCCAAAGTTATGCATGAGGGTTATGGGCATTTTTGTAATAAAGTCCCCTCCAATTGAGATTTTCTTTTAATACAGTCATCATCGAGTGAGATATTTGAAGTACTTGTATTTGCCATTTATTTGAAGTTCATCATGTAAATATTATTAAAATTATTTGTCTCGTTAACTTTAGTTCTTATGAGGAGGATCGGGCTTACTAAGTGAGACTTAGAAATTTACTTTATAAACTTGGTGTCTCACTTAAAATTGTTTATAACTTGATAAATTTTGAATTTAATTTTGAAAGAGAGTTTATATTTTCAAAAATATTTGTAAGTTGGAGAATGTCTCACAAAACACATGCATGACTTGAAATTATCTAAACTTTGTTGATTACATGAATATTTAATTGTTAGGATGCATACAACATTTCATTTTGCGGGCTTTTAAAAAGTCTCCTTTAGCTCACTTGTATGTGTGTGTTGCGGATCCATTGATTTTTCCACCAAAATTGGAATATTTTCATATGTTCTTAAACATATATTATAACCTCATCATTTTGATAATTTAAATTTGACAAAGGAACTTAATTTCCATTTTCATTCATTCTTTTTTTTTTTAAATAAGAATAGTTTGATGGGGTGTGATGAGAATATCACACCTCTAGCATTCCAAAAAACAAATGCAATTGTTATGGGGAAAATGCATCTTTTATGGAAAACCATTCTCTTTTCTTCCTTCATTTTATATAAATAGGAACTATTATCCCTTTTTTTATTTGGACATCATCTTCAAAATTTTATTTGCTTCAAAATTTTTGCAGTTCATTATCTTTTATTGAAGAAAAGAAGCTCTTTTTTTGGACCAATTTTATAATTTGTTGCAAATCCCTTGTAAATTTTTTGTCATTTAAAATGCTATATTTGGATTCTTTTAGGTCTTTTTCTTTGTAGGCCTATTACTACTTTAGTTTAAAATTCGACATAATTTCAATTGTCTTCCTGTGTCTCCCTTGCATATAGAGTATAATTAGAGGTGTTAGGTCTTCCTAATATGCATATAAAGGTGTGTATGATCAGTGTTAGAAAATACCACAGTTGGGGTTTTCAAACCATCGCACTAAAACAATGCACATTTTAATGGTGCCTGCGTGAAGATACAAATTTCTTCGCCCATTGAACAGCATGTACGTGAACATATTTTGATCATTTACCCCTCACATTGGATAACATGCATGTGGACTTGATTTTTGAAGGATTTTTTTCATTATGAGAGAGGTGATTTTTGTTGATTGGATATACATATCAGCTAAATAACAAAACAACAATAACCCTTTATCTCACTATATGGGGTCGGCGACATTGATTCTCTTTCTCTATTGTGTTCTATTAAGTGTCATATTTTCATTTAAGTCTAATAAAATAAGATCTTTTTTTATATTTTGTAGCCAAATTTTTTAGGTCTATCTCTTTTTTTCTTAACATAGATAAAATCTAATAATCTACTCTCCTAATTGGGTCATTGGACGGCTGATGTTTTATGTGGTCAAACCATTTAAGGTGATTCTCTCTAATCTTATTTGCCACAGAAGCTACTCCAATCTTTTCGATATATTCGTTTCATATTTTATCTCTAAGAGTAAAGCCACTTATCCATTTGAACATCCTCATCTCTGCTACACTTAATTTTATACTTCTCTTTTATTGACCAACATTTTGCACCATGAAGCATTGTAGGTAGCACCACCATCTTATAAAATTGTCCTCCAAGTCTATGTGGTACTTTTATATCATACAACATGCTCGAAGCATTCTCCACTTCAACCATCCAATTTGAATTATACTAATAATATCCCCATCTATTTCACCATTACTTTGAGCAATAGATCCAACAACAACAACAACAACAACAACAAACATTTATCCACTTTGGTTGAATCTTTTTTCTTTGTCGTGCCCTATTAAATATGCATTTTCAATTAATCCTAATAAATTAAAGTCATTTTTTTATACTTCATAACCAAGCATTTTTAGGTCTACCTCTACTTTCTTAATATAGGTCGAATCTAATCATATACTTTCCTAACATGGTCATCGTGTGACCAAACCGTCTAAGGCGACTCTCTCTAATCTTATCTGACATTGATTTTGAACAATAGACCCAAGATATTTAAAATATTCACTCTTTTTAATGACTTGATCACCCATTATCACAACCCCGCCGTTGAGTATTCAGTTTTAAATTTACTCAAATGAAAGACTTTAGACTCTAAGGTTGACCTCCATAATTCAAATTTTTCTTGAACTCCCTTTCTTGTCTAACAAGAAGAATATCATTTGCAAAAAGCATATACCAATATACATCTCCTGTAAATGTCTGGTATGAACATCCGTAACTAAAGCAAAAAGATATGGGTTAAAGCGATCCTTAATGTAATCTAACTAAAGTAGAAAAATACTTGGTCAATTCTCCTTGTGTTTGAGCACTAGTGACAATTCCAATACACATATCCTCAATGACTTGATATGATCAATATTAAGTTTTTTATTTTCTAGAACTCTTCAAAGCACTTTTTTTGCAATTCTTATCATATGCTTTCTCTAAATCAATAAATATCATATATAAATCCTCCTTACTCTCTATACTTCCCCATCAAACCTCTCAACAAATCTATAACATCCATAGTAGATGTACTCGACATGAAGCCAAATTGATTTTGAGAAATTTTGTACACGTTATAACCTATGTTCAATTACTCTCTCTCATAATTTTAATGTATAGTACATTAACTTAATTTTCCTTTAATCAACACACTCTTATGCATCATCTTTATTTGTAAAAATAGGTACAAACTCTTTCTACACTCATCTGACAAGAGAATATTCATCATATGTGAATAAGATAGTTTGATAAATTTTCAAATGAAGTTATGAGAATACTATTGCTTTTAGCAATCTTAGTACTCTAAATTAAAATAAATATTTTTATTTTTATCGTAGTATTAGTAAAACCAAAGTTGAAGAAGCTTTAAATAAAATGAGTGGAAAAGTTATAGGACTTGATAATATTCTAATAAAAGTGTGAAAATGCTTAAAAGATCAAAGAATTTCTTGGCTTAATAATCTTTTAATTATCTTATTCTTAATGCACTTCAATTGAACTAAATCTTTGCTTTATCTTTTTACTTGACTAATTTATACATACTTCTTTGACTTTTTAAATATTTAATATATTATATAAATCATTTATGGTTGAATTCTTTACAGTTATATATTACTTTCTTAGCATTCATACGGGCCACTTTATATCTTTCTCAATTATCTGTGTTTTTACATCTAAATTAATTTTTATAACAAAACTTCTTATTTTTGATATTTTTTGTATGTTTTGACTCCACCACAAATTATTTTACTAATATGAGCTTTTCTTCTAGTTCTCCAAGCATCTTTTTTGTAACTTGCTTAATATTAATTGCCACTCATTTCTATATAACATTATATTTCTTAAACATTCTAAATTCTAAGATCTTGTAGCTTATTCTAAAAATATTTTTATTAGTATTTTTAAAGCACCCATTTACTCATAGGATAATATTTTGGTTTATTTTTTATCGTCAAACTCTTTATTTTAAAATTCAAGTAGTAGTTGATGTTGAGTATTTAAACTTTCACTCAGAATAATCTTACAGTATTTTTATTTTAAATTTTATTTTTATAAGAAAATAATCAATCTGTAATTTATTAAGTTTATTCTTATAAGTGATAATATGTTCTAATTTTTTTAAATAAAATATTAGCAATTAAAAAATCATAAGCCAAGGTAAAATCCAAAATGGTTCTTATTAGTCACTCCAATTTTTTTTAAAATTTTGCCACTTTACTAATATATCCATTTAAATCTCTTCCAATGAATACTCTTTCTTGAAGAGGTATCCATTGTATTAATTCTTCTGTGTCATTCAAAATTATTCTTTTGAGCATACATTCAAACCTATTTGAGGGATATAAATATTTATAGCATTAAAAATCTTAGCACCATCAATAATCTTTGAAAATTATAATTCTATCTTCGATTCTATTAATTTTAGAATATTATTCTTTAAGCTCTTATTTATAATCACGTCTATACCATTTTTAATATGACTCCTACCTGAATGCTAAAATTTAAACCTAAACTACAACTCATTTAGTTTCTTGAATACAAAAGATATTTATTTTTTATGAATCATAATATTTATTAATTCTATTAATTTACCTGTAAGAGTGGTAGTCGGTGAAATAAAAATATATAATATTTTTTACTTTTTATATCTTTTTTCTTTTTTTTTTCTCTCTTTTTTAATTTTAATTTTTTTTACTTATCTATTTGAGAAAGCAAGAGAGGAGAGAAGGAAAAAAAAGGGTGCTCTAGGAAGGTGATGATGGTAATTTGAAGTGAAGCTGAGATGAGATGCTCAATGGAGATGAAGGATGTTGATGTTGGGCCTCAAGAATGGGAAAAGAGAGTTAAGGTTGACAAGTGATATCCAGGCTTGGATGGGTAAGGAGGTGAGGAGAGAAGACAACAAAGGATAACAGCTCGTTAGTGAGGCGTGCACTAGTTGGCGTGATAAGGAGAATGGGATGGGTGAGTGATCAATGAGAAAGATGCAGAGGTCACTAGCATGAGAAGGGCCATGCACATGTAGAGCAATAGGCGAGGGATTGACAGTCTAGCATGAGGTTGCGTGTGTGCGGTGGGTAAGATGGCGATCGACACTACATAGGGCTATGCACACGTGATGAGCAAGTTGGTGACCAGCTTTGCGGGCGTGTGTGATCACTTGGTGTCCACTTGTTAGTAATTTGAAGTCTTCAAAGATGAAATCAAAATTTACAATACTCCTTTGATCCTTATAAAATTAGAACACTCTTCTTTAGGAATATTAAACTTGATCGCTTATATGAAATGATTGGATAGCTAACTCATAGCTAAAATTATGTTGACCTCGAATAGATGCAGCACAACCAAATTTACTTTAAATTTCTTCTCATATATTATTAAAGTTTTGACACTTGATCTATTAGGCATTATAATTGATAAAGCATATTACATATGTGAGGAAATCAAATAAGATGCCTAAACAAAAATCCTCAATATTATAGGAATATGATGCTATTGTGCCAAATAATTCTCTAGCAAGTCTATCCTGAATAAAAATAATAAAAATAATACTCACAATAATATTTTTAGATTCCTTCACTTCTTGTTGTGTTAGACCATTAATTCATGGTTGAATATATTGTATCGTGTGATTTTGCTTTGGAGTCAATGTACTATACTTCATCCACTTATTTGCACTCCCACTAGTTGATTCTTCATGAAAACTACTCAAACACATTAGTCCCCTAGATTTAATTCTATTATATTGCTCTAACCAATTATAGACAATACTTTTCCATATGCCTATGCTTTTAGCACCAAATGTCTTCTACCACCTATTTATTATAAAGGAGATTTTTCTGAAAAACATTTATGAACTAATATCACTACCACGTTTTGGATCAAAGACTGAGTAAATCAAGGCAGGAATAGACAACCATAATCGATCTATTATTACGATAAAATAACAACAAAATAATTGGCTACATGGACAATATTATATTTATATACAACAAAATAGTTATCCTAGTATCAAAATTTAAAATACAACTATAATTTACAAAATAATAATTAGAGCATTTGGTTTCCTTTTGTAGTGATCTTAACTTTCAATAACCCCTACCCAATTTTCCTAAAAATACCAACAAAGTCAAAGTCATATCAATAATTCAATGGCTAAATTACAATTCTATACTATAATATTCTAAATGAAAAGAAGCAATATGCAACACTGCCATTATATCTAAGATTCTAAATTGTATAAAAATCATAAGGTCTGATTTTTCATATCAATAACATTTATGACATACATATTAGATTTTAATCGTGTTTATAAGCAATAATGGAAGTATAATCAATTTAACATTAAATGCATGAACATGAAGGAAACATATTATAACTTATGGTATGAATTTTTAATAAATTTGTTATAGGAGTATTTATTTGCATCAATATGATATATCAATATTGGTAAGCTTTTCTAGTTTATTACATCACTTAGGTGATGGAAGGCAAAATAATCAATGCGCTGGTACAACCATCCCCAATTGGTAGTATAAGAGGATGATGATTCCATAATTCAGCATTTATATGCAGTCATTCTTGCATCATTTCTTTTGCATTCTCCTTAGCATACTATGTCTATGGAAAATTGCATAGAATAATCTATATTATGTATAAGTTATTGTAAAGTAACATTGAGATATAGCTATCATTCATATCAATATAAAGGATCATTTGCATTGAGGGAGATAAATCATTGTTATCTTATGCAAGTAAATGCATTAGGATTAGGAGAAATGAAACTAACTTAGAAATGAGATCACCAATTTTAGCTTTTAATTTTCCAAGTAGTCCTTAGATGTCTTCTCTCTTAACTTAATACCTATCAAATACAATTACAAATAAGATATTTATTTTAACTAGTTCTTGCTAATTCTTTACTAACCTTAAATTTTTTAATTTCAATTTCAACTATAATTAGTTTAAAAATATTTAATAAATTTCAAATTTATATTTTATATATTAAATTCTTAACTCCTATCCTAAGTTGATAAATAATATTTCAGATTTATACAAATCAAATATCAAAATCTTAAAATAGAATTTCAATTTTCAGAATTCCTTTTATCCATCAAATCCTAGAATAATGCAATTTGAGATCTTTTTTTTTTATCAAAAATATAATTTTAGATTTCCTACCCTTCAACCATAGTCATTAAAATTTTTTGACAATTAAATGTTTAGGGGGATTTAAATGCATACCACAATTTTTATGCATTACATATCTAATGCAAGTCAATCTTGAATAATTCACCCATTATTGTCATTTTAATTATCATCTTGATTAAAGCTGAAATCTATTTATAAAAAATTTATCAATCATGAATATTAATATTAACATCTCTTGATTAAATAATTATTTGTCTTAGCATTCATATACACTTAAAACAATTAAAATAATGCATACTGCAGTCTATTTGTTGCATTTATTATTTATATCCCTGAATTTGCAGGGTGTTCCCTATCCTTCTTTGCCTAAGAAAGAAAAACCCAGGAGGGTTGAACTGTATTTCTCAAGTTGGCGCATAAGAGCTGGTACGTAGTAGTCTATTTCCATGCTTATCAAAACGTACCTTTCTTTTTTTTTGTTACCGAGCTATTAATTTAATATTTCAACAGGAACTTTGCTAGCATAACTGAACAAAAATTCTGTGAGAAATCCTCCTATAAGTTTTTTTTCAAATCATCACGGATTTCACTCACCAGTGAAGCTATGGATTTAACAAATCCCGAAGTGAAATCCATGGTGATTAGGAATTTCTCAAGGGAATTTCTGTAAGGAATTTCTTCTAGGATTTGAAACAAATTTTCTTTATTTCAATCTGTAGTAAATCATGAAAATTCCCAGTCTGAATGTGACTTTCTAAAAATTCTATTTATAAATGTCTGCAGTATTATACTCTAGAAAGATGGCACATGACATTCATGCATTTGCACCTGTTGTAATTAAATGATACTGCATGAATTTGAATGGTCAAGAATAATAGTTTAAGATAAATTAATCATCATGACTTATTAAATGGTATGATTTGAATTTAAAATTTTAAAAGAATATGCCATTTTTCAAAAACATTTATTAAATGATAAGATTTGAATATAAATTTTCATCAGCGCTACCTTAAGAAATCAATAAATTTTATTTTTGTTTCTAGAATTCATCAATTATTAGATGTTCATTTACTGATGATTTCAATATTCTTTAATATACATTCCAAGTGTCTTAGACAAGTTATTGCCAACCAACAATGTGGAATACTTTCTAACCTCTTGCTCTATACCTCCTCTTAGGCTGTTTATTGATGTCCATCATGCATACATGTTACACTTGAGTACACCAAACCAACGAAGTCTAAAAATATTATCAACTATAGAACCAATCCATCAAATCTGCAAACCACTACAATGGCTTGTGATCGCCTACTCTGTTTTTGGAACGTTATTTTTCGGTTCTATACATTTTTACTGCTCCTAATAGGGGAAAAAATTCGATTAAGAATTCTGATATGTTTTGCATCAGAAAGGCTCTAATTTTATCATATGTCCCATATCATATGATAAGCCGCTCTTTCCAATTTCTAGAAAAAGTTTCTTATTTTTTGTATGGTAGAAGATAAATATAATTAAATTATTAGATAAGTACAACTGAACTATTAAATAATCCAGCTAAACTATTAAACTAAGTTCTGATGAGGAGAGCGAGTTATCATGTAATCTCACAGACAGTAAAATTAGAGTCATCCTCACACAAAAGCTATCAAGTTATTTTGATAATTTTTTTGAGAAATCATTTTAGTCTTTTGCTAATAGTTATAAATAACAATATACATACATATAATACATTCAGATTATGTACATTCAAATGCACAACATTATTGTTAAAGTTTAATGTATTATGATTATCACACTTAATAATTTCTCAATTCTCTTAGGCAAATAGCCACATATCCTTAATAACCATTTCATCCATTTTTTTAACAGTGGAATCCCGCAGACAAGACAGACAGATTTCTGCCTGTGAAGTAACCTTAGTTCACTACGAGGACATGGGAATCCCAAAGGATGTAGCAAAGGTAGGAGTTCGTCATGGCATGTGGGGAGCCGTCAAGAAATTGCAGTCAGGCATGAGAGCCTACCAGCTGATGAGGAAGACCGAAGCAACCCTTTCCCGCCACGCTGTTGCCGCACAAATCACGACGAAGATGCCAGCCATCATCGACACGGATTCGTCAGATGAATCCGATGCATTGGGTGGCGACGAGTCGATCCAAAGTACGAGCAGTGATCCCATGATTGGAAGCCATGGAATCGATTGGAAATGGATTGCCATTGGTGGTGTGGCTATAGTATGCGGCCTTCAGACTGGGCTCATAGGGAAGGCTCTCTTGATCGGAGCTGCAAGAAGGATTGGCCGGAATTGAGTCATCTCTTTTGTCTCTCTGTGCATAGGAAAAAAGAAGAAAAAAAAAAAAAATCCAATTTTTATTCTGTTTGAAGCTCTAATATGTTGTAAGTGAATGAATCTGTGACAGAGAAGAGTTTTTTGTTGTGTTTTTGGGGCCACAGGGTTTTCTTCACTATATTACTTTGCGCCTGTGTATAATGTTAGGAGGAGCCTCCGAATGCTCCAGATGTGTTGTATATCATAATTTTTACCTGCCAGCTTTGAGCTGGTTATGTTTGCGAAAGCTGTGTCCCAGAATTGGATAAATATTTTTATTAGAAATTTTTTTACGACCTGAATTGTATTGAATTTATTCATTTATTTAGTTTTATGTTTGGGTTGTAGTTGATATATATATAATAATGATATTGATGACATTCTTCTTGTTGATAAGAGAGAGAGTCTAGAGAAACTGAAATTATGGAGGTGAATTTTAGAATCTAAATGTTTTCGTTTAAGTATATCTAAAATTGAATATATGAAGTATGATTTTAGTTGTAGAAATTTTAGTGATAATATATTGGGTGAGCAGTCATTAAAGTGGATTAAGTTTGTTAATGAATTGAAAATGTTGAAATTGGAGAGGTTATTAGGTTGTTGGTGGAGGAAGATTTATTTGTGCGATAGAAAAGTACCGCTTAAAAGAGAAAATTTTATAAGATGATGGTAAGATATGCAATGATTTGTGGTGCAGAATGTTGGTTAATAAAGAAAGATAAGACAAGTTAAGTACAGAGGAATGCTCGGGATAAGTGGCTTAACTCTTAGAGATAAAATATGAAATGAGTATATTTGAAGTTGGAGTAGCTCTAATAGTGTCTGATAAAATTAGAGAGCTTAGATGATTTGGTCACATAAAGTGTTGGCCATTACGTATTTAATTTGGCCACATGAGTATCATCTTCCTCTATACAATATCTTTATATTTATCACACTCCATATAAAAATATGTTGAAAATGTATTAATTTTTTTGTGGATGCAAGAAATATTGAAATATTCCATGACCTATTTATTAAATTATAAATTGCCCCCTAAATGTATAAAATATTTTTGTTAAGACATGATGAGAGAGGTCATAGAAGCCAACAAAACAAAAGACTCATAAATAATAATAAAAAAATAATCTAAAATGATATGTCCCACACCTTCAAGAGAATATTTCCTTAAAGAAAGGAATATTATTTAGCTATGGTAGAGCAAATGATAATACAATCAGGAATCTTAATCATTTATTGCAGAGCTGTTGACCCCCCACATTTTTCATATTCAATCTAATACGATTATAAGTTGTATTAAGAAATCATAGATGGAAAACTTTATTTATGATTAAATAAAGAATATATATATATATATATATATATATATATATATATATATATATATATATATATATATATATATATATATATGTTATCAATATAATGTTATCAAAATGATAAGATAAAATATTTAAAATTATAAAATAAATGCTCAAAATAATTAGAAGATATTTAAATTCATTGTTATTTAATTAATATATATAATTATATATATATATATATATATATATATATATATATATATATATATATATATATATATATATTAATTTCGAACAATTTTCTAATTATTTGGAATAATTAATCAGAATAATTTGATGTAAACTGCATCAGGATGACCCAATAAATTTTTATTCTGGCCAATTTGCCTACATGATTTATTTTTTTGTTTCAGCTATTGCATTCAAAATTGATTA
Source organism: Cymbidium sinense (assembly GCA_021442155.1). Classification (NCBI taxonomy): domain Eukaryota; kingdom Viridiplantae; phylum Streptophyta; class Magnoliopsida; order Asparagales; family Orchidaceae; genus Cymbidium; species Cymbidium sinense. The sequence continues at coordinate 66,300,174 of CM038222.1, forward strand.
TTTATATTTATATTTTAATTTATAAATTTGAATTTCTATAAATCTGACCAATCATCAGAAGTCACCTCTTAAATTCATTTGAAATTAAATAACACAAAATAATAAGAGGCATCTCTCACATTTATAAAACTGAAACGCCTTTATAATTCTCTCTCATATAAACATATATAATCTTCACTAAGAAAACCAAACTTTGAACTTCTGTTGCACATGAAATTTATATATGAGCAGTGAATCTTTTGTATTAATCATTAGTTTCACTCATAAAAATAAAGCTCAAAGTATTCATACTATATTGTATAATACATAAGGGAGATCTTGTTTGTTTATTTTTTATCATTTTAATATTCATCGATTAATATAATCTTGGTGAATAACGAATTATTCAATTTGTTTCTGGTGTGGTGGAAAAATCATTAATTTTCTGAGAAAAAAAAAATCAAAGAGTCACACAGGAGACAGAAGAGAGAGAGAGAGAGAGAGGAGGAATTGTTTGAGGATTTGAGCCTTTAAGAGAAGGTTTAGGTCTACCAACTGGTGGTTGACAGATAAGGCTCCTTAACCACACAAGCGCCAACCCTCTCTTCGAAGAAGTTTGAGAAGCAACTGAATCTTGGATTAAGAGAGAGTTAAACTAGGAAACCGAAGAAGAGAGAGAGAGAGAGAAAGAGAGAGAGAAGCAACAAGTAAGAAAGCTCCACCGTACCAGTCTCTAATTGAGATGATGTCTCACGTGCATGATAGAATGTTGGGTTTGATGATGATGATCATTTGATGAAGAGAGAGAAGAGAAAAGGATATTTAGAAAGGGAAGTGGTGATTAGAATACAGCTGAAAAGGGATTCTTGAGAGAGAAGATGGAGGGAAAAAACAATTGAAATAGTTGTAAAGGTCGGATTTTGGGTTGTTTTCAATTGGTGATTTTGGTATTTTTTCTTTTATAAGGCCGATGAAAAGAGCTCTTTTTAAAATTTATTTTGTATTTTGGGGATCAGTTTGTCTCCAAACTGGGAGGTTTTTTCTCAGCAGATCGGCTGCGAGTTGTTTATTTTGCCCCCCGTAAGGTGCACATCATGCCTCTCACATCTTGTATCGACAATTTATTTTTTTCACTTCGTTTTTTACTTTTGTTTTAATCTCCTCCTTCGAAATCTAACACTGTTTTCTTCAGTTCATTTTATTTTTGTTTTGTGGATGGTACCAACTACTTTCCTACCATGTTTTGGTTATATAATCATTGGTTTTGAGCTTATTATACTTGCTTGGTGAAGTTCTTCTGGTTGTTGGAGCTTTAGGTTTTCTTGTTCTTGGCCTTTGCTTCTTCTTGTGTTCTTAAATATTATAGCATCAAGTTTCTATTTGGATTTTGTGGAGCTTCATCTTTGAGATAGAGGGTTTTGAGGTAACATGTTTGACTCTAATTCGAGATGAAGTTTGATCTTTATCTATACTCTCTCACCAGAAAAAAAAAAAGTTCTGTTTTTTGCAATTCTTAATTATTGATACCAAATTTAAGTTTGGCTTCGGAGAGAAAATTGGAGGGGGAATGGATAATAGGGTTAGATAATTATTGTGGTTTGTCTTGTTTGATTATTTCTCTGAAGCTAGGGTTTTGTTAAGTTCTTCAGTCTCCCCAGCTTATCTAAGCTTAGGAACTTTGGAGCTTGTTTGTCTTTGTTTGTTGGATTTTTGTTATATCATATTTGTTAGAGCTACCTTTGTTATTTTCTATTAAGTCTTTAAGCTATTTTTTTTCTTTCTTTGTATCAAATACTGACATGAAGAAACATAACAGAGAAAGAGATTTTCTCAGAGAGAAGTAGCTTTTTATGTCATAGGAATCTTTTAAATTTTCATTTCAATTTGAAGAAATTGTTCTTAATTGGTATTTTAGAGGCATAGGCTAGAGAAGAATTTGCTGAAGTAAAATCCCTGTTCATTGAGGCCTTCTTCTACCTGCAAATACTTGTAGGAAATATACCATGAAACAGTCTGGAAACTTATATGGTGATTGAACAAACTTGTAGTTCACTTTTTTTTTTTCTTGAGAAATATAAAATTTTGATTTTATGTTCTGCTACTGACCTTTGGAAATATTTTGCTTGATTGCTTACTATAGATTTGTTTCGGGATCTCTTTCCAAAAATAAATTGTCCTTTGAGGGAGCTTTGAGCCTTTGCATCACAGGGAGACACCATGGAAATAGAAAAAAAAAAAAAAGAAGGTAAAAAGTCATCTTTCACCATCGTGCTTCAAATTTTCTTTTCAATGTACCATTTTTATTCTACTATCCCAAGAAAGAAGAAGGGGTTGATGTAAAGGAAGACGAACCCTAACCAAAGTGCAAGATATCAGATTCAATGAATGATCATTGGAAGAGAATTGCTAAACATATTCAGTCAAATAGCCTTATATATTTAATCGATTTGATTTTTGATTATCATTAATGACTTATATACCTTATAAGATTTCATACAATTAATGACTATATCTCAATTACATGTTAATAAATGCTAAAAATTTAGTTAATTATGGAGTATATCTCGATTACATAAAATAACAGAGTTCTCTTTTTAAATAAACATTGTTTAGTTTGAATTAATTAATAAGTGACATATAAAATGCCGTCACCACACAAATCACGACGAAGATGCCGTCCATCGTCGACACGGATTTGACAATGAATCCGAAGCATTGGGTGGCGATGAATCTTGCCAAAGTACGAGCAATGATCCGAAGACCGGAGGCCATGGAATCGATTGGAAATGGGTAGCCATTGGTGGTGTGGCTATAGTATGCGGCCTTCAGACTGGGCTCATAGGGAATGTTCTGTTGATTGGAGCTGCAAGAAGGATTGGCCGGAATTGAGTCATCTCTGTTGTCTCTCTCTGTGCATAGGAAAAAAAGAAGAAGAAGAAGAAAAAAATCTATTTTTATTCTGCAGTTAGAATCATTTTGGGAGTTTTCTTATTGTGAAACAGAACGTTGATAGAAGCATACTGATATCCCCTCTCTATTCTAATCAATGAATCGAATCACTTTTAACATATACAGTTTATTTAAGCATTAAAGGCTTACTCTGGAGTTGAGTTAGTAATTTGCTAAGAGTCTGATTGAGCTCAATTTTTTTTATCACTTTTGAAAACATATTTATTCAGGGGAAGTTTGGTTGCCTGAATTTTTAGTGTAAAGTAAATGAAATGCAAGAGTTTTTACTTATTTTTGTGTTTGGCATGGTACAAATTAAAATTTCTAAGGTAATGTAATGTATTTAGAATATATTTGAAGGGTTATGAGTGTATTTGGAATTTTCGAGGTGAATTCCAAATACGCCAATATAAAGTGTTATGGCCGCCACTATCTAGACCGCCGCCAGTACCCTCAAAAATATTTTACATTACGTTTATTTTATCAAATAAAAAAAACAAACTGATGTATTTCTACAGATTTTCAACCAAACAATTTTAAAGCAATCCAAATACAATGCATTCTTTTATACTACATTTATGTTGACCTCCATGCGTGATACATCAATCGAGTCGAGCTCAAAATCCAAATTCGACGGACTTTTGATGTAAGAAGTGGTTGAGATGCAAATATCATCGAAATCAATCAAACGACTCCGATCAATGAAAGACTTTCGCGATTGACATCGAAATTGGTCAAAATATAAATATTCTTGTCTAACGATCAACGATGTCGATAATAATGTGGCGTATGTAAGAAAGAAAGGCAATCTTATAAAATTCATTTTTTAGGTAGTCCGAATCATGGATACTTATTCGGTGATTGAATGCGTTATTGAAATAGTGTGTACTATCTCGAGAGATAAGTTTTGCCTTTAATGGACCAATCATCTCAATAAGGACTCCAGGGCGATAGTGCATATGTACCAGAGAATGACCATTCTACCCTTAGGCCATAGAACAAATTTTGGCTTAATATATGGGTAATTTGGTCATACCCTCTTCACAATCACTTGGGGCTTTCCTAAAAGCTCAAGGGGACTTAGTGATGAGTGGTGCACCAAAATGGTTTGGGTCAACCCATTTGGTCCCAGACCAAACTTCCCAAAATTGAAATTTCAAACTCCCTCTTAAGCTCAATTCAAGCACATGGGAAGTTGGCAATCCATTCCTTGGATCAAACCGACCATGTGCACACTCAAAACAGATCAAACAACCCTCCCAATCTCATCAATTGGATCAAAATAACATGGACATTACCGACCGTCTGATCCTTCAAGGGGGAGATATACTCCCCGTAATTCACTTATGTTTTCACTCACTCAAGGTCGATTGAAGAAAAGGAAGCCAGAGGAGCCATTGGGGAATGATCCTAAGCCTCATAGAGCTCTTCCCATTTTCTTCTTCGCTTTGAACAATGAAAATAGGGAGGTATAGTGAATGCCAACTTCTTCACACTTGATTTCCTTAATTCCTCACACACTTCTTCTAAGGACCAATCAGCTCACTCAAGCTTCCATTGGAGTTCCCATAGTAAGGAGAGGAGCAATTGGATCAAAGCCACAAGGATCTTCAAGTGGTGTTGGTCCATAGAGCAAGCCACTCAATCCCAAGGCCTAGGAATTTTAACAAGGCTTTGTCTCCATCAGACGAAGCTACCTCATCGATCTCGAGCGTCGGTGATCATCTCCGGTGAGGTATGAAATTTTTCGATCACTAAACTCAATATGGTGTGGAGCTTTGTTAAAGAAACTTTCACCTCATTGAATTTTGATCGTTGTATTTGCCACTCTCTATCTTTAGATGGTGTGAATTGATTTTGGTTTGATTCCATGTTAGATCTAGCTTGAATCTTCCATTTGATCATGGACGGTCTCTGTTGATCAAGGAGAAGAACTTGGCTCATCTCAACTGTCCATCCATGCATTTTAGATGGAATGATTTTATTTCTTTAGAAATCCATTTATCTATTTTAAATTGGAATTTGTCCATCTTTGATGGATAAAATATAAGCGTGCAGTAGCCATTTGGGATGTGACATTTATGTTACCCCCTCACAATGTGACGCATGTAAAGCGCGTTGATCATGCATCCGTCAGCCGTGAGCTGATTAGTTACTTAAAATTAATTTTGATGAGTTTTGAATTATGCTTTTCTTTGAATTTGGGTTTTATGGGAAAGTGTATTTTGTTAATTACTCTTTGATTTGGCCTCTGATTAATCCCAAATTTCTTGGGTAAGTTTTAGGGGATGACCTCTACCTCTCCTAATTTTCTTGAGATTTATTGAAGGCTTGATTAGAGTAATTGCATATGGTTTCATTAATTATCCTTCTCATATAATTAAGCATAATTAGGGCATGATTAGTAGCTTTACCCTATGATTAGGGTTGATTAAGGTTAGATCCAGTAAGTAGGAGGTTTATGAAATAATTTTGAGGCATTTCTCCTAAGCTATTCCCTAAATCCCCTCTTCTCTCCTTAATATCCTCTTAATTAAGGGTTAATTCATTAATTATCCCTTAATCAATTTCTAAAAATTCTAAAAATCTATCTTGGGTAGATGCTTGGGTGTTTAATAGCCTAAGTTTAATTAAGGAAATCAAAACCCCATTCATAAGTATGAAAGGGTGTTTTGAAATTAAATAAATCCCTTAGCTTAATTAACTTGTGAGCCAAATTGCATTAGGCCTTTTCATTATTAGGTGCATTTCAAATTTAAATTCTTGTGGGTTTATGTCATCTCATTGGCTCATAATTATTTAGTTAATTCTTCTAAGGTGGTGTAGGTAATTATACTTAATTCATATCTTAATCTAATCAACACATAAAAAATGGATATAATTATCTAAAAATTTAAAAAATATCAAACACATGTGGGAATGAATTAGAAATAACAAACTCATCTCACCTTTTCAAAATTAAATCTAACCTCAAACTAAAAAAAATTATTTTGAAATTCACTTTGATTTATTCTAATTTTTTTTATTCTATAAGAATGTCTTTAGGACTTAAGTAAAGTGAGTTTATTTACATGCTTTCATTGCTTGAATCTTTCCTCAACATGTTAAGTTGCATGCAATGTGATTTCATACATTCATAGTTTTGAAATTCAAATTTTAAAATGAAATTGTTTACTTTATGTCAAATTTTCATGTGTTGGCAAAAGTAGAAATACGAATGACTATTATGACAACTAAATATAAATTATTTTTCAAAATACATAAATAAGATACCAAATTTGAAAGTGTGCTACTTATGCTTTAATTATAAGCTTGCATGTGATAGATTATAAAGTCATGTTTAGTATAGGTTTCCTTTCTTTCTTATGTTAGCATAGTTTTGAATAGGAGTTAAGATGTAGGGTTCATTTGAAAAGAACCCAACACTTACTTAATTCTATACCCTATTCATCCTATGCTATCACCTAGAAAGGTTACTATATTTTCATATAAATTGCATAAACAAAATAAATCCATTAAACAATTTTGCATATTCTTTTTTATATTTCATTTCTTTTATACATGTTTATATTTAAGGAAAGTGGTATATTAGCACAGGAAACCCAAGATTGTGAGGCTTTAAGTAGCCCTAAGTAGTCTTGTACCTTACACCTCACGATTAATATTTCTTACTTTCTTTCAATTTGAAAATTTGGAAAGAAAACTCTTTTCTTAAGAAAATCATGCATATTCAAAATTTTCTTAAATGGATTACTTAGCATGCATCATAAATTATGTTAACTACTCTCATTTGCCTATATAGATATTCTTAGGGTCCATCCATATGCATATATATGTTGGAAAGAAATGAGTAATGTTATGTGAATTTTGATTCATTTTATTTAATCTTAAAATACTTTTCTTTTGAATAGGTTTGTTTAGAGTTTATCTAAACTTAGGATTAATTAAAAGATTTAATCAAAACATTCACCTAAATTAAACTAAAATATGAATACTTAAGGTTAGGGAAGGAAAGAAAAGTTCTTTTCTCTTTCCCTCTCTTCATAACTTAGTAATTAATTATAGGTTTCACTAAAACCAAATTAAAACATGAAATAAAAATAACCTAAAATACTTAAACAACTTAAATGAAACCCTCCTCTAAGTTGAATATGTTCTTCACACTTAGAAAATTTAAATCCAAAGTCATAGCTAAGCACACCACACAAACCTTCAAAGCACTCACATTAGCCTAAGTCACCACTTAGGTTGGTTAGGTCATGGTTTGATATTTATTTTATTTTATGATATATATTTTAGACTAGATGTTAGGGTATGCTCATAGAATGAATGGTAGGGGCTTAGTATATTCTTTTCTGAGATTGTGCTTAAGGGGTGCTATCATAAATAAAAATATAAATGCTTTTGCTTGTAGGTGCTTTCTACCCCTAAGCATAATCCATAGGACAGGTGGACTTAGTCACCCATGTGTAGGGTGATATGTCCAATATACATGCTTGGAATTTGTGTGGTGTGTTTTAGTTAACCTTTATCTTGTAGGTATTGGTTAGATTTTCACTTTTTCTTTTCATGTAAAAATTTGTATAATTAGGATTTTGGAATGATTGTTATGAGGAATAGGATAAGATTTGGTCATAAGATCCCATCTTATGCACCATGTGAACCCTTGGAGCATCTACCTTCCAACCTTCCAAAGGAGGAACCAAAAGAAGAAAGAAGAAGAAGAAAGAAGAAGAAAGAGAAGAAAGAAGAAAGAAGAATAAAGCTTGACGACCCTCATAACAATGAATTCCTTTGCTTAAATTGTAATTTGATTCATTTGTAATCTGGGTTGTATAAGGGTAGAGCTCGACTACCTAATTTGATATTTTTTTGGTTATGGTGGTACGAATACAACTCATTTATTCTTTTTTTTTTATAATAGTTTTATAAATTGTTGCATTATGTGGCATGATTTTTCTAGTTTTTTATTTACTTTACGTATGACCTAAATGTGGATTAGACTCTTTAGAAAAAAAATCTTTTATCCAACTTAACAATTCAAATTAAATTAAATAACTCATAACCTAAAGCTTAGGTTTAAAATCAAGATAAAAGAATTAGCCCCTTAGGATGAACATTTCTTTATAATATCATGCAAATGCATCTTATTTCACTCTTGATTGGAGGGCTTCCACCTTTTGAGAACCCTTGACCTTTGAGTGTGGTGGAAACTCACCTCATCTCTTCTCATTGATTTTGGCCAATAACCTTCTTTCTCATGCATTAGTCATATGAATCATATTAGCCTGAGTCAAAATGATTGTCCAAAAATGAAAATAAGAGAAAATTTGAATTGCTTTAGATTTAGGTCATTTGAAGCATATCCATTTACATGATCTAGTCTCTTTAGGGAGTGAGTTTAAGGACTTAGTCTCTTTCTAAATAAATAATAACCTAGCTATCTTGCATAAGCATAAAGACTTGCTTATATGTATTTAAAATTGTATGAGAAGTTAGTTGGCGGCCAACCCCAGATGATTGTAAGTCCAAGTTGTCAGGTGATTTGTCCTCTCTTATGGAGGCAAACCAATTATCCATATTTGCCTTAGATTTAGGTTGTTACCTTTGCTCTCCTAGATTTAGGTTACGAGGTTGCTTCTCCCATTTATGGCCATAAGCATAATTCTTCACCTCTTAGCATTTCTTGTGTTAAGGAATCTTAAGTCCTAAATTCAAATGAAAGATACAACTCAAACAAACTAAATCAATTTCTAAAATGTAAAATCCAACTATAGGATAATTTGAGATGCTCGCTAGGTTTCTTAGCATCATGAGCATCTATTACTTATTTTCTACTTTTGGCTTCGATAATAACTCCTTCTTTTAATCAATCCCATTTGATCTTTCAAATATAAACCAATCAATTAATAGTCCTTTCCTATTTAAAATCTTCAGAGACAACGATCATTTACCTTAATCGAGTTTTTTTAAGTCTCCTATGATGTAATTAACTATAAGGGCTTGCCTGTAGAACTTAACAAACTTCGGTTTAAAATAAACCGCTTTACTTTTTTCATATAAAGTGGGGAAGAATCTCTACATATCAGACTCATCTTAGGAATCCTTATTAAGGTGATTATGTCCATTAAAAGGTAGTGACTTCTGTCTTTCGAGATGGTACATTATTCCTTGATGACGTATCCGATCACGTGAATAAGTACATCTGCTGATCTGCATGACATCCTAAAAGATGAATTTCTATAGGTCTCCTCTTTCCTTTCTCCATAGATTTGAAAGGCGACTCCTATATGAGATTTATTCACCACATGGGCACTATCATAAATAAAAATATAAATACTTTTGCTTGCAGGTGTTTTATACCCTTAAGCATAATCCAATAGGCCAGGTGGACTTAGACACCCATGTGTGGGGTGATAAGTCCAATATACATGCTTTGGATTTGTGTGATTTATTTTAGCTAATCTTTATTTTGCAGGTATTAGTTAGATTTCCATTCTTTTTCTTCTCATGTAAATTTGTGCAATTAGGATTTTGGAATGATTGTTATGGAGATTAGGATGAACATTGGTCATAAGATCTTATCTTATGCACCATGTGAAGCCTTGGAGCATCTACCCTCCAACCATCCAAAAGAATGAACCAAAGAAGAAAGAAGAAAAGAAGAAAAGAAGAAAAAAGAAGAAATGAAACTTGAAGACCCCCATAACAATGAATTCCTTACTTAATTGTAATTTAATTCATTTGTAATTTGGGTTGTATAAGAGTAGAGCTTGGCTACCTAATTTGATATTTTGGGTTTATGATTGTACCACATTTTATTCTTTCATTAACTTTATAAGTTGATTGATGATTTGTTTAGCTTTGCATTAAGTGACATATTTTCTAGTTTCTTTCTTGTTTTATGTATGACGGATGGATTAGACTCTTTGAAAAATAAATCTTTTACCAAACTTAACAACTCAAATTAAAAATAAGAATTCATAACCTCATAAAGCTTGGTTTAAAATCAAGATAAAAAAATTAGAAACCCAACTAGATGGTATTTCTTTTATAATATGTGCATAAATGCATCTTATTTCACTCTTGATTGGAGGGCTTTCACCTTTAGAAACTTGGCATGAGCCATGGTGGAAACTCACCTCCTCCCTTCCATAGATTTTGACTAATAACTTTATTTCTCATGCATTAGGCATATACATCATATTATCCTGAGTCAAAATAATTGTCCAAGAATAAAAATAAAAATGAAATTTGAATTGCATTAGATTTAGGTCATTTGAAGCATGTCCCTACTTGATCTAGTCTCTTTAGGAAGTAAGTTTAAGACTTAGTCTGTTTCTAAATAAATAATAGCCTAGCTATCTTACATAAGTGTAATGACTTGCCTACATGTATTTAAAATCATAAGAGTAGTTAGTTTTAACTCAGTTTGTAAGTCTGATTTGCCCTCTCTTGTAGGCAAACCATTTACCCATTTCATCATAGATTTGGTTGTGCTTTTGGCTCGAAAGCTCCTTTAGGTTAGATTGCTTCTCACATGTGGGCCATAAGCATAATTCCTTACCTCTTAGGTATTTTCTTAATCTTGTGTTGGAATCATAAGTCCTAAATTTCTAATGAAAAATACAACTCAAACAAACTAAATCAATTTCAAAATGTAAAGCCCTATAGATAGTTTGAGATGCTAAGTAGGTTTCCCGCATGACATCTCTTACTTATCTTTCAATTTGGCTTCGATAATAACTCCCTTCTTTGATCAATCCCATTTGATCTTCAAAAAAAATAAAATCGATTGATAGTCAATTTCTATTAAAATATTTGAAAACAATGATCACACTTAATGAATTTTCTAAGGAATCTCATTCCTTAGGATATAGTTTTTACTTGCCTCTAGAACAAAAGGTTTAAAATAAACCATACTTTACTTTTTCATGTAAAGTAGAGGAAGATTTTGCTATTTTTTTTGCTTTGGACATGTTGGGTATGTGGAGAAACTAGGTTTGGCCAAGTTTCATTGGATTTGGAATCCATTTGATAAGGTTTGGCTCATGTTGACCCATTTAGGTCAAAATGGGCCAACTTGGGTCAATTTGACCAATAGGTCAAATTAGATCAAACCAATGGTTGGGTCAAGTTCATATGACCATTTGAAATATTTTGGTGCCTTTGGTTTGATTCAATTCGGTATATATTTGATTTTGGCTCATATGACTTCATTTAGGTCAAATGAGTCAAGTTGACCTATTTGACCCATTTGACTTATTTGAGGTAGGTCAAGGGTAGGTTTAGGTTAGGTTAGTCATATGGAGTGGATTTGTATCTTTATTTTCAATCAATTTTGGCTAAGTTTTAATTTTGGCTCAATATGACCCCTTCAGGTCATGTTGGTTCTATGGTCAATTGGGCTAGGTTGGGTGTAGTTGGGAAATTGAGGCTTTGGTCAAGCTCCACAAGTGATTTGGGATGGACTTGACCCATTGGTTTCAATCAATTTGGCTTAGATCAAGTTTTGACATATTTTGACCATTTGGGTCAACTTGGGTCAAGTGGGCCAATTGAGCTAGGCTAGGCTCAAATGTTGGCTTGGTAAAGTTCAAACATAGGTCATGAGTGAACTTAGATCAATGATTTCAATCAATTTGGCCTATGGTGGAATTTGGTATAGATTTCATTTTAGGTTAAGTGTTGACTTGGTCAACCCTTAGTTGACTTGGTTTGACAATTTTGGTTGATTGATCATCCAATGATGATTGTTTATCATGTTGAGAGGGATATATGAGTTTGGTTCAATCCAATTTGGTTAGATCAAAAGTTGGCTCATAAAGGTACTTTAGGTCACTTTGGGTCAAGTGAGCTGAATCAATGGCTTGGTCAAAGCTTGATTTGAAGTTGATTGATCTTGTATATAGACTTATAATTAAAATATAAATCCATTTACAAATGGTTTGAAGTCAAATGAGTTTTGATCCATTTGAAAATTTTGCATTCAAAGGAAGAATATGAAGGGGTCTTGGGTTTGATTTTTGAATTAGGTTTTTATTGAGTGATTGAAGTTTGGATTTATGTATGAGCTCATGATTGTAGGGTTGATTGAATCATGAGAGAAAATCTAGGATTTGGCTTGATTAGAAAGTGATTTGACTAAGTTCAAGATGTTGACTTGAAAGGCTTAGATTGAATTTTGAGTTGATTTGAGTTTGATTTTTGGAATTGATTTTAATTGTTTGAATTATATTTCATTTATATATGTGAATATAAGTGAGAATATAAATGTATTATGAGAAAATTTCAAGGATTTGAAGTGGATTAATTATGATTTGGTTTAAATCCATTAAAGGGAATTTAAAGGATTTAAAGAATTTTTTTAAATTGAAATTTAATTTTTGAATTGGATTTGATTGATTTATATTTATATTTCATTTATATATGAGAATATAAATGAGGATATAAATAGGTTTTGAGAAAATCCCATGAGTTTGAAATGATTTGATCATGATTTAGGTTAAATCCATTAAAGGGAATTTAAAGGATTTAAGAGAATTTTAAACTAGAATTTAATTTTTGCCTTTGATTGGATTGATTTATGTTTATATTTCAATTATATATGAGAATATAAATGTGAATATAAATAAAATTTTGAGAAAATCCCATGAGTTTGAAATGGTTTGAACAAGATTTAGGTTAAATCCATTAAAGGGACTTCAAAGGATTTAAAGAAAATTTCATGAATGGATTTGGAATTTTGAGTTTGATTGGATTGATTTGAATTTATATTTCATTTATATATATGAATATAAATGGATCATGAGAAAATCTCAAAGATTTTAATCAGTTTTGATTGTAATTTTGGTTAAGTCTTTAAGGGAAGGTTAAGGGCTTAGGCAAAATTTTATGAATTGATTTTGAATTTTGAATTTGATTTGATGGATTTGAATTTACATTTCATTTATATATGAGAATATAAATGATAATATAAATGGATCATGAGAAAAGTCTCAAAGATTTGAATAAGTTTATATCATAATTTTGGTAAAGTCCTTATGGTAGGCTATAAGACTTAGGCAAATTTTGGGCTTCAAAATTTTTGAGGGATTTTGATCATGGGTTTAAATCATAGATTTCAATCATGGATTTCAATCATAGAGTTGATTTGAATTTGGAGAAGATCAAATAGAATTGATTTGGAGGTTGACTTGAAAGAAGGAAAGTGAGGAATGGTTTAGGCTAAGGGTAGGAAGTCACCCCTAAGGCATGATCTATTCATATGACTAACTCTTCTAACTCTTCTAGGGATAGGTTGGAGCATCCACATAATCACTAGTTGTGTCTTAAGATTAAGGAACTCTTAAAGTCTAAGAGAAGTCCTATGTCTAAGATGGAGGGGTTGATAGCTCATTCTAAAAATGAGATCAACAACCCCTTAAGCACAATCCCTTGCAGAAAATAATTAGTAGACTAAGAGCATCCTACCATTCATTCTATGAGCATACACCCTAACATCCGGTCTAAAACATATATCACAAAATAAAATAAGCATCAAACCATGCACCGCCATAACCTAAAGCTATAAGTGGTTACTTAGGCTAATATGTGTGCTTTGAAGTTTTGTGTGGTATGCTTAGCTATAGCTTTAAGTTAGAATTTTTTAAGTGTGAAAACATGTTCAACTTAGAGGAGGGTTTTATTTAAGTTGTTTAATTATTTTGGGTTGATTTTATTTCATGTTTTTATTAGGTTCAAATGAATCATACAATTAATTACTAAGTTATGAAGAGAGGGAAAGAGAAGATAATTTCTCTTTCCTTCCCTAACCTAAGTAATTTTTAAAATAGATTCACATTTTAGTTTTGTTTAGTGAATATTTTGATTAAGTCTTTTAATTAATCCTAAGTTTAGATGAACTCTAAACAAACCTATTCAAGAAGAAAGACATTTTAAGATTAAATAAAATTAATTAAATCTACATAATACACATCACTTTATTTCTTTCCCAACATGTATAACATGCATATGAATAAGTCATAAGCATATCTATTCATACAATGAGAATATTTAACACACTTTATGATGCATTCTAAGTAGTCCATTTAAGGAAACTTAGAAGTTTAATATGCATGATTTTTCTTAAGTAAAAAAGGGTTTCTTTATCCAATTTTTCACATACACATATGAAAGTAAGAAATGCATAAGTGAGTCATACTGTTAACGAGGTGTAAGGTACAATACCTACTTAGGGCTACTTAAAGCCTCGCAACCTCGGGGTTGTCCAAACTAATATACCACTTTCCTTAAATACAAATATGTGTATAAAAGAAATGAATGAAAAAGAAAGAATGTAAAAGTTATATTAATTGATTCATTTTGTTTATGCAATTTATGTATAGGTAACCCTTCTTAAGTGATAACATAGGAATGAATAGGATATGGAATTAGGTAAGTGTTAGGTTCTTTTCAAATGAACCATACATCTTACCAATTCCTATTCAAAACTATACTAACATAAGAGAGAAATGAAATCTATGCTAAGCACATCCATATATGCTTCACATGAAAGCTTATAATTAAAATATAAGTAGCACACTTTCAAATTTGATAATTTATTTATATATTTTTGAAAATAATTTGAATTTAGTAGTGATAATAGCATATTTCTACTTCAGCCAACACATGCAAATTTGACATTTAAACAATTTCAATTTTATTTTTGAATTTGAAAAATATGGATGCAAGAAACCACATGACATACAAATTTAATATGTTGGGGAAAGAATCAAAGCAATGAAAGCATATAAATACATTTACTTTAATTAAATCCTAAAGATATTCTTATGAAATAAGAAAGTTTAAAGAAAATCAAAGTTCATTTAAGATAACTTTTGTTTGGTTTTGAGTTTGATTTAATTTTAAAAAGGTGAGTTGAGTTTGCTGTTCCTAACCCATTACCACATGTGTTTGATATTTTTTTTTTAATTTTTAGATGGTTAGATTCATTTTTATATATCAATTAGGTTAAGGTATAAATTAAACAAGTTAATTAACCTTTACCTATACCACCTTAATATAGTTAACAAGTAATTATGAGCCAATGAGATGACATAAAAAAAACTCACAAGGAATTTAAACTTGTAATGCACCTAGGAAGAAAAGACCTAATGCAATTTGGCTCACAATTAATAGTTAATTAAGCTAAGGGGTTTAACTTAAGTAATTTCAAAATACCCTTTCACACATATGAATTGCGTTTTGATTTTATTAATTGAACTTAGGCTCTTAAACACCTAAGCATCTACCCAAAGTAGATTAATTAAGTTTTGGAAATTTTTAGAATTTTTAGAAATTAATTGAGGGGATAATTAGTGAATCAAACCTTAATTAAGAGAGGATTAAGGAAAGAAAAGGGGGTTTAAAGAATATCTTAAGGGAAATGCCCCAAAATTATTCTCTAAACCTCCTATCTCTGGATCCTTAATCAACCCTAATAATGGATTAAATAACTAATCACACCTTAATTATCCTAATTATATAAGGAGGGTAATTAAACACATTTGCTCCAAATTAAGCCTTCAATAAATCCCAAGAAAATTAAGAGAGGTCATTAACATAACCAAGAAGTTTGGGATTAATCAGAGATTTTATTAAGAGATAATTAGCAAAATGATATTTTCAATAAAACCAAAAATCAGAGAAAAGCATAATTCAAAATCCATTGAAATTATTTTAAAAATTCTAGGTTGAATTATCTTTCCATAAGATTTTACCTCATATTTTTCTTAATTTTATTGAAGAAGATGTGATTTGATCAAAAGATTAATTAATCATTAATTAAATTTCGTAAACTAATCCCTCAACTCATAGCGCGAGGAGTGGTGGCGGTCAACACGCTTTACACGCGTCATGCCGTGAGCTTGCTACTTAAAAGTCACATCAAGTGGCGACGGTGGAATGCTTTGATCTCTCTTGATCGATCGGATAAAGATCAACTGATTTATAAAAGGATAAATGAATTTATAAACATGAGATTAATCTCGACTGCCCATCCAAAATGATGGATGGATGGCCAGGATCTCCCCAGTTCTTCCCTTAGGCTCAATAGAGATCGTCCATGATCTAGGGGAAGATTCAAGTTTGATTGAGCTTGGATTGAAACAAAACTTTACCCACACCCAAGCCAATAAGGATATCCAATGGTGGAATTTGCATGACTTGAAAATTCCTTTCATAAAGACCAACACCTCTATGCTAAGTGGTTAAAAAATTCCATACCTCGGAGGTGATCGTTTCGCTCAATGAGGTAGCTTCGTCTAATGGAGATGAAGCCCTATGGAAATTTTCAGGCCTTGGGGTTGAGTGGATCTTCCTATGGACCAACACCACTTAATGTACCTTGCAGCTTTGATCCAATTGAGGCTCTCCTTGCTGTGGGAACTCAAATGGAGGCTTGAGTGCACTCAGATTGATCCTTAGAGGAAGTGTGCAAGAGGAATTGAAGTGATTTTGGAGAAAACTGAGAAGATCACTTTTCAAATCCCTCTTAGAATGCTTAGGAAGGCTCTCTGATCTTTCCTAACACTCTCTAGAGCTTGATCGAATGAGAGGATGATGATTTGAATTGAATTAGGTGGAGTATTGTGGTGAAAAATTCTTATAAAAGAGTCACTTTTCAAATCTATGGGGAGAAAAGAAAGAGGAACCCTTACAAAAATTTATCTTGGTAAGACGCAATGCAGATCCTCAAATGTACTTATTCAGGTGATCGGGTATGTCATCAAGGTATAGTGTACTATCTCGAAGAGAAGTCACTACCTTTAATGGAACCAATCACTCAAAGGACTCTAGATGATGGGTCATATGTACTAAGATTCTTCCCCTACATGAAAAAAAAAGGGTTTATTTTAAATGGGTTCATTAAGTTCTTTTCAGGCAAGCCCCATAGTTAATTACATCCTAGGGGACAGGATCTCTCAGGAAAACTCTCGATTAAGGTAAATGATTGTTGTCCTTGAAGATTTCAATAGGGAAGGATTATCAATCCATTAGTTTGTATTTGAAGATCAAAACACGATTGATCAAAAGAGGGAGTTAATATCGAAGCCAAAATGGGAATAAGTAGGAGATGCTCACCATGATAGGAAACCTAACGAGCATCTCAAACCATTCAAAAATTGGGCTTTACATTTTAGAAATTGATTTAGTTTGTTTGAGTTATATTTTTAATATAATTTTAGGATTTAAGATTTCTTAACACAAGATTAAGGAAATGCCTAAAAGGTGAGGAATTATGCTTAAGGCCCATAAAGGGAAAAAGTAATCTCATAACCTAAATCTAAGGAGCTTCGGTGAGGGCCGGAAGCACAACCTAAATCTAAGGTGAAAATGGGTAATTGGTTTATCTCCACATGAGAGGACAAACCACACTTGGACTTACAACCGGAGTGGATCTAACTCCTCTTATGATTTTAAATATATATAGGCAAGTCTTTATGCTTATGCAAGATAGCTAGGCTATTTTTATTTAGAAAGAGACTAAGTCCTTAAACTCACTCTCTAAAGAGACTAGATCATGTAAAGGGTATGCTTCAAATGACTTAAATCTAATGCAATTCAAATTTTATTTTATTTTATTTTTGGACAATCATTTTGACTCAGGCTAATAAGATTTTTATGACTAATGCATGAGAAATTAGATTATTGGCCAAAATCAGCGAGAAGGTAGGAGGTGAGTTTTTACCACCTCAAAGGTCAAGTTCTCTAAGGTGGAAGCCCTCAATCAAGAGTGAAATAAGATGTATTTGTGTATGATATTATAAAGAAATTACTCATCCAAGGTTGCTAATTCTTTTATCTTGATTTTAATCCTAAGCTTTAGGTGAGGTTATGAGTTGTTTAATTTTAATTTTAGTTGTTAAGTTGGGTAAAAGATTTATTTTTTCTTGAAGAGTCTAATCCACATCCAGGCCATACATAAAGCAAGGAAGAAACTAGGAAAAACATACCACTTAATGCAAAAGCTAAATAAATCATCAAATAATTTATAAAGTTGCATAAAAGAATAAATGGTCATTGTGGTGAGCACCACAAACCAAAATATCAAAAGTGGGTAGAGCTCTACCCTTATACAACCCGGATTACACTTGAACTAAATTACAATTTAAGTAAAGGAATTCATTGTTATGGGGGGGGGATCTTTAAGCTTTATTCTTCTTTCTTCTTTCTTCTTTTCTTCTTTCTTCTTTCTTTCTTTCTTTCTTTCTTTCTTCTCTTTTGTTTTTTCTTTTCTTCTTTTGGTTCCTCCATTGGATGGTTGGAAGGTGGATGCTCCAAGGCTTCACATGGTGCATAAGATGGGATCTTATGACCAATGATCATCCTAATCCCCCATAAAAAATCATTTCAAAATCATAAATATACAAACTTTTACATGAAAGGAAAAGTATAAATCTAACTAACTTCTGCAAAACAAAGGTTAGTCAAATCACACCACACAAATCCAAGCATGTATATTGGACTCATCCCCACACATGGGTGACTAAGTCCACGGCCTATGGATTATGCTAAGGGTATAAGCACCAAGAAGCATTTATATTTTTATTTATGACAATTTAGCACAATCCCTTGCAGAAAAGACTACTTAGACTAAGCGCATCCTACCATTCATTCTACCAGCATACACCCTAACATCCAGTCTAAAACATTCATTGCAAAATAAAACATAACATCAAATCATGTACCGTCCTAACCTAAAACTAGAAGTGGGGACTTAGGTTAATGTGTGTGCTTTAAAGGTTTATGTGGCATGCTTAGTTTAGGACTTTAGGGTTCAAGTTTTCTAAGTGTGAAGGACATGTTCAACTTAGAGAAGAGTTTTATTTAAGTTGTTTAAGTGTTTTGGATTATTTTTAATTCATATTTTAATTTGGTTTGAGTGAAACCTACAATTAATTACTAAGTTATGAAGAGAAGGAAGGAAAGAGAACTTCTCTTTCCTTCCCTAATCCTTAAGTAATTTCTAAGGTAAGTTCACATTTTTATTTCATTTAGGTGAATATTTTGATTACATCTTCTAATCAATCATAAATTTAGATAAACTATAACAAACCTATCCAAAAAGAAAGGCATTTTAAGATTAAGAAAAATGAATCAAAATTAACATAACACACATTACTTCAATTATTTCCAAACATATATAACATGCACATGGATGGACCCTAAGCATACTTGTACATGCAAATGAGAGTAGTTAGCATACTTTATGATGCATGCTAAGTAATTCATTTAAGGAAAATTAGAAGTTGAATATGCATGATTTTTTTTCTTAAGTAAAAAAGGTTTTCCTTATCCAAAAGTTCACATACATGCATGAAAGTAAGAAAGACATAAGTGAGTATAGCACCATTATTAACCAGAGGTGTAAGGTACAATACCTACTTAGGCTACTTAAAGCCTCACAACCTCGAGGTTGTCCAGACTAATATACCACTTTCCTTAAGTACAAACATGCATATAAAATAAATGAAAGGGAGAAGGAATATACAAAAGTTATTTAATAGATTTATTTTGTTTATGCAATTTATTAATGCAAGTGTAGGTAACCTTTCTTAGATGTAGCATAGGAATGAATATGGTATGAGATTAAGTAAGTGTTGGGTTCTTTTCAAATGAACCCTACATCTTACCAACTCCTATTCAAAACTAGGCTAACATAAGAAAGAAAGGAAAAGCTACACTAAACATTACTTTATAATCCATCACATGCAAGCTTATAATTAAAGTATAAGAATAACACACTTCAGATTTGATGTTTCATTTATAAGTTTTGAAAATACTTTGAATTTAGTAGTGATAATAGCCACTCATATTTTGCTTTAGCCAACACATGCACATTTGACATAAAGTAAATAATTTTAATTTTTGAAATTTTGAAACATAAAATTATGAATGCATGAATCACATGACATACAACTTAACATGTTGGGAAAGATCTAAAGTAATGTAATCATGTAAACAAACTCACTTTACTTAAATCCTAAAGACATTCTTAAGGAATAAGAAAATTTAGAATAAATCAAAGTGAATTTCAAAATGATTTTTGTTTAGTTTGAAGTTTGATTTAATTTTGAAAAGGTGAGATGAGTTTGCTATTACTAACCCATTCCCACATGTGTTTTGTATTTTTGTTTAATTTTTAGATAATTAAATCTATTTTAAGCATTGATTAGGTTAGAGTATGAATTAAGTGGCTTAATTAACCCTTACCTACACCACCTTAGAAAATTAACCAAGTAATTATGAGCCAATGAGATGACATAAAACCCACAAGGTATTTAAATTTGTAATGCACCTAATAATGAAAAGGTCTAATGCAATTTGGCTCACAATTAAAGTTAATTAAGCAAAGGGGTTTTAGCTTAAGTACTTTTAAAACACCCTTTCACACTTATGGAAGTGGTTTTAATTTCCTTAGTTAGACTTAGGCTATTAAACACCTAAGCATCCAACCAAGGTAGATTAATTAAGTTCTGGAACTTTTTGGAATTTTTGAAAATTATTTAAAGGGATAATTAATGAATTAACCCTTAATTAAGAAGGGATTAAGGAAAGAAAATGGGGTTTAGGGAATAACTTAGGGGAAATTCCCCAAAATTATTCCATAAAATTCCTACTTACTAGATCTTTATCAAATTAATCATAGGGTAAATCCACTAATCATACCTTAATTACATTACATGAAGGTTGGGGAATGAGCAATTTCCCAACTCAATAAATCTCAAGAAAATTATGGGAGGCAGAAGTCATCCCCAAAATGAACGCTAGAAATTTGAGATCAATTGGTGGCTTAATTAGGGAATAATTGACTAATTAACATTCCTAAAGAAACCCAAATTTAGAGAAAATGGGAATTCAAAATCTATTTAAAATATTTTTTAAATATTCTAGATGAAATTATCTATCCATAAAATTTTTCTTTATATTTTTCTGATTTTTCTTGAAGGAGTTATGATTTTTGAAGATTTTTGAATTAATTAGGAATTAATAATAATCCATAACTAATCTCCTAATACCGGTGGCGAGTGATGGTGTGAACTTTACATACATGTCGAGCCCCACTTAAATATCATATCAGGGCTAGTGGACGCTTTTATCCTTAGTCCATCAAAGTCGGACGGTTTCGGATAAGATATATAGCGTGCTAATAATCTCAGTCGTCCATCTAAAATGGGCGGATGGATGGCTGAGATGGGCCGAGTTCTTCCCTGAGGACCAATGTGAATCATCCATGATCCAAGGGGAGATCCGAGCTCGATCTATCATAGATTCATTCAAGACTCAACCCACACCATCTAGAGGGATAGAGCGGCCAATCCAATGGTGGATTTCGTGCAATGAAAATTCCTTTCACAAAGGACCAACACCTCTTAATCTAGTGGTTGAAAATCACTACCTTGATCATCCTTGGGATCGATGAGGTAGCTTCGTCTAGTGGAGATGAAGCCCTATTGAAGTTCCTAGGCCTTGAGGTTGAGTGGATGAATGGTGGACCAACTCCTCTTGATGTCCCTTGAAGATTTGATTGAATTGAGTTCTTCCTTTCTATGGGAACTCAAATGGATGCTTGGGCAGGCTTGACTTGGTCCTTAGATCAAGTGTGCAAGAGGAATTTGGATTGGATCAAGTATAGAAGAAGTTGGGAATTAGATCAAGCTCCCCTATTTAACACTCTGCAAAGTTGAGAAATGCAAGATTCAAATCCTCCCTTGGGGCCTTGGAAAAGCTCTCTGATGTTTGCTAACTCTCTCTAGGCCTGAATCGATCAAGAGTGAATGAAAATTTCAGGGAATTAGGGAGAGTATATCCCCCCCTATGGCAATTGGATGACCGATAATGAGCTTGTCATTTTGATCCAATTAACCCTATGGAGTGGGTTATTTTGGCTATTAGATCAATGCACATGGTCGATATGGCTAGCTGAGTTGAATGCTAACTCCCATGTGCATCAAATTGAGCTTAAGGGGGAGTTTGAAAATTGAATTTTTCCATAGGTGGTCGGGTTTGATCCATGTGTCAAATGGGTTGACCTAAACCCATTGAGTTGGGTGCACCACTCATCATTAAGTTCCCTTGTGCTTTTAGGAAAGCCTGAAGTGATTATGATGAGGGTATGACCAAAATACCCATGGGATAAGCCAAAATTTATTCTATGGTCTAAGGGAAAAATGGTTATTTTGCTATGTTTTAAATTGGGTATGTTTGGTATGTTGAGAAAATAGGTTTGACCAAGTTTCATTGGATTTAGAATCCATTTGATAGGGTTTGGCTCATGTTGACCCATTTAGGTCAAAATGGGTCAAACCAAGTGTTGTGTCAATTCATATGACCATTTGAAATATTTTGGTGCCTTTGGTTTGATTCAATTTGGATTAGATTTAGTTTTGGCTCATATGACTCATTTAGGTCAAATGGGTCAATTTGACCATTTGACCTTAGGTCGGGTCAAGGTGGGTTAATTAGTATGGAGTGGATTGTATATTTGTTTCCAATCAATTTAGGTTAATTTCAATTTTGGCTCAACATGACCCCTTTAGATCATGTTGGGTCTAAGGTCAATTGGGCTAGGTTGGGTCTAGTTGGCCATTAAGGCTTTGGTCAAGTTCCAAGTGATTTGGAATGGACTTGACCCATTGGTTTCAATCAATTTGGCTTAGATCAAGTTTTGACACATTTTGATGGAGGTCAAAATGGGTCAACTTTAAAAGTGGCCAATTGGGCTAGGTTAGGCTTAAATGTTGGCTTGGTCAAGTTCAAACATAGGTCATGAGTGAACTTAGATCAATGGTTTCAATCAATTTGGCCTATGATGGATTTTGGCTATGTTAGGTTTCATTTTAGGTTAAGTGTTGACTTGGTCAACCCTTAGGTTTGACTTGGTTTGACCCAATTTAATTGATTCATCATCCCATGATGATTGTTGATCATGATGAGAGGGATATATGAGGTTGGTTCAATCAAATTTGGTTAGGATCAAAAGTTGGCTCATAAGGGTACTTTTGGTCACTTTGGGTCAAGTGAGCCTAAGTGGGTCAAATGGCTTGGTCAAGCATGATTTGAAGTTGATTGATCTTGTATATGGACTTATGATTGAAATATAAATCCATTTAGAAGTGGTTTGAAGTCAAATGGATTTTGATCCATTTGAAAATATCATATTCAAAAGAAGAATATGAAGGGGTTTTGGGTTTGATTTTTGATTTGGGTTTTGATTGTTTGATTGAGGTTTGGATTTATATATGAACTCATGATTGTAGGATTAATTGAACCATGAGAGAAAATCAAGAGTTTGGCTTGATTTGAAATTGATTTGGCTAAGTTCAAGATTTTGACTTGAAAGGCTTAGATTGGATTTTGAATGGATTTGAGTTTAATTTTTGGAGTTGATTTTGATTGATTGAATTTATATTTCATTTATATATGTGAATATAAATGAGAATAAAAATTGATCATGAGAAAATTTCAAGAATTTGAAGTGGTTTAATCATGATTTAGGTTAAATATATTAAAGGAATTTAAAGGATTTAAGAGGATTTTTAATTTGAAATTTAATTTTTAAGTTGGATTGGATCGATTATATTTATATTTCATTTATATATGAGAATATAAATGAGAATATAAATAAGTTTTGAGAAAATCCCATGAATTTGAATAGGTTTGATCATAGTTTAGGTTAAATCCATTAATGAAAAATTAAGGGATTTAAGAGAATTACAAGCATTTTAAATTTGAAATTTAATTTGGGGGTTTGATTTGATTGAGTTATATTTATATTTCATTTATATATGAGAATATAAATGAGGATATAAATAAGTTTTGAGAAAATCCTAATGTTTTGAATAGGTTTGATCAAGTTTTAGAGTTGATTTTGGATAAGTTCTTTAATGGAAAATTAAAGGGACTTAGAAAAATTTTATGAATTGATTTTGAATTTTGAATTTGATTTGATGAGTTTGAATTCATATTTAATTTATATATATGAATAAAAATGAGAATATAAATGGATTATGAGAAAATCTCAAAGGTTTGAATAAGTTCTGATTATAATTTTGATTAAGTCCTTAAGAAAGGGTTAAGGACTTAGGAAATTTGAACTTAGAAATTTTTGATGGAATTTGATCATGGGTTTCAATCATGGAATTCAATCATGGATCTCAATCATGGAATTCAATCATGGAATTGATTTGAGTTTGAGAAAATCAAATAGAATTGATTTGGGAGTTTGACTTGAAGGAGAAAAGTGAGGAATGGTTTAAGTTAAAGTGTATGAGAATAGATCTCCCATCGGCGGTTGCCTTTCCTGGGAGAATAGATCGTTGTGCTTCACCTTTAAGAAAAGAAGTAGCACCATCAAAATACATCTCCCATTGGTGGTTGTCAGCCTCCCTAAACTTCATGATTTGTTCATTGGGGAGATCGTCACTAAGCGGAGAATCAACAGGAAGTGGGTGTGTTGCTAAGAAATCAACTAGTGCATGACCTTTTACCACACGGAGGGGTACCAATGTGATATCAAACTACGAGAGTATCATGGACCAATATGCCAA
Source organism: Cymbidium sinense (assembly GCA_021442155.1). Lineage (NCBI taxonomy): Eukaryota > Viridiplantae > Streptophyta > Magnoliopsida > Asparagales > Orchidaceae > Cymbidium > Cymbidium sinense. The sequence continues at coordinate 66,324,695 of CM038222.1, forward strand.
ACATCTGGATAATATTGGCCGTGTCATGAGGTACTATAGTGGATTGGTTCGAGAGATCAAATTCACCTTATGAGAAGCATATAGTGTCGTAGCTTATGAGATGCAAAGATCAAAGCTAAGCAATATTTCTCAATAGGTGGATAGTTTGCTTCAACAGGAATCAATGACTACTGAGGTTGTAGAGTGCGCTTTCCTTCCCCTCATTATTGGCTTGGGCCAACAAAGCGCCGTGAGAGTCATCCAATGCATCAGTGTAAAGGATGATTGGCCTGCCCGGGATGGGGGCTGCTAGAATCTGTGGCTTCACCAAGCATTCTTTGATGTATTCGAATGCGTACTTGCACTTATCATCCCACTCAAACTTGGCATCATTTTTGATAAGTGCTAAGAACGGTTTGCATCTCCCTGATAAGTTTGAGATAAAGCATCTTAGATACGCTAACCGTCGTTGAAAGGATCTAAGTTGAGTTAAATTTTAGGAGGTGGCATTTCTAAGATAGCTTTAATCTTTTCAAGATCTATTTCTATTCCCCTGTCAACAACAACTAAAGAATTTCAAGTGACTCAATGCACACTTCGTGGGATTCATCTTGAGGTTATATTATCTTAACCATTCAAAACTACTCTCAAGTCAAAGAGATGGTCTTCCTTTTCTAAGCTTTTGACTAGGATTATCAACACTCAACGATGATGGATGAGTTCATTGAAGATGAGTCATGGCCCATTAAGCACTAGCATTTTAAGGCCAAAGGCATGACCCTATAATAAGATTCTAACCGGGTTCAAAGCAGTTTCTTTTCATTTTTAAGAGACATCTTGATTTGGTTATAGCATGACCCATCCATGAAAGAGAAGACGCATGAGATGAGATGTCCACCATTAACTCTGATATAGGAAGAGGAAACTCATCCTTAGGACATGCCTTATTTAAGTCCCTAAAATCGATGCAAATGTAAATTTGGCTATTCTTCTTCTTAACTGGATGACAAGCTAACCAGTAGATATTTTTCTTCCTGATGAAACCAACATCGCTTGACTTCAAAATGACTGTTGTTCAATTTCTAATCGCATGCCTAGGAGCTTGCTTAATAGGTAACATTAGGGTCTATTGCTAGCTTGGACTACTACGTCGAGATAATCTGCATTTCTTCATAACTCCATGTGAAGCGTCTTAAACTCACCAAATCCTAACTAAGTCATTGGTTTCTTCTTCATTCAAAGAATGATAATGTGGGTGTGGATTTTCTTCATGGTTGATTTTTTTAGCTTGTCGATTGTTGAATGAATCTTCTTCAAATTCGGCTCTTTGACTTGGAGATCATCGATCATCGAAGTTTCTAAACACACATTCTCATAAGAGTTGGGGATGAGAAGAACCTATCGATTTTAAATGTAATAACTAGGCAATAATCTTCATCGACCGACCCACTATCAATCCTAGTCCCCGCTCTTGATTGTGCTTCTACCGTATTGTTCCATAGATTTTCAAAATATTGCTTGGACAAAAGTGTGAGGAACTAAACCTTTGTATAAGATTTTGAACAGGTGAGTAAAAGTCAAAAGGTAATTCCATTAATTCTTTATCTTTCAAGTCCTACATCAAGCTCGACTTGAGGATGATGAACCCAAAAAACCTCTTCGCTTCATGTCATTGGAAGACTTAGGGACTTTAACTACTAAACCTTCAACTTTCTGAGATGTAAGTGAGGTAAGAGCTAAGGTTCCCAACCGCCAATAGTTTCATATAACCAAATTTGAATACTTTGCTTTGCTTGGAGGCTTCTTCTCTGGATCAAAAGTCACCTCCAATGGAACCCAGAGGGGTTGCGGTATACTCACATTAGACTCATCCTCTAAGCTAGATTCCAAGTCTATGTGAATAGTAGGGTACCCCATGAACGGAATATGACCTCTATTGGTCGGCCAACTAGGGTCTTCCACCTCTAGACTCTATTTCTACTTCTACCCTGGTGGAGGTTGAGCCATCCTACCCATATCCATATGATGAATGAACTGTGGTGGAATGTGATATGCATGCACTTCTTTAATTCCCTTTTCTTGCTCACTTGGACTTCTCTTTTTCTTTTCATTTTTTTATCTTTTCTTTTGCTTTTACATTTGCATTTGATTTTTGTCCAAGTTCACGAGAAAGGGTATTTTGAGGTAGACAGTAGGTCGCATCCTCAGAGATCTCAACCTCTCTAACTGAGAATGGCTTTTCATCCTCTTTGACATGGTACTTAATTCCATCTTTTCTGAACTTGATGCACTGATGAAGGGAGGATGGAACGATCTTGTTCTGATGTATTCAAGGCCTACCAAGCAAAGTAGTGAACAAAGTATTCAATCAATGATGTAAACTTTTCAGCCTTCCACCACCAATCTCCAATGGTAACACTATGGAACCTAAAGCTCTCACTTGATCATTGAATCCTCTCAACATCATCCCCTGAGAGTAGAGATGATCTTCAAATAGGGTCTTTAGACTCATAATATTCATAATCAATCTTCGATGTAATGTATGTGGTTGTCCCAAGTCCCCAGAAGGTCTTCATAAAGGTCATCCCTGGGCTTCTTATGCATAATGTGAACTATAGCCAGAAGCTAAGCATATTTTGATCAAAGAGAGTTTTGATTAGTGATTCCCTCATCTCTTTGGATAAGACAAGCATCATATGCTTAGGATGACAACTTTCGATGAGAAAGGATGTTAGTCCAGATTGATCTTCCACAAGCATATCAAGGGTGGAGCATCAATCTTGATCTTAGAATGACTTACATCTATAAGGTGCATGATAAGCCAATTGACTGCATCTAGGCAATGTGGATCGAGTGCTATCCTTCTCAATTGGATGACGATCTCAAGAGGTGAACTAGTATTGAGCTGGCAACTAATTTGAGGTGAATTGTTATAGTTAATCTTGAAGATATCTGGTGCTCTCGAGCTATGTAATTCAAATTAGCTCTACTAGCAAAGTAGAAGTTGATTTATCTGCATCTCTGATACAAGAGTTCTACTAGTGAAGACATAAGATCACATTGTAGAATCGATAAAAAAGAGAATATTGAAATAAAATTGTTTATTAGACTTGAAGAGTTATCATTAGGAATAGAAGAAGACAAATCATCAAGAGAAATATGTAATTCAAATTAGCTTTATTCTTCAATTTCTTGTATTGGGTACAAAGTGGTTGAGTAAAGTAAGTGGAGTAAGGATTTGATGCCCTTATCCGATACAAGAGTTCTACTAGTAGAAGAAACATAAGAGCTAGGAATGGAAGAGTCACCGTGTGGAAGAAACAATGGCTCGACCGATATGGTGCACGAAGGGGCTATCCTGAACACATGTCCGCTACTATCAGAGCTCCCACTTTCCTAGAGTTGGCATTGGTAACTTGCAAACCTTCCTTGTTGGAGGTTTGAATGACTGTGCACCGCAAGGAAAGCTTCTGATCTTAATTATTTTAGAGGTTTTAGACAAAGAAATGTCCCAACCTTCTTTGGTTTTGGTAGATCATTTGTATCCCCAAGGATTACCCTAATGGAACCGGAAGGTTGTTCCACAAGGTATTCCTTTGGGATAACTACAACACCGCCTTGAACCGTTCGCCCCTTGAATGAAGCAATCCTCCAAAATGTGGCTAGCATGGTAAGGGCAAAAGTTTGGATCATGACTTTTGCCAACTTCCTGGCCCTTAGTTCTAAAAAATCGTGTTTTAAGAGATTCTTAAAGATTTTCCTAATTACCTCTCTTAAAAGAATAAGGTTTGTTTAACTTATAGAGTAGTGGACCATAGCTACAGTATGGTATATGGTATTGTGCTATGTGGAGGTCGAGGGTGGAGGTGGTAGCTCAATGGGAAAAGGAGTGGAGGTCAGGTTGGTGGTCTCGACCGGTCTCTAGTCCCTCATCAACCGCTTACCTGTTTTCTTCTCATAGACCTTTTGGGATTTTCGCTAACTAATCTGGAAAAGGCAACTGTTTGGCCTCTCCTTGTAGACTAGCCACCTTGTTGATTAGCTTCTCAAATGTATTTATAGTGAAGCCCTTAAGCATGCAGGAGACTGGGCCATGGATATTCTTCAAGAGAATCTCAATGGCGTGTTGTTCAGATAGCTGTGATTGAACTTCATACTCAGGTTACACCATCAAAGAATATAATCAATAAGTGAGTCACCGGAGTGCTGTTGGGCTACAATGAGATTGTCTATAATAACTCTTTGTTGAGCTCCAACAAATCTCTTGATGATGAGTTACTTTAACTCTTCAAATATCTTAACTAAACATTAGACATACCAATCAAAAAGAATACCCAGCTACTAAAGAGTCTAAAGAGTAAAGCATCGCCACCGTTGTAATAACGCCCCAAGTGTATATATTTCCCCCACCGCCATCAAGCTTGAAGGAAGGAGGCATGAAACCCTTGGGATACTGATGGCATCAATTCCTCAGTAGGGTCTACCCTTTGAACATGATCCTCCCCGCTTGAGCCAAAGCTTCCTTCACTTGCTCAACCATGGATTTCTTTCATGTATGGAGGTACTTTCCACTACCTTCCTATACATACTAGTGCTACCTTGCTCAATGAGGTAGTAGTCTTAAGATCTAAGACATGCACTAGTCAGCCGACATCGATGTAGGATGAACTGGAAGGGCTTGCTTCTGAAGCACTGACACTACTGCTAACAAGTCCTATAACTACTATGACATCCTATCAATCTGTTCATCTTTCTATCTTAACTACTGTCAGAGGGTTGATTATGAGGTGTCTTCTTGATCAACCTCATCTTCTTTCATGGCTTGCTGCTCCCTAAGAAGAGAACCTCTAGTATCAACCATGCATACGCCAGCTGAATCCCACATTAAGTCATCTCTTTAGGATCAAAGTTGGCTCTTTCTTCATCAAACCATGCATACCCTAAGATCTCCTTTTTTTTCCATAAAATAGTGTGTGACTATCTCATATAAGGATCGATCTAACTCAGCAAGTACAAATAGCTTGGGCTGACCGGTGTGATCGCTATCATGAACTGAGAGGCACCGACCTCACCTATAGCTGGGGAGTCAATCTGTGTATCACTAGAAGAATGATAATCCTGACTGATGATGGCTATAATAAGGGTAACAATCATGGGATGATTCTCTACCACTGCTGCCATTGGACTGTCATCTCAAATATCTTTGATAGTTGTCACCATCTCCATCCAGAATGGAGTTGGTGAAGGAAACCATGATGCTGGGTTGCCACTCCTTAGCACCCATAGCGTAAGGTCAACAAAAGAGTTCGACCTACCACAATGGGTGGTGTAGAAGGTGTAGGATCCCTTATAGCCGATCACCAATGGGGTATTTTTTTCCTGAGCGACCTTCATGGCCTTGGATGGAATGGTGATGTGGAACCTACATTGGCGATGGAACTTGGGTAGTGGAGAGACACCACTCTGTATGAGCCGCCCTTATGATGGTCCCCCCGAGGAGGATATTATCGATGATCAGTGAAGCAAGTTGGAAAGTCAACCAAAGAAGATGCGAACGACCGATGCAACCTCCACTTTCTCGGTAATGATGTATGGGCCTCATGGGCCCTCTCATGGATCTCCCTACACCAGGGATAGGATCATAAATCAAACTACCAACTAGTGTTCAGATTGCTCACTGCATATAAGAAAAGGCTCGACACTACCTACTTAGAAACTGATAGATGCACCACTAGAGGATGATGAATGATCCTCGCATCCTCTCTATCTGATCCAGAGAGAGGATAAAACTAGTTTTCATAACTGGTGCAGATGTGATCATGGGAGACTCATCCATGAGAAGCACGCCTCAAGCTCTAGCTATCAAGTATGGAACTTTGACCATACATTCTTATTTTTTGTGGAGTAGTAGAGAGGAGTGTGAGCTAGACCAGTTAAATGTTGGGAGGAAAGCAAACCAAGGGGAGCCTTACCCTTGAGAGGACAGATGATAGGGTGCTAGCATCATGGCAACATGTGAACTCTGAGGATGATCACTGGAACTAGAACTGCTCACTAAACCAAGTCTGTACGCCATAACTTTCCTCTTGTGAGGAGAATCTGAATCAAAGGGTAAGTCACCCCGATGTCGGCTTCCGCCACTACCTTCCGAATGTTGAGGAGGGAATGCCCTCACAAGTGATCTTGGCCCCTTCAAATCCATGACCAAAATGGATCAAATGGTTGTGATCCAAACAAAGGAAGTCAGCCTGATCCAAGGCTAGATCCATTCCATGAGGGAATGTAAAGATGAATTGAACCCGCCATTTATGACCGAATTGAAATGAAATCGACCGACAAAAGAATCTACAATGAGAAATGAACTTGCATCCTCATAGATTTTGAATTTTTTGAATTTTAAAATTTGAACCCACATCCAACAACTTGAAGTGTTAAGTGGGGTTCAAATGATTTGGAAAGATTGATTGAAAGAGGAATTTGAGTATGAATCCAAACTTCAACAAATTTGAGTATGTTGAAATATGGATTCAAAATTTTGATAGGATGCTTCCATAGGTTCATTTTGTTTTTGATTTTGAATTTTTATGATTTGGAGGACCCTTTCCATTAACAAATTTGGGTATGTTAAAGTAAGGGTCAAATGATTTTGTTTTGTTTCATTGTTTTAGAATTTTACTTTACTTAGCAAATTTAAGTATGCTAAGTGAAGTAAAAGTTATTGTTTCTTTTGAAAATTTTTGTTTTGTTTTACTTTTTTGGAAATTTTGGAATTCTTACTTAGCAAATTTAGGTATGCAAAGTGAAGAACCCAAGTGTATTTTGTTTGATTTTGAAAATAGGATTCTTAGCAAATTTAGGTATGCTAAGAAAATCCTAAGTGTTTCATTTGTTTGGAAAATTTTGATTTTGAAAATAATCCTTTAGCAAATTTGGTATGCTAAGGGAGATCCTAAGTGTTTTATTTTTTTTGATGATTGAAAGTGGAGATTCAACTTAGCAAATTTGGTATGCTAAAGATGAAATCCATTTGTTTTGAAATGGAAATTTCACTTAGCAAATTTGAGTATACTAAATGAAATTCCAAATCGTATGTTTAAAATTTTGATTTTATTTTTGATTTTAAAAAAAATGGAAACTTCTCCTTAGTAAATTTGGTATGCTAAGGGAAGAAGTTCCAAAGATGTGTGGGAAATTTTTGTTTTGAGTTTGAAAACTTTACTTAGCAAATTTGAGTATGCTAGGTGAAGCTCCAAAAATATGTTTTGAAAAGTTTTGAATTTTTTATTTGGAAACTTTACTTAACACATTTAGGTATGTTAAATGAAGTTCCAAATATTGTTTGAAAATAGTTGAAATTTTGATTTTGGATTTGGAAACTTTACTTAACAAATTTGGTTATGTTAAGTGAGGTTCCAAATGTGTTTTGAAATTTTTTTGAAATGTGATTGTTGATTTTGATTTTGAATTTGGAAGCTTCACTTAACAAATTTGGGTATGTTAAATGAATTTCCAAATGTTGTTTGAAAATTTTGAATTTTTGGATTTGGAAACTTTTTTTAACAAATTTAAGTATGTTAAATGGAGTTCCAAATGTGTTTAGAAAATTTTGAAATGTGATTTATTGATTTTGAATCTTTGAATTTGGAAATTTTATTTAGCAAATTTGATTATGCTAAGTGAAATTCCAAATGTATTTTTGAAATTTTTTTAAATTTTGGGATTTAGAGACTTCACTTAACAAATTTGGGTATGTTAAATGAAGTTCCAAATGTGTTTGAATTTTTTTTATTTTTATTTTTTGAAATATGGATTTGGAAACTTCACTTAACAAATTTGGGTATGTTAAGTGAGGTTCCAAAAATGTGTTTGAAATTTTTTGAATTTTGGGTTTGGAAACTTCACTTAAACAAATTTAGGTATGTTAAATGAAATTCCAAATATGTTTGAAAATTTTGAAATGTGATTGTTAACTTTGATTTTGGATTTGGAAACTTCACTTAGCAAATTTGAGTAAGCTAAGTGAGGTTCCAAATATATGTTGAAAGTTTTTGAATTTTGAATTTGGATACTTCACTTAACAAATTTGGATATGTTAAATGAAATTCCTAATGTGTTGGAAAATTTTTGAAAATTTGAAATTTCGATTAGGAAATTTTACTTAGCAAATTTGATTATGCAAAATGAAATTCCAAATGTGTGTTTGAAATTTTTTGGAAATATGATTGTTGATTTCAATGTTTTTGGAAAGAGGACTCCCATTCAACAAGTTTAAGTATGTAGAATGGAGATCCATTTTATTTTTGAAATATGATATTTTTATTTTATGTGTGATTGTTGCTTTTTGAAAGAGATGAATTCCAACTTAAAACATATGTGAGGTATGCTTAAGTGGGTTTCCTAAAATGATATTTTATTTTTAGTTGGAGATGAAATCTTCATTTAATAAACCTAAGTATATTAAATTAAGATGTTCACATGTGCTTTTTAAAAATTTTAATTTTGTTTACAAATGAACTTTCCATTCAATAAGTGTGAGTATATTGAATAGAAAATTCATGTGTGCTTTTAAAAAATTTTTTTTATGATTATGATTGTGATTTTTGAAAAACATGATTGTTCATTTCATTTTGAAAATGAAATCTTCATCAAAGTGAATTGAAAGAAGATATTCATTTGTGCTTTTGGAAAATGTTATTAGTTTTATTTTTGAAAATCTCTACATGTAAAATTATATGAATTGTTAAATGAGGGTGAAAAATTTTGTGGAAAATGTTTATTAAGTGCATTTTTGAAAAAGCAAAGTTCTTTATGGAAGATTTATTATTTTTAGGATGAACCTTTCCTTATCATGAAAATGATAAGGAGGAAGTCTTTAAGAGATGTTTTTTTTTTATTTAGATCTTTTCATTTTACCCATTGGAGGACCCAACGGGGTTTTAAGACCAACAAGGAATGCAGTCCTAAAACCTAAAGATGTTGGCTAACTCAACTCAAGAATGAAATGAGCTAAGTGCCAACTGAAAGAAGGATATTCTTGGATTCATACTAAAGTACAAACCCACGATCGATACCTAAAGACAACGATCATTTACCAAACATGGAGAGAGGAACCATCCCAGGAGCTAAAAAATCTGTGGTGAAAAATTCATAAGGGAGTCACCTTTCAAATCGGGGAGAAAAGAAAGAGGAACCCTTATAAAAAATTCATCTTGGTAAGATGCCATGAGATCCATATGTACTTATTCAGTGATCGATACGTCATCAAGGTATAGTGTACTATCTCAAAGATAGAAATCACTACCCTTTAATGGAACCAATCACCTCAATAAGGACTAAGGACGATGGTATGCATATGTACGAGATTCTTCCCTACTTTACATGGAAAAGTAAAGGTTTATTTTAAATCGGGTTCATTGTTCCTATGGCAAGCCCATAGTTAATTACATCCTAAGGGACAGATCCTTAGAAAACTCGATTAAGGTAAATGATCATTGTATCTAAAGATTTCAATAAAAGGACTATCAATCGATTGGTATTTGAAGATCAAATGGGATTGATCAAAAGAGGGAGTTATTATCAAAGCCAAAATGGAATAAGTAGGAGATGCTCACGATGCTAGAAACCTAACAAGAGCATCTCAAACTATCAAAATTGGGCTTTATATTTTAGAAATTGATTTAGTTTGTTTGAGTTATATTTTTCATTAGAATTTAGACTTAAGATTCCTTAACACAAGATTAAGGAAATGCCTAAGAGGTGAGAATTATGCTTATGGCCCACAAAGGGGAGAAGCAACCTAACCTAAATCTAGGGAGCTTCTGAGGGCAAGCACAACCTAAATCTAAGGCAAAATGGGTATTGTCTCCACAAGAGAGGACGAACCACCCGACCACTTGGACTTACAACCGCCTGGGCTGGCCGCAAACTAACTCCTCCTACGATTTTAAATACATGTAGGAAAGTCTTTATGCTTATGCAAGATAGCTAGGCTATTTTTATTTAGAAAGAGACTAAGTCCTTAAACTCACTCCCTAAATAGACTAGATCATGTAAAGGGTATGCCTCAAATGACCTAAATCTAATGCAATTCAAATTTCATTTTTTTTGGACAATCATTTTGACTCATGTTAATAGGATTTTTATGACTAATGCATGAGAAATCAGATTATTGGCCAAAATCAGTGAGAAGGTAGGAGGTGAGTTTCCACCATGGCCCTCAAAGGTCAAGTCGGGTTCTCTGCAAAGGTGGAAGCCCTCCAATCAAGAGTGAAATAAGATGCATTTGTGCATGATATTATAAAGAAATGCTCATCCAACAAAGGGTTGCTAATTCTTTTATCTTGATTTTAAACCTAAGCTTTAGGTGAGAGTTATTTAATTTTAATTTGAGTTATTAAGTTGGGTAAAAGATTTATTTTTCCTAAAGAGCCTAATCCACATCCAGCCATACATAAATAAGGAAGAAACTAGCATGCCACTTAATGCAAAAGCTAAACAAATCATCAATCAATTTATAAAGCTAACTAAAAGAATAAATGGCCATTTGTGGTCACCACCGACAAACCAAAATATCAAATGTGGGTAGCCAAGCTATACCCTTATACAACATGAATTACAAATGAATTAAATTATAATTTAAGCAAAGGAATTCATTATTATGGGGTCTTCAAGCTTTATTCTTCTTTCTTCTTCTTCTTCTTCTTCTTCTTTCTTCTTCTTCTTCTTTCTTCTTTTCTTCTTTGTTCCTCCTTTGATGGTTGAAGGTGGATGCTCCAAGGCTTCACATGGTGCATAAGATAGATCTTATGACCAATGCTCATCCTAATCCCCATAACAAATCATTCCAAAATCCTAAATATACAAATTTTACATGAAAAGGAAAAGTATAAATCTAACTAACACCTAAAACAAAAAGTTACACCACACAAATCCCAAGCATGTATATTGGACTTATCACCCACACATGGGTGACTAAGTCCACGGCCTATGGATTATGCTAAGGGGTATAAGCACCTAAGCAAGAAGCATTTATATTTTTATTTATGATAGCCTTAGCACAATCCCAGAAAAGAATAGTTAGACTAAGATCCTACCATTCATTCTATGAGCATACACCTAACATCTAGTCTAAAACATATATCACAAAATAAAATATAACATCAAACCATGCACACCTAACCTAAAGCTAGAAGTGGTGACTTAGGCTAATGTGTGCTTTGAAGGTTTATGTGGTATGCTTTAGGACTTTAGGTTCAAATTTTCTAAGTGTGAAGGACATGTTCAACTTAGAGGAGGGTTTCATTTAAGTTATTTAAGTGTTTTGGGTTATTTTATTTCATGTTTTAATTTGATTTAAGTGAAACCTACAATTAATTACTAAGTTATGAAGAGAGGGAAAGAGAAGAGAACTTCTCTTTCCTTCCCTAATCCTTAAGTAATTTGTAAGGTAAGTTCACATTTTTATTTCAATTAGGTGAATGTTTTGATTATAACTTTTAATAAATCTTAAGTTTAGATAAACTTTAAACAAACCTATCCAAAAATAAAGGCATTTTAAGATTAAGAAAAATGAATCAAAATTCACATAACACACATTACTTCAATTCTTTCCCAACATATATAACATGCATATGGATGGACCCTAAGCATATCTATACATGCAAATGAGTAGTTAACACACTTTATGATGCATGCTAAGTAATTCATTTAAGAAAATTTAGAAGTTGAATATGCATGATTTTCTTAAGTAGAAAAGGTTTTCCTTATCCAAAATTTCACATACATGCATGAAAGTAAGAAAGGCATAAGTGAGTAAAGCCATTGTTAACCGAGGTGTAAGGTACAAGACCTACTTAGGCTACTTAAAGCCTCACAACCTGGGGTTGTAGACTAATATACCACTTTCCTTAAATACAACATGCATATAAAAAAGAAATGAAAAGAAGGAATATGCAAAAGTTTAATAGTTTCATTTTATGCAATTTATTCGTGCAAGTGTAAGTAACCTTTCTTAGATGGTAGCATAGGGATGAATATGAGATTAAGTAAGTGTTGGGTTCGTTTCAAATGAACCCTACATCTTACCAACTCCTATTCAAAACTATTAACATAAAGAAAGGAAAACTACACTAAACATTACTTTATAATCCATCACATGCAAGCTTATAATTAAAGTAAATAGCACACTTCAGATTTGATGTTTCATTTATATTTTGAAAATACTTTGATTTAGTAGTGATAATAAAACTCATATTTTACTTTAGCCAACACATGCACATTTGACATAAAGTAAACAATTTCATTTTAAATTTGAAACATGAAATTATGAATGCATGAATCACATGACATACAACTTAACATGTTGGGAAAGATCAAAGTAATGAATCATGTAAACAAACTCACTTTACTTAAATCCTAAAGACATTCTTAAGAATAAAAAAATTTAGAATAAATCAAAGTGAATTTCAAAATGATTTTTGTTTAGTTTGAAGTTTGATTTAATTTTGAAAAGGTGAGATAAGTTTATTATTTCTAACCCATTACCACATTTGTTTTATATTTTTTTTAATTTTCAAATAATTAAATCCATTTTTAAGCATTGATTAGGTTAGAGTATGAATTAAGTGGCTTAAACCCTTACCTACACCTTATAAAAATTAACCATGTAATTATGAGCTAATGAGATGACATAAAACACTTAAGGTATTTAAATTTATAATGCACCTAATAATGAAAAGTTCTAATGCAATTTGACTCACAATTAAAAGTTAATTAAGCAAAGGGGTTTAAGCTTAAGTACTTTTAAGACACCCTTTCACACTTATGGAAGGGGTTTTAATTTCCTTAATCAGACTTAGGCTATTAAACACCTAAGCATCTACCCAAGATAGATTAATTAAGTTCTGGAATGTTTTAGAATTTTTGAAAATTGTTTAAAGGGATAATTAATGAATTAACCCTTAATTAAGAAGTGATTAAGGAAAGAAGAGGGGGTTCAAGGAATAGCTTAGGGGAAGTACCCCAAAATTATTCTATAAAACCCCTTCTCATTAGATATGACCTTAATCAAATGTAATCATAGGGTAAATCCACTATCATACCTTAATTACCCTTAATTACATGAAGGGGGTAATTAGGGAATGAGTTAACAATTTCTCTAATTAAGGCCTCAATATATCTCAAGAAAATTAGCGGAGACAGAGATCATCCCTTAAAATGAACCCTAAAAATTTGAGATCAATTGGTGGCTTAATTAAGGAATAATTGACTAATTAACATTCCCAAAGAAACCCAAATTCAGAGAAAAAAAAAATTCAAATTCTATTAAAAACATTTTAAAATATTCTAGATGAAATTATCTATCCATTGAATTTTTCTTTATATTTTTTGATTTTTCTTCAAGGAGTTATGATTTTTTGAAGATTTTTGAATTAATAATTAATAATCCACTAATCCTGCCTAATACCAGCTCATGCCACATGACTTGGCGGGCGGGTTCACATGTGTCGCACCGTGAGCTACCCACTTAAATATCACATTAAGGGGAGCTCGGCGCGCTTTTATCCGTCGATCAAAGATCGACGGTGAGGATACACTCGATTTATAAATGGATAAAGGATATAAATGTGCTAATAATCTCGTCGTCCATCTAAAATGCGTGGATGGATGGTAGAGGGCAGTTCTTCCCCGAGGAATGTGGGTCCATGATCGGGGAGATCCAAACCTGATCTATCAAATATTCATTCAAGACTCAACCCACACCATATAGAGGGATAGAGCGGCCAATCCAACAGTGGATTTTACATGCAATGAAAATTCTTTCACAAAGGTCCAACACCTCTTAATCTAAGTGGTAAAAAATCACTAACCTCACCCAGGTGATCACAGTGCTCGATCAGAGGTAGCTGGCCTAGTGGAGATGAAGCCCTATTGATGTTCCTTGGCCTTGAGGTTGAGTGGATGAATGGGTGAACCAACACCTCTTGATCACCCTTGAAGATTTGATTGAATTGAGTTCTTCCTTACTGTGGGAACTCAAATGGATGCTTGGGCAGGGCCAACTTGGTCCTTAGATCAAGTGTGCAAGATGAATTTTGATGGGATCAATTATAGAAGAAGTTGGGAATTAGTTCAAGCTCCCCTATTTTGCACTATGTAAAATCGAGAAATGCAAGATTTGAATCCTTCTTAAAGGACTTGGGAAAGCTCTCTAATGTTTGCAAACTCTCTCTAGGCCTCAATCAATCAAGAGTGAATGAAAATTTCAATGAATTAGGGGGAGTATATCTCCCCCTATGGCGATCGGATGGCCGACAATGAGCTTGCCATTTTGATCCAATTGACCTTATGGAGTAGGTTATTTTGGCTATTAGATCAATGCATATGGTTGGTTTGGCTAGCAGAGTGGAATGCTAACTCCCATGTGCATCAAATTGAGCTTATGGGGAGTTTAAAAATTGAATTTTGCATAGGTGGTTGGGTTTGATCCATGGGTCAAATGGGTTGACCCAAACCCATTGGGTTGTGTGCACCACTCATCACTAAGTCCCCTTGAGCTTTTAGGAAAGCCTCAAGTGATTATCATGAGGGTATGACAAAAAAACTCATGGGATAGGACAAAATTTATTCTATAGCCTAGGGGTAAATGGTGATTTTGCTATTTTTTTATTTGGGTATGTTTGGTATGTTGAGAAAATAGGTTTGGCCAAGTTTCATTGGATTTGGAATCCATTTGATAGGGTTTGGCTCATGTTGACCCATTTAGGTCAAAATAGGTCAACTTGGGTCAAGTTGACCAAATGGTCAAATTGGGTCAAACTAAGGGTTGGTCAAGTTCATATGACCATTTGAAATGTTTTGGTGCCTTTGGTTGGTTCAATTTAATAGATTTTTTTGGCTCATATGACTCATTTAGGTCAAATGGGTCAAGTTGACCTATTTGACCCATTTGACTATTTGGGTTAGGTCAAGGGTAGGTTTAGGTTAGTCATATGGAGTGGATTGGTATCTTTGTTTCCAATCAATTTGGGTTCAATTTTGGCTCAACATGACCCCTTTATGTCATGTTGGGTCTAAGGTCAATTAGGCTAGGTTGGGTCTAGTTGGCCAATTAAGGCTTTGGTCAAGTTCCACAAGTGATTTGGGATGGATTTGACCCATTGGTTCCAATCAATTTGGCTTAGATCAAGTTTTGACATATTTTGACCCTTTAGGTCAAAATGGGCCAATTGGACTAGGTTAGGCTCAAATGTTGGCTTGGTCAAGTTCAAACATAGATCATGAGTGAACTTAGATCAATGGTTTCAATCAATTTTTCCAATGATGGATTTTGGCTATGTTAGGCTTTATTTTGGGTTAAGTGTTGACTTGGTCTACCCTTAGGTTTGACTTGGTGTGACCCAATTTGATTGTTTGATCATCATATGATTATTATCGATCATGATGAGAGGGATATATGAGTTTGATTCAATCCAATTTGATTAGGATCAATAGTTGGCGCATAAGGGTACTTTATGTCACTTTGGGACAAGTGAGCCTAAGTGGGTCAAATGGCTTGGTCAAAGCTTGATTTGAAATTGATTGATCTTGTATATGGACTTATGATTGAAATATAAATCTATTTACAAGGGGTTTGAAGTCAAATGGATTTTGATCTATTTGAAAATTTCATATTCAAAGGAAGAATATGAAAGGGTCTGGGTTTGATTTTTGATTTGGATTTTGATTGAATGATTGAGGTTTGGATTTGTATATGAGCTCATGATTATAGGATTGATTGAACCATGAGAGAAAATCAAGAGTTTGGCTTGATTTGGAAGTGATTTGGCTAAGTTCAAGATTTTGACTTGAAAGGCTTAGATTTGATTTTGGATTTGAGTTTGAGTTTTGGAGTTGGTTTTGATTGTTTGAATTTATATTTCATTTATATATGTGAATATAAATGAGAATATAAATTGATCATGAGAAAATTTCATTTGAAAGAGTTTAATCATGATTTGGGTTAAATCCATTAAAAGGAATTTAAGGATTTAATGAAATTTTTAATTGAAATTTAATTTTTTGATTGGATTGGATTGATTTATATTTCTATTTCATTTATATATGAGAATATAATTGAGAATAAAAATAAGTTTTGAGAAAATCCCATGAATTTGAATAGGTTTTATCAAAGTTTAGGTTAAATCCATTAATGAAATATTTAAGGATTTAAAGGCATTTTAAATTTGAAATTTAATTTTTGCCTTTGATTGGATTGATTTATATTTATATTTCAATTATATATGAGAATATAAATGAGAATATAAATAAGTTTTGTGAAAATCTCATGGATTTAAATTGATTTGATCAAGGTTTAGAGTTGATTTTGGCTAAGTCCTTTAATGGAAAATTAAAGGGACTTAAGAAAATTTTCATGAATTGATTTGGAATTTTGAATTTGATTTAATGGGTTTGAATTTATATTTCATTTATATATGGGAATATAAATGAGAATATAAATACATGAGAAAATCTTATGAATTTGAATAGGTTTTGATCATGCTTTTGGCTAAGTCCTTAAGAAAGGGTTAAGGACTTAGAAATTTTGAAGTTATGATTTTTTGATGGATTTTGATCAAGGGTTTCAATCATAGATTTCAATCATGGATTTCAATCATGGAATTGAATCATGGAATTGAATCATGAATTGATTTGAGTTTGAGAAAATCAAATAGAATTGATTTGGAGTTTGACTTGAAAGAAGGAAAGTGAGGAATGGTTTAAGCTAAAAAGTAGGAGATTTTCCTAACACCTCTAAGGCATGACCTATTCCTATGGCTAACTCTTCTAAGTCTTCCAAGACTAGGTGAGAGTGTCCACCCAATCACTAGATGTGTCTTAAGGCTAAGAAACTCTTAAAGTATAAGAGAAGTCTTATGTCTAAGATGGAGGTGTTGAGAGCTCATTCTAAAAATGAGGTCAACAAGGTGAAGCCTTTGTTCCTGTGTGATCCCACTATGGGCTAAAATAAAGAAGAGATGGGTTAAGGAGAGATTTAGGGTTATTAAGACATTTTAATAATTATTTTATAATGTTAAATCACTTTAATATGAATTTTAGACTTTGTATATGATTAATATATATATATATATATATATATATATATATATATATATATATATATATATATATATATATATATATATATATATATATATATATACACACACACACACACACACACACATTGATTTAAGGTTATTGATGTTATGGATGCAACGGCGCATTCTTTTTCGTGATTGGAAGCCGTTTGGTTCAAGTCGGCATCGAAATGGATCAATTTTGGCTCAAAATGAGCATTATCACTTCAGATCACTCGACATTTGTGTATACTCGAATTGAGTGCAAACAGTCTCATTTGATAGATTTTGATATTTCGAAGCTAACAATTTGATCAATTTCTTGAATAGAGGTTGAATCTCCATGGCCGAATTGATATACACATTAGTACATGCTTGATAGATTGTTTGATCATTGATCATTTGTTAATATTTATATTCCAATCAATTTCAATGTTGGCGATATGTCGTTCATTGAGAGGTCATTGGGTAATCGTAGCCTCCCACTCGATATGGTATGACCTTATTTTTAGAATGAGCGAACCCTCCATCTTCATAATGTAATTCTTAGACTTTAAGAGTTCATTAGTCTGAAGCATCAGTGACAGAAACTCAACCTAACCCTGTGAGACTTAGAAGAGTTAGCCATAAAAAAAAATAGGTCGCCTGGGTGTTAGGTTTGTCTACCCTTAAACCATTCCTCACTTTCCTTCCTTCAAGTCAAACTCCAAATCAATCTCATTTGATTTTCTCAAACTCAAATCAACCTATAGATTGAAATCAAGATTGAAACCCATTATCAAAATCCATCAAAATTCCTAAGTCTATCTTAATAAGATTTCCCTTAAGGACTTAAAATTATGATATAAACCAAATCAAACTCATGATATTTTCTCATAATTCATTTATATTCTCATTTATATTCACATATAAAAATGAAATATAAATTCAAATCAATCAAACTAAACTCAAAATTCAAAATCAATTCATGAAATTTTCCTAAGTCCTTTAAGTTTCCCTTCATGGACTTAGCCTAAATCATGATAAAACCAAATCAAACTCATGGAATTTTCTCAAAACTCATTTATATTCTCATTTATATTCACACATATAAATGAAATATAAATATAAATCAATCAAATCAAACCCTCAAATCAAATTCCAATTCTAAAACTTTCTTAAGTCATTTAAGTTCTCTTTCATGGACTTAGCCTAAATCATGGTCAAATCAATTCAAATTCATGGGATTTTCTCATAAATCATTTATATTCTCATTTATATTTACATATATAAATGAAATATAAATATAAATCAATCAAACCAAATTCAAAAATTCAAGCTCCAAACTCCAAAATTTTTCTAAGTCCTTTAAATCCTTCTTAATGGACTTAGCCTAAATCATGATCAAAGCACTTCAAATATTTGAAATTTTCTCATGATCCATTTATATTCACATATATAAATGAAATATAAATTCAAACAATCAAAACCTATTCCAAAAATCAAACTCAAATCCACTCAAAATCTAACCTAAGCATTTCAAGTCAAAATCTTGAACTTAGCCAAATCAATTTCAAATCAAGCCAAACTATTGATTTCTCTTCATGATTCAATCAACCTAACAATCATGAATCCAAATATAAATCAAACTTCAATCACTCAATCAAAATCCAATTCAAAAATCAAACCCTAAATCCTTTCATATTCTCCCTTTGAATATGAAATTGTCAAATGGATCAAAACCTATTTGACTTCAAACCACTTGCAAATGGATTTATATTTCAATCATAAGTCATACAAGTTCAATCAAGCTCAAATCAACCAAGCCATTTGACCCACTTAGGCTCACTTGACCCAAAGTGACCTAAAGTACCCTTATGAGCCTAATTCTAACCAAATTGGATTGAACCAAACTCACATATGCCTCTCATCATGATCAAAAATCATCATGGGATGATCAATCAATCAAATTAGTCAAACCAAGTCAAACTAAGGGTTGAACAAGTCAACCCAATAAATGAAACTATACATATTCCACCATTGGCCAAATTGATTGAAACCATTGATCTAAGTTCACTCATGATCTATGCTTGAACTTGACCAAGCCAACATTTGAGCTAACCTAGTCAATTGGACTTGATCAAGTTGACCCATTTTGACCTAAAGGATCAAAATATGTCAAAACTTGATCTAAGACAAATTGATTGGAACCAATGGGTCAAATCCATCCCAAATCACTTGTGAAACTTGACCAAAACTCATTGGCCAACTAGACCCAACTAGCTTTGACCTTAGACCCAACATGACCTAAAGGGGTCATGTTGAGCCAAAATTGATTGGAAACAAAGATACCAATCCACTCCATATGATTAACCTAACCTAAACCTACCCATGACCTACCTCAAATAGGCAAATAGGTCAAATAGGTTAACTTTACCCATTTGCCTAAATGAAGTCATATGAGCCAAATTCAAAACTATACCAAATTGAATCAAACCAAAGCCACCAAAACATTTCAAATGGACATATGAACTTGACCCAACCCTTGGTTTGACTCAATTTGACCAATTGGTCAACTTGACCCAAGTTGACCCATTTTGACCAAAATAGGTCAACATGAGCCAAACCTTATCAAATGAATTCCAAATCTCATGAAACTTGGTTTCTCCACATACCAACATATCCAAATTGAAAAATTAACAAAATAACCATTCTACCCCTAGGCCATAGAATAAATTTTGGCCTAATCCATGGGTAATTTGGTCATGCCTTCTACATATCCACTTGATACCTTCCTAATACCTCAAGCAGACTTAATGAAGAGTGGTGCACCCAACCCAATGGTTTTGGGTCAACCCAATTGGCCCCAAGACCAAACCCAACCCCATGGGTCAAATTAGCTCATTCAAAATCCCCCCTCCACCCAATTTGATGCACATGGAAGGTTAGCACCAAGGCCTCAAACCATGTGCAAATAAGCTAAACAAACTCTCCAATATAGTCAATTGGATCAAAATGACAAAGGATGTGTTGGCCATCCGATTACCATAGGAGGAGATATACTTGTTGACCTCATTTTTAGGATGAGCTCTCAACACTTCCATCTTAGACATAGGACTCCTCTTAAACTTTAAGTGTTTCTTAGTCTTAAGACACATCTAGTGATTAGGTGGACACTCTCACCTAGCCCTAGAAAACTTAGAAGAGTTAGACATAGGAGTAGATCATGCCTTAAGGGTTTTAGTAAGACCTCCTACCCATTAGCTTAAACCATTCCTCACTTTCCTCCTTCTGGTCAAACTATCAAATCAATTCTATTTGATAAATCTCAAACCCAAATCAATTCCATGATTTAGATCCATGATCAAATTCCATCAAAAATTTCTAAGTTTAAATTTTCTAAGTCCTTAACCCTTTCTTAAGGACTTAGCAAAAATTATGATCAAAACTTATTCAAACTTTTGAGATTTTCTCATAATCTATTTATATTCTCATTAATATTCATATAAATAAATGAAATATAAATTCAAATTCATCAAATCAAATTCAAAATTCAAAATCAATTCATAAATATTTTCTAAATCCCTTTAATTTTTCATTAAAGGACTTAAGCCAAAATCAACTCTAAAACTTTATCAAACTTATTCAAAACCTTGGGATTTTCTCAAAACTTTTTTATATTCTCATTTATATTCTCATATATAAATGAAATATAAATATAACTCAATCAAATCATACCCCCAAATTAAATTCCAAATTTAAAATGCTTGAAATTCCCTTAAATCCCTTAATTTTTCATTAATGGATTTAACCTAAACTTTGATCAAACCTATTCAAACTCATGGGATTTTCTTAAAACTTATTTGTATTCTCATTTATATTCTCATATATAAATGAAATATAAATATAAATCAATCAATCCAATCCAAAAAATTAAATTTCAAATTAAAATTTCTTAAATCCTTTAAATTCTTTAATGGATTTAACCCAAATCTTGATTAAACTCTTTTAAATTCTTAAAATTTTCTCATGATCAATTTATATTCACATATATAAATGAAATATAAATTCAAAACAATCAAAATCCACTCCAAAATCAAACTCAAATCAACTCAAAATCAAATCTAAGCCTTTTAAGTCAAAATCTTGAACTTAGCCAAATCATTTCCAAATCAAGCCAAACTCTTGATTTTCTCTCATGGTTCAATCAATCCTACAATCATGAGCTCATATATAAATCCAAACCTCAATCATTCAATCAAAACCCAAATCAAAAATAAAAAATAAGACCCTTTCATATTCTTCCTTTGAATATGAAATTTTCAAATGGATCAAAACCATTTGACTTCAAACCTTGTAAATGGATTTATATTTCAATCATAAGTCCATATACAAGATCAATCAACTTCAAATCAAGCTTTGACCAAGCCATTTGACCCACTTAGGCTCACTTGACCCAAAGTGACCTAAAGTACCCTTATGAGCCAACTTTGATCCTAACCAAATTGGATTGAACCAAACTCATATATCCTCTCATCATGATCAACAATCATCATGGGATGATCAATCAATCAAGTCAAACCAAGTCAAACCTAAGGGTTGACCACAAGTCAACACTTAACCCAAAATGAAACCTAACATAGCCAAAATCCACCATAAAAAATTGATTGATCTAAGTTCACTCATGATTTATGTTTGAACTTGACCAAGCCAACATTTGAGCTAACCTAGCCCAATTGGCCAACTAAGTTGACCCATTTTGACCTAAAGGGCCAAAATGTGTCAAAACTTGATCTAAGCCAAATTGATTGAAACCAATGGGTCAAGTCCATCCCAAATCACTTGTGGAACTTGAACAAAGCCTCAATTGGCCAACTAGACCCAACCAAGCCCAATTGAACTTAGACCCAACATGACCTAAAGGGTCATGTTGAGCTAAAATTGAACCTAACCCAAATTGATTGGAAACAAAGATACCAATCCACTCCATATGACTAACCAAACCTAAACCTACCCTTGACCTAACCCAAATAGGTCAAATGGGTCAAATGGTCAACTTGACCCATTTGACCTAAATGAGTCATATGAGCCAAAACCAAATTTATACCAAATTGAACCAAACCAAAGGCACCAAAACATTTCAAATGGTCATATGAACTTGACCCAACCCTTGGTTTGTCCCAATTTGACCTATTGGTCAACTTGACCCATTTTGACCTAAATGGGTCAACATGAGCCAAACCCTATCAAATGGATTCCAAATCCATTGAAACTTGGCCAAACCTATTTTCTCAACATACCAAACATACCCAAATTGAAAAAAAATAGCAAAATGACCATGTTACCCTAGCCATAGAACAAATTTTGGCAACCCATGGGTATTTTGGTCATACACTCATCACAATCACTGAGGCTCTCCTAAAAGCTCAAGGGGACTTAGTGATGAGTGGTGCACCCAACCCAATGGGTTTGGTCACCCATTTGGCCCATGGACCAAACCCACCACATATGGCAAAAATTTAATTTCAAACTCCTCTAAGCTCAATTTGATGCACATGGGAGTTGCATTCCACTCGGCCAAAACCATGTGCATGATCAATACCAAAAACAACCCACTCCATGGTCAATTGGATCAAAATGGCAAGCTCATGTCCATCCAATTTCCATGGGAGATATACTCCCCATTCAATGAAATTTTCACTTCATCACTGATTGGAACTAGAAGCCAGAACCACCTCGAGAGCTTTCCTAAGGTCTAGAGAGGATTTGAATTTCCATTCTCGCTTTTGCATAGAAAATAGGGGAGGTGAAGAGCCAACATCTTCTTCACTGATCTCATCTAAATTCTCTTACACACTTGGTCTAGGAGCCAAGTGCCTAAGCATCCAATTGAGTTCTACAAGGAAGACTCAATTCATCAAAGCAAGGGAGATCAAGAGGAGTTGGTCCACCCATTCATCCACTCAACCAAGACCTAGGAACTTCAAGGGCTTGCCTCCACTAGACAAAAGCTACCCCATCAATCGAGCATCTGATCACCTCGATGAGGTTAGTGATTTTTTGACCACTTAGATAGGTGTTGGTCTTTGTAAAAGAATTTCATTGCATGTGAAATCCACCATTGGATTGGCCGCTCTAGTCCTTTAGATTGTGTGGGTTGAGTCTTGAATTAATCTACGATACATCGAGCTCATATCTCCCCTTGGATCATGGATGGTTCATATTCATCCTCAAGGAAGAACTCTCATCTCGCCATCCATCCAGCATTTTAGATGGACGACGAGATTATTGGCATGTTTATATATCCACTATCATTTAAAATCTGGGTATCCCCGCCCATTCTTTGATGATCGAGGATAAAAGCAGCTCAATTGACAACTTAAGTAAAGCTCAGAAGCGCAACGCTGTAAAGTGCACAATCGCCGCCGCCACATCGTGCGTGAGCGAGCAATTAGGGATTAATAAAATGCTTAATTAATTCCTAATTTACTTAGATAACTTCAAAAAATCATAACTCCTCATGGAAAAATTAAAAAAAAAATACAAGGAAAAATTCTATGGATAGATAATTTCATCTAAAATATTTTTAAAATATTTTTAATCAATTTTGAATTCCCCTTTTCTCTAAATTTAAGTTTCTTTAGGAATGTTAATTAATTAATTAATTTCTAATTAAGTCATAAATTGATCTCAAATTTCTAAGGTTCATTTTAGGGATGACTCCTCCCCCTAATTTTCTTGAGATTTATTGAGGCCTTAATTGAAAATTGCTAGCTCATTCCTAATTACCCTTTCATGTAATTAAGGGTAATTAAGGTGTGATTAGTGGATACCCTTGATTAAATTTGATTAAGGTTAGATCTAGTGAGTTTATGGAATAATTTTGGGATATTTCCAAGCTATTCCCTAAACCCCTTTTTCTTTCCTTAATCCTCTTAATTAAGGGTTAATTCAATTATCCCTTTAAATAATTTTAAAATTCTAAATGTTCTTAATTTAATCTACCTTGGGTATATGCTTAGGTGTTTAATAGTAATTAAGGAAATTAAAACTCCTTTCATAAGTGTGAAAGGGTGTCTTAAAAGTACTTAAGGTAAATCCCTTAGCTTAATTAACTTTTAATTTGAGCCAAATTGCATTATGCCTTTTTCATTATTAGGTGCATTTCAAATTTAAATACCTTTTAGGTTTTATGTCATCTCATTGACTCATAATTACTTAGTTAATTTTTCTAAGGTGTTGTAAGTAAGGGTTAATTAAGCCACTTAATGCATACACTAACCTAATCAATGCTTAAAATGGATTTAATTATCTAAAAATTAAAATAAAAATATAAAACACATGTGGTAATGGGTTAGGAACAACAAACTCATCTCACCTTTTTAAAATTAAATCAAAGTTCAAACCAAACAAAAAACATTTTTGAAATTCACTTTGATTTATTCTAAATTATCTTATTCTTTAAGAATGTCTTTAGGATTTAACTAAAGTGAGTTTTTTTGCATGATTACATTGCTTTAGATCTTTCCCAACATGTTAAATTGTATGCCATATGATTTATACATCCATAACTTCATGTTTCAAAATTTTAAAATGGGAATTATTTACTTTATGTCAAATGTGCATGTGTTGGCTAAAGTAAAATATGAGTGGCTATTATCACTACTAAATCTAAAATATTTTTAAAACTTATAAATGAAATATCAAATATAAAAGTGTGCTATTCTTATATCCTAATTATAAGCTTGCATGTGATAGATTATAAAGTAATGTTTAGTGTAGCCTTTCCTTCCTTTCTATGTTGGCATAGTTTTGAATAAGGGTTGGTAAGATGTAGGGTTCATTTGAAAAGAACCCAACACTTACTTAATTCTATACCCTATTCATCCCTATGCCATCATCTAAGAAGGATTGCCTATTCTTGCATGAATAAATTGCATAAACAAAAATGAAACTATTAAACAATTTTTGCATGTTCTTTTTCCATTTCATTTCTTTTATATGCATGTTAGTACTTAAGGAAAGTGATATATTAGTCTGACAACCCCCAGGATATATGAGGCTTTAAGTAGCCCTAGTCTTGTACCTCCTCCTGGTTAACAATGGCATACTCACTTATGCCTTTCCTACTTTCATGCATGTATGTGATATTTTGGATAAGGAAAACCTTTTCTACTTAAAAAAAATCATGCATATTCAACTTCTAAATTTTCTTAAATAAATTACTTAGCATGCATCATAAAGCGTGTTAACTATTCTCATTTGCATGTATAGATATGCTTATCCATATGCATGTTATATATGTTCGGAAAGAATTGAAGTAATGTGTGTCATGTGAATTTTGATTCATTTTTCTTAATCTTAAAATACCTTTCTTTTTGAATAGGTTTATTTAGAGTTGATCTAAACTTAGGATTAATTAAAAGATTTAATCAAAACATTCACCTAAATGAAACTAAAATGTGAACTTACCTTAGAAATTACTTAAGGATTAGGGAAGGAAAGAGAAGTTCTCTTCTCTTTCCCTTTCTTCATAACTTAGTAATTAATTATAGGTTTCACTTAAACCAAATTAAAACATGAAATAAAAATAATACAAAATACTTAAACAACTTAAATGAAACCCTCCTCTAAGTTGAACATGCTCTTCACACTTAGAAAACTTGAATCTAAAGTCCTAAGCTAAGCATGCCACACAAATCTTTAAAGCACACACATTAGCCTAAGTCACCACTTCTAGCTTTAGGTTAGGTCGGTGCATGGCTTGATGTTATGTTTTATTTTGTGATGAATATTTTAGACTAGATGTTAGGGTGTATGCTCGTAGAATGAATGGTAGATGTTTAGTCTAACTATTCTTTTCTGGGATCAAAGGGGTGTTATCATAAATAAAATATAATGCTTCTTGCTTGTAGTGCTTATACCCCTTGCATAATCCATATTGTGGACTTAGTCACCCATGTGATAAGTCCAATATATATGCTTGGGATTTGTGTGGTGTGACTTGACTAACCTTTGTTTTGTGTGTTAGTTAAATCTCTACTTTTTCCTTTTCATGTAAAAATTTGTATATTTAGGATTTTGTAATGATTTATTATGGAGGATTAGGATGAACATTGGTCATAAGATCCTATCTTATACACCATGTAAAGCCTTGGAGCATCAACCATCCAACTATCCAAAGGAATATCCAAAAAAGAAAAGAAGAAAAGAAAAGAAAGAAAGAAGAAAGAAGAAAGAAGAACAAAGCTTGAAGACCCCCATAACAATGAATTCTTTTGCAT
Organism: Cymbidium sinense; assembly: GCA_021442155.1. NCBI lineage: Eukaryota > Viridiplantae > Streptophyta > Magnoliopsida > Asparagales > Orchidaceae > Cymbidium > Cymbidium sinense. The sequence goes on from CM038222.1 coordinate 66,351,054, forward strand.
AAATTATAATTCAATTCATTTGTAATCTGAGTTGCATAAGGGTAGAGCTCGGCTACCCACATTTGATATTTTTGGTTTTGTGAGGTGGTGCAAAATAAATCCATTTATTCTTTTTGCGATTAGCTTTATAAATTGTTTATTGATTTATTTAGCTTTTGCATTAAGTGGCATGCTCTTCCAAGTTTTTTCTTTCTTTATGTATGGCCTGGATGTGGATTAGGCTCTTTAAAAAAAAGAAATCTTTTACCCAACTTAACAATTCAAACTAAAGCTAAATAACTCATAACCTCACCTAAAACTTAGGATTAAAATCAAGATAAAAGAATAAGCAACCCCTTAGCTGGATGAGCATTTCTGTATAATATCATGCTCAAATGCATCTTATTTCACTCTTGATTGAGGGCTTTCACCTTGCCGAGAGAACCCATCTTGACCTTTGAGGGTGGTGAAACTTGCTTCACGATTTTGGCCAATAATCTGATTTCTCATGCATTAGTCATAAAAATCCTATTAGCCTAAGTCAAAATGATTGTCCAAAATGAAATTTGAAATGCATTAGATTTAGGTCATTTGAAGCATGTCCCTTTACATGATCTAGTCTCTTTAGGGAGTAAGTTTCAGGACTTAGTCTCTTTCTAAATAAAAATAGCCCAGCTATGTTGCATAAGCATGAAGACTTGCCTACATGTATTTAAAATCATAGGAGGAGTTAGTTGACGGCCACCCCCAGGCAGTTATAAGTCCAAGATGTCGGGTGGTTTTTCCTCTCTTATGGAGGTAAACCAATTACCCATTTTTTCCTTAGATTTAGGTTTTGCTTCCGGCCATCACTGAAGCTCTCTAGATTTAGGTTCTGAGGTTGCTTTTCCACTTTGTGAGTCATAAGCATAATTCCTCACCTCTTAGGCATTTCCCTAATATTGTGTTAAGGAATCTTAAGTCCTAACATTCTAATGAAAAGTATAACTCAAACAAATTAAATCAATTTCTAAAATGTAAAGCCCAATTTTAGGATAGTTTGAGATGCTCGCTAGGGTCTCAAGCATCGAGAATCTCCTACTTATTCCCATTTTGGCTCGATAATAACTCTCTTGATCAATCCCATTTGATCTTCAAATACAAAACCAATTGGTTGATAGTCATTGAAATCTTAGAGACAACGATCATTTATCTTAATCGAGAGTTTTAAGGATCCCGTCCTAGGATGTAATTAACTATGGGCTTGTAGAGGAACTTAACAACCCGCTTTAAAATAAATCTTGCTTTTACTTTTCATGTAAAGTAGGGAAGAATCTCACATATGCATACCCATTGTCCTTAGTCAATTGAGTGAGTTCCATTAAAGGGTTGACTCCTTTCGAGATAGACTATACATGATATCATCACCAATAAGTACATCTCAGACTGAATCTTGTCAAGATAAATTTATATAGGTGTTGGCTCTTTCATTTCTCACCAATAGATTTGAAGGCTAATTCCCCTATATAGAATTTTCTCCACACATGTGTCCTATTTTCTATCCTCTCCTCTCAATTCCTTTAATGATCTAATTTAACTATTCTCCTTTAACCATCCATTCCTTCCTTCCTTTTGGCTCTTAACCAACTGTTCATCTCCCTTCTTTCAGAGTGAAAATTAGGGTTTTTGATCTCCTTCCTCTTTCATTTTATCTTTTTCTCATTTATGAACTTATTAAATCCCTCTCTCCTTTTTCGCCATTGAATCCCTTCTCCCTCATTTTCTAGATCTCTCATTTTCAAGAATCTCATTTTCCTTTATTTCTCCTTTTGTCCTCCACCACAGAACGATAAGGCTCCTACCTTTTATAGAGAAAGAGTAATGTGGGACCCATCATTATTTAAACTTAATAATTAAGTGCATGACTTTTGATGGATAATACTAAACTAACAATTTTAATTGAATTCTATATAGCTTAAATCAAGCAATAAAGTGAGTTCTCTTTCTCCAAATCTTTAAATTAAACAAGCTTTAATGAACCAGGGATGATACTAAACTCACAAGAGACTTAAGATAATTTGAAGTCAAGTTATTAAATAAATATGAAACTTGATATTGAGTTGAGGATAAATTCATATTGATTTGAAGTCTTTTATGTGAACAATCATTTTAATATCAAACGAAGTAACGATCTCAATTGAATATTAAATGTCAAATGAATGGTAAGTCTAAATATCATTAAATTGAGAATAAAATTAAGAAATTTGGTAGCTTTCATAAGCATAAAAATTAAACCATGATTACTCATGAAGTGGCCTTTAAAAGGATCATTTGGTAAAGCAAAAGTGTAAAGCATAAGAGATTTGTTGAGTGCTACTTTCATTCTAAAGCAAAAAATCATACTTCCATAATAGATTCTAATCAAAACTAAATAACTTATTAGCAGATGGTCAATACTTGAATAATTGACTCATATAGAAAAGAGCTTCAATTTGGATAAAGCTTGCTGAACAAAAAATTGAAGTGATGACTAATGGAGAGTTAAATATTTGTTAACAATTCACAAAGATACAATATTTTGAGTGCAAATATAAATCTAATTTGACAATGCATGAATTATGATATGAAAGCAAAATTAAATTAAATTTTACAAATGAAGGAGCTTCCTTCAAACCAAAATTAGAAAATTTTATTCTAATTATGATTTTCAAAATCAATTTCATTGATTAGATGAAATTTTCTAAGCTATAAATACATGGTGCTCATTGAGATTTATAAAGGCAAATTTTAATGTTTGAAAAGGTCAACAAGATTAAGTAAATTAAATGAAATTATAAAATTAATCACATAATTTAAAAAATTAAAATTATCTGAATTATCAAATACTATGGGCACACTAATGCTAAACTTATGTCTGAGGGTTACTTCTGCTTATCTTGACCAGTTGTTAACAAAATCTAAAAATCCAATTATTATAAAAAATCTCAACTTATAAAAATATATGAGAAGCTAATTCTATTATATAACAATATATCTAATCCTCTATTATTAACCTAATAGAGTTGACAGATCTTAAATAATAAATTAAATGATCAAATAATACATTCACCCTAATGATGGCTATGTTGAATGGAGATTTCAAATGGAGGGGATACTTCCATGAAAGTATGATTGAAATTTCAGATCTAACTAACTCAAATTAAGTATCAATCCAAATATAAAATCTAATATGTCATTAAGTTATAAATATCTAAATGAAATTCAATCTAAAAACTTAAAGCTAAAAATTCAACCCACCTTATTATTTATGAGGTGAGAAATTAAGAAAATCTATCTCAAAGGAACCAATGTCAAATAAAGTGCTATATTCACCTAATCAATGTCACCGAAGGATGTGGTAGTGTCAGTGTGAAAGGCCCACATAAGAACACACCATAGTCTTACAAGTTCACACCAAATGGAACCATTATATTATGATCATGAAAGATGCTCCATGCCTTTGAGTGAATCATAGAGTATACTTGATAGGAAAAATCTCTATCAACTAAAATACTTAAGCTCGTTTCTCTGACAAACACCAGCTTACATTAATTCATATGTTGTGTAAAGATCCTTGACGTCATTCACTACCTCTAGCTAAAGATACTGAGACCATGACAGTGATGACAATCATGGGATCTAGATCGGGCACGTCATCATTCCCCTAACCATCCTCTTTAAGTTAAAATGATGAATTTCATAATCTTAAATTTTAAAGTCCACATACTGGTACTATACGTTACGCATTTAGCGACCTAACGATGAGCATTAATCGAAAGTTCTCTCATATGAGGGGTAATTAATTATGGGTGTTTACTTAAAAACCCGAACTGATCTAAAGTCCTCACCAAATGAGGATGAAGGTGTCTTATCTACATCTGCCTTCTAAAAATTACATCAACACCATAAATCATACTTTAATTATCGATTCTGGCAAATTTTGTGAAAATAGATTTATGACTGTGGGGACATGATTCTCTTTTCACCTTTGGCTAGTCATATAAATGCTTTAGTAATAATAAAATATTTAAAAATTTAAAACAAAAAATTATGATTTAAATGTGTAATAAATTCATATTACTAATGTATGAGACTCTATATCGAATGAATTATTCTGTAGAGTATAACTTTATTACACTATTATTTTGTTCTGTAGTACCTCTGCATTTTGAAAGTATGTCATGAAATTATAATTACTAATTATTAATCTCATCTTTCACTTTTCAATGGATCATGAACACCTACAAATGCACAAGGAGAGAAGTTATTCTCAAGATGAGTGGAGTGAAACAATAACAAGAAATGGAGGATGAAGAAGAGCCTGTATTGGTTGACACAGTGGCGCTAGCTAGAGAGCAAAGACAAATGCAATGTCAAATAAAAGTCAAAGATAAGGAGATTTCATAGTTTGGTGTCAAGATGAATGACATGATGGCATAGATGAATAACATGATGGATATGTTGTAGAAGAATATCACATCAACTATGTTTTGTCTGATAATCAATGGATAGCTAATAATACAACTTCTATATCACCAGTCGCTCTAGCACCTCAAGCTCCTATAGTACATGCTACACCTGAAATGAGGAATGAAGTTAACCAACTACCTCTTCAGCCGATAATTCAAAATGTGGCTAGCACACTTGAAACGATAACAACTGCTCAGATAGAAATAATAATTAATTAAAAGATAAAGGCAGTTATAGCTTCAAAGCAAGTTTAGGAGTAAGTGTCGCCTTTCCCAGAATATAATCAAGTGTTACAAAAGGTTACTCTGCCAAAATTTAATACTTTCAGTGGGCTTGGTAACCCAAAGCAACATCTAGCCCAATTTAAGGCTACTTATGGTAACATAGAAGGGAATGATGCTCTATTTTTCCATGTTATGAATGACCTCACTGAGTGGTATGCATATCAATTATTCAGTTAAAATCTTTGCTGAGTTAGAGACAATATTCGTGAAGAGGTTCGCCAGTGCAACCGAGAAGATATCAATCACTGACCTTGCCATGCTAAAAAGGAGAAAAGATGAGTTAGTGATAAAATTCATAAATCGTTGGCATAACCTATGTATAAAATATGAGCAATAATTAGAGGAAGAACAGTTGATCCAACTGTTAATGGGCAATATGGATGATAAAATGACATAATTTTTATGTATGGTGTCAATTACAACATTCCAGGACTTGCTCGATAGAGTGGCCAAATTTAAAAAGCTAAATCACCCTAAGTCTGAAGTCTACACAGATAAATCAAAGAGAAACAAACCATCATACTCAAGAAGAAATGAAACTCATGCCACTTCCTGTAGCTTAAGTGGTGAAAAATGAGCAATCTATAATGTGGATAAAATAAAATAGCTAATGTACAATGATGATAAAGGAAAGAAGCTTGTCCATTCTAATCCATAGCCAAAATTGGTATTGGGAGACAATGATAAACCTTAGTCTTTTCCAAGTGGTGGAGAGCATCCAAAATAAGCAACAAGAGATGATGAGCTCATCATCTCTTAAGAAAATAGAACAAAGATTTCCTTTAGGATAAAATATTAAATTATTTTGACAAGCAGTCAAAGTTGGTCTACAATTACCAGAAATTAAAAGGCTTGAGAAAGCTGATCAAGTCGATAATCCAAATTACTGTCCCTATCATCGGATGATCAGTCATCCTATCGAAGATTATTATGTCTTCAAAGATTGGCTAGAAAGAAAATATCGGCAAGGTGAATTTACATTATCCAATAGTGTTCTAGTCAAACCAAAAAGAGCGTCTACAAGGATGATTACATCCTCTTTCATATCATCCATTAAAGACAAAAAGTAAGAAAAATGAATTCATATTGAAGAATGGGAAACAGTAGTCTCTAAGAAGATCGTGAAAATGTTGAAGCAGCTAAAAGGTGTCCCTAGTGTTAAGTGGAAATCACCACTCAAACCTATATTGGACTTAAACGAGATGCCTATACCAAGTATTTGGGCTTCTCAACGGCATTTTGACAAGGCCACTTCATCACAACATGAGGAGCCATTTAATAAATGTAGGCCTCACAAATCAAAGAAGTCACCTAAGAAAAAGAAGAGTAAGAAGAAGACTATAACTCAAAAGATTATTAACAATTTAGAGGAGTATCACCAACCAACAAGACAGCCATTTAGGCTTGCAGACTTTATGCCTAAACTTTATATTCTTGAATTGGATGAAGAATATTATCCAGCAGAGACATGCTGAATTATTTATATGATATCAAATGTTCTTCAGCATCAGTTACTCCAAAATGACAAGTGTATTCAGACAGACTCTAACAATCCATCAAAATTCTTATTAGGAAAGCAAGAAGAGCCTGAGTAGTTAACGTCTGAGTTTTATATAATGACTAAACAAAAAGATAACAGCTCATATGAAGATTTATGTTTCCCCAATGAAGAAGAGTTAGACTCATCAATGCCATCACGTATTAAATGTACTAAGTTGAAAAGTGAGTCTTGCCCTTTTGGTCAATCCTCTAGAATAAGAAGTGAATTTGAAGAAACTACTTCTTTAGAGGAATCTGAGCAAGACAAAGTGATTCAAGTTCGTTGAGAAGTGGTAAAGTCTTACAACCGTCATCAAAGAAGGAAAGTGCAAATAAAGATAAAGGCAAACAAATTAAGTCAATGAAGATATCATTCCCAAAAATCCTAAAATAAAGCTTAAATCAAGTGAAAAGATAGATTATAATATTCTATCACATCTAAGAAAGATCCTTGCACAACTTAGTGTGTATGAGGCTCTCTTGATGTTAAAAGACCTCTAAGAAACTTTGATAGTCTCTCAAAGATCCAGAAAGTTATGAAGCTTACTTTGCAAAAAAAATGTATCAATCATTACAAACTCAAGATCTACCAGTAATCACATTTTTTGAAGAAAATCTTATGTTGGGAATAACAGATCACAACCGTCCTCTATATGTTACTGTAGAGAGTGATGACATCTTGATCAACCAAATATTGATTGATCTAGGTTCCTCTATTAATCTTATGAGTCTAAAAGCATTAAGAGGATTATCACTTGATATCCAACATCTTGGAAGAGATAAGTTGATGGCTCATGGTTTCAATGAGAAAGGGCAGAAAACCTGGGGTTCTTTTATTCTCCCACTCAAGTTTTGAGATTTGTATACTGAAGCCAAGTTTCATGTAATCGACGCTGATACATTATTTAGAGCTCTTTTGGGTCAGCCATGGCTGCATGAGTATGGCATGGTCCCATCAATAATGCATCAGTGTATGAAGTACCTAAAAGATTGAGAAGAGTTCAGAATTCATGATAACCTATAACCATTCTCCGCTCATAAAGCAAAGATTTATGAAGATGTAAAATATTTCATCCCTAAAGAGCCTAAGCCAACAGAACCTCCAGAGGTAGTAGCATCCACTTCAAGAACTATAAAGCAACTTCATAAGGTGAAGGAGCAGAGCAGAGAGGAAGAAAGAAGGTCATGCCGACTTTCCCTATAGCACTTGACTTTACACCTAAATCAAGAAGATCAGTTCCTCATTTGAGAAGTGACACACAAGAAGAAGAAAATATTCTTATCAAATCTAAAGGAACTTATAAGCTTTCAAGAAATATAAAGTATAAAATAAGTGATTCTGATTCAGACTATGACTTTGAATACCTATGAAAATAGGGTTCAGAAGGTCGCATCAAGAAGGATAGCTCACTTGGCAGAGTCAGACAATTCTTTCAAAATTATACACATCCCTCAAGTACTTTAAAGAAATCACCCCATTTGAGGTCCATAACATTGAAGAATTGATAACATTCTATGTGCCATCATTTAGTGGGAGTGGCAAAATAAGAACTCTATTTTATAAATCTGAAGAGTCTCAGCCTCACAATTTTGATCAGCCTGCTCAACATGAAAATTCTGATGAGATAGTGCCAACAAGAATACCAATATACTACCCATAAAAATTATGAAGAATGATGCATAAGCTTGGAATTCATATTGGAACTACTAAACATAGAACTCAAATATTTAACATGATGTGGAGCCAAAGAAGTTCTCAAGCATCATGAAGAAGTGATAAGTTTATCACTAAAGGTCTTGGGTTCATCCACAAATCTCATCAAAATAAAGTTTGTTATAATATAATAGAAGTTGAGATCAAAATTAATAGTGATGAAGAAGATGATCTCCATGAAATTCTTCTTATAAATGATGAAGAAGTAGAAGCCAAGCCTAAAGAACTCAAAGATGGTGGACAAACAACTACTATGAATGAACTCAAATAAATCAACATAAGAGTCGAGGATGATCCCCATCCAACTTTCATCAGTGCCCTTCTACCTGATGAGAAAGTTGAAGAGCTAAAATACTACTTTGTGAATTCAGGGATTGCTTTGCCTAAACATATTTTAAAATACCAGGCTTATCCCCTGATGTAGCAGTTCATAAACTTTTCATTAAACCAGATGTGATGCCTGTTAAACAAGCTCCTAGGTGAATGAGATTAGAGATTGAAGAACAAGCAATTGCATAAACTAAGAAGCTGATTGAAGTAGGCTTCATCCAAGAGGAGAAGCATGCAGATTGGATAGCCAACATTATCCTAGTTAGAAAGAAGAATGACCAAATCCGTGTCTGCATTGACTTCCGATCTAAGTAAGACATGCCCAAAAGATGACTTTTTGCTTTCAATATCAGAACTACCAGTGGACAATACTTCTAACTATGACATATTCTCATTCATGGACCGATCATCTGGATGCAATCAAATCAAGATAGCTTCTGAAAATGAGAAGCACACATTATTTAGGATGCCAATTAGTATATATTGCTACAATCATGCTCTTTGAATTGAAGAATATTGGAGCTACATACTAAAGAGCCATGATGTATTTTTTGATGAGTTGATTCACCAAAAAGTGAAGTGTTATGTTGATGATTTAGTGGTGAAGAGCTTGAATCATTAAAATCACTTTGAAGACTTGAGAATTGTATTAGAGAGAATTAGAAAATATGATCTCAAGATGAATCCTCTAAAATTCGCATTTGGGGTATCCTCTGGAAAATTTCTTGGGTACATTGTACGTTATAGAGGAATTGAAATCGATCCTGCTAAAATCAAAGTAATTGCGGAGATGCCTCCTCGAAAAAGTTTGCATCAACTCTATTCGTTACAAGGACATCTTGTATTTATCTGTTGATTTATATCAAACATGTCAGGACACTGTCAATCATTTGCCAAGTTGATGAAGAAGTATGCTCCATTCAAATGGGATAAGGAGTGGCAAGAAGCCTTCAATAGTATTAAAAGTTACCTGTTAAATCCACCAATCCTTATAGCGCCTACTCCTGTGAAGCTCCTCATTCTATACATAGCTATATTAGAAGAGTCTCTTAGAGCATTATTGGCACAATACCATGAAAAAAGCAAAGAGAATGATCTTTATTATATCAGTCTGAGGTTGATAGGAGCGTAAATGAAATACTCTCCGATAGAGAAGCATTGTTTGGCATTGATCTTTGTAGTCCAAAAGCTCCGTCATTATATATTATCTCGCAAGATTACCTCATCTCAATGATCAATCCACTGAAGTACTTGATGATAAGATGAAAGTCGCTTGGCAAGATGCAAGCGATATTTTTACAATTTGATATCACATAAGTTCAGCAGGAAGCAATGAAGGGACAAGTCTTAGCAGATTTTCTTGCTACACATCCCATCCCTGTGGACTCTTCTCTTAACGATGAGTTGCCTGATGAGCAAATTATGCTCATGAAAGAAAAATCACAAATTTGAGAAATGGAGCCTCAATCAAATAAGTCTAACCTCTTAATTTCCCAAAGGCAAGAGTAGGAATCGACATCATCTTCATAACACGAGAAGTAGGGATAATGAGACGATCATATGGGTTGACCAAGCCAAGAACTAATAATGACACTAAGTATGAAGCATTAGTGGCAGGTATTGAAGAAGTTATTTTCATAGACATTCAAAACTTGCATATTTTGGTGATTCTCAGCTTATTATAAATCAAGTACTTGGCATTATAAAATCAATAAGCTTGAGTTAGATTTCTATCATAAGTGAGTTCTCGAGCATATGAAGCAAATATTAAATATCATATTAACTCGAGTCTCTCGATCCAAGAATAGCAAAGCAGATTACTTAAGAAAATTAGCTAAAAAAATGACAAGTATGAATGGTGATTATGTCATGATCGGGATATTTACTCCATAAATTCTAGAGCCAGCAAAGTACCAATCCCCGCAGGTAGAGGGATCATCAAATTCAACAGGATGGACTCATCACCGGAAGTTATACCCCAAAGAAATGATATTACTTGAAAAGTAGAAGCTTTTATTAGAGAGCCACATGATTGGAGGTAACCCTTCATACTTTAAAGAAGGTAAATTACCAAATAAATTCAATACCAAATTGAAAAGAGAATGTTGCTATGCTTTCATCTCAACATCATTTTAGATCCTTTGAACAAATGTGGCTATAATGTCTAAATACAGATGAAGCTAGTAAAGTGATGGTTGAAGTTCATGAAGGATTTTGTGGTGCACATTAGTAATGTCCTAAGATGGTAGTAAAGATCAAAAGGATGTGATATTATTGGTCATCTATGGTGAGAGATGATCAATCATGCCAAGAGGTGTCATGAATGTTAAGTACATGGGAATATAATCCATCAACCTTCAAATCCACTACACCCAACAATAGCATATTGGCCATTCGAATGTTGGGGCACAAATGTAATTAGACCAATTGATCGCCATCGTCAGCTGGACAACGCTTCATCCTGACAGCGACTAACTATTTTTTTAAATGGGTTGAAGCTACTCCATTTAAAGAAGTTACTACTTATCGAGTGATTAACTTCTTTACGTCTAATGTGGTCTATACATTTGGAGTGCCGCATCGAATAATCTCTGATAATGGCACAGTTTTCAAAAATATAAAGATTTATAGATTCATCGATCGACTCAAAATTGATTGGTGATATTCTTCAATATATAATCTAAGGAAAAATGATTTGGCAGAAGCTTTCAACAAGGCATTAGTTAAGCTGCTCAAGAAGATCCTCATTAAAAATAAGAAAGAATGACATACCAAACTGATAGAGGCATTATGGGTGTATCAAACTACCTATAAGATACCGACTGAAGCCACTCCCTATTCATTAGTATTTGGAACTGAAGTGGTTCTTGTGCTTGAAGTTGAGTTGCCATCACTTCGAATAGCAATCCAATATAACCTAACTGAAGATCAAAATGCTAGTTTGAGAATAGAAGAACTCAACGCGCTTGATGAAGTTAGATTGCATGCTCATCAAAATTTGGAAGTTTATCGAACAAAGACTTCAGGGGCTTTTGACCATACGGTGCGGCCTCGAACATTCCAAAAAGGGGAATTGGTCATGGTGCTGAGAAAACCAATTTTTTCCAATCAAAAATTTGGTGGTAAATTTGAGCCTAATTGGGAGGGCCCTTTTGTTATTGAGAAAGTGTATCAAGGAGGGTTCATACCAACTCATTTACCTAAAGGGTGAAAGACCAATACTATCAAATAATGGTTGATACTTGAAAAAGTATTATACATGATGAATACATTCTCGAGGTACAATAAAAAATCCCCCTGCAATACAGGGGATATTTTTTTTAGTATATCTATTTAGGTCGACATCGTGCTTCATGCCGAGATCCATAAATAAATATACTTACTCAAGATAAAAAAAACTTTGCTGTGAAAATTCTCCTGTTAAACAGGAGGCATTTTAGATTTCTATACATAGATGAAATCAATGTTATATATTATAGCCCTCTTAAGATTAAATGTATCAACTCATAAATTAATATATTTTCTTAAATTATTTTAAAGCTTTTTCAAGGTGCTTTAGAATTTCCACTATAAGACATGGGGCATTTTTATATATTTAGCTGAGTTGAAATCGTGCTATAAGATGAGATCCTCGAATATATTTTGATTCAGGTTAACATTAGGCTTTATGTCGACATCCCTGAATATATCCATAATTATTTTTTTAAAGTTGCAGACTCTTGCAAAGAACAAAAAGAATCTATTGAATATAAAAAGATAGCCCTAAATATCAAAAGTTTATCTCCCAGATTTGTCAAATCTTGAAGATCAGGTCAGAAGAACTCTCAATTTTGGAATCTTCAATCAACTGAGTTAGAAAAATATCAACCTCTACATCCTGAAGTCTAGGACACGGGTGGGTTCTAATTGTCGAACTCAATAAGCTCACAAATGGCCGAGTTGCTGACGCTCTCCTCACTCAACAAACTGCAAGAAAAGGCCGTAGTGAAAGAGCCTCGTTCGTTATTCTGATGACCAAATCACCAACCCATCATAGCTTAAGTCGAAGACTCGAGTAGGTTCTAAAGGTCGAACTCAATAAGCCTATAAATGGTCGAGTGGCTGACGCTCTCCTCACTCACAAGCCATAAGAAGAGAAAAAAGAGCCCTTCTCGGTCAATGATGACGCTTATTCAATCTCGCTAGATTCAACTTAGTGATTACAAGCAATCGAATAAGAGATCTTTCTACGACGATACCAACAAATAACTCCCAATTCGACGCCTCAAATCAATCTATATATTATGGTGATATTTCAATCTATTCTCAAATGATCTAATCAAGCACAAGACAATCAATCCATCAAGGTAAAGCACAAGATTGAGGAAGAAATTCCATAGTTCATACAAAGTCGATGGCCAAACTAAAGGAATTTTGTGGTTATTTAGTCTATTAAGTACACATTGTTAGACTGATAACTCAACATTGACCTAATATAAGTCATTCATACGCATCCTTCAATGAGTCCATCAAAACATCAAGCATAGGGCTAAAGATATATGTACACTTCCTGACAATTCGATGTGGACAAATCAGGTCAATCATTCATTAAATTTGTCAAGCTTAAAGCTAGGATAGAAGGAATTCCAAATCTCAAAATAAGCAAACCAATTCCTCCATCAAACCCGACCAAGTATGAAGCTAGGGTTGAAGGAAATCCAAATCTACAATAATATAGAAAAAAGAGATCTTCAACAAACACATAGAAGCATAAGGAGATGGTAGAAGAAGCTCTTAACTCGACAAGTCAATTAGGACAAATCAAGCAATCCCACTATTTAGCTCATCTAAACATAAGGCATCACACCAATGATAAATCATATCAAAGCTCCATAAGCTATTGAAATTGAAGCTACGATGATTCAAGATCTTTGGTCAACTCAAAAGCTCAATCAATTTTAAACAAATATGATCCGCTCTATATGTGAATCACATTTGTTAGGGGCATTTGTTGACCTCCTTGTGATACATCAGTCGAGTCGAGCTCAAAATCCAAATTCAATGGACTTTTGATAACAACTCATAAATCGAAGCTGAGATGCACCAAATATCACTGAAATCAGTCAAAATGATCTCTGATCGATGAACAGACTTCTCCATCATATTTAGAACATCAAAATTGGTCATAATATAAATATTTAACAATCTAATGATCAACCGATCATGAAAGTGTTGCACGCATATCGAGTGAGTGATGATGCCCAAATGACCTCCGATCGATGAATTGATTTCTCCATCACATTCAAAACATTGACATTGATTGAAATATAAATATTGAATAATATAACGATCAACCGATCAAGCAATCGAGCTGTCAATGTGCCAACACATATATCGGAGTCGACAGGCTGTGAGGATGCCCAAATGACATCCATTCGTGACATTAATCATGTAATTAGCTTAAAAATATTAAAATTTATCAAATGAGACTATTCATGCTCAATTTGGATGAGTCTACACAAATATCAATCGATCTGAAGTGATAAGACGCATTTTGAGCTGAAATTGATCCAATTCGATGCCGACTTGGACCAAACGGCTTCCAATCATGAAACGGACTATGCCGTTGTATTATTAGAATAATCTTAAATTATATATATATATATATATATATATATATATATATATATATATATATATATATATATATATATATATATATATATATATATATATATATATATATATATATATATATATAATAATTAAAAATTTATGTTAAAGTGATTAAACATTTATAAAAAAGGCTTAATAACTCTATCTCTCCCCTTCTTTTGCTGACTGTCTGGATCACACAGGAATGAAGGTTTCACTCCTTCATTTGTTCCTCCCTCAATCGATCCCCCCTCCTCTCCTCTCAACCGCTCCTCCCTCAATCGATCCAGCCTCTTCCTTCCCCTTCTGTTTAAAATTCCTCAACCAGCAGTTCTCACCTTCTCCCCACTCGTCAAGAGAAGTAATAAGGGGTTCCTTCTTCCTCCACCTCTCGATTTCTTATCTCCTTCATTTCTTGAAACCTCCCTTTAAGAACTCCTTCCTCATTTCCTTGGCCAAACTCCCTCTCCTTTCCCTCATTTTTCCTTGGGAAAATCCTTCTTTTTTTTCTCCTTTCCTCATTTTCTCTTCCTCTTTAAGTCCTCCAACCAAGCAAATGACATGAAATGGAAGGCCTCCCTCCTTTATTTATAGAGGGAAAGAGTCAATGTGGACCCATCCTTATTATCTAAACTTAATAATTAAGTGCAATGGAGGGGTTTGATAGATACTAAACTCACAAGCTTTAATTGCAATTCTCTATGACTTAAATTGAAGCAGTAAAGTGAGTTCTCTTTTTTCCAAACCCTTTAAAATTAAATAAGCATTAATTGAAACTTGGGGAGGCTGATACTAAACTCACAAGAAGTTTTAGATAAATTTGAAGTCCACTTACTAAACAAACATAAAACTTGATCTAGAGTCGAGGATAAATTTATATTGGATCTGAAGTCTTTTTATGTGAATAAATTATATTTAATATCAAATGAAGTAAAGATCTCACTTGAATATTAAATGACAAATGATTGCTCGTAAGTCTAAATATCCAATTCCAAATTGAGAATAAAAGGTGCAAAAAATTTGGTAGCTTTTTTATAAGCACAAATTCAATTAGGCAACTCATGATTACTCATGAATGTGGCCTTTAAAAGGATCATTTGGGTCTTGCACTTAGAGTCAGGTTTGAAGTATATAAGATTTGTTGAGTGTTATTTTCAAGCTAAAGTGAAAATCGGATGAGCTTCATAAGAGATTCTCACTGAAACTAAATAACTTATTAGCAAGTATGGTCAAGACTTCTTAGGGAATAATTGACTCATATTTGAAAAGAGCTTCAATTTGGATAAGCTTGCCTAAAAAAGATATAATAGCTTGCTTGGGAAGAATAAAATTGAATGTGATGACTTATGGAGAGTTAAATGTTTTTTAACAAGTCAAGCAAAGATACAATATTTTGAGTGCAAATATAAATCTAATTCTGCTTCACAAATGCTACCGAATCTACAATTCTTCATACAAGCAGATAGAATGTGAAAGTAAATTAAATTCTAAATGAATGAAGGAGCTTCCTTCAATCCAAAATTGGAAAATTCTTATTCTAATTATGATTTTTAAAATCAATAATTTCATTTATTAGATAAAATTTTCTAAGCTATAAATACATGCATGTGCTCAGATATAGAGATTTAAAGTACAAATTTTAATGTCTGAAAAAGCTGCGAAGTTTTAGTTGGAATTAAATGAAACTATGAAATTATTCTCATAATTTAAAAACTAAAAATTATATGAATTATCAAATACCCGCGTTAGTTGCTTCCCAGTTTGATCTTAGGACCGGGTCGGGGTTAACAAAACCTAAAAAATTTAATTATTATAAAAAATTTCAACTTATTAAAATATATGAGAAGCTAATTCTTTCATATAACAGTATATCTGATCCTCTATTATTAAACTAAAAGAGTCAAAAGTATCTGAAATAATAAATTAAATGATCAAACAATACATTCACCCTGATGATGATTGTATTGAATGGAAATTTCAACTGGAGGGGATACTTCCATCAAAGTAATTTTAGATCAAACTAACTCAAATTAAGTATCAATCCAAATATTAAATCTAATATGTCATTAAGTTATAAATGTCTAAATGAAATTCAATCTAAAAACGTAAAACTAAAAATTCAACACATTAATTAATTATTTGAGGTGACAAATTAAAATTCCATAACAAAAGAAGATCAAAGTATTCTACTATATTCACTTTAATCAATACGCTAGTAAGGGTGACTGTATCCTTTAACTATTTGGCTTAACTAGATCTATATGGTACGTTAGTATTCCTATGATCTGATTGCCGCCAAATAGAACATTATATATATGATCATGACTTTGTATGCTCCCAAATGACTCGCTATTTGAGATGTGAACATATGGTATACTTGATGGAAAAACTATCAATTAAGGTAAAACTTAAGCTATCTCCAGATAAAATACCCTGTGCAAGGATTTCTCTAATCATGTGTTGTAATAAGGCTCTTTCTCGGTTAGTCAACTACCTCCACTATACTAGGACCACGATACAAATGATAAACCATAATATCTAAATGCAATCCATCATTCCCCAACTATCCGCTAAAATGATGAATTTCATAATCTTAAATTTTAAACTCCACATACTACTTATAATTGCACATTTATAACAGCAACGATTTTAATCGAAGTTATCTCACCTTATTGGGAGGGCAATTAACTATGAGTGTTTGCGCTTATAGAAAACATGGAACCAAATCTAAAGTTCTCATCAAAATGAAGGCTAGGTAGTGTCTTATTTACTATTTCATCTACTTTCTAAAAATTACACCAACACCATAAATCATACTCTCTTCAATGGTCGAAAGATCGGTAGCGAATTTTTGGACCCATAATTTCTTTTACATTGTATTTTTTTTTTAGGAAATCAAACAGTTAATGTATTTTTAAAAAATTTGTTTAGGATCAATTTTATTTTTTATTATATTTAAAAAAACATATTTGTTTAATTTTTTTTATTTGTTGCTTTTAAAAATAAATCACATTTTTCAAAATAATTTTTTTGATATTTTATGTATTTTTAAAACCACTTTTACTATCAAACAAATTTTATTTAGGGTCAAACATAAACAAAATAAAATAAAACAAAATTAGAAAAAAAAAAGTGATTCCAAAGTGCCCCTAAGTGTTTTTATTTTTTATTTTTAAAAGTAAATCACATTTATTTTTAAAATAAGTAAAATAAAGTTTTTTTAGTATTTTGATTGTTTTAAAATAATAATTATTATCAAATATATTTTATTTTGTATCAAAACATAAATAAAATAAAATAATGACAAAAAATAGAATTTAAAACAAAAAATGTTCCGAGAAGGCCCCCACAAGTTTTTGAACAAGCGTATTTTTATTCGAGTTCAATTTTTTAAAATTGACAAATGTGTTAGAATATTATAATTTATTTTCTATTAATAATTTTTTTAATTATAATAAATGATAATTTAATTTTCAATTCAAAATTTAAAAAATTAAACATATATAATTTTCTTTGAAAATAAAATATGAAAAATTAAAGGTATTCACATTTAAAATTTATATATATTTATGTCCAAAATTCCTGATTTTTGTTTAAATTAACTAACTGAAAAAAACAAAAATATCCAAAATAATTTTTAAGATTATATATATATATATATATATATATATATATGGGAAACTATCAGGGAATTGATATCTTATTGTCATCAACTAATTTAACATATAATTCCAAAATCCGAGTGAATAACTTTTGAAGAGAATAATTATTTGTTAATTATTTTATGAAAAAAAAAAGAGGCTTTGATGCCTAAACTCGACTACTTTAACTAGTGCTTTTCAAACATCAATTTCTTATTTTTCAAAAATAAATTATTATTCATCAAGCATTTTTTTGACCATATCGAATTTTATATATTTTTTTGCTTTTATCTTAAAATCATTTTAATTTGAACCATTGGAGATTTGTAAAGGAAATAGTACAAAATATTGATCACACACATATAATTTTCTGAAAAAAAAATTAGCTAAGGATATTTCAATAAAATTTTATTGCAAAATTAAATCTATTTTTTAAAATGCAAAATGTTTTTTTTTTTTTGCAAGATATATGTTGACCTATAAATGAAATTCATAAGTACATATAGTTTGGGATTGCAGCATATTGATCACAATCAAAATTGATCAAGATGTCATCCGATCATGAACTCGACTTCATCAATGTGTTCAAAATATCAAAATTAATTAAAATTGATACTTTACATTGATCAATTACCATCCAATAAGAAAATAAATAAAATATATAATTTCATGTATATCAAAGTCAGGAGGTCTCACTGCTATCCAAAAGACCTATTCTTATGAAATGGATTGCACCGTTATCGTCGAAAAGAAAAACCTATCAAACGAGGACTTCCACTATCAATTCGGATAAATGTATGGCAAAATTCAGAATACGACGCGTATGAATTAAGCTCAAATTCGCATTAATTAATCTCGACATTGCCCAAATATTTTCGATCGCAAAATAGACTATGCTGATGCATTCATAATATTAAAATTGAATAAAAATAACATCTATATTGATTATAATCGATATTAACAAAATTCATACAAATTGAGATGAAATCGATGAATTCAAATATAAAGAAAAATCACATATTTATTTTAATCTGATTAGATATAATTTCAATAATTGATTTATCTCAAAATCAATTAATAATTTCTAGAGATATGATATGAAATTAATTAAATTGAATTTTTTTTAAATAATCAATAATTTTAGATTTTAAATTTTAAAATCCCGCTAAGTGTTGAATAAAGTAAAGAAAATTAATTAATTAGACAATTAGGGGCTCATAGTGAGATTTCTCTCTTATGCCGGGGAGCTCTTGTTGATTCAAAATGACTGGAAACAGCCGAGACTCTTTATTCATCCCGTCGAACGAGAAGTTCCTCTCGGCTCAATCTAGATTCCCCTTTCTCGTCTCGTCGTCTCCACCTCTCATAGCCACCGACTTCCTCCAGATTCTTGGCATCAAGACGTTCAAAGCTAGAACTCATCCCAGGTAAAATTTCAGGTTTCCAATTCTTTGCTACCAACCTCCCAAAATCCCGTCTTTCCTCACAGTGCCGAGTCCAAATCCCGTCTTTCCTCGCTGTGCTGGCTCCAAATTCCATGACATCTTACCTCCGGCCGACACAGGCAGCCAGCCAATTCCCGTTCAGCATCCCAGGCCCGATCTCCACATCACAGAGCAGTCCAGCAATCTCCCGTCCGCCATTATCTTTCCTACCCACTTCGCACTCGCCTCAGTTTGTCTAAATCCCGTGAATCTGCCTACTGGTGGAGATCCCAATTTAACCATGCTTAGTAGGCTTTGGAGAACAATGTTCAACTTAAGTTAAAACCAACCTAAATCCTGCTCAATCCCGATTTCCACCCATACTCCGACTTCAGCCTCGTCCTATTTACTCGTTACAGCAACCCGTATTCCTGAATCCATTCTTCTATTCTTGGCATAAGATAGTTTTAGCCCATTATCCAGATTCAATTGAATACAGTCTTAAAGCAAAACATGGAAAATAAAATTTAAGAAAATTAAATTCATTATTTCTAATGCTTAAATAAGACTAATTCTGATTCTATCTTGTTACCAAATGTCGTTTCTATTATTGGACTAGAGTGGAATAAAGAGAGATAGAATTCACCTATTTTTTGAAAGTTAGCAACTCTTTGAGCAAAACCAGAAGACTTAGTTATTAATGTCTCTTATTCGGCTTGCTTAGATTAAAGATCATCTGAAAATTTGCTACCTCTTCTGTTCTAACATTGTTTCATATGTGCTACAAATATAATAGTTGATCGTTAAATTAAGTATTCGTGCATGCCTTTCTTAGCATGACGGAGAAACTTTTTATTTTCCAAATTTATCTTCGTATAAGTGACAACCTCATACAATTCTTTCTTAGCGTTGTGGATGAAGACTTACAAAATAAGTATCTATGCACATCTTTTTGGCATAAATGAAACTTATGTCTTTTATACATAAGTTCTCATACACGTCTTTCTTGGCGTAGTGGAAAAATCTGTGATTTTCCTTGCAGGTTCAAAGACTCATATATGTCTTTCTTGGCACAGTGAGAATGCACATTCGATAGCAATTTAAACCACTCATACACGTCTTTTTTGGCATGTTAAAAAGGCCCAACATATCCGTAGCTATGTGAGGAAGATGTCGAGATGCTACTGGATTTTACACTAACAGAAGACTTGACAAATTTAATGTAAAAATGAGTTGTAAATATAAATTTAGTATTTAAGCTAATATTTCAGATATATAAGTACCCGTACACACATTTCTTGACATGACGGGGAAAATTTTCATTTTATGCATGTACTATTGAAAATTTTTGAATGTAAGCTCACATATGAATTAAATTATATATTATGCACTATCTTATTTATAAGCTACTTAATTTTATGATAAAATAAATATTAATTAATTTTAGATTTTTGAGACATCTTACTAATTTTATATGTGATTATCGTTGTAGTGTAGATATTTTATTTTATTTTATTTTAATGATGATAAATAAAATGAAATGACTAAGATAAAATAGGATCATTGTAAGTTCGTTTTACTCATATATCATCTTGAGAAAAGAATCTCTCTCTCTCTCTCTCTCTCTAGAAGTAGAAGGTCAAAAGCAGAAAGGAATGCAGACGCCCGATTAAATCTTGATGATTTGATATTTGATCTAGATAAATTTATTTTTATCTTTATATATTTTCAATGATATAAGAATTTTATGTATGAGCCGGTAAAATGATTTTTTTTTTCATCTTTTGATTGATTATTTAAAATTTTATCAAAGATAATGATTTAAAATTTTTTGAGTAAATAATTTGATCATTTGCATGAAGTATGAGATCCTTTAGATTACTTTTTTATTATTGATTTTGAGTAAAATAATATTGCTAAATTTACTTTATACTTTGATCATAATTTTAATTTCTATATGATTGATATATTTATTCTTGTCATTGTGATCTTAATATAAAAAAAAAGAATATGAAATGTTTTTCTGTACATCCTTTATAATATGAAACGATATTTCAAATTAAAAAAAAATATATATGAAACGTTTTTCTGCTTATATAAATATTATAATTATTCCATTTAATTCTGTTTCATTTGTACCTGAGGGGTATATATATAAATATATATAAGTTAGTATAAATGTTATAATTATTTCATTTAATTAGTTTAATCTTTGTACGGTAATTTAACAGGCGGAATATGACACGTTTCGCTTGCTTTTCAGTTTATTTATTATATTTATTTATTTTTAATATTTTATACTATAATTTATATATGAAATTAGTTGCTATAATATTATTTATAGCATTCATATTCATTTCAATTTTAAATCCATCTTTGTTAATCTGAAATATTTTACATTTAATTACTTTATGTAATTAATTGTAAATGAAATATTTATTAAGTAAATATAATAATTACACTTACTGTCTAATATTTCTAAAGGTTTTCTATTTAAGAATTTTTTTCTATAATATTAAACATTTATGTATAAATATTTTGTATTAAATTTTATGGATAATTATTATTTTGATATTCATTAAATAATTTGTAATTCACTAGTACATAATGGATTGGATTTTTATTGTGAAATCAAGAATACTCATTTTTTTTATTAATTATGACATTATGCATTCTTTTCTTTTTATCAAATACACATAGTATCCAACATATATTTGATGATTTTACTTTTACAATTAACTAAAATAATATAAATATATTTGTTATTTTGATTTTAAAAGTTAAGCTAAAATTTATATTATTATTATTTTTAAATATTTCTAGTTCATATCAATTGAAGTAATTGCTAGAATAATATAGTTGATATTTGTTATTTCAAAATTAATTTAAATTGAAATATTATATCATCAAAGTAATCTCTATTATATCAATTTATTTAATTTTGAAATATATGAATATTACATATGGATTATATTTAAATCTATGGGAAAAATAATCGGCCCAAAGAAGATTATTTTTTGGTCAGATTTTATGCAGTAACAAATATATGATAAATTTATATTAATCATACATACAATATGTCGATCCAAAGATAGGCATATCATTGGCAGAATTTATTATCAATATTTATTGACTGTAATTTTAAGGATACCATTTACAAATTATTATTTATGCCCAAAAACTAAATTATAATATTTTGTTAGGTATCTTATATGTGTCTATTTTATTAAACATTTTATTTCAAGCATACATTTTGTTTATATTATATATACATATGAAAAATAACAATGTAGTTAATTGTGAGTATTATTTTTATTTTTTTCAATTAATGTTTCTTCTATATCTGTCAATTTGAATAACATTCGTCTTAAACACTAACTTTAAGAAATGGAAAGAGCATATCACCATTATTCTTGGGTGTATGGATCTTGAATATGAAATCGATCAACGCCCTCCGCCTACTAAAAGCACTATTGAAAGCTAACTTTGAAAAGTGGAGCAAGCATGAGTCTTAGATCAGGAAACATTCTATTCCATAAACCATAAGAGGTGCAATGCCTAAAGAAGAATGTGTTAAAAAGTTTCTAAGCCAAATAGCAGGCCGTTTCGTTAGTTCTGAAAAGGTCGAAGCGAGTACTCTTCTTAGTAAACTCGTTTCAATGCGGTATAAAGATAATGAAAACATAAGAGAGTGTATTATGGAGATGTCTAATTTTGTCACTGAGAGATCAATTAGATGTCGATGACTTAGTTTTGATCTATTTTTTGCATAATTTAATCCTTTTAAGATAAGTTATAATACTCAAAAGAAAAAATGGACTCTTAATGAGCTCATTACTCGATGTATGTAAGAGGAAGAGAGATTGAAACATGACAAAATAGAAAGTGTTCACTACTTCCTCGTGGCATTATTACTAAAGAAAAATAACTTATAAAGGAAAAGGAGTCACAGAAAAGGGACTTCACAGATAAGGTGCAATAGAAACAAGATAATGTTATTACTTGCTTTTGCAAAACGGTCATGTGAAGAAGGATTGTCCCAAGTATCAAATTGGTGAAAAGAATAAAACTTTGTTTATTCTGAAGTTAATTTATCCTTAGTACCAAATCACACTTGGTGGATAGATACAAGTGCAACTACTCACATAAGTGTGACTATGCATGATTGTCTAAGGAGACGAATGTCAACTGATGCTGAAAGATTCATCTATGTGAGAAATGACAATAAAGCTCATGTTGAAGAAATATGTTTATATAGATTATATCTAGAATCTGGTTGTAATTTATATTTACATGAGACTTTTTTTGTGCCGTCATTTAGATGAAATTTAATTTCAATTTCTTATTTGGACAAATCTGATTATTCTTGTTCATTTAGGAATAAAAAATTTAGTCTCTTTCAGTATTTAAATATTATTGGTACTGGTTCTTTGGTTTGTAATCTATATAAATTAGACATTTTTGTTTCACAAATTAATGAAATATGGCATGCAAGTAATTTTGATACAAAGCAAAAATTAATGAATGAGAATTCATATATGTTATGGCACAAGCGTTTAGGACATATTTCTAAACATAGAATTGAAAGACTTGTGTCACAAGGAATTCTTGATTCTCTTGATTTTTTAAATGATAAACTTTGTATAGAATGTATCAAGGGAAAATAAATAAATATCAAGAAAGTTGGTGTTAAAATAAGTTTAAACGTCTTCGAATTAATTCATACTTATATTTGTGGTTCATTCTCTACAGCTACTTGGAATGGCCAACAATATTTTATTACTTTCACAGATGATTATTCTCGTTATGAGTACTTATACTTGATTTATGAGAAATCACAATCATTGGACGTATTCAAAATTTTTAAAGCTGAAGTTGAAAATCAACTTGAAAAGAAAATAAAAGCTGTCAAATATGATCGTGGTGATGAATACTATGACAAATATGATGGATCAGGTGAACAACGTCCAAGCATTTTGCTAAATATTTAATAGAATGTGACATCGTTCCTCAATACACCATGTCAGGGACTCTAAGTCAAAATGGTGTAGCTAAGAGACGAAATCGGACCCCTTATAGATATGATTAGAAGTATGATAAATCATTCTTCTTTATTATATTCACTTTAGAGAGAAGCCTTAAAGACTGCAAGTTTACATCCTTAATTGAGTTTTAAGCGAAGCAGTAGCTAAAATCCCATATGAATTACGGATTAGGAAGTAGCCTAGTATTAGGCATCTTCATGTCTAGGGATGTCCAGCTAAAGTTAGGTCATATAAGCCTAATGAAAGAAAATTGGACTCAAGAACTATAAGCTGCTATTTTGTTGGATACTCAGAAAGGTCGAAGGGTTTTAAGTTTTATGACTCTTCAAATAAATCTTTTTTCGAGATAGGCAATGCTAAATTTATTGAGCAATTTGAATATAATGGGAGTAATAAACCTAGAAATTTTATATTTGAAGAGCAATTTATTATTCTTCCTATAATTACAATAGAAAATGATCATATAATTTTACCTGATCATATTCAAGTTGTAAATATAGATAATCAAAATATTCTTAAGTTAACACCCACTCATACAGAGGAATCACAACAACCTTAAATTAAAGTGTCATTAAGAAAATTCACTAGGGAGAGGAGATTAGAAATTTCAAATGATTATGTCGTGTATCTCCAAGAACATGAGTTTGACATTGGATTGGAGAGTGATCCAACCTCTTTTAGTCAAGTCAAATAAAATGTTAACTCTCATAAATAGATAGAAGCCATGAGGATGAGATGAAATTAATAAAAGACAATGATGTTTAGGATCTTATCAAATTACCTAAATCAATGAAACTGATTGGTTGTAAATGGAATTTTAAAATCAAACTAGATTCAAAAGGCAATTTCGAAAGATATAAAATACATGTAGTCGCTAAAAGTTTCACTCAAAAGGAAGGCATTGATTATAAAGAGACTTTCTCTCTAGTTTCTTCAAAAAACTCATTTAGAATCATTATTGCACTAGTAGCTCATTATAATTTAGAGTTATATTAGATGGATGTAAAGACTGTATTTCTCATTGGCAACATTAAAGAAACTATATATATGATGCAACTTCTGATTCAAAACACCTAATATGCAAATTAAAGAAATCCATCTATGGTTTAAGCAAGCTTCTCATCAATGGTATAAGAAATTTGATTGAGTGATTACTTCTTTTCATTTTAAAGAAAATATTGTTGATCAATGCATTTATCACAAAAATAAATGGAAGTAAATTCATCATCCTAGTACTATATGCTGATGATATTCCACTGATAAGTAGTGATATGGGTCTTTTGCATGAAACCAAAAAATTTCTTTCAAATAAATTTGAATTGAAAGATCTTGGGAATGCATCTTTTATGTTGGGTATACAAATTTATCGAGATCATTCTCGTGGTATACTTGGTTTATCACAAAAGACACATATTGATAAAGTACTTAGTAGATTTGACATGAAAGATTGTGCAACAGGAGATACACTCATTGCTAAAGGTGATAAATTCAGTTTGCTTTAATGTCCAAGAAATGAATTCGAAAAGAAAGAAATGGAAAATATCCACATCCGCAGATGGAGTCTTATGTATGTCAAGTTTATAAGGCCCGATATTGCACATTATTGGAATGCAAGCAGATATTTAAGTAACCTAAGAATGGATTATTGGAAAGCAAGAAATGAATTAGATATCAAAGAGAATAAAGACTTTATGCTCATATATCGAAGATATCATTTGGAGATCATGATATTTCTCGATTTTGTTGATTCTCGATAGTAGAAGATCTACTTATATATTACTATATCTTGGAAAGTGCTAAACAATCACTTATAGCTTCTTCCACTATGGAAGGCGATTTATAGCTTGTATGAGGCATCAAATCAAGGAATATGGCTACAAAATTTTATCACTTAGACTAAATATTTTTTGATGGAATAGAGATCATTAAAATAAATTATGATAATAGAGCCACTGAGTTGTATTCAAAGAACAACAGGAGTTCGTCAAAATCAAAGCATATTGCCATAAAGTTTCTTGTTATAAAAAAAAGAGTTCAGAGTTCTCAAGCATCTACTAAACATATTAGTACAAATTTTATGATTGCATATCCACTTACAAAAGGTTTACCAACTAAAGTATTTCATGAGCATGTGGCTCGTATGTGAGTGGTTTACTTTGATGATATGCTAGCATAGTGGGAGTTTGCTTATGATGTTCAATGATTGTAAATATATTTTTACGTGAATAAAGTATTATTATTATCTTATAGTTGAAAACTCTGAAATAAAATTATGTTATTTCAATTGCAGTTTAGCATAAATAAATGAAACTATATTTATAACTCTTTTGAGTTATAATATAGGATCAGTTGAAAATAGACATGATATATGATCACATTACATAAAATTTTTATACTACACATCTATACTTGATCTATGTCGTTAATCATATTGACTTAATGATCACTGATGGGTCTTGTTATAGAAAAATTATAATAAAGATCACTTTGATTCTATGTCAATATTATTAATTGACTAGATTGTCTAAAGATATTCTTCTTTGAAAATAGCAAATATTGAGCCCTTAAAGTATTTAATAATGTATAATTGTCAAGTATATATATGTGACCCAAGTGGAAGATTGTTGGAAATTTTTGAATGTGGACTCACATATGAATTTAATTATACATATGCACTATCTTATTTTTAAGTCTATTAATTTTGTGATCAAATAAAGATTAATTAATTTTAGGCTTTTGAGACATCTTATTAATTTTTTATGAAATTATCATGTGTAGAGACCAAACATTTTATTTTATTTTAATGATGAGCTGAAATAAAATAAAATGCACTCAAGTATAAATAGGGTCATGGTCCCCATTCTAAAAGATAAAGTTCTCATTTTACTCATATCCCATCTTGAGTGAAAAGAAGTCTCTCTCTCTCTCTCTCTCAAGAACACCCTTTTATAAGTGTAAGGCTAAAATCCTACATTAGCTCTTCCATTGATTCAGGTATGCTTCTAATTAAATCTTCTTGATGATTTGACATGAGATATGAGCTAGATAAATTTATTTTTATCTTTATATGTTTCCAACATGTACTTTAAGACTCATACATGTTTTTTTTTTTTTTGCATTGTGGAATAATACATTCGACCATGGTGTTACACCATACATACATGTCTTCCTTGGTATTGATGGCAAATTCAACATATGCAAATATCCCTATCTTGACGTCGGGATCTTTGTCGAAATCTTTGGCAAAATTTATGTTGACAAATACTCAAATAAATGAGTTTAAATTGAAAATTCTAAGCCTAAAATTCAATATTAAATTAACTTCAAAATTTAATTTGAGCTTTCTAAATTTTGAAATAAATAAAATTATCAAAATTTGATTCTAACTAAAATCAATAATTGGTCAATTTCTCTAAAATAAACAAATATCTCTCACTCAATATTTGAATTATTTTAG
This sequence comes from Cymbidium sinense, assembly GCA_021442155.1. Lineage (NCBI taxonomy): Eukaryota > Viridiplantae > Streptophyta > Magnoliopsida > Asparagales > Orchidaceae > Cymbidium > Cymbidium sinense. The sequence continues at coordinate 66,378,589 of CM038222.1, forward strand.
AATTCTCATTGAGAAAATCTAAAGAAAATTTCAATCGGCTTTGAGATTGAAATATGAAATATTTTGAAACATTTAGATACTTGATCATAAAGCAATTGAAATGAATTGAATATTTTGCCAACAAATATAAACTTAGCACTTCAATACCTCATTTCAATTGATTTTGGAAGATGATCTGATTGAATATCTAATAAAAGCACAAGAAATCTCATTAGAATTAGAATATAATTTTCAAGTATAATTCACTCCAAAAAAGATTTATAACATGATTAAAATATTATCTCCAAATATAAATGTGAATAGTATAGAACATTTATATTGAACTAATAACTCAATATTGAGTATAAACGAGCTCTCTAATGAATTCTAAATCAAATCATAGCTCACTCCAAATAAATTGAAGAAAATCAAAGAATTCATAGGAGATTTTCAATAAGATTGATGGATTGCTTATAAACATAATCAAGAAATTCTGGGAAAATATTTGAAGCATACTATTTATTTTATTAAATACTTGAATTAAATCACGAAAAAATTGAATAGAGTTTGTGGCGAGGTTGAGGATTGCCAACAGATATAAATGAGAGTCTATTAAACATTCAAAGACTAGTAAACGCTGAGTAAAAGAGAGCAATTAAATCTTATTTCAGTGGATCTAACAAGTTATTAGAACAATTTAAAACACCTTCTAACACCATCGAATCTACAACTCATCAATGCTAGCACACAGAAGGCGTTAATTTAAGTTCCAAATAAACTTTGTATACTTCATAAAAGTGTTTGTTAAATTTAATTTGGATATTCTCGAAATTCATATGAATATTTAAATGAATTTATATTTCAAATGCAATACATCATAAAACAAACTTATGATTGAATTCAAATGCTTCAAAATTCATATTAATTCATTGGTATCAATGTGTATGTTAGTGCTTTAAAAATAATAATTTTTTTGAAAATCTATGTAAGCACTTGAATTTAACAACCTTAAACTCGACGTCTGAGGATGTTGCGCGAGTTAAAGATGAAATCAATTCAATCTCTTATGATTATATGCATGTAAGCTAATGAATATTTTCATATGCTAATTCAAGTTAATGAAAAATATAAATATTCAGCTTAGTAGAATGTGATCACAGTAAACATAATCTTTTATGTTTAAAATAGAGTTGACAAGATCTATTAAATGATTAACTTTTAAATGAACTTAAATTACATTAGATCATAAGATCTAGTCTTCTATATATGTAATAGAGTTGACAAGGTCCGTCATGATATCAATTTCCTAAAAAATTTTAATTGCACATAAGTTGTAGATTTGTTCATTTACTAAACATAGTTGACAAGATCTATCTCGATGATGATCATGTTGATTGTAGATTTCAACTGGATGAGATATTATCATCAAAAGATACCTAAAGTTTGAATTATTCATCATAAAGCTAATTGTCAATCAAAAAAACATATGAACTAAATAAAATTTATTATTTAAATACTTAAAACAAATAATTCATCCACTCATCCACCATCATTTGTTGGGGATGACAAATTATGATAACTCTAGTTCACAAATGAGCTAATGTCAAGTCAAACAAATCACTATGCTCAAACTCAAATAATCTCATGCCAGTAAAGACATGGCTAGTGTCCTTTGTCCACATGGTGTTGCCCCTAAATGGCACCACATAAAATGTGGTTATGATCAGGTCCTCTAACGAGGTGGTTTGGCTCATGAATGACTTCACTATATTACAGTTATGATTGTAATTCATATGTTCTCCAATAGCTCAGCCCTTTGAGTTATGAATCATATGGTATATTTCATAAATATAAAGCTCTTTTGTCAGCTAAGGTAAATTTAAGATTTTCTCCTTGGACAAACATCACCTAAGATCTACAATGATTACTTGGAGGATGTAACCTATGGTCGCTGACATGGATCCTTCCGTTAAGTTGGGTCATCTACCTTTTCTGATTAAATAGACTAGAGATAATGACAACCCGGGATGACGGAACTAGGGGTGTAAACGAGCCGAGCTTGAGCGAACAGAACTCTTGTTATGTTCATTTCGTTTGAAATTGTTTGTTATGTTCGTTTATATATCAAACTTGAAATGTTTGTTCGTGTTCGGCTTGTTAGCGTTTAACTAAACGAGCTAACAAACCCGAACAATATTCACAACAATTTTGACGAGAGGAGGATTGAACACGGTTGATCTTTTTAACAAAAGTTTTAACCATAATATCTTGTATTTGTGTTATATAAATGTGTTTATATGTATATATAATAATAATAATAATAAATAAAAATAATAATAATAAATAAAAATAATATTAATAAAATAATAATAATAGTAATAATAATAATAGTAATAAATAAAATAATAGTAATACAATAATAATAATAGTAATAAATAATAATAATAATATAATATAATTTTTTATTTTCGAACAAATGATTTATGTTACTTATATATCGCTTAAAATATAGTGTTATCATTTAGTTAACGAATGAGAATAAAACATAACAACAAGTCGACAAGAATTGACAATGACTTTTTTGATGAACCATGTGATCTTGATCAGATCATTTATCAACCATATGCTTTAAGCCAATGAATGATGAATTTCATAAATCATTAAAACTCAACTTCTTTGATATTATATGCTAAGCAATTAGTGATATAATGATTAGACTTAATCAAAAGTTCTCTCTCACTTATTGAGATGAGTAATTAACTATGGGTGCTTGTACCTATAGGAAACTTGAAACCAGATTTAAAGTCCTCAAAAAATGAGGGGTAAAATCTCTGGATAGTGTCTTATCTATCATTTAATCTGACTTCTGAAAATTTGTTCGATATAATTCAAACTCTCTTCATCAAGAGATCGGATGCGAATTTCCCATTTTTAGGATATATTATAAATAATTTCTGAAAATTTTGATTTAAAGTGAACTTTGCCACTATTGTGCTTACCTTTTACACTATGTATAATATTTCACTTACTATTCACTAAGTGTGGCCTAATAACAATAATATTTTAATTTCTTTCACTTTAAAAAATTATATTAGAATATCTTAATGAAAAAAATAATCAAAATAAATCTCAAGATATTTAAAGTTATTTTGAGATGAGTATAATATTACTTATTCATATATTATACATATCTTAAAATAAAAAAACATATATTAAAATTTATCTTAATAAACTCTTTGCTGAGAAAATGATGATTTTTTTTTTTACATTCAGTTATAAATTCAAAATTTTACAAAAACAACAATTTTATAATTTATCATGTTTTCAAGTAATGAATTTTAAATAATAAATTAGTATGATTCCCTATTTATATATCTTAGATTATTTATTTTTATAATTTTTATATATTCATTTAAAAAGATTTTTTATGACTATGAAATTAATTTTCACAACTAAAAAAATACTTTATTTCTTCACAAACCTTCTCATATTAGGCCCAATTCTATGGATAAGGCAAAGATTCTAAGCTTCAATGAAACAAAAGACAACGATTAAGACCTCTTAATTAATGATCTATAATTTTCTCATTTAATAATTAAATCATATGTCTAAGCATATAATAATAATAATAATAATTAGAATATAAGAAAAATATTTTGTCTTCATATTCACAATCCGTATGAGGATAATATAATTTTTTATGCAAGCTAATTATTTTATTAAGTCTTTTAAGTGTGTAAAACACCATTAAAAACAATCCCCATTTAATCACTCAAACGCATTAATTGCATATCTCAATATAATTATTGATACATTGGTAAAGCATATCATAATATTTAATAATAATTTCATATTTATTAACCCATTAAAAGATAAAAAAATTCACATAATTAGCTTTATATTGATTAATTATTTGATAAATCAAAGAAAGACAAAGCCGGTAGGCCACTCTTAACAGTGCTGGTTTAATGACCTGCCAACTAACCTCAGCTAAGTTTAATGCTAAGATTAGTTTTAATAATTAATTATCCATTAAGCGAGAGAGTAATTATTAATTAGGTGTCCGGATTCTTCTCTCGCGCTTTATTTAACGCCCGAAAGGAAGAAAAAATCGGAAGCTTCCAATACCATAAGGATTAGTATTTTATTAGTAACCTAATCCGAATCGGTGACAAAGCTTCCTTAATGAATTGTTCAAAGAATTATAAAAATCGCAGTAAGGAGATAATGGTTGGGACAAAGGACGGCTAATATTATATACATAGCCGTTAGATCAAACAAATACTTAAAAATTAGCTTATCATCTTCCTTTATAAAATATCTTTATATTTATCTCAATCCACATAAAAATATGTTGAAATTGTATTATGCAATTTAATAAATTATAAATTGCCCCCTAAATGTATAAAATATTTTTGTTAAGAGATGATGAGAGAGAGAAGGTCATAGAAGGCAACAAAATAAAAGACATATAAAATAATAATAATATATAGGAAAAATTTTTAAACTAAGCATCTTTTAAACTAATTAAAGAATATGAAAATTTGAAAATAGCGTATTTAGTTTAATGGGACCTAAAATATTTTTTTTTTTAAAAAAGAGAAATTTACATACCTATCATATAATTTTTATGTATTTATATATCTAACATCACAGTTAGCGCATAAAATATTTTAGGCCAAAAATATTTTATTAATATATTATATAATATCTATAAAATTATAATATATATAAATTCTCTTTATAAAAAAAAAAAATATATATATTCTTATTTTTCAAATTTTTTTTTGCTATTTTACTAGTTTAAAGTGCTAATTTTGTATTTTCTATATATATATATATATATATATATATATATATATATATATATATATATATATATATAATAAAATGCTTTGTCCCACAAGAATATTTCCTTAAAAGAAAGGAAGATTATTTAGCTACGGTGGAATAAATAATTATACAATTAATAATTCTAATCATTTATTACAGAGCTGCTGGCCTCCCACATTTTTTATATACAATCTAATGTGATTAGAAAGATTGAAAGTTGTAGTAAAATTTTATAAATGAAATATTTTATTTATAATTAAATAAAGAATATATATATATATATATATATATATATATATATATATATATATATATATATATATATATATATATATATATATATATATATATTCTTTATTTAATACAATATCTTTTTATTTATATGTTATTTATTTAATCATAAATAAAGTATTCCATCTATGATATCTTAATATAATTTATAATCTCTTTGACTGTATTGGATTGTATATGAAAGTATGAGGATCATCAGCTTTGTAATAAATGATTAGGATTTTTAATACGATTAGAGAGGTTAAAAATTTTATTAAGATATCTTTTTTAATTCATGATATTATGTTTAAATTTTTTTTTTTTTAATTTTGAACATTTTTCTAATTATTTGGAATAATTAATCAGAATAATTTGATGTAAACTGCATCAGGATAGCCTAATAAACTTTTATTCTGGTCAATTTGCCTACATGATTTTTTTTTTTGTTTCGGCAATTGCTTTCAAAATTAATTAATTATTTATATTTTGTCACAAAGATTTCTATTTTTTATTTCTATTTATAATTTTGAATTTCTAAAGCTTGGAGGCAAACCTACATACAATAAGTTCATATGACTCAATCCAAGAGTTGAAATATATATATTTTTTAATTTATAAATCTGACCAATCATCACAAGTCACCTCTTAAATTCATTTGAAATTAAATAACACAAAAACTCACCGTCTCTTAGCTCGATTGGTTGAGCAATTTTGATTCTCGAAGTGACCTGTGGAATCAGTGACGATGAGTGGTGATGAATGTGTCATATACATTGATTATATGAAATATAAGATGGTGGGGTGTTTGAATAAATAAAAAATACAAAATAATAAGAAGCACCTCTCACATATTAAATAACACAATAAATTTTAGATTTTTTTTTTTTAATATTGAGCTCCTTCGAACGCCCATCTCCATGGATGGATCTCCATAGACGGGTATAAATATTTTATTATATCAAATTTTTGTTTAAAAAATAAATAAATTATGTGTGAGAGATATTTTCTCAAACTTGTTGCTTCTAGAAGATGACATCTTTATAATTTGTATGGCTGGAATTGGGAGATGCTAAGTTGAAAGTTGAAAAATGAAAAAGTAGGAATCGCAGGAACTAATTAAAAAAAATATATGCTTTTTGCACTCATAAAAATAAAGCTCAAAGTATTCATAGCATATAGAACAATTTGTATAATACATAAGTGGGAACTTGTTTGTTTGTTTTTTATCATTTTAATATTCATCGATTAATATAATCTCGGTGAATAACGAATTATTCAATTTGTTTCTGGTGTGGTGGAAAAATCATTAATTTTCTGAGAAAAAAATCAAAGAGTCACACAGGAGACAGAGAGAGAGAGAGAGAGAGAGAGAGGAATTGTTTGAGGATTTGAGCCTTTAAGAGAAGGTTTAGGTCTACCAACTGGTGGTTGACAGATAAGGCTCCTTAACCACACAAGCGCCAACCCTCTCTTCGAAGAAGTTTGAGAAGCAACTGAATCTTGGATTAAAAGAAAGTTAAACTAGGAAAGCGAAGAAGAGAGAGAGAGAGAGAAGCAACAAGTAAGAAAGCTCCACCGTACCAGTCTCTAATCGAGATCATGTCTCACGTGCAGGATAGAATGTTGGGTTTGATGATGATGATCATTTGATGAAGAGAGAGAAAAGAAAAGGATAGATAGAAAGGGAAGTGGTGATTAGAATACAGTTGAAAAGGGATTCTTGAGAGAGAAGATGGAGGGAAAAAACAATTGAAATAGTTGTAAAGGTCGGATTTTGGGTTGTTTTCAATTGGTGATTTTGGTTTTTTTTTATAAGGCCGATGAAAAGAGCTCTTTTTTTAATTTTATTTTGTATTTTGGGGATCAGTTTGTCTCCAAACTTGGAGGTTTTTCTCAGCAGATCGGCTGCGAATTGTTTCTTTTGCCCCCCGTAAGGTGCACATCATGCCTTTCACATCTTGTATCGATTTTTTTTTTTTCGGTCACTTCGTTTTTTACTTTTTCTTTTTAATCTCCTCCTTTCAAATCTAACACTGTTTTCTTCAGTTTAATTTATTTTTGTTTTGTGGATGGTGCCAACTACTTTTCTACTATGTTTTGGTTATATAATAATTGGTTCTGAGCTTATTATACTTGCTTGGTGAAGTTCTTCTGGTTGTTGGAGCTTGGTGAAGTTCTTCTGGTTGTTGGAGCTTTAGGTTTTCTTGTTCTTGGCCTTTGCTTCTTCTTGTATTCTTAAATATTATAGCATCAAGTTTCTATTTGGATTTTGTGGAGCTTCATCTTTGAGATGGAGGGTTTTGAGGTAACATGTTTGACTCTAATTCGAGATGAAGTTTGATCTTTATCTATACTCTCTCACCAGAAAAAAAATTTCTGTTTTTTGCAATTCTTAATTACTGATACCAAATTTAAGTTTGGCTTTGGAGAGAAAATTGGAGGGGGAATGGATAATAGGGTTAGATAATTATTGTGGTTTGTCTTGTTTGATTATTTCTCTGAAGCTAGGGTTTTGTTAAGCTCTTCAGTCTCCCCCAGCTTATCTAAGCTTAGGAACTTTGGAGCATGTTTGTCTTTGTTTGTTGGATTTTTGTTATATCATATTTGTTAGAGCTTCGTTTGTTATTTTCTATGAAGTCTTTAAGCTATTTTTTTTCTTTCTTTGTATCAAATACTGACATGAAGAAGGATAACAGAGAAACAGATTTTCTCAGAGAGAAGTAGCTTTTTATGCCATAGGAATCTTTTAAATTTTCATTTCAATTTGAAGAAATTGTTCTTAATTGGTATTTTAGAGGCATAGGCTAGAGAAGAAATTACTGAAGTAAAATCCCTGTTCATTGAGGTCTTCTTCTACCTGCAAATACTTGTAAGAACTATACCATGAAACAGTCTGGAAACTTATATGGTGATTGAGCAAACTTGTAGTTTACTTTTTTTTTTTCTGGAGAAATGTAAAAGTTTGATTTTATGTTCTGCTACTGGCCTTGTGAAATATTTTGCTTGATTGCTACTTTAGTTTTGTTTCCGGATCTCTTTCCAAAAATAAATGGACCACTGATATCTGCCCAACTTTTCATCATTGTAGTTCGATTAAAGATAAATTGAACTCTTCAGCTTCCTCTGCTCTTCTTCAGTGAACTTTTGAATTACCTTTTTTACTGTTCATTTATATATATATATATATATATATATATATATATATATATATATATATATATATATATATATATATATATATATATATATATATATATATATATATATATATTTTTTCTTCATGCCCGTGCTTCTCCTCTTATCGTTCTCTCAAACCAAGATTTGATTTTTCATCATCTTTCTATCATAACTGCTGATTTCTTTTCTCGTTATACTTTATTGCAGCAAATAATTTCTGCATAAAGCACATCATTCCACGTTGGATGTTAACAACACCCTGGACTGGATGTTCATGGTGATTTACTCAACATCCGGAATTTTCTTTTTCTAGTGCTTCAGTTGGCAAATCATTAAGGAAGAGAAGAAAGATGGCTACTTTCTATCCCAGTTCCACTAATCAAAGGGATGTCATGGCAAATCTATATTTGAGGGATCCAACAGGGCATCCCATGTATTCTGAATCTGCAGTCAACGGCAATATGGTTTATCTTAACTTCTCATCCGGTCCATACTCCGAGACAGTAGCAGGAAACATACAGTCTGAACAAAACTGCATTGGATTTTCTGACTTAGTTGCGCCTCATGTTGGTGCAAATGCTTACAGTTCTTGGAAGGATGGAAGGAATGAGATGCTAATCATGCAAGCAAATGGCCAATCAATGGATGATGATGGTGCCCAGATTGGTCTTCAGTCACAGTTGGGTATGTTGAATGAACATAACTTGTCTTTACAGCAGCCGAACATTTCGAATGTTCAAGGTCAAGGATTGTCTCTGAGTCTTGGCACGCAGATTCCGGTTTCGTCTTTTAAGTATCAGCCTGCTGGATCAGATGGCACACCCATATTGAGTTCGCATCAGTCAAGTTCAGGAAATGGTGAAGCGTATAGAAATGACAACTCCAGAAGCAGAATTCTGACTGTAAATGTTTCGTCTTATGGACTTTCGAATATCACAAGCGTTATTCCTAATTCAAAGTACCTTAAAACTGCACAGCAGTTGCTTGATGAAGTTGTTAATGTTCAGAAGGCTTTAAAGAAGAAAGCTGATTGTACACAGAGTGTTAACACTTCTGGTAAACCTGCTTGCAAAGACAATGATGGAGAGTCGAAGAGTGGTGGGAGCCCTTCTAATTATCCAGGGCCTGCTGCAAATTCTAGTGAGCTATCACCATCAGAAAGACAGGAGCTTCAGAATAAAATGACGAAACTTTTGGCTATGTTAGATGAGGTAACGATTCACGCACTTCTCCCAAATGGTTCGTGCTTTTTTTCCACTTTTTTTTATCACATCTGTTTGTTTTTCAAAATATAAATAAAATTTAAGATAGTGAATAAAGCATGGAAATTTAGTGAAACTTCAGTTAAAGCTTGTTTGTTTATCATGCACTCATGTCTTTTCCTTCCTCAGTGCATCAGATCCATGGTTTCTTTCTTGTCCCTGTTTGATGATTTTTCTGCATCAGCTTTTTCATGCTATTTCAAATCCATTTACCATTTAGATTTCTTTGCCATATAACCGATCAATTTATGACAAAGAACCTAATTTAGTAACCTAATATTCAAAAATAGTACATATTGGCATTATGATGGAAGTTATAAAGAACTTTCTTTTTTGCATAAAGTACTCAGGAAAACTGTGGTCTGAATTAAAAATGGTGGGCTATGTATTTCTGTACCTTGATATTGATAGTCCTCACTCATCTTACAAACTATAAGTACTACATAAAGAGATAATTATCTAAGTATGCAGGGAAGATAAATCAGCGGCGTGTCCTCTTCATAGTTGCTAGACTATTAAACTTGTTATCCTACAATATGGTCCTCTTGGGGCCTTTATCTAGTTGGTAATAATTGCATCAGACCTATAGTTCTTTTTTTTGTTTTTTGTTAATTTGTAGATCTATTATTTGACTTATGGTGCAGAATGTTGGCCAATAAAAGTGAAACATAAGACTAAGTTAAGTGTTACAGAGATGAGGATGCTCAGGTGGATGAGTGGCTTTACCCTTAGAGATAGAATGCAAAATGAGTATGTTCGGGAAAAAGTTGGAGTAGCTCCAATGGTAGATAAGATTAGGGAGAGTCGCCTTAGATGGTTTGGCCACATAAAGCGTCGGCGTCGATGACATTGGGAGAGTAGGCATTAGATTTGCCTTATGTTAAGAAAGGTAGAGGTAGACCTAAAAAGACTTGGTTAAGATGTATAAAAAATGATCTTGATATCTTGAATTAAATGAGAATTTGACACTTAATAGGACACAATGGAGACGAAGGATTCATGTAGCCGACCCCACCTAGTGGGATTAAGGCTTGTTGTTGTTGTTGTTGTTGTTGTAGATCTATTATTGGAATAACTAAAAGATTAAGTTTGTTCTAGGCCCATCACATAATATTAATACAAATAAAACTTACTATACTAAGCAAGGTTCCTCTTCATTTGGATTCTTATCTTAATATCTTATAGTTGCATCATAGGATCTTCTTATTAGCTGTTGGCAATATATTTTATAGTGTCAGTTATGCTTCTGGTTTCAATAATTTTTTTACAGAAAGAAGTGTTCAATTATTTTAGCCATGCTCCTGAATGTGATATCTTTGTTGATAATTTCCTTTTTTATGTTTTTTTCTTAAAGAAATTTGGTGTTGAGAATAGAACTCTTCCATTGGCACAGAAATATCTATCCTTCATTTTATGTTATTTTGTAGGAAATGTTTTATCTTCTTATATGCCATGACTGACAAATCTACAGCCATCATCATTTTCCTTTGTCTGCTAATTATTAAGACTTTGTTTTGTTCTACTTTTAACTTTTCGTAAAGTAGTTTTGTTTTATATGAAAAAGTTTGCTAAAAAATATTGCATGTGAACTAATTTATTTCAATACAATGCAGCAAAAGTATAGTTTGTCTACAATTGTACAAAAGTATACTCTGTTCGGATGATAGTTTCATAGCCAGTTCTTCCATTCTTTGGGTTAATTTGAGTGCTTCTTCTCCAATGCAGGTTGACAGGAGATACAAGCAATACTACCATCAAATGCAGATAGTTGTTTCATCTTTTGATACAATAGCGGGCTCTGGCGCAGCAAAACCTTACACAGCCCTCGCCCTTCAGACAATCTCTCGACACTTCCGCAGCCTAAGAGATGCCATTGGCGATCAGATTCGATGCACACGAAGAATCCTTGGCGAGCTGGATGGCTCAACGAGCAAAGGATGTGGAATTTCTCGCCTTCGATACATAGATCAACAGATAAGGCAGCAGAGGGTCATTCAACAGCTTGGTATGATGCCACAGCATGCCTGGAGGCCACAGAGAGGGTTGCCTGAGAACTCTGTCACCATTCTTAGAGCTTGGCTCTTCGAGCATTTTCTTCATCCGTATTACTCTAAACCACCTTTATTTTATTATTGTGCTTGGAGAATTGGACTGATTCTGTTATTCTGATTTTTTTATTAATCTGTCTGTGTCTTCAGATACCCAAATGATTCTGAAAAGCTGATGCTATCAAAACAAACGGGCTTGACAAGAAGTCAGGTATGTGTTTAATGATCAAATCATCTTCCGAACAATAATTGCCAAGACTCATGTTTTTCCAATTTGAATTTCTGTTCTCAATTGCAAAATTCTGTTTTTTTTTTTTTTACTTTATTTCTTTAAAGTCAATCCATTAGTTTTGGAAATATTTTGAGTCATTAATGTCATTTCTATGTGCTGAAAGGAAAGGGTTATCCTCCATTTGTGTCAGCATTTTCATTATATTCTTTGCCAGTTGTTCCTGATTCAGATTCATCATGGAATTCTCTTTCTTTCTGCTAAATAAATAATGCATTTATGATTTGGAATCTCTTCTTCCAGGTTTCGAATTGGTTCATCAACGCTCGCGTTCGTCTTTGGAAGCCAATGGTTGAAGATATGTACAAAGAAGAGTTCGGTGAGCCCGAGATGGATTCAAACTCTTCTTCAGATAATGCAACCAAATTTAGAGATGAGTTTCATTCCGCCGACACTCAGGAGGACCAACCGAGCTCCGCAAGTGAGAGACGCCAGGCAAAGCAAACGAGCCACGAGCCGAGTCCTAATCTCATGTCAGAAACCAATTTGGCTTGCACAGATCCCAGTTTCCATGTTGAGCTACAAGATCATAGACAGCAAAATTCAGCTAACATCAGCCTCCTCCATGACGCCATCCGCCAGGCCGAGGGGAACTCGAGGTTCATCACTTATCCGATGACAGAGCTTGCCAGGTACACGAACGGAGTTTCGCTCACGCTTGGATTGCAGCATTGTGATGGCAACCTCCATGATTCTGAAGGTCAGCAGGGCTTCCTTCCAGTGAGGGGAGAGGATATGTACAATGCAGCTCCTTTACTCGGGTTCGGTTCTTCAAATCTGCTGCATGATTATGTGGCTTGATTGATGTTTGTTCTATGCTTTGGTGCAGATGAGAAGCTTTGTAATGTGAGAGCTGTTCTGCTATTGTGTTATGATTTCTGTTGTTAGGAACAGATTAAAAGTTGAAATTAGCATTTGATCATAGTCAGATTATACTAGAAATGGAGTTGGATTTGTATAAAAAAAGAGATAATTGATAAATATTTTTGTGAAATATGATGAACAAAGTGTAATTTTGTATAATTTTATGAGCAGCAACAGGCTTGCTGGCCTCTTTTTTTTTTTTTTTTTTTTGAATTATAATCCCTTCCGCATTGTATTTTATACCCTGGACCTTTGTCTGTGTGTGTGTTCATATGCTTTACAATAGAGCAGTGATTGCATGCATGCTTGGGTACTTCTATGTATGATATGATTCTGAAGTTGCAGATTAAAATCGATATCATTAGTCTTATATTTTTTAAAAAATAATAATATAGAAAATTATTTCTATAATATTCAAATAAAATTATATTATACTATTAAACTTTATTCATTATATAGCATTTTTTTATGACTTTGTATTTTATTATTATAAGATACTGCACAGAGATTTTATTTTATTTTTATCTTGTAGGAATTTTAGGTCTAGTTTCATGTTTTCATATATTTAATATTTTTAAATAAATATGATAATTCACTATTTTTAAATTATTATATAATTATAGTAGAATTACACTGGTCAAAGATGCTCCATAATAAATTTCTTCTAACTGATATGTTAAGAGAACGTGAACGGCAGTGCCAGGGCTACAATAGGTTAAGTTATCCTTTCGCTCGCATAAAAAGCCGCAAGCCCGCAGCTAAGTTGTTGAAAACAGAGGAATGGTGAATGAATGAATGAATGAATGAATGAGAGAGAGAGAGAGAGAGAGAAAAAAAGATTTCTTCTTTATGCAAGTTGTTAATATTTAACATTGAAAATGCAAGTTTTTAAAATTTTCAGTATTATTAATATTATTAAATTTTAAATGAAACTTAAAATCAGTTGAAATAAAATATTAATTTATCTTAAAATTTTCTAATTTATTTTTTAGAGAGTTTTTGAGTAAATTTAATTGTAAACTCACGCATGTACAGTAGGTTAAGTTATCCTTTCGCTCGCATAAAAAGCCGCAAGCCCGCAGCTAAGTTGGTTGAAAACAGAGGAATGGTGAATGAATGAATGAGAGAGAGAGAGAGAAAAAAGTTTCTTCTTTATGCAAGTTGTTAATATTTAAATTATTAATATTATTAAATTTTAAATGAAACTTAAAATCAGTTGAAATAAAATATTAATTTATCTTAAAATTTTGTAATTTATTTTTTAGAGAGTTTTTGAGTAAATTTAATTGTAAACCTATCAGAACTTGATTCTCCTTTAAAATCTTAAAAACATTAAACTAAGTTGCCTTAAGATTTCTAAATAGTTTAAAATTGCTCTTTTTTTGTGATGGGGGATGACAATTATTAGTGAAGACCTTTAGCATGTGATTACTCCTTGAACAAAAAAAAATGATGACAATTATTACCTAAAAAGATATGATAATATTTCCAAATCATCTCTTAAAAAACGAACTTGTTCCCCAAAGTTTTAAAAAATCTTAATACACAAGTATAAAAGAGAAAAGGCTTAACAATCTCATATAATTTGTATGATACTCAATTTATTAATGTGAATTTCAATATATCAAAATATTTTTAAAAAATGGCTTATAAATAAAAATAGTATTAGAATCATCTCTTAAAAATATCCTATTTTCTCATACATTGCTGAGAAATATCTAGGTGAGAAGAATGCATATAGAGCTACATGAATAAAGCAAGAGTACATAATTATATACTAATGCATAATATCACCACATAGTTATGCACTATTGAATGTATGAATATATATGTTATCAGATACGAGTCATGAACAATAAAAGAAACAAAAAGAAAAATACAAAAAGAAGTGAATAATTCAATACATATTGAATAGAAAGAGGTACAAGTGAAAAGTATAAACTCACATAATACTGAATCAAATTAGAGACAAAGAGATGAAGTAGTTATAGATTTATAAAAGACATCTTATAAGAAAATGCTCGAGAGGAACCTGTGGGCTCCGAAAATTTGTCACCGATCTCTCGATTAAAATAGTGATTTAGGGTGCCAATGTAATTTTCAGAAGGCAGATGAAATAGTAGATAAGACACTACTAAGAGATTTCGCCCTCATTTTTTATAAGGACTTTAGATCTGGTTCCAGGTTTCTTATAGGCGCAAGCACCTATAGTTAATTACCCCTCTCAATGCTGAGAGAGAACTTTCGATTAAGGCTAGTCATTAGATTGCTAAATATGTAGCATATAGTAGTAACATGCAGAGTTATGAAATTTAGATTTATGAAATTCATTATATTAACTTAAAGTGGATGGTTGTGGGAACGATGTTGCGCCTGATCTAGATCCCATGGTTTCGTCATCCTGGGCTGTCGTGGTCCCTACTTAGTTAGAGGAGGTAGTCGACCCAACCTGACAAAAGGATCCTTGTCAGCAACCATGGGTTGCGTCGTCCAAAAAATCTTTGTAGACTTGGGGTGGTGTTTATCTAAAGAGACAAGCTTAAGTCTACATTAGTTAACATAGGGTTTTTTGCCTTATCAAGTATACCATACGGTTCACAACTCAAAGGACAGAGCCATTGGGGAGTATATAAGCTACAGCCATGATCGTGATATAGTTGGGTCATTTGGCGACAACAACTCGGTCAGAGGACTCTGATCGTAACTACATCATGTGGAGCTTACTAGCCAAGCCACGTAGTCAAAGGACACAGGTCATGTCCTTGCCGGCATGAGATTGTTTGAGATAAAACATAATTGTGTACTTGATTTAACTTTGGCTCCTTTGTGAGCTAGAGTTTTCTTAATTTGTCGCATTCAGCAAATAATTGCGAAAGAAGGATTGAGCTTTAGCTTTAAGTTCTTTAAAGATTGAATTTCATTTAAGCATTTAATACTTAATGACATGTTAAATTTTATATTTAGATTGATACTTAATTTGAGTTAATTTGATTTAAAATTATAATCACATTTTGATGAAAGTATCCCCTCTGGTTGAAATCTCTATTCAACGCAGTCATCATCGAGGTATTTGTTATTTTAGATCCTGTCGACTCTATTAATTTAATAATAGAGAATCAGATCTACTGTCATATGACAAAATTAACTTCTCAGATGTTTTATTAGGTTGAAAATATTATAATAGCATCATTAGATTTTTTAGGTTTGTTAACCTGCACCACAAGACCCTAAATCAACTAACGGATCCTGACACTAAGTTTAAGCATTCAAAGATAAGGGCCTGCTGGTTGTTTAATTTCAAATTGATTTAACTTTAGAAATTTAAATAGTGTTGCTTATTTTGATTGAGTTTTATTGCAAGTTTATAATTTTTAGATAAAAATTTGATAATATTTCGGCAGCCTCCCAGCATCGTCCCCACATAGGGGGCTACAACAAGGGGGCTAGGCCTGCCTACCATGCCAAAAAAGGCATGTATGGGTGGTGTAAACACCACGACCGAATGCGTCATCCCACCATGCCAAGAAAGACATGTATGGGTCTCTCAAACACTTACATGTAATACAGATTTCCCCGCCACGCCAAGAAAGGTGTGTAGAAGTACTTATATATTTGCAATGTCAAGTTAAAACATTAATTTTAG
Organism: Cymbidium sinense; assembly: GCA_021442155.1. Taxonomy (NCBI): domain Eukaryota; kingdom Viridiplantae; phylum Streptophyta; class Magnoliopsida; order Asparagales; family Orchidaceae; genus Cymbidium; species Cymbidium sinense. The sequence continues at coordinate 66,394,954 of CM038222.1, forward strand.
CTTTATAGTTGAATTTTTATTAAATAGTTTATGCCTCTTGTCAGTGTAAAAGTTCGACAGCATCCTAGTGTCATCCCCGTATAGGGGCTACTTCGGGTATGCTGGGCCTACCCACCACTCCAAGAAAGGTGTGTATGGGTGGTATAAATCATGACCTGAATGCGCCATCCCACCATACCAAGAAAGGCATGTATGGGGCTCTAAAGTACATGTTGAAATAGATTTTTCCGCCACGTCAAGAAAGGCGTATACGAGTACTTATACACCTGCAATGTTAGTTTAAATAACAACTTTATATTGCGGCATGGCTTTATGTCAAGATGTGTAGGTCCTCCTGTCGATGTGAAGTTTGGCGATTTCGACATCCGACGTCGTCCCAGATAGGCTACTTCTGTATGTTGGGTCATGAAAGAAAGACATGTATATGTGGTATAAACCACGGCCTGAATACGCCTTCTCACCATGCTAAAAAAGGCATGTATGGAGCTCTAAGATACCTGCTAAAACAGATTTCCCATCGCCAAAAAAATAGGTACTTATCGCCTTACAAACAATCTCATGTATAGGTACTTATCAAGCAAATCTGATTCTCTTACACCGAGAAAGGCGATGTCTGGTGCCATACACCAACAAGCAAGTAGCGATTTCCCCGCCATGCCAAAAAAAAGGCGTGTCACGGTACTATAATCAACAGTTTCGGAAAGCCAGACATCTGAGGGGAACCTTGAGAGGCGATGATGAATGGCGTGGGGAAACGCAGTGTCAGCGTGGGGAGCAGTCGCGGTGCTCACGCGGAGGAGCTTTCAGTCGTGGCCGACCGAGCTTAAATTCGGAAAGGCGGGTGATGGTCGACGGAGGGTTCCATTCCGTGCATGAGGGAGCAGAGAGGAGATGTCAGCTGAGTGGGGATTTTTGGGGAGAATAGGTTAGGGAATAAGAGGGGGTATTTATAGAAATTTTTTTTTATTTTTTAATTAGGCAGAATTTAGGTTTTTACGTCGATGTTATCATATAGCCAATATATATGTCGATTTTAAATTACTCTGATGTTTTGAACACAACATCGGAGTCTGTTTCGCGATCGGAGGCCGTTTGGTTCAAGTTGACGTTGAATCGGGGTCAATTTCAGTTCGAATTTGCGCGTCATCGCTTCTGATCGCTTGATATTCGCGCAGACTCATCCGAATCGAGCGCGAATAGTCTCATTTGATAGGTTTCGATGTTTCGATGCTAACGGCGCAATCAATTTCGCAAACGGAGGTCATTTGGGCATCGTCGCAGCTTTTCAACCTCGATATGTGTGTCAGCACATTGGCGGCCCTCCTTGTTCGGTCGACCGTCGAATTATGCAAGATGTGTATTCTGATCAATTTCAACGTTCTGAACGTGATGGCGAAGTCCATTCATCGATCAGAGGTCATTTTGATTGATTTTCATCGCTATCGAGTGTATTTCATCTTCGATTTGCGCACTATTGCATCCGAAGTCCATCAAATTTACATTATGAGCTCGACTCGACTCACGGCACATGCATGGAGGTCAACAGAACCACTAAAATAAGAGCACATATATTACAATCTAAATACTATAATAAGATCGATCTAATAGTTGAGGTCTTCAATTCATATACTTATATAATTTTCTATCAAAATGAGTGGAATTCTAGATCACAAATTTAACAATATAATTATTTACTTTTAAGTATATGCATCTATATATTATCAGCATTTAATAATTTATTATTATTATTGAAGGATTGAACTTTAAAGCTGAAGCAACACAGTGAATAGAGATTCTTCCCATTTATTCATATGCCAGAATGCTTCAGAAGATGCAGAAGATAATGCCATCCCTTCTCTGATAGCAAGACGCTATGCATCTTCCCTACTCCTCACTTCCCCTCTGTCTCTCTCATCTGTTTCTTGAGATTCTCAATGTTTCAGCTTAGTTCTGCACAAAACATCCAACATCTCAGGGGACAGATACAGAGAGCAGTGGTTAGCAAAGTGACTTTTTTTTTGAGTCAACAGATGCAGCAGAGTACTAAATATTAACTTTTGATTTCTTTCCAAGAAAAAAATAAAATAAAATTTTGATTTCCATTATTGTCTTTAGTTGCTTGAGTTCTTTTACCCTCCTCAAATAAATTTATAAAAAATAAAATGAAATTTTCAGTTTTATTTCGTTTATATAGATTAATTCAAACGGGAAGAAGATTAAATATATCTTTGTATGAAGTGCGTTAGAACTCAACTCTATTTTATGTATGAATTTGTTTGAAAGTGTTTAAATCGGTCTATAATTCAACCTTTTAAAATATTCTTTTTAGTTTAGAAAAACAAATTTATTGTTAAAAAAATTAAGAAATAAGAACATTTTACCACTCCAGAAAACACTTTTTAGCGGAAAATTTTACCGTTGAAGTAGTGATTTCAGAAACTCCCGAAAGAAGACTTCTCCAAATGGATGTCTCCAGCAAGCTTTTGTTTCACACTTTCACTGATGATTCCATTTATTTTTTTTGAAATATATCTTAAACTTAACATATTAAATAATTTTTGATTAAAAATGGGTTTTTTTTTATCAAAATAAAATTGAACCAAACAGTCACAAGATCATTTAGCGGAGAAGTTATTGTGCGATATCTAAACCGTTTGGATTGCTGCATACAACATTGTTGTACGCAATAATCTCTCCATTTTGAGGGGCAATACTTACTAAGAAAGCAATCCCAATTCAAAAAAAAAAAATGACCAGAGAAAGAAGTGAGAAAAAACCTGCAGATAACGACAGACTTCATCAGATGCGGCTATCTAAAGAGATTCATAGAGTAACAATCTGAACAATTTATTCTTGCAGATAAATTTCACAATTCCACAATTATACACTATGATGCATTACTCCATAGAAGGAAGAAAAGTGTAATAACTTTTATTTAATCATCTTAAAGACTATTATTCCCCCAGTTTATCATTTTAATTCAAGATTTACAAACATGCGGGACAAACAAAGACTTGGCATTATTTCCATGAAAGAGAGTAAAACTACAATTGCAATGAAAGCTAGACAAGCAAACCTCAAAAGAACAACTTTGACTAAGCTATCAAAACCTTCACTCAAAATCAAGTGCATGGGTGACTCACTAAGAACTTCAAGGCGGCTATTGCTGAAGAAAGAATCCTGTAGCCATGGTTCTCAGTCATACAGATGCAGATGATTCGTCCATAGGGTGCCAAAATCTGTTGTAGAACCACATTGTATCAGCCTCGACCGCATAGCCATCTTGGTTGCGATGCCAGGAATAATAGGCATGTGTTCTGTTCTTCACATCAAATATGGCATGGCCAAAACTAGCCTCCCTGTATGCCGAGTACTTAGGCTGAGGCTCTGTCATACTGCAATGAAAGAGATAAAAATAAACAGAAATAATCAACTGTAAATCAGCATTCATGGTTAAAGAAATAGTAAATAGCACCTACAAGAAATAAATTAAATAAACATACTTTTTGGCAAGCCCTTCTAGATTTCCTCCGTCACCAATAGTGATGTAAACAGGAGCAGACTGATCAGGAACAGGATTGCATTGCCCATTCACAATGTTATAGGCAATGTTTGATATCCTTTCCTGAGCAAATGCAAGTATGTTAGCATAATAAAGTTAACCTCAAATGGAAATGAAAATGTTATAACATAAAGTTTAAATTTGAACTTTTCGAACAAATAAGTGGATAGAAAGAAAAAATAAGAACTTACACTGCGTTCGTATGCATGAACATGGCCGGCAAATACAACGTCGACCTTATACTGTACAAACCATGGTTCGTACATAACTCGCATCGTCTCGCCCTCCATGTAGTGGTAATTATAACTATTGTACCATGGCGAATGCATGAGAACAATTAGCCAAGGAGTCTCGGTTCTATTTACTTTTGGCAACTCAGCCTCCAGCCACTTGTACTGAGGAGTGTATTTTCCTGCACAAAGAAAGATGAATATATGATACTGATATGAAGAAACAATGAGGTTGACGGTTTCTAAACATTAAGCCTCACATAGATCTCATTATTCTAGACATTTATGATTTAAAATTCCTTCAAAAAAATAATGGGAAGTTGAGCATAGCTTCAAGGCTTTAATAATTGATTATTCACCTAAGGGTGTATTTTTACAGAAAAAAAAAAAGCCTGGTTATTAAGAAATAGCCATTTGATTTAAAACATTGAATCATGTAAAATAAATCGGTTAGCTAAAAAAGTATGACTTCTTATTGAGTAATATTATCTTTTTTCTGAAACAAACAAATATGGAAATATATCTCAACTATTTGAGTAAATAAAATATAGTAACAAAAAGATTTGATGGAAATAAAAACATCATTAGAATTAAAACGCAAACAGGAAGGGGTGTGAATTTAGAACAAAGTAAACAATATTCATAACAAGGAAATCAATTGTATGAATGGAGAAATAAAAAAGCAACTTTATTTATAATGGTCATCTTCACACCAAAGGAAAAAAAAGAACAAGAGGGGATTTATACCGTATGCTGAATAAGAAGCTAGGACAATGATGTATGCTGAGGCTCGCTTGATGGAGTACCAGAATGGAGCTGTACTACCTGAAGCTTTGTATGGAACATGATACCGATTTTTGTAAGGCTTGAAAGGCACAATTTCACCCTGCATGACATAAAAGAAATCTCAGTCACTGAATTTTAAAATCATGGAACATATTGACAAAAAACTTTCTTTAGTAACTGTAGATGTGTTGAAGGGAAAGTGGCATAGAGAACATGGAATCTTTTATAAACAAGAGTTGAAAAATAAAATGTTCACTTCAGTATCAAGTTAACAGCATTTTCTCTTTGTACACATCAATTATCGTTTTGTCATTAAGATTTTCTTTCAGACTGTAAAGTCTATTTAAGCAGCTCCACACAACCTTAATTATTTTTTCTAAAAAAAGATACAATGTTGTCTCAAGATCCTAAATTATAAGACATACATTCATAACGGATGGACAAGTAACAATCATGACAAATCAGAACAAGCAATAAGAAATCAAAATCTAAATTGCCTTTTGGATTGAGAATTGAAAGAACCAAGACTTTCAATCAAAACTCGTTTAAAAATCAAGAAAATAAAATATCATTTTAGCAAATAAAATATCATTTTAGCAAATAAGGTGTTGGATCCAAAATTATTCGTATAAAATAGCCTAGACCTTACTAGTGAATTGAATCATGCCATAATGTTAGATGGAGAAGAGAGAGAAGTTAATCACCTAGAGAATTTGTTTGTATAGAAGTCAAACCTAGTTAAGTAAACACATTTCAAAGAAAGAGAGATTTCCACTGATTTTACAATCCCACACCAGACCCTTATCCGCATATTTATGGATTGAGACCAAGATCAATGCTAGGGCTGTCAAAAAAGCTCGTTGTTCTCGAACAATTCGTGTTCGGCTCGTTCTTTAACTAAGCGAGCCGAACACGAACAAAAATTTCAAGCTCGGTTTATAAACAAGTCGAACATGAACAATCCTTCGTTCGATCACGTTCGATTCGATTTAGCTCGAAATAAAAAATTATATTATATTATATTATATATATACAAACAAATACATATACCATAGTTGCAAGCATGACTTAGCAGTTAAAATTTTTGTTATGCAAAAGATTGACCCAGAATCGAATCCTCCCTCTTACAGATTTTTCAGATTATTGCATTTCGAGCTGATACGAGCCATTTGAACATTTCGAGCCGAACACGAATAGTGAAATTTCGAGTCATTTCGAACACGGGGCAAACACAAACAAAACAATTTTCAAATGAGCCAACTCACTCAAGCTCGGCTCGTTTACACCCCTAATCAATGCTACAAAGTTGAGAATTTGACACAATTATATAAAATGACAAAAGTTGATCTCATGGCGGCTAGTTGTGTACGAGCAATTCCACTTGGTGAGTCAAAGACAACCACGAGCGAGTTGATGGCCTTTATACATCAAAGCAAGAACCTAAAGACTTACTCGAGTCTATACCCTTAGCGGGTACATTGGGCAAGTTCCTTAGTTGAGAATTACTTGCTAGTCGATGATTACTCTAGACAAATATTCTAAGTGATTGATTAGTACATCAAGCAACTACCCTTAGCAAGTAAGTGATTTCTTAAGTCCGTGTGGGCTCCGAAAATTCACGCTTAGCCTCTCGATAAAAGAGAGTGTAGATTTAAGCCGAGTGAAATTTTCAGAAGGTAGATAAATTTGCTTTTATTTGTAAATGAGGCATTACCCATAGATTTTGTCCTTATTTTGTGAGGACTTTAGATCTGGTTCTAAATTTTCTATAGGTGCAATCATCTACAAATAATTATCCCTCTTAAAGATAAGAGAGAACTTTCAATTAAGGCAAGTCATTATGTAGTTAATTGCTTAGTGTATAGTAGTAGTAGGTGGAGTTTGAAAATTCATGTTAAAGCATACAGTTAGAAGAATCTTATGCTAGTAAGAACGTGACTCATATCCTCTATTCGTGTGATTTAGCCAGTAGACTCCATATATAATATTGTTAGTATTGACCTTCATATATGCTACATGAGTCGAATCGAGCCTATAAAATGAATTCGATCGACTTCAGATGCTTTAGAGCGCAAATCAGAGTTGAAATGCACCAGACATCGCCGAAATCAGTCGAAACGACCTCCAATCAACGAACGGGCTTCGTCATTGCATTCAGAACATCAAAATTGATCAGAATGTACATATTCCACAATTTAATGATCAATCAATCAAGAGATCGAGCCGTCAATATGTCAACGCGTATATCGGAGTCAAGAGACTGCGACGATATCCAAACGACCTCCGTTCATGAAATTGATTACGTCGTTAGTTTTGAAACGTCGAAATCTATCAAATGAGCCTCCTCAATTTGGGCGAGTCATGTGAGCGTCGGCGTCGAAAGTGATAATCGCATTTTTTTGAGTGACCCAATTCAGCCGGCTTGAATCAAAGCGGCATCCGTCGCGAAGCAATGTTGAATCAACATTGAATTTACTTAAGAAATGACACCCATATTATGTGGATTTGATTTCAGCAAGATTCTGCACAAATCTCAATGTAATCGAGCCGTACAAAAATAAGGGAAAATCACATGTTTATTTTAATCTGATTAGAAACAATTTTAACAATTGATTCACCCTAAAATTAATTAAGAATTTTTAGAGATATGATATGAAGTTGATTAAATTTAATTCTTTTCAAAATAATCAATAATTTTGAATTTCAAATTTCAAAATTCTGCTAACCCTTGGGTAAAGAAAAGGGAAATTAATTAAGGGCTTTAATTAAGGCTTTAATCCCTATTTTCTCCCGCACTCATTAAGCCCCTCTCTGCTGCTCACCCTGCATTTAGATCAAAGCCCTTCCCCTCTTCATTGATCTCGTACCATGCCCTTCCCCTCTTCATTCGATCTCCTGGCAATCTCCCGATCCTCCCCTCAAAATTTCGACTCGTTTCTAGTATCGATCTCCCACACGATCCTCCCTCGCAAGCTCTCGGACAATCCTTCATACACTCATTGCTCTCGTTCGATTTCTTCAAGCCTCGATCCCCAAGTGTCCTTCAAAGTAAGTTCATTGGCTAGTGAATCTCCAGATTTCTTCCTTCTCTCTCAGCTCTGTGTTTTTTAGCGAGTCATATTCCGTCAGGACGAACCCTTGCCTTTCTCTTTCCTTTGGCCATCTAATTGGATAGGCTCTCTTCAAATTTTCTTCACCTTTCGCAGCAATTGGTTCCTCCAAAGTCTCATCCTGCCTTCAAAACTTCGATAGGTAATCTTGTTAGCTTTCTCCCACAGACGGAAGAATCCCATCCCGTCGCTACTTTCCTAACAGATAATTGTCGAACTCCGCTGATCATCCTTTCTAATCAATATCACCTCAATAATCAATTCCTCCCATAATCCCCTCCAAGTCCATGAAATGCAGCGAAACACAGATTTACACCGGTTATCCATTTACGCTAGAGCGTGAACCCCTATATCCACCAATCCTTCATTCATCCTATCCTTCCTAATTCTTCCTCTAATGAGCACATGACCGCCGATTTCTTCTTCCAATCTTTCCTCTTGTTGTAGCTGAGAGGGAACTCCGTCATCAGACGGGTTCCACCCGGTCTCCGGCATTTTCCCATTCCTTTTCTTTAGCTGGGTTTAGTTTAGATGCCAGAGTTTATCGGCGTTGCTGATTGTGGATGTGTAGAAATATGTAAATGTATATGGAATATGTATATGTGTTTCTTTATGCAGATTTGAAGATCGTCATCGTCAGGCGTGAGATAAAATCGGTAGGTGTTTAAATTGTCATCTGAGGCATGTGAAGCAAACAAATTGTTAGATCTGTCAATACTGCGAAATTTCATCAATTTTTTGGGACTTAATAAAAAATATATAAAATATAAAAACCTAAAGAAATGAACTGAAAATTATACGTAAATGAGCTTGAAATGAATTTGATACAAAACTGAAAAGTTATGCTCTAAATAAAATTCGAACTCAAAATAAATACAAAATTGAAAGGCCATGCTCAAAATAAAATTCAAATTCAAAATAAACTAATTTAGTTGTAACTTCTGAGCTCAAAATTGAAAATTAATGATGACATTAAATTAAATTTTGGATTGTAAGGCTTAGAGGCAAATAACATTTATAAGATTCAAATCAAATTTTGGATTGTAAGGCATGAAGGCAAATAACATTTATAACATTCAAATCTAAGCTTAAAAGATTGACTGAGTAAACATGAATGATACTTTACCGTCTTTCATTTCAATATGATACATAGATAAATCCAATTGAATGCATAATTGGATTATCGGAAGCTTGTAATATGGTTAAGAATAACTTTCAAATGTAAAATTTAAAAGAGATTGGTAGGTGATCTCAATAGAAATCAATTGAATTTGAAAACTCAATTTCAAGCAAGAACGTGACTAGAATGTTGGCCAATAAACATACATATGGCTCACACAATAAACACTGAAGTTATTACAACTTATTCGAAACGAATTAAAAATGATTTCAATTGAACACAATCAAATTTAAAGAATTATATGAAGCTTGATAGCTTGCATATAATATGAGTGGGCTTTGACGTCTCACAAATAACATGAACAAGCGTCTGATTGACTATTTAAGGTGTCAATTTCATGAGCAAGTAATAAGCATGAATAAATTAATTGAACACTTAGATAGGTATACTTGATGTCAAATGAAATAAAGACCTCAATTGAACATAAAAAATAGATGATTAGTGTCAATTTTAAAATTTTGTTTATAAATTGAGAATGAGGTTGCAAGAAATATGATAGCTTGCTTACAAATACAAGTTCAATTAAACAATTCGTGAACAACCATAAATGTGACCTTTAAAAAGATCATTTGGATCTTACATTTAAAGTCGGGTTTAAAGCACAAGAGATTCGTTGAGTGCTATTTTCAAACTAAAATGAAAATCAAGTAAAATTCATAAGAGGTTTTCATTATAATTAAATAACATATTAGCAAGCATGATCGGGACTTCTTACTGAATAATCGACTTGTATTCAAAGAAGCTTGGATTCAAATAAGCTCGCTTAGAGGAAGTACAACAGCTTGTATGAGCGAATATCAAGTTTGAATGTTGAATTTGAAAAGATCTAACAGGTCTTTAATGAGCATAAGTCAACTATTGAAATTTAGAAATTCTATGAAAAAATAAAATACAAGTAAATATACAACATTTTAAGGGCAAGTATAAACATAATTCTGCGATATAATACATTCTGGGATTTCAATTCTTGTCTGAGCGGATGAAGGCGATCTTTAAATTAAATTCCATGAATTATGAAACTCTTCTCAAAAAAATTAAAGAATTTTATTTTAATTATGATTTTCAAAATCAATTATTTCAATAACTAGATGAAATTATCTAAGCTATAAATACATGCATATGCTCATATATAGAAATTTAGAGTGTAAATTTTAATGTCAGAAAAGGCCGTGTAGGCTAAGTTGAAATTAAATGAAAATATAAAATCAATCTCATGATTTAAAAATAAAATTATCTGAATTATTAAACACATGGGGCGATTCTGAATCTTAAATTTAATGTCTTGGGATCTTTGCTTGCTTCGGTTTTGTCTTAAGACCAGGTCCGGATTAACAAAACTTAAAAATCCAATCATTCTAAGAATTTCAACTTATTAAAATATCTGAGAAGCTAATTTTATCATATAACAGTAGATTTGATCCTCTATCATTAAACTAATAGAGTCGACCGGATATAAAACAATAAATTAAATGATCAAGCAAACTCATAAAGCCAATGATGGCTGTGTTGAATAGAGATTTCAACCGGAAAGGATACTTCCGTCAAAATGTGATTTTAATTTCAGAATAAATTAACTTAAATTGAGTATCAATCTAAATGCAAAATCTAATATATCACTAAGCTATTAATGGTTAAATGAAATTCAATCATTAAATACTTAAAGCCATTCAATCCACCTTGTATTGTTTGTTAAAGGTGATGAATTAAGAAAACTTCAGCTCGCGTAATCAAATATATTTTTATATTCATCTCAATCTCATCTTTAGTAAGGATGTGACGTGTCCTCTATCTGCGTGGTTTGGATGGCTCGCGTATGATCGATTACGGTAGAGTCCTTTGATCGGGTATGCGCCAAATGACACCATTATATTACGATCGCGATTGTACAATATGCTTCATGATGATTATGTACTGAGATGTGAATGTAGAGTATACCATGTAAAGGCAAAAAAGCCATCGCCTAAAGTAGACTTAAGATTATCTCCGCCAAATCTGCTGGTACAAGGATTTCTTAGGCGACTTCATAGGCGATAGGGATCCTTGATCGGTTAGATTATTCTCCTCCGGTAAAAGTAGGAGCACGACAAGATATGTACGTGAGATAGATGGGCATCATTCCCCAACCATCAGCTTTAAGCTAATAATGATAAATTTCATAATCTTAAATTTTAAACTCCACATCTTCTTCTTATTATTCTCCCATATGTCATAAAGCATGTCATGAAATCGAATCGACAAACGAAGTAAAATGCACAATCGGCTCAAAATGCACTAGAGGTCATCGAAAATGGTCGAAACGACCTCCGATTGACGAACGAACTTCGCCGACGCGTTCAGAATATCAAAATTGATCAGAATATAAATATTGCATAATCTAAAAAGTGACCGATAAAACGATTGAAATTTGTAATCGATCGTGTAGTCGAGGCTGACGATGTCGCGACCTCTGTTCATGAAATTGGTCGCGGCGTTAAACAAACATCAAAACTATCAAATGGAGCTTGATTGACGAGTATCTAAAAATGTCAAATGATCGAAAGTGACAGCGCGCAAATCGAAGCCACAATGCACTGGATGTCACTGAAAATAATCGAAACGACATCCAATTGATGAACGGACTTTGTCGCCGCGCGTTGAAACATCAGTATAAATATAAATATCACGCCTCGCGATCAAGTTGTCAGCGTCTCGACACGCGCTATCGAGGTCGGAGAGCGCAAACAACCGCCGCAAAAATTTTGATTTAGCCAAACATCGAAATCATCAAGTAAAAATTGTCAATTCGGACGATGCAGACGAATGTCACAGCGGTCAGCGGCGATCGCATTTTGGTGAAATCGCAATTTGACGCGTACTTAAACCCAGCAATGTTAAAAAGCATGCCGTTGCATTCGGATAAATTAATACATATATATATTGATTATCTAATCGTGTCGACGTAAAACTCAATTTAAAGTCAATTAAACTAATTTAAAAATCAAGTTAAAAGACCTAAATCTCTAAATTACCCTAAATCCCTAAATTCCCACTCTAATCAACCCGATTTCTTCCCCTTTTAGCAGTCGACAGGACTGAAAGCAAGCTCGAATGCCAGCGGAAACCCTCTGTTCTCCCCGCATGAGCTGAAGGCTCTCCCTTCCCTCTGAACCAGCGCTCAGATCTCCCTCTTCCCACTTGTGGGTTGAGCATGAACCAGCTTCCTCCTTCTCCAATCCTTTCTTCCCAAACTAGGCGGCTTCCCCTTCAAACCGCACAGAAAGGCTGCCCTCATCCAAAAAAACCTCTTCCCTCTCCTCCTCCAAACTGAAAAAGAAGAAAAAGGTAACTCTTCCTCCTTCTCCTTCTTCCTTCTTCCTTCTTTTCCCTTTTTCCCTCTTATTCTTCTCAATAGCAAGGGAAAGACGCAAAACCAAATGCCTTCTTCCTTCTTTCTCCAGAAAACTGCAAAAATCTCTTCCTTTTCTTTTTTTTTTTTTTTGCTTTCAAACAAAAAAACCTCAAGCTTACTCTCCGATCTTCCTTCTCCAATCCAAAATTAGCTTCTCCATTTTTCCCTCATTTTTACAAATCCGAAAATCAAAATCTCCCCTCTTCCTCCTCCATTTCACTCATTCCCTCATTTCCACAAAAACAGAAAATTTCACCTCTCGCAAAACCAATTTGAATTTCGCCGCTTTCCCTTCGCCGCAACCAGAGAAGAACACCGTCATGAGACGGGTTCTTCTTTCGGTTTCCGGCATTCGCCCTCCTTGCATCACCTCTCCAATTCTCACGCCTGAAGAGAAGACGTGAGGCGGGTTATTCTTCGGTTTCATCACTCTCCTTCTCAATTCTCGCTTCTCCATAACCGAAAGAACACGTCAGGCGGGTTCTTCTTTCGGTTCAGCGTCATCCTTCATTATCCCGATTTTCTCTTTCTTGCTCCAAGAGAGGAACACCGTCGTGAGGTTCTTCAGTTTTGTTATGCTTTTCGTTCCACTCGTCATCATCATGAGAAAAAAAAAATGAGTCGAACACGTGGGATGTGGATATATATATCTTTATTTCTTTCTGAGTTTGAAAGCCTTTCGTGCTCATGAGGAGACGAGATACATGATGTCGCGACGCTTCATTCATGAGGACATCTGAGTAAAGCCCCATCCGTTAGATGTCTCCCAGATGAAATCGTCAAATTTTGTTTAATTTAGATTTAGAAAAAAAAAATGAAATGAATACACATATTCTTTTATAAGTTTCAAGACTCAGTTAATGCCCATTAGTAGTGGGTGTGAAGGCCGGTTGTGGTGTCGCAAGACACCACCACTATCTTTATGAGCAGAAAATCAAAGCACTCCCGATCACGACGGGGATGACGGAGGTAACAAAATGCGTCAAATCTTTTGACTTAGGAAAAATGGGTGAGTAAAATGAACTGGCTTAAGAATACTAAGGAAACCTACAACTAAATTTAAATTAAAGGCGTCAAACAAATAAATGGGGGAAAAGTAAAATGACATACAAAAAATACAAAAGTAAAACAAAGAAAAAAAAAGAGGAAAAGCATTTACAAAACTTATTTAAGCAAGTTGAAAGCTTTCCGAAGTGCGAATTAAAATCCTTCCCCCTCTTTCTCGAGTACTCTAAACTCAAGCAAGCGCTCTCTCTTAGCCTTATTTAGAGGGATTTGAGTAAGTAATGAGTGAGTTTTATTTTCTTGTAAATTCCTCAAAGTTAAATAAACTCTATTTGAAATTTGGGGAGACTAATACTAAACTCATAATAAATTTGCAATAAATTTGAAGTTTAAGTTTCAAATAAATAGGAATTTTGATATGAAGTTAAAAATGAATCTAAATTGGTTCTAACAACTCTTGTTGTAGAAAATGTGAAAAGTCCTTAAATGATAAAATTAGAGAGGCTTGAAGCTTTCTTTTGGGTAAACATCATACATATAAACTTGTATGAGAACAACTGCATGAAATATGCCCTAGCACTTATCTTATAGCGGTCACTCATTTGGATCAAATATTCTAAAATACATGCAAATATTTGAATGAAAATAATTCATTACACATATCTAAAATGGATATATTCTTATTCAAAGCTTGTGCAAACTTTTAAACCTACGCTACCGGATCTGCAATTCTTTGTACAAGCAGACAGAAGGCGGTAATAAATTAAATGTTGTACGAATGAAAGAGCTTTCCTTTAATACAAAAATTAAAGAACTTTCTTCTAAATATGGATTTTCAAAATCAACTAAATTGAAATTAAAATTAAGCTATAAACACAGCGTGCTGGATATAGAGATTTCAAGTCAAATTTTAATGTCAAAGAGGCTGCCTTGGTAAGTTAAATTAAATGAAAATCAAATCTCATAATTGAAATAAAACTACCTAAATTCTTAAATACACCTCAGCAACTATCTTTGAATGTTTAGATTGATTGTCAGGATCTTTGCAGGTTGCTTCGGTTTAGTCTTGGGGTGATGCAGGTTAACAAAACTTAAAATCTATAAAAATTTCAACTCAAGAAAATATCTAAGAAACTTATTATATCAGTGGACAGATCCCAATCATACTGATTGAGCAAAGTTATGATTTAAAGTTTATTAAACATATTCAAATTAATCAAATTAACTCCAATTAAATATCAATCTCTAAAAAATTGTTCAAATGAAGCTCTATCATTAAAAGCTTAAAGCAAAACTCAATCAATCCACCTTCTGTAATTATTTGTCAGGGGTGACAAATTAAGAAAACTCAGAAAGAACCGTGTCAATTAAGTTTTCTATGTTCACTCTCAATCAATCTCTGGTAGAGCGTGGCTCGTGTCATCATTGCGTGGCGATAGAAATGAAATGATGCTCACGAGTCCTTTGATAGGTGGTTTGGTAAGTAGTCAATCTGTATTCATAGTAACCGTATCTTCAAATGGCTTTTCTTCTTTGAGTTGTGGTTTAATTTAGTAAGGATCCATTATATTACGATTTTAAGTAACGTATGCTCCCAAATGACTTTTCTTTGAATTGTGAATCAAGGTATCTGATAGGGGAAAAATCCTCTATCGGTGGGAAGACTTAAGATTGTCTCCTTAAACAAACAGTCTGAGGGTTTCTTGGATGTAACTCTGTTCGATAAGGATCCTGCGTCATTATTCTCCCAACCATCCGGTTTAAGTGAAATGATGAATTCCATAATCTAAATTCAAACTCCATCTTTCTACTTATCTGTATGTATTTAGCGATCTAACATTAATCGAAAGTTCTCTCACTTTTGGGAGGAGTAATTAACTATAGGGCTTGCTCTGGAACCATCTAAAGTGCTCACCAAATGAGGACGAAATCTCTGGGTAGTGTCTTATCTACTATTCCATCTACCTTCTGAAAATTACATCGACACATAAAATCAAACTTTCTTCAATTCAATATTTGTGAGAGGTGGGTGGCAATTTTACGACGCTTTCTTATCGCTATGCATTAATGGTAGCTTAATTAAAGTTCTCTCAATATTGGGAGGTAATTAATTATAGGTGCTTTTCTTTAGAAACTTAGATCTACTCACAAATGAGGAAATATTTGGGTAGTGTCTTATCTACTATTTCATCAGTCTTCTGAAAATCTCATCGATACATTTAAATCAAACTCTTTTTAATGCGAGAGATCGGCGGCGAATTTTCGGAGCCCACTGTTACGACCAGAGTCTTCTAGTCGGGTGGTTTGCTGTCAAATGACACAATATATATGTTTCCCAATATCTCTACCCTTGAGTTGTGAACTATATGGTGCACTTTATAGGGCAAAAAAACTCTTTGTTAACTAAGGTGAACTTAAAATTGTCTGTTAGAAACAACAGCAATATAAGGTCTCTTAAGCTGCAACTTATACTGTAAAGATCCTTCTTGAGTTAGATTACCTTATCATTAAATAGATTATAATATACGACAGTAGAGATGATAGAATCATGAGATTTTGATCAGGCATCCCCCCAACCATCCGCTTTAAGTTAATGATAATGAATTTCATAAACTTCAAAACTCAACATGCTGAAGCTAAGCAATTAACGACTAGATTTAATCGAAAGTCCTCTCAATATTGGTAATTAACTATAGGTGCATCTATAGAAAAATTAGATCGAAATCTCGGGTGCCTCATTGTTTTATCTATCTTCTAAAAATTTGACCGATGTAATCTAAACTCTTTTCATCAAGTGATCAGACGCGAACTTTTGGAGCGCACAATCACAAGTAGATTAGTCTATCCCAAATGAATAAGGATGTATAGAAGAGATTGTGCACCACTCATCTCATGAGATTTTTAGGCCTTCCAAATCAAGTTTCCTAATATCAAAACATGAATAAGATATAATGATAATTTTAACAAATGGATTGAAAATATCATCAGATCATATATAGGTAAATTGATAGGCTGACAGCAAAGTATTTATGAAAGAAAAATTATGCAAATATATAAAAAATAGTAAGTAATCATTGTAACCAAAGAACATAATTGCATGAGAGAGTGACCAAATATACTCACAATCTCAGGTGCAAAGTCTATCTCATGATTCCCTGCAGTCCAAATCCAAGGCTGATATGCAGCACTTCTCTCAACAAACCTCCCCCAAGTGTCCCATCTAACATTGTCATGATACAAGTAGTTATCAGCATAAGAAAGATCACCCACAAATAGCACTGTCTGACCCTTCAATGGGTTTGACTCGTAATGAGTAAGTGTGCGGTTTGAATCAAAACTCTGTCCAAGGTCACCTGCACATATGATGAGACTCCTATAAAACTACTTCAAATATAAGTACTGAAACAAAAAAAACACACACACACAATGTCAGAAACTTAGTAGGTAACTAACTGCAATCAAACAAAGGTATGTCCGACAACGCCCTGTTATAGTAGAATTGCATTGCAAAGTGAAGGACCAAAGTGTTAGGCGACAAAAAAAAATTTATCTATACCTGTGTTCCTCGTAGAGGAAATCAAAATGTTAAGATAGATATTGGGTAAAAGCAGAAAATATATATAGAATAATGATTATATTTGAGCAATGCCTGAAGCGATATTTATTGAATATAAACTAATTGAAATAGACTTAGATGGTTTTTTCGTGGAAGGTAGAAATCACACCAATTAGGCGAGAAAATAAAATAAGAATCTGAAGAAGAAAAAAGGATAGACTTAAGGAAACATGAATATAACTTCTTCAAAAAAATTTACAACTCTAGCAACAGAATAAATGAAAAGAGGGAATTCATAAAGCCAATCTTAAAAAGCTAAGATAAAGCTAATGATAATGTTGTTATTGATGAATGATAATAAGTAGATGGTGAATTACAGAGATGTAAACATCTCACAAATATTAAAGAAACAAATAAAGCTTCAACAATAGAATGTCACCTATAAGGCCAAATGTGTAAGGAACATCAAGGCCAACTTTTGGAGGTGTTGTGAACCAGAATTTCCTCAGCGTATGTCCAACCCCAACTGCATAGTAATACTTTGTATCATACTGAAATACAACAGCAAAGGCATATCACAATAAAGATCAAACTTCAGAATTATAAGCATCAAATCAAAGCAGAAGCAAAAAAATATCTACTAAAATCAACCTCATCAATCAATTGAATAAATTCTAGAGCAAGAAAGTAAAAACTGGTAATTACTAATCACAAAACCTTCAAATTCTTGATGGTGCAATGATGAATGTATCCTGATGTGTAGTTGTAGTATCTGTATCTATGCACACTACCCTCAGCTGAAAAAGTGAAGTGGTTTTCAGATGTCCCATATAAGACTCGGCTTGAACCAGGCTCATCAGGAGTCACCCATGATACTATTATCGCCGACCCATCATGATCACCTTGAGTAATATGGACCTTCAAAATCAACCAAGCATCATAACGTAGTGGCACAAGAAATGAGAAAGAATTATTCTTAATAAACCATATAACATTCATGTACAGCCACACCAAACATACCCATACCAAGAATGAAGAGCAAAAAAGATAACCAAAAAAAAAAAAAGAGAGAGAATCAAAGAAATTTGATGTGTAGGCATAAAAATCCCCCAAGAAATGGAAACAAAAAAAAAACTCCGATGTTCATAGCTAAGGAAAACAAGTAGCTCAATTGAGAGATTGTTCTAGTTTTTCACAAAGGAGGAGGCAATATGGACAGAAATATTATAAAAAATTCATTATCACGGCTCCTTTCATATTGAAATCTGTGTTCTTCTAAAAAAGAAAATGATCCTAATGTAAATATAAATGGTGATAAGAGGTTACATATATGAATTTATATAAGGAAACAATTATAAAATTTCTGTCCAAACATTAGCTAGTTGTAACACCCACTCTGCCCTTTTTATTCATTATTTTTTGTTTATCTATTAGCTCATAAACATCAATAAATTCTTCACATAGCCGACAAGTAGGCGCTTATGAAACAAGAAACAAATGGAAGCCATAGCACTCATGATACAATTAAACAATTGGCAAAAACGCAAAAGCTCCAAATTAAAATTCTGCGTGAACTTGAAAAAGAAAGCAAGATAGAAAGAGAGAGAGAGAGAGAGAGAGAGAGACCGAGAGACTTTAAGTCCAAGAAACTCAATCCATTCTCCAAATAGCAGTAAATTAAGCACATGCAAAACAAGAAACAAAAAACCAAATCAAAGCCATATGAATCATAATATAACCAACCATTAAAAAAAGAAAAAGGGAAAACAACCCAACAACTCCAAAATAGAAATCTACATGGATTTAAAACAGAAGAAAAGGTCAAAAAAGCCATCTTTTTAGAAACATAGACGAAAGAAGAAGAAGAAAACAGCAAAACCTGCTGAGGAGCATTATAGCCCGGAGGAACACGAAAGACATCACTGTCAAGAGGCATGTCGACGGTTTTCTCATCCTTTCGAACGAAAGCGCTTGTCTTTCCTCCATCACAGATTCCGGCGAGTGCAGCGAACGCAACCACCAATGGCGCCACCACCCAAATCACCACCGCCGACGCTGGCGAAGTAGACCGAGAACGCTTCATTTGGCAGTCGGCATCCAATCCCAAATCCCAATGAGGGTTTGGGTTTCTGAAGGGTACTTAAATATGGAGAGTGAGGAGAATATTCAGTAGAAGGTACCGCACATCGCTTTCAGGATGGCGGGGAGGGATGGCGCTAATTAAAGAAAAGGAGCCAACATTTTCTTGAATTCATCAGTGGATGAAGGAAGAAATTATGATAGATGATTAGAGCCGCATACTTTATTATTTAAGGGTTCAATAGTCAACACAATCTTTGATCTTCTCATTCATAGCTTGTATCTTTGCTTCTTACCTCTTTGTTCTTGATGGTATATATATTTTTTTCTTTTTTTTTTCACTTTTTTCAATTTTCGTTATTTATATTTTATTTCTTTATATTATTTTTCCCTTTTTATTTATTTTATATTGCTTCATGATCTAATTGACCTAACCTAATAATAGAGCTAAGGCATAGAGCCTTACAAATTAGGGTTATATATAAATAAATATAAATTAAGGTTATATATATATAATTTTATAACATTTATGTAAATCCCTTAAATTTTTTTTTTTAAATTACAAATTTAGATTTTATTTTCTTCAATCAACCAAAAGTCACTCATTGATTGCAATCGTTCGTTAATAATCGTTGACTTCATAAGTCAACTTTTATTTGCTCAATTTTTTTTAAATGATTTGAAACTTCCAATATTTGGCCCACGCCATTATTCCATCCATTGCTCAGTTGGACTTTCTTATGACTATGATGGAAGGCCAATGTGAAACTAGGCTTGCCTTGTTGAATACATTTAAAATAAATGAATTTTTTAGGAAAATAAATCAATACAATATATTTAATTTTATAAAGTTATTTGATATGATGCATTTTTTTATTAAAATACCACACTATTTTCATGCATTTATATATTTTATATCTAAAATTTAATATTTATAAATATATCACTTTATATATATATATATATATATATATATATATATATATATATATATATATATATATATATGAAAATATGTATTTCAGTTCAAAATATTAATGATGATAAAATTTTATAGGTTGAGTTATTTAGAATTCATCTAATTTAAATAAATTTAAGATTTATTGAGAATAACATTTCAAACTTATCTCAATAAGTGATCAAGAGATCTTTAAAATATTTCAAACTTCTCTTTTAGTTTGATTATGTAGTAATTGATCAAGAGTGTAGAGGGAACATTTCTTTCTCTTTTTAGATTTAGAGTGAGCAAATCTATGATCAAAAAATTAACGATCGATAACTTGAAATGAAATAGAAAAAAATCGGGTTGGGTTGGCGAATAATTTTTCGATCGGTTGACTGAATAATTGACCCGTTTGATATTTCAGGTCAGTTCGGGTTGACCCACCAACCTGGACTTGATTTTAATCCACCAACTCAAAATTGATCTGACGCGAATATTATTATTAACACTGACTCAATTTTTTGACTTGGTTTTAACTAAAATACATGCATAAATTTATCATTTGAGTCATTTTTGTCAATTTGAGTGGGTGAGTTAAGTTAAGTTTTGACCCATTTAATAACAGTCATATTCAATTGAGTCAAACAAATTTGGGTCGAGTTAAATTCAAATTGCCTGTCGACTCAAATTGACACCCCTATTTATAAATAAGAGAACATCAATTGCATGAGTATTATAAGAGATAATTAGCGAGCCTAAAAAATTCAATATTTTTTAAAATAATAACCATCAAAATATAAATATTAATATATAAATATAAATTAGCATTTTTGAATTTGAATCGATAATGAAGTGAAATAACTCTCAATCACTATATTATTGTTATATAACTATATTATTTTAATTAAATATCTAAAACTATATTCAAACCATAGAACTAGACTTTTAATATACTAAAGATTTACATACATACCATACAATTCTTATGTATTTACATATCTAACACTTAAAGTTAGATATTTACTTATCTAATACCTAACGTTAAATATTTACTTATCTAACACTTTATTATATTTTAAAAAGTATATTTTACTTTTAAAAAGTGAATAATGATAATATTTTTAATGTGATATTGAATATTATGATGTTATATATATAAAAAAATAAAATTTAGATATTATATATATAAATAGATAAGAATTATATGATATATATATAAATCCCCTTAATATATTTCAAGGCTTTATGAGGAGCACATCTTATTTGGCTTAT
Organism: Cymbidium sinense; assembly: GCA_021442155.1. Lineage (NCBI taxonomy): Eukaryota > Viridiplantae > Streptophyta > Magnoliopsida > Asparagales > Orchidaceae > Cymbidium > Cymbidium sinense. Next base: position 66,416,065 of record CM038222.1, read on the forward strand.
GGAATTCAATTTGTTATTGACTCTCATAGAATTATTGGAGATTGCGTGAGTTGATTTGATTGACTTACAAGTTTCACTTTTTTGTTTTTCCATTGATAATAATATTTGACCCCCAAGACTTTGAAGAAAAATATAATTTTAAAAGCAGCTAATTTGCCACGTGTCAGTCATCCCATCATCTCATGGTCTTTTAAACTTACCAAGATACCCATTTATTCACACTTTTAAAAAAAACAATCATCTTAATGAAGAAGACTGATAGTCAAAAGTAAAGATGGCAAATCTCCATTCTCACACATGTTTATATAAACCTTCCTTAGCACAAATTGAAAAAAAAAAAAAAATTCTCATCAAATTATATTATAACATTTGATGAAAAAATTTAAATAAGTATAAAAATAAATAAATTTAATTCATGTAAATATAAATTTTAATTATATGTTAATTACATTCATCTCAAGGTTAAACTAGTTTTAAAATTACAATAATCTGATTTTTAATTAATATACATTAGTTTAATATTTTCTTTTGTTCCAATTTTTTATCAATTACACTTAAATTTATGTTTTTATTAAATTCTCATTTGATTCTAATAAACTAATATCATTTTTTATACATCTTAATCATATTGTTTTAAGTTCACCCCTACCTTTCTTAATATAAAGCACCTATAATCTACTTTCTAATTGAATCATTAGCCAACCAACATTTCATGTAACCAAACCATCTAATAAAGCGACTCTAATTTTACGTCACCAAAACTACTACAACCTTATCAGGAATACATTCATTTCGCATTTTATTTCTAAAGAGTAAACCGACTCATCCACCTAAGCATCCACATCTCTACTACGACTAACTTAATTTTATGCTTCTCTTTTAATGGCCAACATTCTGCACCATAAATCATTACAAATCTTATCATATTCTAAAAATTTTCCCTTAAAACTAAACGGCACTTTTTTATCCCACAAGTTAGATGCATTCTTCTACTTCAACCATCCAACTTACATTCTACTAATAATATTCTCAACTTTTTCATCATCATTTTGAACAATAGACCCGAGATATCTGAAATATTAACTTTTTTTAATGGCTTGATCACCCAATGTCATAACCCCACCATTAAATCTTCTACAACTAAAATGAAACTCTAAGTTTGACCTCCATAAATCAAATCTCTCTTGAACTCCATCTCTAGTCTTATCAACAAGAAAATATCATCAGTGAAAAGCCTTTGTCAAAAGTACATCATCCTATAAATGCCTAGTAAGAGCATCCATAACTAAAGCACAAAGATGCAGGCTTGAAGCCGATCATTGATGTACCCAACTGAAATAAGAAAATATTTGATCAATTCTCCTTGTGTCTCTAATATACATGAACTCTCCAAAGCACTTATCATGAACTTTATCATATTCTCTCTCTAAATCAACAAATATCATAGGTAGATCCTCCTTGCTTTCTCTATACTTCTCCATCAAACCTCTCAACAAATATATTTGAGAAAAATAAGTACTGAAATATGAGAGCTCAGAAATAAAAACAAGTACTTGCATTAGATAAAGAAAATCAAAGGCAAACTGAAATCTCAAACAGCTGAATATTGCATACAAAGATAAGAAAACTATTCAGAATCAATTAAGGCACAATGGATTCATCTCTCTAAGTCCATTCATACAGATTAATCAAATTGTTCGTTAAGGTTCTTAAATCATTTTAAAACAGGTCTCAGTGCACATCTCTACCTTGAAGCCTAAATTAATAGCCATAAGTAGAACCATAAGCAGAACCGTATCCACCTGCAGCATGACCAGCAAGACCAGCATTGGTGGCCGGAGAGGCATAAATATGACCGTGTTGGTAGGAAGCGTAACCCTGATCAGCTTGGCCAATGACCGTCGGCGCAGCAGCGGCAGGTGCGGCAATTTCGGCCATGAAATTCTGCAATATAATTACAGTCAGCATAAGTTTTAACTATAACATAAAAAAATTCAGGGACTAGAAGTCTACCACAAAAGGTAAAGCATATATTGATGGATACATGTTTTTTTCATATAGACAGAAGATTCAAGGTACTAGAGATGCTACCTCGCCAGTTCAAAAACAATTTTCTAAAAGGTATGGTTCAGGAATCAAAGGCATTTTCTTCATATAATCATTTCTTTTACCTCACGGATGATTATCTTAAAAAATTGACAGAAAAGTAAATGCAGTCAAGCCAACATGTACTATATATTAAAAACAGGACAACCAACAGGTAATACTATCAAAGCAATAAGCATCAAATATTGAAGGATGTATTATTGTGAAGTTTAATTGATATTGGCATATAGTCTCAGAATTGTCCCAAAGAGTACTAGCACGGTAAGGTATTTTAAAACTAAAATATGACTATGTATCAAGATCAGCTGTCTGTACCAGACCTGTGTCAATTGCTGAGCAGTTTGAACTTGTGTAGCACTTCCAATAATCTCAACGGTCATTTCTCCTGGTACACCCCTTGTTTCTTGTATGGTTACAGTTGCTCCACTGGCACGACGAATATAGCTGATATTAGTTCCAGCGGCTCCTATTACAGCATCTGCGTAGGAAAGGGGAATTTGCATATGCTGGGTAACCTGAAAAATATTTCAGCAGCTTAGAAAAGAATGCACAGCACAGATTAAAAAAAAAAAGATTTCCATACATACCACACAATTCTTATGGATTTATATATATCTAACACCTAGAATTTGAAATTAACTTATCTACCACTCTCTTATGCTTGAAAATGTACATTTCACTTTTTAAAAAATAAATGATGATAATATTTTTGATGTGATAATTAGTAGTGAGATGTAACATGTTAAAAATTAAAATTAGGGAGTTAGATACCGTAAATTACCCTCCCCTCCCTCAACCCTCTCTCAAAACCTACTATTTCCCACTGTCAAACATATCAAGAGTATTTTTCACACCTGAGCAACCATTGATGGTGCTGATTGATTAGCTGCAGAATGAATGCCTATGGATGGTGCATCTCGTCCATATGTTGATATGCCGTGGTGAGGTTGTTTTTCCAATGGAGTTAGATCAGGTGGATGGTAATAATTGTCATGAGGACGAGATGGTATGTATTGAGGATTGGCGCCATAGGCTGGGCCAGCATTTGGAGGAAGACCTTGAGGATGGCCCCAGGACTGAGATGGCTGCATGCCGTGTTCCATATGAAGATTCTGAATAGAAGTCTGCAGTGAAATTTACATAAATTATAAAAATTAATGTGCATAAACCAGTTAGTTAAGTCGGAGATGATAGCCCAAACTGTCCTAAGGGATGTTAACTCATAAATTGAGGAAATAACGAACATGTATCTCGAATAATGGAAGCACGCTGCGGTCAACCAGAAACTTCCTCAGATGATTTGATATCATCTCCAACGCCCTGTGTGCCGATACAGGTTCTCCTTGTATTTCAACAACTCTGTCATCAGGTAAAGCAACAGGAGGCAGATCTTCTGCACAAATTTAATTCATGTATTAGAAAACAAACCAATCAAGCTAGTGGTTCCTTTTTACCGAAAACAATCAAGAACTTTTACAAAAAAAAAAAGATAATTCATGAAATCTCTAGTTCTCCTGATTACCAATTGTTGGCAAGCTTAAAATAGTTGGAAAAAAACAATTGATAAAATAAGAGCAAACTCAGAACGAAACAAACAATATCAAAAGAGCAAACAAAAAATACTTGCGAAAAACACGAAAATAGGAAAAACCACGGAGCCACACTACACCAAAAAATCTACTATAAAAAAAATTGAAGAGAATTGTACAAATCACTCTTCACTCAAACCTCTCTAACAATTTCCACACTTAACTCAATCTAGGGCACACTCCACTACTCTCATATTCACAAGACGATAGAAAACAACACTTAGAACAGCAAAAAAACTACATTAAAAGGACTCCGTTCCTTCGTAGCGTTGCAGCACCGCGAAACCGACGCTTAAGCGCTGACCTCTCTATCAATCAAGCTCTTGTGCACGGGTTCTAGCACTGCAACACTACTACTGTAGCATCAAGATGTTGGCTTTTCTATCTTTCTGGTGAAATCGCATGAGTCTTGGCATCAAGGCACTGACCTCCTAGCACTAAAGTGTTATCTTTTATCTATCTCTGAAACAAAAACCTTCGTTTCACAACGCAGTGGCACTATACACAAAAAAAAAAATTCAGGGACTTCACTCCCAAACCCACAAGCAAGGAGCACAATGCCCCCTTGCAACCCCCCACCACCGAGCTCAACCAATGAAATTAAAGGCTGAGTCGACTCACCACTGAGCGCTACCCCCTCTCAACCCTTCAACTAGCTCACCATTGAGCTCGGCCAATGAAATTAAGAGCTAAGTCGACATTACATCCTTAATTGATCGACACAATCAAGCTCCACAAAATAGAATATATCATACTTGATAAGCTTTTATAATTATTTTATTTTTCCATTTGAAAAGAGCATGATCAATCCCTATTACATGAACAAACCAAATTATTAACCTACATTATTTAAGAACAATCTTATACTAGTAAGTGCCAATAAATCCGATTGGCAAAGATCTTAGTTGTTGCAAAAGTCTTGAATTCGAATCATGCTTACACCATGATAAAGTCTCACCTTATGAACTTGAGTGAGAAAAAAAAAGAACAATCTAATACTAAAAGATGTCAACAAAATAGCACGACCTTAAAGCATGGGACAATAATAAACAAGAAATAAATCTAAACAAATAAAATACAAAATAAACCACATTAGTTGCCCTTTTCATCACATAATTTAAAGATACCAATATCAAAAAGGAAATAGATTACTAAAATAATTATAGGTTAATGAATTGAATATTCTTTATGGAGCAACCATACGAATAAAATAAAGTGGAAGAGAAGAACTAATCAGTAAAATCCTTCGCATTAGCAACCCCACATAAAAAAGAATTACAAATGCTAATTCCAAATCCTAAAAACACATATACTTAATAGATACAAAATAAATAAATAAATGTATGAACATCCATCATAAGTAGGACTTTGTTAGTTCTACTCACTAAATTCAACAAATTCTTTTCATTAACATCATCAAAGCTAGGGGGTATTGATGATCCATAATGTTTAAAATCATTTAATGATTGATCGGATTCATCAAAATCTCAACAGATATTTTTATCGCATGAGAAGATAATCATGATTTTAATGTATGAATTATTTCAAATAGATTTGAAACATAGAAATTATTTTGATACCTACAATCTAATTGATTTACGAGCGAGTGTGATCTTCAATTATGAGTAAATTAAATAAATAGTTTGTAGAATGTAGCTAGAGACAATTTCAATATTTAAAATGGTAAATATATGGGTAAAACAGGCCTTTTAGAATATTGTCTTTATATTTTAAATTTTATTTTGCCTATATTTTGGTAGAAAATAAAATATATTCAGTATCTTAAAATCATGTTTTTATGTAGTTATGTAACATTGATGGTGATTGTTGGTCGGGCAATGATTGCAACTAATGAGTCAATGATGTCGGCAGTGGTCACTAGCGATGGTCACCAAGGACAACAATCGCGGAGGCTAGAAACAATAATGATGATAGTTGATGGTAATAATTATTTTAAAAAAATGCCAAAACAATTTTAAATATTTTAAAAAACAATATATTTTATTTAAAAAACAACAAAAATACTAAACAAACAAGCTTTAAAAAACAAAAATAAAAACAAAAATAAAAGTGATCCCAAATATATACTAAATATTTGAGTCCACTTAAACACGTGATCAAATGATTCTTGGACTTTTACATACTTGATGGATTGTTAAATTATTATAAAAGTTGATGAAACTCAATTTATGTATAATTTTCATGACAGACATATATCGACCATGCCATCTTTAGTTTGGAGATCATATAAGATGGAAAACACAAGAAAAATTAAAAAAAGAATGGTTATTTTCCACCAATGAGAAAAAAAGTCCATTTCCTATATACATAGATACACACAAAATCAACCTCTTCAAATCTAATATATACTGTATAGAACACTATGAATATGTGACAGAACAAATAAAATATATTTATATATTTCTGGGTAAGCAATTAAGAACTTGAACATAACATGCATGCCATGCACCAGAAAAAATAAGACATCAACCGACATAGTATTTAAAAAAAAAAAATAAAAGGAAACTGAATTAATAACCAAAAACATAAGCTATTTATCAGCAAACTTCAATAAGTGGGGATAAAACTACATTTCATAATAAGGTGATAAAAGCAAATAAAATACTGTTGTCAACACCGTGATAAAAAGGCCGTATGACAAATTATAATTAACAAGAAAATGAAAAAAAAAATCGTGTTAATATGACAAGTGAAATTTATCTCATTTCAGCTGAGAAGTGTCAAAAATTCAAGAAATAATAAACATTTGCTGAAATGCCAAAAAAACGTAAAAAACATAACTAAACAAAGGTCTCTTAAATCTAGATTACTGAATACAATCTTAACAAAGAGGTGTAATCTATACTATTTAACCAGTATTTAACTTATCTTAACCATGAAAAATAAAACTCTAGCCCCGTCCCAGAGTATGTTTTTCACCTTCTATCAGCTCAGGCTTTTCAAAAGAAAATGAGAGCAGTACATATGGATGTTTTTATCAATTTATTTGAAAAAAAAAGGTAAAAATCTATGCCCCCATCTGTCTCTGTTCCACACAATCTAGACTGGAAGCCATGGCAGCCACGGTTTTAATTATTATTTGGGTCAGAGTGTTGTTCTAGTTATGTGCAGGTGATATATGCCATTTTCTTATGTTTGATATCAGATCAACCAACAAGAGATGGTACAAAAAAGTATCACACCAGTAAAAACAGATCCATAGGAACAAAATTAACATAAAACAGTAGAAACAAAGCAGTAAAACATAAAGCACAGAAAACTAAAAAACAAATAGAAATTAAGCAGGATCATTATTTTCTTAACAGATGAACTAAATAAAAAATACATGTTTTGAATTCTAAAATAACTACTATGAAGACAATTCAAGTGAAAAACAATCATGTTCAAGTATTAGCATTAAGAACTTTAGTGAATAAAAGTAACAGGATCGCATAGACTTTGCCCTCTATTAACTTCTTTTGCCAGTAAAAAATAAGCTTACGAAAAAAATACAAGGATTTGAGAAATTCGCAAATCAAAAAATTCTACATTATACGATGATAAAAAAAAATATAATCCATTAAAAGGATCCTTAGAAGATTCTATAACTACTATGAAGACAATTCAAGTGAAAAACAATCATGTTCAAGTATTAGCATTAAGAACTTTAGTGAATACAAGTAACAGGATCACATAGACTTTGCACTCTATTAACTTCTTTTGCCAGGAAAAAATAAGCTTAAGAAAAAAATACAAGGATTTGAGAAATTCGCAAATCAAAATATTCTACATTATACGATGATCAAGAAAAATATAATCCATTAAAAGGATCCTTAGAAGATTCTTGATAAAACCAACATGTAACACAATTTGCACCTTCATATTCGACAGGATGTCTGCCAATTTCCTGTGTTCCACATTCTTTATACAATATGTAGATCATTACTTTATATCTGGGGGAAAATAAGAATGTGTCGGGAAATAAAGAAAATAAAGTCTAAAAATTCGAGGAAAAACAATGTGTAAAAGCAAGGAAATCCAAGCATCCCATTTAAAACATTAAAGAAAACCAAAGATAAATAGGTCATTCATAATCAAACAGGAAATTCACAAAAAATTATAAGCACAAGGGGAGAAGGCTATTTCATGTATCAAAGTGTTTCCTAAATATAGATTACCATTTAACATTTTAGAACTATTAGACTTTATGTGCCAGCCCATAGAGAATTCATGGGTAGAAAACAACACTGCATACCAAGTACTGCTAGAAAGAAACTAAAACCAGCCGTGACCGCTATAATCCAGTAAGACATGCTCGTTAACTAAACAGTAGAAAAAAGGACTCCATACCAACAACACGAACAGCAGAGTTACAAGTTTCTTGGATAGATTTTATGGTTGATCCTTGTTTTCCAATGAGGTATCCAGCTTGTGTTGCTGCAACCAATAATTTTGTCAAGACAACATTACCAGAATTAGGTTGACCATGAGTTGGGTCCCCATCCAATCCCTCTACTAAACGTTTGTGAACCTTCAGAAGACCATCCATAGCAGGAGAAATTGACAAATCTGGCTCTTCCTTTGCTGAGATTATTACCTTCACAAGAATACTAAAAAATAAATGCAAATTTAAAATCAACCAGAGAATACAGAGAGGAAGAAAAGAATTCCCAAGGATAAAACAATTAGAAAATAAAAACAAGATATGGCAAAGAAAATTCTTATTGAGCTTCAGAAATGCAAAAACAATATTTGGCTGCAGAAGTTGGATATTAAAAAAGTGGTCCCCACATCTATAAATGTAACTGCAAGTAAAATTTTAAGCTCTCCAGTGGCATAGCATCCCATAAGTAACGAGCATATGTACAGCTCCTCAAGTATGCGTGCTTCATGATAAAAATTATGTGGAGCTCAAAAACTCCTTTAAATGGGGCACTTAACAAGGAAATCTCTCCTACTTTTTTTGACGTAAGGTGTGATTGAACTGAATGCACCAACATAAAGATAAAAGTGCATACAGTGGAAAGAAAGATTCAATGCTTTGGAAGCTTTCATAATCATTACAACTCACCAAGCTGAAATGATTAGGAACACTTAAGATTCAGGAACATGATACTAAAATAATTACCAGAGTTCAAACAAAAAAAGCTGAAAATAGACGGCATATGAACATAGTCCAAGAATGGCTGGGTTGAAATCATTGTTCAACATTGGCGTGTGGCCCAGAGGTATTGCACCGCTACTCTAAAAAAGTTGATCCTGGGCTCAACTCGAAAAGGGTAACACAATTTCAGCAGCATCTTGAAAGACCACGGATCTAGGACTTTTTTCATTCTTTTAGACTTCTACAGATAGAATTTACTCCTAAACTCTCATAGATAGATCTCAGAAAATATCAAACACCAGAGAAACATCATATCCACCATCTTAGAAAATTGCATTAAGTGTTTACTACAGATTTGGACCAAGAAATATTAATCGCAAGCAAAATTACTATGGATAACATTTAATACATATGTTAGGAACCATATTTTCATGTTTTCCATATAAAATTGGTTTGTCTGGTATGCATAGACAAAGCAGATATTTTTGAATGCAACGAGAAATAACTCTCTGAAAAAAAAAGGAAAATGTCCCATCATAATTTATGATACAAAATAGGGCAAAGCATAGGCCTTGCATGCATATGATAGAAAATAAATGGCAGTTAGCAGTATTTGACACCTTGAACTGTTCCTGAAACCATGTCAAACCAGGAAACAGCTGGACTAAAAGTTTAAGCAAATAACAATGCAGCATAGAAATAATCACTTAGGAATTATTGTGTTAGATTGACTCTTTTAAGTTTTGTTAAATGAAAATAGAAACCTGATGCACAAAAGAATATTCAATAAAGCTTGAAAGGAAATAGATAAAAAAACCTTATGTTGTCACAATTCAAATTTGTATGCTCTTAGAGATAAAGTATTCCTGAAACTATGCCTGACTTACTATTCAAATTTTTACATTTCATGTACATAACTTCAAATTGATATTCCAACCCTTGCTCATCTAGATAAACATATCTAAGACCATTTTACATGTTATCTATTTATCCTCCCTTTTTATCTTATTTTCCAAAATAAATTATTAAGCCGAAAGCTAAAAGGACTCCTTATTTATCACAGCCCCATCAACAAACTTGCATCAGAACTAAAGTTAATGTTGAAATTCCTGTCAGGTAAACAAATTCTCCAAGTCATGTAAATGAACTCTTAAAGTTACAGTACTTTACAGCAATTTAACTGAGTTTAATGCAGCCATACAATTATGTTTTTGAAGTCCGATTCCTCATTTAGTTTTTACACGTACTTTGGAATACTAATTTCCACCATCATATGATCATTATGATAGCAAATACCAAGTCCTATTAAAAGTTTTTCTCCGCTGTATGAAATATTAAACTAGCTATTCTTTTTTAATGGAAATTTCAATGCCTGCTTGGTGTACATATCATTATATCAAACTAGCATATGGCATTTAGTTTCAGTAAAAACAGCAAATCCATCTACCCCACTTTTAAACCCCAATTATTACTTTTTATTTACTTTGAGTTTTTCCTTCTTCTTTTTTCTTTTTTATTAAAAACCAACAAACCAGGATCCGAGTTTACCCGATCAAAAGCTTGAGCTTCCTGCCAAAGATGTTCGTCCAACAAATATTGTAGTGCTTAGATCAAATATTGCAGCAGTGATGCTCTAAGATGAAACCTCGCAAACTGGATCATTGTTCTTCTATACATTTGAAGATTTGGCATTTGTTGCCTTATGACAGCAGACAGAACCTGCACAGATCGTTTGGTAATCATGATGTAAGGTACCAAAGTCGGAAGCCTCATCTGTTTTCTGTAATAATCTTTTTTTCCTTTTTCTTTTTTCTTTTTCACTTATATAATTTATATCACTCAACAAGGACATCACATTATATTATTATATAATTATGTTATATGTTACTATTTTAATTTAACCGAGGTCATTAAAATTTGGCCCGAAGTAAATTCACATGTATTTTTGCATCTAACCATGAATTACTAAGAGATGCAGAAATAATAGATTATGAATTTTATATCAAGAGGTTAGTCATCAGATCAAATTTACTTGCACTATGCTTTCAAAAAGATATTAGCATCTATCTTCATATATTTTAAACCACTCATCCACAAATTTGAATGTGTCATATTTAAAATACATTTAATTATTTAAATATGTCATTGAGAGCTTAAAAAAGTGGATGATCTACATAAAGCTCAACCATTCAAAAAATTGAATGAAAGGAGTTTGAGAACAAATGTCAAATGTGAGTAATAAGTCATATCAAATCATTAAAAAACTTCTAATTTGTATGTCACAGTCCCAAAACGTGATATAACTTTATTTGGCCTTATTTTCTAGCTAATTTCTTAAGTGTTTTTTTAAGATTAAAATAGACCATGTTTTTATCCCATTGTTTAGGTTCCTCATACTTTCTAGTATGATCTATACTAGACTTGAAAATAGTTGCCAATTAACAGAATTCCAATGAATATTTTCATGCAAATCACACATATGAACAATGGCAATGTGCTAGGATACATTGAATGTAGGGTAAATAAAGAAATTCCTATATGTTTGCTGATGTGTACACTTTAAATAATTCAGAAGTGCAAAAAGGGCAAACGATGCTAGAAATTTAAAAATATTCTTGCAATATTCCATAAAAGTCTTACTTTAACGGGTGACTAAACACAAGAATATGATGTGTATATCATATGAAAGAAAAACCTCTTCCAAGAAAACTAATTCAAACTATTTAATGATGAAATATATTGAATTATGTACTTTGAAATCAACCTAATAAAAGGATTTTTTTTTAAAAGAAGTGATCATACATAAATCAATGAAAATAATGATGTAATTCAACATACTCAAACACGATTTTTTTTATAAATTTGCAAGTCAATAAATTTGAAATCATAAACAAATTAAATAAATCCATCAAGATCTATTATCAGGATGCTCATTTGATTTAATAATATAAATTAGAGTCGTTTATTCATTTTAAGTCCAGGAATATAATCAAATCATAATCAAAGTTTGAGTTCAAATGAGATTTCATATTATAATTTAACCTTAGATCTTGTTTAGTTTATTGTCAAGTTGTGTGCAAAAATTTTGTTGCGAACTCTAAGATAGGATCCGATGAAAATCCTGATGGCAGCTCTACTTTATATTCCTCAAATTTTAATTTAAAGATCTCAATGGGTATGAATTTTTCACTTCAAAAGCAAGGAATATATTCAAATTTGAATTCAACTTATTTTCAAAGTAACCTCATATGCAAATAATCATATGGCCAAGTGATTTTGGGAGAAGACTATTTCTCATATACCACGAATTTGAGCCACATATTTTGTGACTTGTCACTTACAATTTCTAAAAATATTATTATATTTTGATTCAATTTTACATTCAACTTGTGGAACCTAATCAATTTCATGGTTTAGTTAATCTAATCGTTTTATTAAAAACTCTATGATGGGTGTGAGTGCTAATGACGATCTTTAGGCAATTTCTATTTTAATCAAATTTCATGGTTCTTCATTTAGAATCATTTTCAAAAATTGAGTAATCATTAGAATGATCATTGATCTTAAGATCTTTAATAGCCTCAAACTTGATCTAATAGAATATTAGTGCTTGGTTAATAAGTTTATAAAGAATTTTAAAAAATTTAAATAAATAATACTATGCAGATGTGTAATAGTCCTAACAAGAGGATAGATATATATTTCAAACACTAAAGCTCTATAATAAGTGCCATCAAATTAAAACATAATCCATATAAATTTCTTGCCAAGTTCTTTAACGAAATAAATATTACTAAAAAAACATCAAAACAAATAAAGCCTGAATATAAAATTTTCAGGCTTAACAAAATATCCACACACTATCAATACTTCATTAAAATTTTTAATTTGATTATGCAATTGACCATTATAACAAATAAATGACAACTATTATTCTTTAACTTTATATTTCATAAAATCACAAGTAGGCTTTATTTTGCGTTATACTTCACCCTAAGAATTGAGTACAAACCACCAATGTTACTTTAATTCAATCTTTTGAAATCAAGCATATTACCTTCCAAAAAATTCCTCCGACTTATCCATCATGCCTCCCATTAAAAATAGAAATACTTCTCTTGATTTCATAGCTGAAATTATCTATAATCATATCTAATTTGATTGAAATCATATTGAAGTTGTAGATATATTGAATTCCCGCTATTGATTTATTTATTCACCAAGATATTAAGCTCAACATCTAAAAGTCATTGTGATACAACATTAAACTCTAATACCAAATATAATGTACAAAGTTACATGGTAGAGCCTCTAATGAAAACTCTAGTATGCAATGCAGATTTAGATATGATCACTTGATCTAACCAATTAGCAATTTTCATAAGAAAAGCAAGTTAATAATCTTAAAATAATTATTTACTATTGAAGATGAAAGTTGAAACTAATAAAAAACTAGCTTTCTAATCGATATTACTAACAAGAGAGTTAAGGAATATAAAATAAATGCAAGCAATTGAACAAAATTCCTAGAAAAAAAATAAAAAGTAATAGACCTGACAAAAATCAATAATAGTATCAACCAATATAATGATAAAGAAATGACGAAGGAGAAACAAGTATTGATGGCCAATTCTCATAAATTGTAAAAAGACATTTGTCTCTTCCGAAATACTTCAAGTATCACATTTAATCAGGGATTATAGTCCTTTATTGTGCATCCAAAAGCAACTTTTTATAAAACCAAAAAAAAATAGGAGGTTAAATTGTAGAACAACAACCCACAAAGATAGGTTGCAAGAATGACAAAGAAAAGATTCAAAAAAAAGCATAACAAGAATTTGCCAAAAGGACAAACTTCATTGTAACAAAAGCCATAAGGAACTACTCACAAAAAAGTCATTGCCCTAAAAAAACACGCAAAGAAATCATAAGTAGAGTCAGAACTGAAAGAATATAGCTATAAAAAATGGAACAAGAACAATAACTGCTTGGAATAATATTAGTCGAAGAAACTCGCATAAATAGAAGCCAAAGAAGCTCATAGAGAGAGCTACAACAGTACCACCACAATAAGTTGCGTCAATAGGCTAAACGCATGGCTCCCTCTGCAATATTTAAAAGAGCCTTACACATATCTTAGAACAAGGTACCATGAGCATCAAGTAAAAACCTTGTAAATATTAGTTAATTGGTTAAAATTGCTTATTCTCATCTTGCCTTTTTTATTTTAAATTACTGTGCAATTTATGCTAGATTGACAATTAATTTGACAATGAAATAGAAAATTAATGTGGCCAACAAGTACATGCAACTATCAGATGATGATGGTAATATTAGGAGAACATCTAAGCCATATAAATGTGAGGTGTACATGAAATGAAACAAAATCTAAGTAATATCAAAAACAGATACTAGCAATGGCAACAATAGAATTATATAAAGAGTAGCTACTTGCTCTTCCAAAGCTACCCTATCACGATACATCTAGAACAAAATTCAAATAAAAAACCTGACATGTTAGTTAAAAGTTTTAGTTTGTCAAAGCATGACATCCAAAAAACAATCTTGAGGGTATCAAATAGCAATATTATCACCAGCACTATCTTAACCTAAATATTTAAGTAAACATGAAATAGCAGATGTAAAACATCAAGATTGGTCTAAATGATTAACCAATAGCTACATCTTGGAAAGAAGAAAACATTGAGAAACTTTGCATTGAGTGAATACGCAAACCCCAAGTAAGAGTAAACAAACAATATTCTTACCACTCTTTCTGGAGAACCAGGAGGTCCATCAAGAATCTTAATACGAGCTTTTGATTCCTCACACATTTTCTTGATAGATTCCCCTTTGCGACCAATGATGCCGCCTACTTTATGGGCAGGAACTAATATACGAAAAACACTCTCACCAGGCCAACCAGGCCATCTCTTTTCAGCCGCTCCAGCTATCACAGCCTCCTCAGCTTCTTGCTTTTGGTTTTCTGAGTTCTCAATCTCCCCAGCAACATTATTTTCAGTAAAATTGTCCTCAGGTGCATCCATGCTGTATGGCACTGAATATGGCATTTGAATTAAGTTTTCTGTCATATTTCAAACTCTATTATTTAAAAACCATAAAAAGTATGGCATTATGTCAACTTGTTTTCATTAAACAAGTACTTGTTGACAAAGTGAAGTTTCATTTGCACGTCATCTCAAATATAAGCCAAAAATATCATTTGCATTAAAGATAAGAATTTCCTAATTGCAGTAAGTAAGAATCTCTGCATTATTAATAGTTAAAATTATCTTCTACAAAAAATAAACACTTTCAATAGTTAAATAGGCAGCATATGGAAGGCTGTAATAAATCGGCCAACAAAAATCACTCAACAAAACAAACACAACAAATGTTTAAGAAAAGTTGAGATTAACTAGTTAAACTTAAACAATAAGAAAAATTTTATTTAGGTCCTTGGGCTTACATCAATCCCTTAATTTGAAGTTTCAGTTTAACCTTCAAGTTCGGACATTTCACATAGGTATTCAGTTTGCTAAATTGACAGTACATTTTCCATATAGTTTCGCATAAATCTTCTTTTATGAAAACATTCATGCAGACACTTGACATTTTATTATTTACATCTCACTTTTTTCTGATCGATAAAGAAAAGGATGAAATAAACCCTAAATTCCTCTCTCTCTACCTCAATAAGGCTAAGGTGGCTATCAACCTGCTCTTTAACCAATGGGTGGAAAACAAAACTGAAAATGGAATGCCAGAAAACCATAGGGGTGTGTATTAGAAATAAAATGAGAAGATCAATTAGAATCAAAAAGATAGTTTGAATTAAAACAACCCGCTAGAAAGCTACTATCAAGTAGCATCCCTCCTATAACACATATTCAAAGAGATGGGAACTGGGAATGCTAGAAAGCTACTATCAAAGCATCCCTCCGATAATACATATTCAACTTTCCCAAATCCAATCCACATTTTGAGCCAAATTAGTTACTACTCGCCTTCATCAATCTTCAAGAAGAGCATGTTGAATCTTGCCATTGCCATAATGAAATAACAGGAAAAAAAAAAAAAAGATGGGAACTGGGTGTTCATCATAATACAATTGTAGCATAAAGAGAAAAATAGAGATCAAGAAGTAACCAAGTAAAACTAATAAAAAAAGGTTTTTAATTCAGCAAAATGAGAGCAAATTGTTAAGCTTATCAAAAACTGAAATTTTTAAATAAAGGAACTGAGTGTTGCCTGACTCAACCTAGAGGGACAATAGACGAAATTTTCCCTACAATACTACCACATATAAATAAAAGAAGTACAAGCCAGCCCCCAAATACAAAAAATAAAATTAATAATATTAACCAACACTGCAACGTGAACTTTGAAGAACAAGCCACCATTATTACAATTTCCATCAGAGCACCTACAGTTTAAACTTCTCTAGGCAGCTTCAAAAGGCACATCAGAAGAAAGTTAACAGAAACAAAAAATCGCGTGCACTTAAGTAATATATGGCACTATTATTTTGTGAAGTCTGCTTGTATCAATCAATCGAAGATGTACTATCAACTCAACCCTTATTTTCATCAATTGAGCTCACTGGGGGGTGCAGGTGGGCAACACGCCCCCTGCTTCCTATGTTTTAGGTGTATAGCACCTCGACACTGCATATACAATGCTTCAGGGCTATAACATGGATGCGTTTGTTCAAAGACAGATAAACCAGCGACTTGGTGCTAAGAAGACAACGCCAGGATCAATGGATGTGCACCAAAAAGCCAGAGAATACAGCATATGTCGCAACACTAGGATCTGGGAACGTAAAGATAAAAGACAGAGAGATCAGAGCCACAACGCAAGAACCTATGCAAAAAAGACAGGAGTACAGCGACACCAATGCCTTGGAACCAGAGTCGCAATGCCAGTGCCTTGGAACCAAAGTTCATGTTTTAGCAATTTTCTACAATTTTTTTAAAACATCTTGTCATTTTTCTCTGTTCTCTTGTGAGTATGAGTGCAGAGAGTGTACCCTAGAGTGTGAAAAGTGTGAAAAAACTTGAGTAAATTATAATTTGTACTATTCTTCTAATTTTCTTCAAAGTAGATTTATTGGTGTCATTTGGCTCTATAGTTTTTTCTAATTCTCAAATATTTCCACATTAAATCTTGTGTTTTTGTTATATTGTGCTTTGGTTGCTTATGTTCAATGTTTTGCCTCAGATCTCTCTAATCTGCTTTTTGCAATTTTAAGTGAATTATCTCCCAACAGACACTTCATCAAGAACCCATCTCAAGGAACGATCCCAAGCAGTCAATTTTTTTCTCTTCCCTCAAGGAACAATCCCAAACAGTCAATTTTTTTTCTCTTCCCGACATCTGCATCTGAAATTTTAGAAAGCCCAATAAGAAAATTCCCGCGACCAATTCCATCAATACCCAAAAATGCTTATGCGCCGCAAAAAAATAATATGCAACTCTTCTCGACTGTAGGAAGCATGAGCATCCACATAAGTGTCATCAGAGAGCGCCCCCACAGTGAGTCTATAAAGGGCTTCATCAAATCCGGCAAAGGAAAGAAAAAAATCGTACAATTCACAATATAAGTAAAGGAAACACATAAAAAACAAAACCATCCTTAGCATACACTCCGCCAAAGAAAATACGCCGACGCTTAGGCCGTGTTATTAGGCTGCTGGAAATTTGAGAGACAAGATTTGTCAAAAAGAAAAGGATAGTTGAAAATCTCAAATCACTTGCAACGGATCATTGATCAATTAGCAAATCATCTGAATTTAATATCATTTCATTCAATTTCTCAAATCTAAGATCCCATCGACAAAAGTAATCATCCCGGGATAAGCGAGATACCACAGAAACTTTGGAGAAAGCAAAAAAAGAAGACAAGGAAAAATCGTAAAAACAGAAAGGAAAGAGATTGAGTTAGTGAAAACTGAGGAGAGAAGGAAGTACCTGAAGGAAGAAAACCCTGATACGAGTAGTGAGGATGACGGCCAATGGCTCCGAGGGTTTTTGAGTGAGAGAACAGAAGATTTCGTATGGCTGGAGAAAGGGTTAGCCATGCGTTTTAAAATGACATTTTTACCCCCACAAAGTGTCTCGATTATTTAAAATTTTAATGTTATTGATATTTTTCTATAATAGTATAATTTTAAGTTTCAAATAAATAAGAGTTATTTACAGACAATTTAATTTTTAATATATCTAACTATCTAATATTTAAAATTTACTATTTATATAAATAATGTTTAAATTTCTAATATCACAAAAAAATCACTACCATTAATTTTTCTAAGCAAAATAAATATTATCAAACATAATATTAGATATTTAAACACATAAGAATTAAATGCTATATAAATCATCTTAAAATAAATATTTAAATTTAATTATTATGTATGTATAATAATATAAGAATGATGTGGCGTAGGTTGCAATTTATGTGATTATAGAAATATCTTTTATGATGATATTTTGTATTGTATATTTTAGGGATTATTTTATTAGATTTTAATATTTTAAAGTATTTTAAACATTATATCAAGTAAAATTCTGTATTTATAATATTTCGCTGATATCTAATTATTTATAAAAAATTTAGTTGTTTAGTTTTTTTATTTAATTATTTGCAAAATATTTCAAGAATTTATTTTACTGATGAACAATAATTGTTGATGACGTAAAAAGAAAATATTAATTATATGGTGGGTGGTGGGTGATGGTTGATGCTGACAAAATAATTACTAATAATAATTAATCAAAAACCCTCAAATATTACATTTATGTGAATTTGAGATTAAATTGACTCGAATTTCTCAATATATATATAATTGAATATCTCAATGCTCCCTATGATTCTCATAATTTCTTTTATTCATCGAAATTGCAAGAATAGAATAAACATAAAAAAAGAAGAAGAAAATAGGTGACTCTTTATTAGGTTTAATTAAAATTTTAATTATTAAATTTGATTAAATTTATTTCATTTAAAATTGAATTATAATGATCTAACTCTTTAAATAATTAGAAAAGTCATCAATATAATAGTACACACTAAACTATTGAAGATGTCTTTCATGGCAAAACAAATGAAATTTTAAGTTTCCATATTGTCATTAAGAGATTTTAGATCGTTTACTCGATGATTCTCATTATTGAAGGGAAGATTGTCGACTAGAAAAATAAGTATCAATTTAGATAGTAATGATAAATATCTATTATTATTATTTTGTTTAATTTACTCTCCCAATAATATTAAAAAAATTAAATAAAAATTATCCTAACTTTTAAGAAGATTATATCAATCTTATAATTCTTTTAAAATATTTTATTTTTAACATGAACATATTCAATATTCTAATTACTAATCGCTTGTGATGCATTATAATTTTAAAACATTTATTCAATATTCTAATATTCAATAAACAATTGGATCAATAAGTAACTATACATAATATTACATATTAAAAAAATAAAAATACATTTTAGTTATAAGCTATATATATATTTCATCAATTTTATAACATTATAATTTTATAAACATAAATATTACAAAATCATTAACCATACCAAAAAAAAAAAACACTAATCTCTAAAATTATTAGAGTAAACTAACAATAATAATTACAAACATAATATAAGTTGACTTCCTAATTATATTACATCAAATGTGCTGATTTTAAAAGCAAAGCATTGTCCATTCAACCAAAGTAATCATAATAGCTCCTAATATTCTAATGAGCAAATGAATTTATGCAATAGCTTCTTCTTGACTAAGAGAGAAGATTTGTTCTTTTAAAAAATAAATATTTTCTAACATCCAACTATATATATATATATATATCTTATCATAATATTTATATCTGCATGTGATCAATTTAAGATCTATTTAGATCAGCTGTAACTTTTTAAAAAATTGATTCTATAACAACTGAAAAAGAATAATTTTTTAAAAATTATTGTATGTACTATAAATATATTGTTTTTGAAAAATTGAATAACTTTTTTTGATCATCACTAACAACTTTTCGATTACCGAAAAAAAAAAAAAAAAATCAATACAAAATTTTATAAAAAGCAGCCAAAAAGCTAATAATCAAACGAAACTCTTTTACTTTCTAGATGCTTTATAAAAAAACAAAACAGACAGAAAATTATTCCAACCACACCCTTAATCTCAAAATATTATATTTTTATAATTTAATCATTAATTATATAAAATTGATCCAAAATAATCTCTCGCATAACAATGATAAGATAAAATTGAACCCATTTTAATCGTCGAGAGATAATTTTGGATCAAATTGATACAATCTTAGATTAAATAGGCCACAAGCAAATAATAGAAGGATCATTTTATGGGAGAATCCATTTTATACCAGAAGGAAAATTTACAATCTCAATATACAGAATACTATAAAGATACACACGTCTCTGAACTAAGCATTTATCTCATATAAAGAATCATCACTGCAGTATTGTTTGATGATATTATACAATAAAAAAGAATTAAAAAAAAAAAAAACTCAAAAACAAAAAATTA
The DNA here is from genome assembly GCA_021442155.1 of Cymbidium sinense. Taxonomy (NCBI): domain Eukaryota; kingdom Viridiplantae; phylum Streptophyta; class Magnoliopsida; order Asparagales; family Orchidaceae; genus Cymbidium; species Cymbidium sinense. Next base: position 66,436,427 of record CM038222.1, read on the forward strand.
CCAATTCTCTGCATCAATGCTAGTAGAAGATATTTCCTGCTGCTTCATACTAATTATTTCAGCTTTTGCAATGTGAATAAGGCACATAACTGCAAGTGAATTTGAAAAAATTAACATGATGAAAACATTGTTCCATCCCCAAGTAGAGAAATATCCTGTGAGCAAAGGACCCAAAGCAGCACCAATGGAACCAGTACCATCAATAATGGCTGTAATGGTGGCCAAAGCACGAGAATTTCCTTTTGTTGAACCTTGTGTTCCAAGATCAGCTGAAACGGCTGTGGTGATGAGGGAATATGGGCCATTAACAAAGAATCCGGAAAGAAACATCAAACCTATGTTGAAGATCATTGATATGCTTCCATACATTCTGTACAGAATGAGAGAAGGAACTGACAGTGTAAGGAACATAACAGAAGTGATTGCTCGAGCACCGAGCCAATCCGAAATGAAACCCGCCGAAACTCCGCCGATCACCCCTCCGATGTCGAAAACAGTCGAAAGGATTCCGGAAGTTGTGTGTGTCAGGTGCTCTCCAGCAACAGCTACAACATTAAAATATTTTATGCAGTGAGAAGCTGTGAAAGAACATATAGCTGTAGATTCTTTGAAAATTAAATTTCACAATCACTCTTCTTGTGACTCTCATTCGCAAACAACACTCATGATTTAATAGATTGTTTGGGGTCAATTTTTAGTGTTTAGATTTGAATTTGATTGCATGTGAAATGAAACTAGGGATGCATGTAAGCTCGATGAATATCCTATGATTCCACCATATTGGGTCCATCAAAGGACCCAATCTACCTATCTACGAGGGCTTTGAGCAGTAACATCAAAGAATCTTGATTAGAAACTATGGGCCGCCTCCTCTCAAATACCCCAAGCAGACCGAAGTGGAAGCATGCGTATCAAAGAAGCTTCTAGACGGCGATCTCAACTTGTTCGCTAACCATTTTAACAGATGATTCAGATGCTCACAGTATGCTTACTTGCAATTCAAAAGTGCTAAATATGACCGATATTGACTACAAGGCCTGCATGAACATTAGATGTTCACAAATCTAAATTAATTACAAAATTGTATAAAGCACAAGGGATTTTGGTTTGTTTAGTTCTGAGTGGTGGAATAAATAGCAAAGGAGTAGCTTGAGGTTTGATATTTGGTTGATTTGAGAAGCATACTGAACATAGGAGCTAGCCTCATTAATTTGTACTCAGGCTTACATACATTTGAAGGCCAAAAAATAATAACTATAATCCGAGGGGTAAGAATGACAAAAATGTGAGATTTTAATTTAAAAGAATTATTGGCCCTGCTGGCAGGTAGCATGGCAACTCAGATCCTTTTATGATACTAAAAGAAAAAATGCAATGACTTACACATTTTATTAAAAAAGGCATTTTCATGATATTATATAATATAAGATGCATTTTGGAACTCATTTAGAATGAACTAGATGCCGTGATCAACAATTATGTGTAACTTTATTTTTATAGTAGTTTCTTTATCTAAGTTTCATATGTCTACGCATACATGGTTAAGGAAGTATTTTATTTTCTTCTAATCTTTTATTTTTGACCCTTGTGATTGTCGGGTCTTTGAGAAATATTGCATTTTGAGGTCCGTATGAGTTGGCTATTTTTACGCCATGGGTCATGTTGAGCCTTCATGTGATTAGGTTTGGTGATATGTTTAAATTTGGTGGCAAATATGGATATAGAAGTAGGTTTGAGTGCCTATTTTAACATCTTTTAATCTCTTTCACTTTATAAATAGAGATGTTCTTGTAATAAAATGCATTGATTATGAATGAATAAAAATCTCATCATTCTATTTTATCATCACGTGCACTCTATCCCAAGAGAAGGACTTCATAAGAGTGAGAGGTTCAAAGCACTTCAAGATTTTTCATGAAAGAAGAATTCGATATACATTGAATGACTACTCATAACAGGCAATCTTTAGTTATTATAAGCTTTTTAATCTCATTTTATTAATTTAACATAAGAGTTAATACTAATTCACAAATATCGAGTTGCATCGTTTGCTCGTCGAGCTTGATTGGCTAACGAAGAACTATTTTGCATATATTTACATTGTATCCCTACTGTCCTGCATCATATTGATATCAAAGTAAGTTTCTCTGAGAATTTCTTGTTGTGCGTTATTTTACATTTTTGCACTATACTGTGTTTTAGGTTCATTATCACTCATGATACCATTATATTATTATAATCAAATAAGAAACTCCAGAACACCACTTTAATATGAATTCATTCATTGATTTAGTTATGTTTTAATTTCATTACAATTGCATATCATTTAATAGAGACATATTTGCTTGCACCATATTTTGCATTTTCTATTTTTCATGATTGCTCTTATTATTTTGACTACATATTTGGCATTTAGGATCTGATTTTTACATAATACAAAGTCAAGTTCAACTAACTAGACAAGCTATATAATTTTTTAGTCCACCATTTTCTTTGAATTTATCTACATTTAGACCTTCAAAAGCAGCCAAGCCAGAAAGTGCCCATTTAAAGCCTACAAAAATTTAGAAAGTGAAAACATTATCACATTCATCCTGATGACTTATTAACTATTTCAAATTAGAAAAGAATGTCATGAGTCCTTATTATGATTCAAGATCTATAAATATGTATGCTGGATATTCATCTCAACCTCCTTTCCAATAGTATAATTTGATGTATACTAGCTATTTCTTCTCAACTTCTTTCCCAATAGAAAGACCCTAAGTTTTAATAGGAAACTCTTAAGTAAATCATTTGAGGTTAATGAACATATAACACATGCTTCATAATATCAAGGCTAAATCAACTAATTATAAGCCTATCTCAACCATCACCCTACTCCATATTCAATTACATCATATTCTATGCCTAGTCGAGTCCAATCATTGTCTCATAGTCTTAATCTATAAAATTTCTTAAGCAAAATGAAGATGGACTCTTAATCATAGTCACATTTTGATGAAATGAATAAAATTTAATTAAACGTACTCGAATGGGAGCACTCCTAGGTTGGGCGACCACGACCCTTGGAGAGTTATGCAAAAGAGATAAAAGTGTGAGGTCATTAGATCAAAGTAAATAATATTTTAAAGATAAGAGTTCAAACAGTTATAAATGATATCAGGGCATTACAACATCTAGAAAATGGGAACTGTCATGCGAAACAAAGTGTTATGCCATAGGAGCTAAATCTCGAATCCTAGATGGGAAAAAATGCCAAATGGTAAGAATCACCTCTTGAACTTGTAGGAGTCATCTCTATAATCCTATCAATCTATTGAATGATTCTAAATTATAGATATTGATGAGAATGCCAATTATTTAAATGAGATAGATTGTGAAATCCTGCTAAAACGAAGTTGAACTTTTAAATATCGAGACACATTTTGATGTAACAATTAAAATTTTATTAGAAACTCTAAAATTATGTGTTCTTGCACAAGAGCAATAGCACTCTTAGGATGGGTGAATCCTAAAAAGTTATATCAACAAGACAAAGTTGTAAGACTATTAAGCCAAAGTGAATAACAGTTCAATGATTGAGAGTTTAAGCTATTAAACAACTAATAAGGAATTCACATATTCCACACTAGTACCTATAGATAATAAAGAACCACAAACTACAAAGAAGAATCTCTGCAAAAATTAAAATGCCAAGTTGAGATAGTTTAGTGTGAGGTCAAATATGCTAAAGAACCACTGATTGAGTTTTAACTTGAGGAGTCAAAGGAAATTACAACCCAACATCCTCGAACTCAAATGTCCCTGCTAAAGAAGAGATCTTTTACACTGTCCATTGCCCAAAGTTTGAGTATGGTAGTGTTCTTAATTCTGGTTGTAATTTGGATGTCATGATCACAGTGAGTTAGCCTATATGATTATTCTTTCCTTTCACCTGAATAAAGTGACTTGTTGACTGAATTCTGAGATACCTCTCTTACAAAGTCTTCTATTGACATAGTATATAGACCCTTAAATATGGATTTTGTCTTTCTGATCCATCTCACAACAAATTGAGCAATGCACCATTTTCAGGATAATAAATCCTGAAAGGGCCCATACATACTATGAATAACAATATCAAACATAAAAAAATCCTAGATGGCAAGGCAATGGTCAACATACCTAATGGTTAAGTTTCCTAGGTGGTTCTACAGCCAATTTGCTCTATGTGAAAGTATTTGAAACATGAATCGTGTTTGTTTTAAATGTTTCGTACTAAGTAATTTAATTCCCAAGAAGAGACTCATCCAAGCTCTCACAAAAGCCATGCTTGTGGAAATTAACATTCTCATCTCCATGCATAATTTTTTTCAACGATTGAGACATTGCTTTGTTCATCAACATTTGTCTTTCACATGGCACGCATAATGACCAAAAATAACATCTGTAAAAAATGCAAAAGGCTATGAAACACAAAATCTTCCATTTTTTTAAAATAATCAAATATGCCACTCAAATAATGAATATTTGAAAGTTCCTGATTTAAAATCATTATTGCATAAATTCAGTGGACAGATCAAAACATTGCAACAAACAAATGGTACAAGATGATCCAATATTCAATCATTTAATATTTTTCTTACTCTTTTATGAACCTAGTACAATGACTCATCATAATTAAACAAATGCACAGAGAAGAAACAAACCGATTCAAGTTTGAAATCCTATTCAATATCCTCATGAACATGGGCTTAATTTACAATAAAAGCATAGTTTTTCCCTTGATCTCACGAAGAAATAAAGATAGTTCTTCTGCTGCTTTACTTTCCCATAACTTAGAATTTTGAGTGAAACTGCTACTAAAAGCCCTATATTTCTATCACACCTCCTCCATAGTTTTATGATTACAGGAAAAGCAGATGTAGTGCACTTAGTCCGTGTCTATGAGAATAGCAGTTATTTTCTTTCAAATTCAAGCAAAGTATAGTTAGTAATGATACAAATCACTATACTCAGTTATGGAATAAATTATTACCATCCAGAACAAGTAACACCTAATGCAGTATCACAATATCACATTTTATTTCATCAAATTGCAAAAACATGTGTCGAAACCCTCAGCAACTTGCATGGCCTACTGACATACCTGTGTGCCGAATGTAGAACGGCAACCAATATAGGAAAGTGTAAGCAACCAGCTTTGAGAAAAAGAGACAATAAGCATAAGATGCTACACTGGGGAGCCTCCAAGCCTCAAAGAAACCAATTGGCTTCTCCTCTCCCTCTGTGCCGCTGTAATGCTTTCCTTCAGTAAGCCCGGTCTGGAGAAGACCGGTCTCTTCAGAAATGAGTGGATTTCTCCCATTCAAACTCTCCGACGATCCATCATCATTAATAGCAACCGAGTCGGTTGCTCCGTTCATCTCCACTCCATGATCCGTATTCTCCAGCGCTAAATCTCTCGGATGAGACACCAAGAACGCAAAGACCAAAACCCCAACAAGACCAACGACTACCGCCGGCAAAATAAACGACCAGCCCCAACCAAAATTGAGCACGCAAGACGCGAGCACGGAACCAAGAATATTCCCGACGGAGGTGTGCGAATTCCAGATCCCCATAATAAGTCCCCGCCTCGACGAATCGCCAAACCAATTGGTCACCACGGTAACAACACAAGGCCATCCGATGGACTGTAGGAGACCACCCGCAACTTGGATAACCACAAAGAACCAAAGCCGATGTACGTCTAACCAGTAAGCAAACCCAAAGGCGGCCGTAGCGATGCAACTTCCGAACATTCCATAGGCGAGGAAGCGGCGGAGGTCGAGGCGATCAGCGGCGTGGCCGGCGAGGTACATGCCTGCGGAGTAGGAGGAGAGGAAGGCCAGGTCGAGTTCGCCGAGGCGGTGTGGCCCGCGATTTCCATCGAAGGGAGGCCATCCGGCGGCGGAGGAAGTGGAGTTGGGTGGATCTGGGGCGAGGACGCTCTTGACGATGCTTGGGGGTTTGCGGGATGCGTGGAAGGCAGAGTAGGCGAGGAAAGTCAGGAGTAGGGCCCGGATCTGATGATGGTGGAGAAGATGGGATCGCCGGCTAAGTGGTTGGGCCGGCGGCGAAGGAGCGGAGCCGTCCATCCATGAAAAACTGCTGTTTAGGTCTGGCTGTCTGGGGAGTTATGTGCTAAGGTCTAATGGAAGTTTGGACTGGCGACTTGTGTGAGTGCGGATACGAACACCTGTTCGATATTAAAATATATATATATTTTTATTTAATAGCGTTGTAATTTGACGATGATCCATATCGCTTATGTTAACCCGGCTCGGACTCGGCCCATCCCATCCCGCGGGAAAAACATTATTTGAATGCACGGAAAAAATTTAAAAATAATGAATAAATAGATGTAAAATATAATATATATATATATATATATTTTTTTAGACAAATTGAGTTCAGAGAAAGAAATAAAAAATCTAATTTTATTTTTCGAGAAGAATCGTGAAGATGAAGAATGAATTTGGAAATTATGACCTTGATATTGCGATCAATTTAATAGATGATAAATTAAATAAAAATGCATCGATAATTTTCTCGACCGTTTTATATATATAGTTTTTTTTAGGATTTGTTAGTGATATTCTTTGAAATTCTTTTATGTAATATATATTTCTTATACTGTTTGGAGTTCTTTGTAAAAGGACTTTGTTAATTTTAGGAGTTGTTTTGTATGTGTACTCTATGTACTCTGAAAGTACACCCCATTTTTTCAGCTATTTAACTATATTTGAAGTTAATATGTTTAGTATATGCTTTTAGAAGCAGTTTGGAGGTTGATTGGTTGGTTTTTATTTCTATTTTGTATGTGTACTCTTTGTACTCTCATGAGAGTATACCCAATTTTTTTATTTTTTTTATTTTTTCAGCTATTTAATCTTGTTTGGAGTTAATATGCTTAGTAGATGCCTTTATAAATAATTTTGAAGCTGATTGGTTAGTTTTTAGGACTATTTTGCATGTGTACTATTTGTACTCTCATGAGAGTACACCTTATTTTTTCAGTTTTTTACATTGTGGAGCTTGTCATATGTTTACCATAACCTAATGTAAGATATTTTGAGATGTTTAATGAAGAATTTATTAATTTTTGGAGCTATTTTATATGTGTATCCTCTATACTCTTATGAGAGTACACCTCATTTTTTTTCAAAATTTTAACTGTGTGGCTTGCAATTTATTTACCTTAACCTATTGGAAGATGTGTGGAGATGTTTCATGAAGAATTTGCTAGTTTTAGAGATTATTTTGCATATGTGCTCTTATTGCAATTTATTTACCATAATCTATTGTAAGATGTGTGGAGATGTTTCATGAAGAATTTACTAGTTTTAGGGATTATTTTGCATATGTGCTCTTTGTACTCTCATAAGAGTACACCTCATTTTTTCAAAAATTTTAACTATGGGGTTTGTCATATGATTACATAACTTATTGTAAGATGTTTGGAGATGTTTCATAAATAATTTGCTCATTTTATGAGCTATTTTGCATGTGTACTCTCTATACTCTCATGAAGGTACACCTCATTTTTTCAATTTTTTTAACTATGGGGTTTGTCATATGTTTATGATATCTCATTGTAAGATGTTTAGAGGTGTTTCATGAAAAATTTATTAGTTTTTGGGGCTATTTTGCATGTATACTCTCATAAAAGTACACCCTATTTTTCTTAAATTTTTAATTGTGGGGCTAGTCATATGTTTAGTATATCCCATTGTAAGATATTTGGAGGTGTCATGAAAAGTTTCCAAGTTTTTGGAGCTATTTTGTATGTGTACTCTATATACTCTCATAAGGGTACACCCCATTTTTCTAAAATTTTTAATTATGGAGCTTGTCATATGTTTGCTATATCCCATCGTAATATATTTGAAGATGTTTCATAAAAAATTTGCTAATTTTTAGAATTATTTTGTATGTGTACTCTGTGTACTCTCATAAGAGTATACCCCATTTTATCAATTTTTATAATTATGGGGCTTATCATATGTTTAGTATATCCTATTGTAAGATATTTGGATGTGTCTCATGAAAAATTTTCTGGTTTTAGGAGATATTTTGTATATGTACTCTGTATACTCTCATGAGAGTACATCCCATTTTTCTAAAATTTTCAATTGTGGTGCTTGTCATATGTTTACTATATCCCATTGTAATCTGTTTGGAGATGTTTCATGAAGAATTTGTTAATTTTTGGAGCTATTTTGTATGTGTAATATGTATACTCTCATAAGGGTATACCCCATTTTTTTTTAATTTTTGTAATTATGGGATTTATCATATATTTAGTATATTCTATTGTAAGATATTTGGAGATATTTTATGAATAATTTTCTGATTTTAGAGCTATTTTGCATGTGTACTCTGGGTACTCTCATGAGGGTACATCCCATTTTTTAAAAATTTTCAATTGTAAGGTTTGTCATATGTTTATTATATTACATTGTAATTTGTTTGGAGATATTTCATGAACAATTTGTTGATTTTTAGAGCTGCTTTGCATGTGTACTTGTGTACTCTCATGAGGATACACCCCATTTTTTTAATTTTTATAATTGTGAGGTCTGTCATATATTTAGTATATCCCATTATAATCTATTTGCAGATGTTTCATGAAGAATTTGTTGATTTTTAGAGTTATTTTGCATGTGTACTCTGTGTACTTCATGAGGGTACACCTCATTTTTCAAAAATTTTCAATTATGGGGTTTGTCATATATTTACTATATCCCATTATAATATGTTTGAAGATGTTTCATGAAGAATTTGCTAATTTTTAGAGCTATTTTATATGTGTATTGTGCGTACTCTCATGAGGGTACACTTGATTTTTTTAATTTTTATAATTGTGGGGCTTGTCATATATTTAATATATCTCATTATAATATGTTTGAAGATGTTTCATGAAAAATTTTCTGATTTTTGGAGCTATTTTGCATGGAACATATTTTGTCTATGTAGATGAATGAGGTAAATGACTATTGCGATGATGAAGTCGTTACGTCTAATGACCCAATTATGGGGAAACTCTTTGGCACCATTGTTCACAATGAATAGGAGGTGTATGCATTGTACTGTTGTTATGCACATCAAACTGGATTCAGTGTTAGGAAGGATCATACTAGTTATTGGCCAAACAAAAGAAATTGAAATCAAATAATTTTTTATATGCAAAAGCATGTCTGAAGAAAGCTATCAATCTAAATTGCTAAGTCAAATTCTAGAAAACAGATACGAGGAGTGGTTGTCCGACCATGATTAGATTTTTTATTGATTTAGATGGGAATTGGAAGGTTAAAAAATATATAGAAAGTCATAATCATTCATTGGCAAAGCTCGGTGATATACATCATCTCAGATCATCTAGAGGAATCAGTGATGAGAAGGCGACTATGTTGAAGATAATGATAGAGACCGGAATTAGAGCAATTGATGTGTTTAGCTATCTAAGTGAGGAAGTTAGCGGCGTGGAGAATACTGGCTTCACAAAAAGAGATGCTTTCAATTTCATCCAAAAAGAGAGAAGTTTGAGGATTGCGAATGGTGATAGTAATGCATTAATATAACTATTCAAGGAAAGACAAGCGGAGGATGAGATGTTTGCATGGGATGTCCAAGTTGATGAGTCAGACAGCTTGGTTAGTTTTTTTTTTTTTGAGCAATGACATGTCAAGGATAGAATATGATTATTTTGAGGATGTCATAATTTTTGATACAAACTATTGACTCAATAAATATAATCTTGTATGTGCCTCTTTTGTTGGAGTGAATCATCACTGGAAAAATGTCTTATTTGGAGTAACATTTCTATCAAAGGAGACAATTGAGTCATTCACATGGCTATTCAAAATATTTCTCTAGTTAATGAGTGACAGACATCCTATAACAATATTCACTGATCAAGATCAGGCAATGACGAGAGCTATCAAAATTGCATTACCGCATACTCGTCATAGGTTGTGCCAATGATATATTTCAAAGAAAGCTTCTTCTACATTGCTTTAATATTAATAAGATAGTACAAAGTCTCTTTTATACATATATGAGTAAGTAGGACTCACAAGAAGAGTTTGAACAAGCTTGGTCTGCCATGCTAGATGAAGACAATTTGCATGATCATGCTTGGCTGTCTGAGCTATATAAAATTAGATGCAAGTGATCCATCCCATTCTATAAAGACTCATTCTATATGTGTATCTAGTCAACGCAACGTAGTGAGTCCATGAATAATGTATGTCATGGAATCTCTAAACTAATAAGTTCAATCGTAGATTGTTTCTTGGGATTGGAGAAGGTTATGGACACATGACGATAGAATGAACATGATGAAGATTTCAAGTGCAGTTAGTTAGTAATTATTCCTGTTGTTAAAACCAGTCCAATTATGAAACAAGCCGCTATATTTTATACAAGAAAATTTTATACAATATTTGAAGAAGAATTTTTGCATGGAGTTGGAGGATTAGCATCAAATGTGTCAGATGACAATCTCAGGAGTATTTGCTGGGAAACTTAGATAATAAAAGTGCTTCCAAAATATGGACTGTTCATTTCGACAAGACATGCCTAAATATAACTTATAGTTGTAAAAAATTTGAAATGATGTGAGTGCTTTGTGCCCACTACATCTGAGTTCTTAGTTAGGAAGATATTGTGCGCATTCCGGAGAAGTATCTTCTCATACAATGGTCAACTAGAGCAAAGAGGGACATCTACTTTGACAGTGCTTACATGAACTTAAAAGATGTGCAAGGCAATGATGAAAATGAAACTGACATTATTTTTCAGAACCACATCAATTGATATACATATCAAATAAGCACTAGGTCATAAGATAATAAGAAAGTTGAGGAATATATGCTGAGATCCTTAAAAAACTATCTGATAATGTCGACTCTATATTATGTGGGAATTCACCTCCAACTGACATAATAGCTAAGAAGAAGAAGTCAACCACAACAGATAAAGGAAATGACATTTTAAAGGATCCAATTAAGCAGCGATCAAAGGGTGTTTCAAATGCAAGGCCAAAGGGATATTGGGAGAGAAACAAGAAAGCCAAGAGTAATTTTTTATTTGCCTCTGAAGTTATAGTCTTTAAATATTGCTTTTAAACTTTAAACCATTTTATTTTATTGTTATAGAGACCAAAGAATAACCTGCGAGGGGTGGAGACCATGTAGGGTCACCCATTATAACACCTTTTTCTATTTTGTCAGAGTGCTTTTCAGAGGTATTCATAGAAAACCCTTCATTCATGCTCTTACATATCAGTAACTGATACGATGTTCTATTCTAGGAATTTAACTCAAGCTCAACAATCAATTAGTCGGCTGAAGGGTACTCCAAGCTGATGATTAATATCATTATAGAGAAATATTTGAATGTGTGATATCATTTAGTTGTCATGTGTTCTTCGACTGTACATACTTTAATGTCAATTTGACTGAAAATGTGCCAATTAGTAGATACTATGTTGTACTTGGAGGATAATCTTTGTACTTCGACTTCTACTGGTTATATTTTTAATGTGCTGGTGATATTATGTAGTGTAAACCACTAAAAATTCTCATCAATAGAGCTTGTGTTGTATTACCAAAATTAACTGAATATTTTATCTCCAAATAGGTAAAACAACCTCTAAACAACTTGCATTTGCATCTAATACATATTTTATTTGTAAACAGGGTAGAATATTTGACATAAAAGGGGAAAATGTGATGTACTCTCAGGAGAGTACATAGAGTACACGTGCAAAATAGCCCCTAAAATGAACAAAACAACCTCCAAACAGCTTGCATTTGCATCTACTAAATATTTTATCTGCAAATAGGGTAGAATATCTGACAAACAAGGGGAAAATGAGGTGTACTCTCTTAAGAGTACATATAGTACACATGTAAAGCAGCTCTAGAAACTAGCAAAAAGCCTCATAACAGCTTATATTTGCTTGTGCTAAAAATTTTATCTACAAATAGGGTAGAATATCTAACAGAAATGGGAAATTGGAGTGTACACTCTTGAGAGTACAAAGAGCACACATACAAAACAACTCTAAGAGCCAGCAAAAAATCTTTAAAATAGCTTACATTTGCATCAAGTAAATATTTTATCTCCAAACAGGGCAGAGCATCTAACAGAAATGGAGAAAAGGGGGTATACTCTCATGAGAGTATATAGAGTACACGTGTAAAGTAGCTCCGAAACCCCACCAAGCAGCCTTCAAACTGCTTGTAATTACATCAACTAAATATTTGAATGAAAGAATTGGTAGAAATGCTAAAAAAAACTCAGAAAGTAAGTGAGTACAGGTGCAAAACGACCCCAAAAATCAACCAGGGAGCCTCCAAAATGCTCACAATGGCATCTACTAAACATTTCGGCCCTAAACAGGGTAGAATTTCTAAAAAAAATTGACAAAATGATGTGTACTCACTTGAGAGTACAAATAGTATACATGCGAAGCAGCTTCGATAATCCAGCAAGCACCCTCCGAATAGCTTGTAACTCTACAGGAATTTTCTTAATTCTTATAAATTTTTCATTTTTTATGGAAAAAAAAGATATAAAAAATACTGAAACTAATAGCACAATTAGGTTTGAAAGAGAATTTTCTTAATTTTAATAGAACTTTCAACTATATTTTAGGTCTCTAAGTAAAATAATGAATAATATTTAATAAATTATTATAATATATTGGATTGTGATATTGAGTTTCGGTAAATGGTAGTGCTCTTATACTGTTTTTCATTTAAAAAAACTAAAAAGAAAATAAAATAAAGTATGATTTTAAGTTCGAATTCAAATTATTAGGAGTAAATGGAATTGCTCTTAACACGCATGTACTTTATAAAGCATGATTGTAATGATTGTAAGTTTGGATCCGAACTATTTTGAGTAAACGTTACTGCTCTTATCACACACATATTTTATAAAGCATTATAAGAATGATTTTAAGTTTGGATCTGAATTATTCTAAAAGGGCCGAGACTTACCTATTTCAGTAGAGAAATACTCAAAATTATATAAAATTTTCAATTCTTATATTTTTTTTACTTATTTCAGATTAGTCAAATTTAAACTTCCAAGTAATTATAGCAAAAAAAAAGTATCTATAAGTGCTTTTAAATATTTTCATCTTAAATTTGTTATTTTATATTAAAAAATTTAATTAGTTGGTTTATTTGTACCATATCATTTATTTTTTTTTTTACAAAAAAAGTTTAGTTTCAGGAATATTCAAAATATTTTCAAGGTTATGTAAATATTTTTAAAAATAACTATTTTACCTTCGATTATTGCTAGATATCATTATTATATAAAGATAATTTATTTAATATTTATTGAAACTTCAAATATATTTTTACTATGGAAAATTTATTTTATTTCAAATTATAATCACTATCAAATAAAATAGAAAATAAAATTAGTTCAGAATGATCCCCTAAATCCACTACAGTGCTTGTCGAAAGCTACTGAAATCAAACTAAAAACCAATTAACATCCAAATTATATAAGAATTTCATAATAGAGTAATAAAATCTTTTTAAAAATTCTGGTCTTAATGAATTTTAGAATTATAAGAAAATGTGGTGTACTCTCATAAGAGTACATAGAGTACAGATAGAAAACTGAACCAAAATACAACCAATCAACCTCCAAATAACTTTTATTGGCATTTACTACACATATTATCTTCAAATAGGGTAAAAAGACTGAAAAAAAGAGAAAATATGGTGTACTCTTTTGAGAGTACACAGAGTACATATAGAAAATTGAACCAAAATGCAACTAATCAGCCTCCAAACAACTTGTAATGGCATATACTACACATATTATCTCCAACCAGGGTTAAAAAATTTAAAAAAAAAAAGAGAAAATGGGGTGTACTATCTTGAGAGTATTAGGAGTATAGGTGTAAAACTAAATTAAAAATAACCAATCAGCCTCCAAACTACTTGTAATGACATTTACTAAACATATAATCTCCAAACTGGGTAAAAAAGTTGAAAAAATTGAGAAAATGGGATGTACTCTCATGAGAGTACAGATAGTACAGATGCAAAATAATCCCCAAAACTCATCAAGCAGCCTCCAAACTACTTGTAATGGCATGTACTAAACATATTATGTTCAAATATGGCAAAAAAGCTGAAAAAAAGAGAAAATGTGGTGTACTCTCATGAGAGTACAAAGATCACATATGTAAAATTGAACAAAAAAGTAATCAATCAGCCTCCAAACAACTTGTAATGATATATATTAAATATATTATCTCCAAACACGATAAAAAAGCTAATTTTTTTTAAGAAAATGGTATGTACTCTCATGAGAGTACAAAGAGTATAAATGCAAAACTGAATAAAAAAGATATCAAACAACCTATAAACTGTTTGTAATGATATTTACTAAACATATTATCTCCAAACAGAAAAAAAAGTTGAAAAATGAAAAAAAATGTGGAGTACTCTCATGAAAGTACACATAGTATAGATAAAAATTTGAATCAAAATGCAACCAATCAGCCTCCAAATAGCTTGTAATGACATGCTACACATATTATCTTCGAATAGGGTAAATAAATTGAAAAAAATGAGAAAATATGGTGTACTCTCTTGAGTATACACAGAGTACAGATTGAAAACCGAACTAAAATGCAACCAACCTCCAAACAGCTTGTAATGACATCTACTACACATATTATCTCCAAATAGGGTTAAAAATTTTTTTTAAAAAAAGAGAAAATATGGTGTACTCTTTTGAGGGTATAAAGAGTACAGGTGCAAAACTAAACTAAAAATAATCAATCAACCTCCAAACTACTTCTAATAGCATCTACTAAACATATAATCTCCAAACTGGGTAAAAAAGTTGAAAAAAATGAGAAAATGGGCTGTACTCTCATGAGAGCAGAGAGAGTATAGATGTAAAATAACCCAAAAAACTCATCGAATGGCCTCCAAAATGCTTGTTATTGCATGTACTGAACATATTATATTCAAACATGGCAAAAAAAGATGAAAAAAATGGGAAAATGTAGTGTACTTTCATGAGAGTACAAAAAGTACATATACAAAACTTAACAAAAAAATAACCAATCAGGCTCCAAACAGCTTCTAATGGTACTATTAAACATATTTTTTCCAAACATGCTAAAAAAGCTGAAAAAAAAAGAAAATAGAGTGTACTCTCATGAGAGTACAGATAGTACATATGCAAAATTGCATTGAGAACCAATCAATCAGCATCCAAACTGCTTGTAATGGCATGTACTGAACATATTATGTCTAAACATGACAAAAATGCTGAAAAAAAAGAGAAAATGTGATGTACTCTCCTAAGAGTACAGAGAGTATAGATACAAAATTGAACAAAAAAGCAACCAATCAGGCTCCAAACAGCTTCTAATGCTATCTATTAAACATATTATCTCCAAACATGATAAAATAGTTTCAAAAAAATGAGAAAATGGGGTGTATTCACATGAGAGTAGAGAGAGTACATATGCAAAACTAAACTAAAAAGTATCAAACAATCTACAAACTACTTTTAATGCAATATATTGAACATATTATCTCCAAATAAGGTAAAAAATCTAAATTTTTTTGAGAAAATGAGGTGTACTCTCTTGAGAGTATAAAGAGTACAGATGCAAAACTAAACCAAAAAGTAACCAATCAATCTCATAACAGCTTGTAATTTCATCTATTAAACATATTATGTCCAAACATAACAAAAAAGTTGAAAAAATGAGAAATATGGTGTACTCTCATGAGAGTACAGAGAGTACATATACAAAATTAAATCAAAAAGCAACAAATCAACCTCATAATAGCTTGTAATGATATCTATTAAACATATTATCTCCTAACATGGTGAAATAGTTAAAAAAAGAGAAAATGGGGTGTACTCTCATGAGTGTACACAGAATACAGAGGAAAAACTCAACCAAAAACCCATCAAGAAACTTACAAATTGCTTGTAATGCCATATACTGAACATATTATATCCAAACAGGATAAAAAATCTGAAATTTTTTGAGAAAATGAGGTGTACTCTCCTGAGAGTACAGAAAGTATAGATGCAAAACTAAACCAAAAAGTAACCAATCAACCCCTAAATTGCTTGTAATGACATCTACTAAATATATTATCTCCAAACATGATTAAAAAGCTAAAAAAATTTGATATGATGACATCCATAAACACACCACGCAGTTACATTTCTAAAGCAATTCATTTTCTACACAGTAAACTTCTTCAATTCAACATTTTTTAGCTCAGTTTTTTCATACTTAAATAAAAAATAGCAGCGAACTCAGCCCTAAAGTAATTCATTTTCATTGGCAAAATCTTGGTGGTTAGCCTAGTCCACTGGAGGTTTGCTGATCACTACCTCCATGTATTTGCACACAAACATCCCATAATCAACATTATTTTCTTGGACTGGTAACTCACTGATTACTTTGATTGGCCATTCTGTAAGATCGCTCTGAAAATCTTGGCCAGCATCTTCGACAAGTAATTTGATCTATAAAGTAAAAAATAAAGTCAAGAATTAGGCACAAAATATGCACTTTATGCAAATTGAAAATGAGAACAATTCTTACAATATCAAGAAGAATGACCTTATGAGCTGGGTTTGGCAATGAGTCATAAAAATACCAAGCCCCTTGCTTAATATGCCCCACCAGGGGTGTCCAATGCTGATTATTTATAACTCGAAGTAAGAGTAATTCAGCCCTTGAAATACTATTTGCAATAACATGGTGGATGAATATTTTACTTTTCTTTGGTATGCCATATTTAGCATAACTCTGCAAAAAGTCAAGAAAAAATTTATAATTAGTAGCTTCTAACTATATAAACTATGAATGAATCATATTACCCAAAATTCTGTGCAGTAACTCACCCAGTATAGGCATAAAACATATAGATAAAGGACATATAGCCTAGGACATAGAGTATACTTCTCGGCCAGTAAAAAGGCGAAGGCATCGACGTGTGCATCTGATAAATACTGATCTATCAACAACTCATCTATCTGGACTCACGCAATGATGATATTCCCAGTCGTGAGAAGCATGGAAATGTGAGCATTACTAAATGAATAGATGATTTTATGTATACAGAATGAGATAAAGTAAAAAATGACTTGCTTGTCCTTGAATCAGGAGCACGAGGTGTCAATGAGCTACAACATGGGCTTGAGCAGGACATCTCTTGATGAGAAGTCAACAATATCATGTGCCTCAATTGGCTGCAAGGAAGTTATTGATGAAGAAAATTAGTGATGAAGAGCTAGATTCATTGTGAATTAAAGCTAAATCTTCTAAGATGATGAATACCTCCGCTTGATGCTCCTCAACCACCACGATAGTAGTCGTTGGTTCATCCATTGAAATTGGAACATCTTTGTTAACCTCCATAAAAAATTAGTGAAATCAGCTTCTATTAGGTTAAACTTAAAGAAAAGTAGTGTAATACCTCTTCTTCTATTTGTACATCTTATGAGGAGGCTACCACAAGAGTTATTCAGCTGCGTGACTTTCTGTACGTTTGTGTGAAGGGGGAGGATACACCTTTCCTCTTCCTCAGCTGCCTAGCTTTCACACCACGTTCAATGCTACCCAGTAAAGGGTGAGCAGCAACTTCATGTCCAGTGGAAGCCTCCATAGGAGCTTCAAGCCTCCACAAGAGCTTCCCCTATAGTAGCCTCCACATGAGCTTTCCCTGTGGCAGCCTCCACAGGAGCTTCCCCCATGCTAGGACCCTTCTGCACAGCAACCACTGCCTCAATAGCAGCTACTTACAAATCAATTCCATCAATTCTCTCAGTTATTGCTGCTTCAAAATATAATACTCTTTCCCCCAGGGCCCTGAAACTTGCAAGTATCTTCTCTACTGCAAAGATTTCTAGATGGGTGCTAGCAGATGAGAAGCTAGATACATTATAAGGGGAAGAATATCGAGGAGAGACGTATGGAGATTCAGTGGGGGCTCCATTCCTTGGACTTGGAATGGGGCCACTATCAGGCTCGAAATAGGTTGTCTGTTGGATAGGGGGCACTGTTTCAAGGAACCAGATCTCCTCCTCTAATATGCCCTCAAATGAAAGGCAGACCTATGTTACACTAATAAGAGAATATGATGATTTATAATATAAATAAATACATTAAGAGACAAATAAAGTGAATTTATTTTGTGTCACTTGGTGTCCTTCCAAACCACTGAAGGAATCATCTGCAAACTTTATTTTTGGTCATCATAACATGAGTGATTTTGCAGAAGAAAAGGGTGTCCTTATGATGCCTATGTGCTCTGCCGCACAGCACAGATCTGTAATGAATATTTATATAACTTAACTTTAATGAATTAAATAATATAAATTTGAAGATGTAGAATGTACCATTAGAAGAGTGACAAAGCCACTCATGTACTCGGGTGCCTTCTGTGTCAAAATTTTTGATGTAATACCATCAAATTGTGAAACTAGAAAGCTCTAAATGGCCTCTGACCAATTGTAATCAGCAAATCTCTCTATGTTGTCAGCATAGGCTATCAATTCTGACGTCGCTATATAATTATGATATATAAAAAAAGATTTGAAAGAAAAAAAATGTATGTATAATTACACAAATTGTGCTGTAATCAACGAGCGATCCAAATTCTAAAGTTTATTCTTAAAATCCACTGAGCTGAACTTCAAAAGTGAGAATTTTTGTCATATGACCTTCTCCCCTCTATTTCACATCCTTACAATTAATGCAACTTTATTGGGGGTGAAAGAAATACATTGGCCACCAAAATAGAATGTCTACTTCTCTATATCCTAGTAAGACATGATTGAAGTGATGACGGCTAAGTCTTTATCGAATTCCATGCAGCCAATGAATTAGTGAAAATATAGCTTTCTTAAAATGTCAAGAACTTTATCAGTAAAGCATGCTAAAATAATATCAAACACTGCTCTAATGCTAGTTGACATGCATCTGGAAGTTATCATTTTCCTAGACATTTTAAATTTCAAAATGAAAAGTCAATTAATGAGAACATTATCAACACAATGGAGGCTAAGAGAGTATACATGCAAAGCAGAAAATATTTGGAGTTTTGAATTAGGAATTTGAATTTTGGATTTAGTTTGATTGAACTTGCATTTATATTTCATTTATATATGTGAATATAAATGAGAATATAAATGAGTTATGAGAAAATTTCATAAATTTGAAGTGATTTGATCATGATCTAGGTTAAGGACTTAAGAAGGATTTTGAATTTGAAATTTCAACTTGGAATTCAATCATGGATTTTAATCATGGGTTTCAATCATGTGTTATTGATTTGAGTTTGGAGAAAATCAAATAAGATTGATTTGGAGTTTGACTTGAAGGAATGAAGGTGAGGAGTGATTCAAGCTAAGGGTAGGCAAATTTTCCTAACACCCCTAAACATGACATATTCCTATAGCTAACTCTTCTACGTTTCTAAGGTTAGGTTAATTATTCACATAATAACTAGATGTGTCTTAATACTATGAAACTCTTAAAGTCTAAGAGAAGTTTTATGTCTAAGATGGAGGGGTTAAGAGTTCATTCTAAAAATGAGGTCAACAAAGAGTGCCCAATAGGTGTAGTGTGACTGACAAGGAACACCGTACGTATTGGTGTTGACCGAAATGATCAATAACACCGAATGATCACAAGCACTAGCAGAGATGATCTACTCCTGACCTGAGGTGTAGGAAGAATCCAAAACTTAGTGCAATATAGCTCTACTTATGTCAAGGACATAAGAGAGAGAAAGAGGAATCCACTAGGGATAGAGTGTGAACCTTCCACTAGGGAAGCAGGTTCAAGTGATCCACAAGGGGATGAGAGGTTTGATTTGATTTGAGTCTCATTGGGGAGAAATTTCCACTGGGAAAAGGATTGAATTTGTTTTAATTTTTAAATTTGATTTTTTAGATGAACTCTATTGGTTTGCGATGGACTACACTAAGTAAGGGCCATGGAGGCCTAGACTTAACTCAAATTTACTAAACCAAAGGGGTAGTTTACTAAACATATAGTAGGATTAGCCAACCAAATGGATGCCTTTCGATATGCAACAACTATACTAGGAAGAAAGCATGGTAGACTTACATCCTTCAAAGTAGGGACTAGTTATCGGGGTTATCTGTTGGCAAGGCAACAAATTAAACCCAACCTAGGGCTGACTATTGAGTGAATTCCACTGGGGGACTTAGATTAACTCAAAGACAATCAATGTTGATTTCATTTTTAGATTTGTTTTGATGGATTTCGTTGGTTTGTGATGGATCACACTAAGAAGGAGCTTATATTAGCCTAGACCTATCTCAGATTTACTGAACCAAAGGGAGTAGCTTTCCAATCGATGGGAGAACTATCCAACCAAAAGTGTGCCTTTCGGTTTGCAATGATCAATTGAAGGGAAGAAAGCTTGGGGACTCACATCTTCCACTACAAAAGATCATAAGGGTGATTGGTTGCTTTGGGAAACAAATCAAGCCCGACTTAGGGTTGCCCGTTGGTTTGTGACAATCATGTAGAAAGAATGTGTCATAGTCTTACAACTTCTAAAGTGGAATGACTGCCAGGGTAAACTGCTTATAACAAAATAGATTGAACCCGACCTAAGAGCGACTATGGAGTGAATGCCGATCCGGGGATTTATCTCAACTCTGGTAGTCAGGAAATTTCTATAGGGAGCTCTGCTGACACTGGGCTAAAGATTGGATGCATGCTTGGGAAAAGGGGGCCTTTGGGGGCTTGAATTCCTAATTCACAAGCAAATTAATTTGTTTAGTTTATTTTAACGTGGACCCTGTTAGTTTGTGAGGGATCAAACTGAGAAGGAGCTTATATCATCCTAAACCTATCTCAGGTTTACTGAACCAAGAGAGAATCTGTGCATCCGTTGAACAAATTCTCCAACCACAGGGGTGGTTACTAGGAAAAAAGGATTGTTCATTTCAAGGGTAATCTGGGTAGTGTCTAAATGGGGTTGCAAAGGACGTAATCCAAATAGATTGTCCACGAGATGGGGTCGCTAAGGGCTTAATCCAAAATCCTGGAGAAAATGACATGGCTAGTCATATATCAAATAGGTATTCGGTGTCCAACTCAAAGAGAAAGCTCGGGGACTTACATCTGCCAAGAGTAGTATATCCACTGGGTGAGTCACTGTCAGCATAGCGAACATCAACCAACCTAAGGTGCCCGTCAGTTTGCAATAATCAGCCCAGGAAGAAAGCTCGGGGACTCACATCTTTCTATAACAGAATTAATTGTTGGGATAGTCTGTCTTCGGCTCTACAGGTACTATCTGACATAGAACGACTATTGGGTAAATGCCACTGGGGACTTATATCAACTCAAATGTTGTCAAGAGGAAAGGAGCCTCTAGAGGACTTATCCTAAACCTCAAATGTACTCAACCTAGTTAAATTATGATGATTATTTCAAGAAGAAAGCATGGGGACTTATAGATTTTTAAATAAATCAATATGAGGTAGCTTACTAGCTGGGCAATGAAATCTACTGTACTAACAAGACACTCGTTGGTTTGCAATGGTCAAATTAGGAAGAAAGGTTGGGGAGTCACATCATCTAAACAAGTGACCACTGGGGTGACATACTAGTGATGTAGCATGTAGACTCGACTTAGAACAACTAATGAGTGAATGCCATAGGGGGTTTGCTCCCACATCAAAATAACTTTGTATTTATTTTTGTGCACATGTTAAAAGAAATAAGATGCCTCTGGGGGACTCTTACACCTACCTTAAATATGCTAGGTGATTTTGATGAAATGGTGCCAAGGATGGAAATCAAGATTTCCCACTAAGAAAGGATGCCGCTTGGGTTCTCTCACACCTAACTTAGTTGTGGTAATTGAAATAGGATGCCTCTCGGGTTCTCTTACACCTATTCTAATAGCGCCGGGAGATTGTATTTGTATTGTGAAAGACGGATATGATGCCACTAGGGACTCTTACACCTACCTTAAATACGTCACGACAAATTCATAAGATAAGTAAACAACACTTCGAAAGAAGAGAAGAGTTTGATAAATGAAATTTGATTTTATTCTTTTTATTAATAATTATTTTCAAACATGATTTATTTCATGGGTAATATTTTTTTAGATAGAGCCCATTAATTGAAAGCAACGGGTATTCTCCTTTACAATTAATAAGCTGATAAGATCCTCAATGGTAGGTCTTCTTTATGACATAGGGGCCTTCCCAAGTGGGTTCAAACTTTTCTCTAATCTTTTGGCAGGCAATAATTGGTCTCCTTAAGATTAACATAAGTTCTCCTACTCAGAAAGATCTAAAGCAGACCAGGTTGTTGTGAACTTGAATCATTTTGGCCTAATACAACTTGAGTTTCTGGGATGCCCGTAGGCGACTCTCCTCCAATCTTTCGAGCTCTTCTAACCACAACCTTGCATTATGCTCTATAGTGATCTTATTACCCAATGTTATCCTTAGTGATGGTAGTTGAACTTCTAAGGGTAGAACGACTTCAGACACATACGCTATAGAAAATGGGGTAGACTGAGTTGAAGTTTGGTATGTGGTGCTGTAGGCCCCCAAGGCTTCAACTAACTACTCGTTCCACTATCATTTGTAGTCATCAAGAGTCTTCTTCGATATCTGGATGAGACTTTTGTTGAATACTTATGCTAAGCCATTTGCTCCAAGATAGTAGATGGTAGAGTATCTTCAATCTATAATGTGTCTTCTGGCGAAGCTGTTGATCTTAGTGCTTTTGAATGCAGTACCATTATTGAATATAATTCATTCGAGGCACTGCGAACATATATATGATATGGTTCCTAAAAAATTGAAGCATGCGCTGAGCTGTGACCTCTCTGAGTGGGATGGCTTCCGCTCACTTGAAAAAGTAGTCAGTGGCAGCTAAGATGAACTAATGCCCCTTGGAAAGAGAATCGATCAGACTTACAATGTTGGTACCCCAACACTCGAATGACCATGAGGCCAAAGTAGGGTGTAAAATGTTGGGTGGTTGGTTGAGGCCCACACCGTGTACTTGACACTGATAGAATCTTCTAGCTACATCCATGCAGTATGTAATCATCGATGACCAGTAGTATTTTAGTATCTTGATCTTTGCCTTCATCTTTGAATCAGATTGATGTACTCTGCATAGACCTAAATGTACCTCAGTTACAGTACCATGGGTTTCGTGTTTGTCTAAATAGCATAATCACATTTGTTCAAAGGACTGTCGGTACAAGGTGCCATCAACGAGAGCATAGGAGAGAGCTCTCTGTTTTACCTAATGGGCATATGACTTTTCTTGAGATAGTTTTCCAGTGTTCAAATAGTATATGAACAATTGCCTCCAATCCAGCTCCTTGTCCTTATAGGCAACGACATCCTCCTCTTCAAGATAAAGTCTCTCGATGAGTTCAACATCAATAAGAGATAGGACTTGTCTATTTTAGACTCTTATTGGAATGGACTCATCTTCCGAACATGCCAATTCCTTAGCAAGTTTGGCCAAAGCATCTACTACTGCGTTCTCTACTTAGGGAACCTTGTAGATGGTGACTTCAGGGATTTGGGCCAACAGCTTCATGGTATACTCATGATAATGACGAAGCTTGGGTTTGAGAACCTTGTAAGACCCAACAATGTGATTGATGATCAACTAAGAATCCCCAAAGATGTTGATGCTCTTGACACACACTGTGATAGCTAACTCTAGACCGACAATCAAAGCATCATACTTGGCTTCAATGTTGTTGCAGGGGTTGAAAAAATAGTATGAGAATCTCATCACATCGTGGTCTAGAGTTAGGAGAACTATTCTTACCCCTACCTTTTCTGGAAGAGCAAATTGTGGTGTTTTCCTTTTTTGAAAAGAAGCTGCACCATCAAAATACATCTCTCATTGATAGTTGTTAACCTCCCTAAGTTCATGATTTGTTCATCAGGGAGATCATCACTAAGCGGAGAATCATCAGAAAATGGGTGTGCTGCTAAGAAATCTGCTAGTGCTTGTCCTTTTACCACACGGAGGGGTACGAATGTGATATCAAACTATGAGAGAATTATGGACCATCATGCCAAACATCTGTATAATGTTGATCATGTCATGAGGTATTGCAGTCAATTTGTTCTGGAGATTAAGTTCACCTTATGTTTTAGCAAAAATAAGATGACGGCTGAGGTAGTAGATAATGTTCTCCTTCCTTTCATCATTGGCTTGGGAAAATAGAGGGTCGAGAGAGTTTTCCATTGCAACAGTGTAGAGAATGAGTGGCCTGCTTGGGATAGGTTCTGCTAGAACTGGCGACTTCACTAAATACTACTTGATGTCTTCAAAGACATGCTGACACTTGTCATCCCACTTGAACTTGGCATCCTTTTTGACAAGTGTTGAAAATGGCTTGCATCTCCTCTATAGGCTAGAGATAAAGATTCTTGAATATGCCAGCCGATCGGGGTTCGGAAAGTAATGTTTTTTTCATCTTCAGGAGACATCTTGATTTGGTTGTAGACAGATGACCCATCTATGAAAGAGAACACTACATGAGATGAGGTGATGTCCACCATTAATTCTGGTATAGGAAGAGAAAACTCATCTTTAGAACATGCCTTGTTTAAGGCCCTAAAATTGATGCATATGCAAATTTGATCATTCTTCTTCTTAACTAGGATGACACTGGCTAATTAGATAGGGTATTTTTTTTCACTGATGAAATCAACATTGAACAATTTCTTGACTTCAGAAATGACTTGTTGTTCGATTTTTAATTGCATGTGTCTAAGAGCCTGCTTAATAGGGGCATCATTAGGATCTATCGCTAGCTTGTGGACTGCTATAATCTGAGCATCTCTTTATAACTCTATACGAAGTAGTCTTTAAACTCAGTCAATAGCCTAATGGTTTCTTTTTTCCTTCAGCAATGAACTGATGTACGTCAAGCATGGATCTTCCTCTATCCTGAGGTGGATTTCTTTAAGCTTGTCAATTATTGAATGGATCTCCTCTTCAAATTCTGGTAGTTTCTCTTTGATCTGAAGATCATCCAGGTCATCTAAGGTTTTTAATCATACATCCTCATAAGAGTTGGTTTGGTGTGTAAAGAATCTATCAGACTCCAGATGGTTGGTAATAACTAAGCAGTAGTTATCATTATCGACTGGACCCACTATACTGAATCCTAGTCCTACTCTAGATTGTGCTTCCCTACCTGTATTGTTCCATAGCTTTTTAAAATACTTGGACCTATGCTTAGACCATGTATGAGGAACTAAACCTTTCTGTATAAGATTATGAACACAAGGCAAGTAAAAGTCAAATGGTAATTCCATTAATTTTTTAAATGTATCCTCGTCAAGTTCTACATTAACTTCAAGACTTGAGGATGATGATCCTAAAAATAATCTCTTTCGCTTCATATCAATGGAAGACTTAGAGACTTCCTTAACTACTAAACCTTCAACTTTTTGAGATGAAAGTGAGGTTAGAGCTAAGGTTCCCAGCTGCTACCTAATAGTCTCACATAAACCTAATTTGAATACATTGCTTTGTCTGGAGGCCTAATGTTCATCCCTGTCTGGATCAAAAGTTAGCTCCAATGGAACCCGCTGAGAGGGGTTGGCTAGTATACTAATCACATTAGACTTGTCCTCCGAGCTGGATTCCAAGTCTATGTGAATAGTAGAGGTACTCCTATGAACTATAACATGACCTCTGTTGGCTGATGGCCAACCAGGGGGTCTTCTACCTCTAGAACTGCCTCTATTTCTGCCTCTGCCTGGTGGACGTTGAATTATCCTACCCACATGTCCATATGATGGAATGAACTATGGGTGTAATGTGATATGCGAATTTATTTCTTCTTCAATTTTCCTTTCTTGTTTACTTGCATTTTCATTTTTCTTTTCTTTTTTTGTCTTTACTTTTTCTTTTGTATTTAAATTTTGTCCAAGTTCACAAGAAAGGGTGTTTTTAAATTTTGTCATTGGCTTGGGCAGACAAAGGGTCGAGAGAGTCATCCATTGTAGTAGCCTGCTTGGGATAGGTTCTGCTAGAACTAACGGCTTCAATAAATACTACTTGATGTCTTTAAAGGCGTGCTGACACTTGTCATCCCACTTGAACTTGGCATCCTTTTTGACAAGTGTTGAAAATGGCTTGCATCTCCTTGATAGGCTAGAGATAAAGTGTCTTGAATACGCCAGCCAATCGAGGTTCAGAAAGCAATGTTTTTTTCATCTTCAGGAGACATCTTGATTTGGTTGTAGCCAGATGACCCATCCATGAAAGAGAACACTGCATGAGATGAGGCAATGTCCACCATTAATTCTGGTATAGGAAGAGAAAACTCATCTTTAGAACATGCCTTGTTTAAGGCCCTAAAATTGACGCATATGCAAATTTGATCATTCTTCTTCTTAACTAGGATGACACTGGCTAACTAGATAGGGTATTTTTTTTTCCTGATGAAATCAACATCAAACAATTTCTTGACTTCAGAAATGACTTATTGTTCAATTTTTAATTGCATGTGTCTAAGAGCCTGCTTAATAGGGGCAGTGTTAGGATCTATTGTTAGCTTGTGGACTGCTACCTTAGGAGATAATCCGAGCATCTCTTTATAACTCTATGCAAAGTAGTCTTTAAACTCAGTCAATAGCCTAATGGTTCTTTTTCCTTCAGCAATGAAATGATGTACGTCGAGCATGGATCTTCCTCTATCCTGAGGTTGATTTCTTTAAGCTTGTCAATTATTGAATGTATCTCCTCTTCAAATTCTGGTAGTGTCTCTTTGATTTGAAGATCATCCAGGTCATTTGAGGTTTTTAATCATACATCCTCATAAGAGTTGGTTTGGTGTGAAAAGAATCTATCAGACTCCAGATGGTTGGTAATAACTAAGCAGTAGTTATCGTCATCGACTGGACCCACTACACTGAATCCTAGTCCTACTCTAGATTGTGTTTCCCTACCTGTATTGTTCCATAGCTTTTTAAAATACTTGGACCTGTGCTTAGACCATGTATGAGGAACTAAACCTTTCTGTATAAGATTATGAACATAAGGCAAGTAAAAGTCAAATGGTAATTCCATTAATTTTTTAAATGTATCCTCGTCAAGTTCTACATTAACTTCAAGACTTGAGGATGATGATCCTAAAAATAATCTCTTTGGCTTCATATCAATGGAAGACTTAGAGACTTTCTTAACTACTAAACCTTCAACTTTTTGAGATGAAAGTGAGGTTAGAGCTAAGGTTCCCAGCTGTTGCCTAATAGTCTCATATAAACCTAATTTAAATACTTTGCTTTGTCTAGAGGCCTAATGTTCGTCCCTATCTGGATCAATAGTTAGCTCCAATGGAACCCGCTGAGAGGGGTTGGCTAGTATACTAATCACATTAGACTTGTCCTCCGAGCTGGATTCCAAGTCTATGTGAATATTAGAGGTACTCCTATGAACTAGAACATGACCTCTGTTGGCTGATGGACAACCAGAGGGTCTTCTACCTCTGGAACTTCCTCTATTTCTGCCTCTGCCTGGTGGATGTTGAATTATCCTACCCACATGTCCATATGATGGAATGAACTATGGGTGCAATGTGATATGCGGATTTATTTCTTCTTCAATTTCCCCTTCTTGTTTACTTGCATTTTCATTTTTCTTTTCTTTTTTTGTCTTTACTTTTTCTTTTGTATTTAAATTTTGTCCAAGTTCACAAGAAAGGGTGTTTTGAGAAAGATAGTAGGTCATAATCTCATAAATCTCAACCTCTCTAATTGAAAATGGCTTTTCATCTCCATTGACATGATATTTAATCCCATATTTTTTGAAGTTGAAACACTGATGGAGGGAGGATGTAATTATTTTGTTCTGATGTATCCAAGGCCTACCAAGCAAAGTAGTGAACGAAGTATTTGAATCAATGATGTAAAACTTGGCTTCAGTCTTCCAGTCACCTATCTCCGAAGGTAACACTATGGAACCTAAAGCCCGCTCACCTTGAATCTTCTTAACATCATCAGATCTCCTCGGAGTGTAGAGATGTCGATCCTCAAATAGGCAAGGGTTTTTTGACTCATAATATTCACCGATGCACTTGGATCAATGAGAACTCTAGCAAGTCTGAACCTGTCCATGTCGACTGTTGTGCTCCAAGTCCGCCAAAAGAAGATCTTCATCTATGAAGGTGATCCCCTGAGCTTCTTTTGTGTAATGTGCCTCCTCACCTATTGCGGTCGGCTGAGTTAAGCATATCTCAGGATCAAGGAGAGCCTTGATTAGTGATTATCTCATTTTTTTGATAAGACAAGGGCATCATATATGCTTAGCTTAGATGGTAAATTTCTTAGATGAGAGAGCACATTGTAGTCCACCTTGAGATGATCCTCCATAAGCATATCCATGGGTGGAGCATCCTATGGAGGGGCTTCTCGATCCTCCATACCAATAACTTGTTTCCCTCTATCTTGAGGTTCTGCCCTAGGAGGTAGAACCTTGCCACTATGTAGGTTGACTTCAGTGATCTCTTGTGGCAGGGTAATGGAAGGTTCTTCCTACATATCAGGCTCACCTACAGCTTCTCTTATGGAACCCTCAAAATCGGATGATTCCAAGTCTATCTCAAGCGGTGAACCTGTAGTATTCAGAGTAGGAAAGTCCAACTCTTAATCTAAAATAGGAAGATCGAAATTATTGTAGTTATTTTGAGTTGAAGAGTTTTCATTAAGAATAGAAGTAGACAACCCATCATAAGTGACACAGATGCAATTCAAGCTAGCTTTGCTATTCAATTTCTTGGATTTTATTGGAGGTACAAAGTAGAAATCAAGTAAAGTGAGTGGGGTAAGGGATTTGATGCCCTTGTCTGCCAACACAAGAGTTCTACTAGTAGTAGAAGAAGAACTAGCTGAAGTGGAAGTGGTCACCGATGTGGTAGCTGCAACGGTAGGCTGGATGCTGGACGCGATCGATGGTTGCACTATTAGGCTATCCCGGGCTGACACATATTGCTGTTGTTGCTGCTATTGCTGAGCTCCCCCTTTCTTTGAGTTGGCACTGGCAACTTGCAAACTTTCCTTGATGTTGGATGTTTGAGTTGACTAAGACACCTGCAAGGAAAGTTTCTTGATCTTCTGGACGATCTTTTTAAAGGTTTTGGATAAAGAGATATCCCAACCTTCTTTAGCTTTAGAAGGATTGCATGTACCCCCAAAGATTACCTAAATGGAATTGAATGGTTGTTCCA
This sequence comes from Cymbidium sinense, assembly GCA_021442155.1. Lineage (NCBI taxonomy): Eukaryota > Viridiplantae > Streptophyta > Magnoliopsida > Asparagales > Orchidaceae > Cymbidium > Cymbidium sinense. Next base: position 66,465,760 of record CM038222.1, read on the forward strand.
TAAGGTATTCCTTTAGGATAACTACAGCACCGAACTTGAAGCTATGTTCAAGCCAGTCTTTAAATGTGAAGCAATCGTCCAAAACATGACTTAGCATATGATGGTTGGGGAAAAAGTTAGGATCATGACTTTTTTTCCTACTCTCTCTAGTCTCCTAGGCCTCGGTAGCTAAAACCGTGCTCTTTAAGAGGTTCTTAAATATTTTCTTGATTAGCTCCCTCTTAAATAAATAAGGTCTCTTAAGCTTATTTAAAAGAGTAGGTGGACCATAGCTACCTGGCGGTAGGTATGTGTGCCACTGCTGCTAGTGGTATGGCTGAGGAGGCAGTGGTGCTGGTCATGGAGGCCGGTAGGGCTGCCTTGGTGGTGGTAAAGGACATGAAAGCAAAGGCTGCTGAGGTCATGATCTCTCAAATTGATCTCTAGCTAGTTGCTTCCCCTTATCTACCGATGCAACTGCTCCTGGCTTCTTCTCATAGACCTTCTGTGGCTTTGCTTTGGGCAACTAGTCTTGAAAAGGCAATTGTTTGGCCTCTTCTTGTAGACTAGCCGCCTTGTTCATTAACTTCTCAAATATTTTGATAGTGAAGCCCTCAAGCATGAAGGTGATCGGGCCATTGATATTTTTTAAAAGAATCTCAATGGCATGTTTCTTAGACAGCTACAGCTTGCATTTCATACTCAGGTTATGCCATCGAAGAATATAATCAACAAGGGACTCACCTAGGTGTTGTTGTGCTACAACGAGATCACCTACAGTAACCCTTTATTGAGCTCCAGCAAACCTCTTGATAAAGAGTTGCTCCAAATCAACAAATGTCTTTACTGAACTGTTGGGAAGTTCAGCATACAAATCAAAAGCAATCCCTGCTAGGCTACTAATGATGAGGCAGAATAGCAAAGCATCGCTACCATCGGTGTTGCAACAACTGGCTCTGAAGTGTGCAATATGCTGTCTCAGGTTTTCACTGTCATTAAAGCTTTTGAAGGAAGGTGGCATGAATCCCTTGGGATATTGGATTGCATCGAATTCCTCTGGGTAGGGTCTACTCCTTGGAACCGATGATCCTCCCCGAGCTTGAGCCAAAGCTTCCTTCACTTGCTACTCAACCATGGATCTAATGTATTTCTTCTGTATGGAGGTACTTTCCACTACCTTCCAATACATGCTAGTGCTACCTTGCTCAATGGGAGGTAAGGTTATGGCTGGGTCCAATACATGCACTAACTCTGGCTAACTAATACCACCTGTAGTAGGATGAACTACTAGGGCTTGTTTCTGAAGTATTGAAACTGCTGCTAACAAGTCCTCAAGTTGCCTTGCCATCCTATCTATTTGCTCATCTTTCTGCTTTAACTGCTATCGGAGGTGTTGGGCTGATTGGGCTATGTCTTCCTGATCAACCTCATCACCTTCCATGGCCTGCTATTTCCTGAGAAGGGATCCCCTAGTATCTACCATACAAACCCCGGATGATTCTCCCAACAAATCATCTTCATTGGGATCAAAGCTTACTTTCTCCTCATTTAACCATTCATACCCTAGAACTCCTTCTTCTCTACAAGATAATGTGCTACAATCTCATCGAGAAAACAATCAATCTCAATGGGAACAAATGATTTTGGCTGACCAATGTGATCATTGTATGTATTGAGAGGCACCAAACCTCGCTTATTATTGGAGAGTTAATCCTATGAGGACTGTACTCACTAGAAGAGACACACTCCTGATTGTCACTAACTATGAAAGGGGTGACATTCCTAGGAGGTTCTACTATCATCGGTGCAGCTGGGCTATCATTTGCTTCTTTTACAATAGCTGCTACCATCTCCATGTCCTGCTGAACTGGTGGAGTTGGTTAAGGAATGACCACTATACTTCGGGGTCGCCATTCCCTCCGCACCACCACTAGGGAAGAAGGTTGATTAGGAGAGCTTAGCCTCACCACAGTAGGTGGTGTAGATGGAGTAGGATCCCTTGGTCGTAGCCAGATCACCAATGGGTATGCTTCTCCTCGGATATGTCCTTCATGGCCTTCTATGGAACTGGAGATGCTGTGATGTGAACTGGTGATGGTGGATGGGGGGTAGAGCGGTGTGGTGGAGACACCACCAACTCTCTATGAACAGGAGTTGTACTCCTATGATGATTGGTCCCAGTAAGTAGGATGATATATGTATGGTCAGCACGGGTAGCACACCGAGCTGGAAAATCGACGAATGCAGAAGTTGCTCACTGGCAATTGAACCTCCGCCTCTCCCTACTAGTAATATGAACAGATGTATGAGCTTCTCTGGCTCTCTCTCTTTTTGCAAATGTTTCCTTGCACTGCGGGGGATGATAGATCTCAAATCAAATTAAGCTCTAGGCTCTAAACGTCTGTAAGATTCACCATCCTGGCATAAGATTGATCAGAGGCTGACATACGACCTCCTGCTCTGAGTAACTGAAAGCTGATGTTGAACCACTGGTGGAGGTGAAGTTTGAATCCTCATAGCATCCTCTCTGTCTGACCCAGAGAGAGGATGAAACTAGTTTGATGTAACCAATGGAGTGATTAATGTAGGTACCTCCTCTACAACTGATCTCCCGGCAGCCTCCATCTCCTTGGAAATCCTAGTATGATGCTCCTTGATCATGTGGTTCTTATTTCTTCTCTGTGTCCGGGTAGGATGAGTAGAGTAAGAACTAGACCCAACCTCAAAGGCTAGGGAGGCAATCTCTGGAATCAGAGGAGCCTTACCCTTAGAGGGTGCCAAAGAGTGGGTGCTAGCCCTTACTAGGGTAGCACAGGAAACCATGGGGCATGTAGCCACTGTCACTATCACTGTTGAAACTATAGTGGGACTACCACTGCCTTCCTCTTTAATGAGAAGATATCAGAAACTGAAGGTAAATCGATCTGGATGACCTGCTTTTGCTCGGCCACCGCAGTCCTACTAACAAATGTGAGGGGAGTGCCCTCACAGGTGATATTTACTCCCTAAAATCCTCTGTCGAAATGGATAAGGTAGGCATGATCAGCTCAGGGGAGGTTGGCCTGATCCAAGGCCAAGTTCATGCCATGTGGGAAAGTGAACACAAACTTCTGTGAGCCTGTCGATTTTAATCAACTACAAAAATTAAAATATTGCACTGTAGCTGTAACTGTGACTCATGCTGAGAATTTGCAATATAAGAAATGAGCTTGGATTAGATTTCTATTTTTGTTGATTTTTGAATTTGAATTTAAGATTTGAACTCACATCCAATATCTTAGAAGTATTAAGTTGGGTTCAAATGGATTAGAGAAGATTTTAGAAATTTGATTGGAAAGAGGAATTTTTGAATATGAATCTAACTTCAACAAATTTGGGTATCTTGAAAGAATGGATTCAAATATTTTTAGAAGAATGCTTTCATAGGTTCATGTTTGAAATTAGATTTTGATTTGAGGACCTTTTCCTTTAACAAATTTGGGTATGTTAAAGTAAGGGTCAATTTGTTTTATTTTTGATTTGGTTTTTTGGAATTTTACTTAGCAAATTTAGGTATGCTAAGTGAAGTGTTTGAAAATAATTGTTTCTTTTTGTGAATTATTGTTGATTTTGAAAATTGGAATTCCTACTTAGCAAATTTAGGTATGCTAAGTGAAGAACCCAAGTGTGTTTTATTTTGTTTGAAAGATTTTTTGAAAATAGGATTCTTAGCAAGTTTGAGTATGCTAAAAAAAATCCTAAAGTGTTTCATTTGTTTTGGATATTGATTTTTGCAAAAGTAGGATCCTTAGCAAATTTAGGTATGTTAAAGAAATCCTATGTTTCCTTTTAGTTTTGATTTATTTTTGATTGAAAGTGAAGACTTTACTTTAACAAATATGGTATGCTAAAGATGAAGTTCCACTTAACTTTGTGAAATGAAAATTTCACTTAGCAAATTTGAGCATGCTAAATGAATTTCCAAAAGATGTGTTTAAAATTTTTATATTTAGTTTTGCTTTAAAAAATAGAAAATTTTCTTTGTCAAATTTGGTATGCTAAAGAGTGATGTCCCACAAGTGTTTGGAAATTTTTGGCTTTAAATTTGGAGTCTTCACTTAACCAATTTGAGTATGCTAAATGAAGTTCCAAATGTGTTTGATAATTTTTTGGTTTTGGATTTGGAGACTTTACTTAAAAAATTTGAGTATGCTAAATGAGGTTCCAAATGTGTTTAAAAAAATTCTTGGTTTTGAATTTGGAGACTTCATTTAGAGAATTTGAGTTTGCTAAATGAAGTTCCAAATATGTTTGAAAATTTTTGGTTTTGAATTTGGAGACTTCACTTAGCAAATTTGAGTATGCTAAATGAAGTTCCAAATGTGTTTGAAAAATTTTTGGTTTTGAAATTGGAGACTTCACTTAGCAAATTTGAGTATGCTTAATGAAGTTTCAAATGTTTGAAAAATTTTTGGTTTTGAAATTGGAGACTTCACTTAACAAATTTGAGCATGGTAAATGAAGTTCCAAATGTATTTGAAAATTTTTGGTTTTGAATTTGGAGACTTCACTTAGCAAATTTGAGTATGCTAAATGATTTTCTAAAATGTGTTTGAAAATTTTTGGTTTTAAATTTGGAGACTTCACTTAGCAAATTTGAGTATGCTAAATGAAGTTCCAAATATGTTTGAAAATTTTTGGTTCTGAATTTGGAGACTTCACTTAGCAAATTTGAGTATTTTAAATGAAGTTCTAAATGTGTTTGAAATTTTTTGGTTTTGAATTTGGAGACTTCACATAGCAAATTTGAGTATGCTAAATGAATTTTCAAAATGTATTTGAAAATTTTTAGTTTTGAATTTGGAGACTTTATTTAGCAAATTTGAGTATGCTAAATGAAGTTTCAAGTGTGTTTGAAAATTATTTGGTTTTGAATTTGGAACTTCACTTAGCAAATTTGAGTATGATAAATGAAGTTCCAAATGCATTTGAAAATTTTTTGCTTTGAATTTGGAGACTTCACATAGCAAATTTGAGTATGCTAAATGAAGTTCCAAATGTGTTTGAAAATTTGAAAATATGATTGTTAAGTTTTGATTTTTTAAGTGGAGACTTTCATCTAACAAATTTGGGTATGTAGGAATGGAAGTCAATCTTATTTTTGCAAAAATGTGAAAATTGTATTTGGTGTGTGATTATAGATTTTTGGAAGAGGGAATTCCAACTTAATCATATATGGAATATGTTTAAGTGGGATTTTCAAATGTTGTTATTTTTATTTGGGAATAAAACATCATTCAATAAATTTGAGTATATAGAAAGAAGATGTTCATATATGCTTTTGAAAAATTAAATTTTGTTTGAAAATGAAATTTCCATTCAATAGGTGTGGGTATATTGAATGGAAAGGTTCATGTGTGCTTTTTGAAAGTTTTATTTTAATTTTGATTTTGATTCTTGGAAAGATGATTGTTCATTTTATTTTTGAAAATGAAATCTTCATCGAAATGAATTGAGCGAAGATATTCATATGTGCTTTTGGAAAAGATTGTTAGTTTTATTTTTGAAGATTCATACATGTAACAATTATGAGAATTATTAAATGAGGGTGATTTTAAGAAATTTTTTATGGAAAATATTTTATTATGTGCATTTTTTTGAAAGAGTGCTTTTTGAAAAGCAAGACTTTTATGAAAAATTTATTTTATCTTTATTATTTTAGAATGAACATTTCCTTATCATAAAAATTATAGGGAGGAAGTCTTTAAATGTTTTCTTTTTATTTAGATATTTTTTATTTTTACCCATTGGATAACCTAACTGGGATTTAAAGACCAACACGAGGTGAGGTCCTAAAACCTAAATATGTTGGCTAGCTTAACTTAAGAATGAAATAAGCTAAGTGCCAACAGAATGAAAGATAGTCTCGGATTCATACCAAAGTACAAACCCACTATCGATGCTTGATGACAATGATCATTTATTAAAGGTGGAGAGAGGAACTATCCCCAGCGGAGTCACCAAAAAAATCTGTGGTGAAAATTTTTATTTTCTTTAGGAAATAAGATATATACTTCCATCTTCACTCTATGCGAGATAAAATGAGGATGAAAATATACATCTTATTCTCTTTTTATGCATTTTTGACACTATGTAGTTCCACAGATGTTCTTATTGAGGGTGATCGGGTATGACATTGAGGAGAGGTGTACTATCTCAAAAAATAGAAGTGACTACCCTACAATAGACCTAATCACCTCAACAAGGGCTTCTAAGGACAATGGGTCTGCATGTGTACCAAAGGTTCTTCCTCTACTTTATATGAAAAAGTAAAGTAGGATTTATTTAAAACTGAGTTTGTCAAGTTCCTTACAGGGGAAAGCCCCCATAGTTAATTACATCATAAGGAATGATATTCCTTAGAAATACTCTCAATTAAGGTAAATGATCGTTGTCTCCAAAGTTTTCAATAGGGTAGGACTATCAATCGATCAGTTTATTTTAGAAGATCAAATGTGATTGATCAAAGAGAAGAGTTATTATCAAAGCCAAAAGAAGATACTTGGAGATGCATACGATGCTAGGAATCCTAGGGAGCATTTCAAACTATCCTATGGTTAGGCTTTACATTTTTGAAATTTATTTAATTTGTTTGAGTTGAATTTTTTATTAGAAATTTAGGGCTTATGATTCCATAACATAAGATTAAGGAAATGCCTAAGAGGTGATGATTTATACTTATGACCCATAAAGGAGAGAAGTAACCTCAGAATCTAAATATAGGGAGCTTTGGCAAGAGCTGAAAGCACAACCTAAATCTAAGGCGAAAATGGGTATTTGGTTTGCCTCCTCAATAAAGGACAAATCACCCGATTGCTTGGACTTACAACTGCCTGGGAGTGGCTACCAACTAACTCCTGATGCAGTTTTATATTCATGTAGGCAAGTCATACGTTTTATGCAAGATAACTAGGTTGTTATTTATTTAGAAAGAGACTAAGTCCTTAAACTCACTCCCTAAAGAGACTAAATCATGTAAGGGTATGCTTCAAATGACCAAAATTTAATGCAATTCAGATTTTATTTTATTTTCATTTTTGGACAATCATTTTGACTCAAGCTAATAGGATTCATATGTTTAATGCATGAGGAATGAGATTATTGGCCAAAATCAGCGAGAAGGGAGGAGCTGTGCTTCCACTATGGCTCTCAAAGGTCAAGCCAAGTTTCTCTAATAAAGGTGGAAGCACTCCAATCAAGAGTGAAAATAATATGCATTTATGCATGATGTTATAAAAGAAGTACTCATCCAGCTAAGAAGTTACTAATTCTTTTATCTTGATTTTTAGCCTAAGCTTTAGGTGAAGTTATGAGTTTTTTATTTTTAGTTTTGAATTATTAAATTTAGTAGAAGATTTATTTTTCCTAAGAGCCTACTCTACATGTACATAAGGCAAGGAATAAACTAGGAAAATGATGCCACTTAATGCTCAAACTAAACAAATCATCAATCAATTTATAAAGCTAATTGTAAAAGAATAAGAGGATATTATGGTCACCGCCAAACCCAAAAAATAAATTGGGTACTACCTACTCTTATATAACCCGGATTACAAATGAATTACATACAATTAAGCAAGGAACTCATTATTATGGGGGTCTTCAAGCTTCATCTCTTCATTTATTTTTTCTTCTATTTTTTTCTTTTCTTCTTTGGTTCCTTCTTTTGGATAGTTGGAAGGTGGATGCTCCAAGGGCTTCACATAGTACATAAGATGAGATCTTATGACCAATGCTCATCCTAATCATCACAACAATTATTCCAAAATTCTAATTAAAAAAAGTACATGAAAAGAGAGAGTAAATCTAGCTATCACTTGCAAAATAAAAATTAACTAAACAAACCAGCAAATCCCAAGCATGTATATTGGACTTATCACCCCACACAAGGGTGACTAAGTTCACCTAGCCTATTAGATTATACTTAGGAGTATAAGCACCCTCACAATAAAAGCATTTATATTTTTAATTATCACGGTGCCCCTTAAGCACGACCCCTGCAAAAGATAATGATTAAACTAAGATTGCCCTACCATTCATTCTATGCACAGACATCTTATCATCTAGTCTAAATCATATATCACAAAATAAAAGCAAACATCAAACCATGTACCACCCTAACCTAAAGCTAGAAGTGATGACTTAGCATAATGTGTGTTGAGGTTTGTATGCTTAGCTATAAGTTATAATTTTCTAAGTGTGAGGCATGTTCAACTTAGAAGAGAGTTTTATTTAAGTGATTTAATTATTTTTGGTTGATTTTATTTTATGTTTTGAATGGGTTCAAATGAATCCTACAATTAAATATTAAGTTATAACGAAAGGAAAAGAGAAGAGAACTTCTCTTTCCTTCTCTAACTTAAGCAATTTCTAAAGTAGATTCATGTTTTAGTTTTGTTTAGTGAATATTTTATTCTATGTTTTAATTAATCTTAAGTTTAGATGAACTCTAAACAAACCTATTCAAAAAGAAATACATTTTAAAATTAAGTAAAATGAACTAAATTCACAAAATATATATCATTTTATTTCTTTTCTATCATGTATCACAAGCATATGAATGAGTCCTAAGCATATCTATACATGCAAATGGGAATGTTTAGCACACTTTATGATGAATGCTAAGTAATTCATTTAAGAAAATTTGAATGTTTATGATGCATGATTTTCATTAAGTAGTAGTTTTTTATCCATTTTCACATGCACATATAAATCTATGAAAGCCAGTAACGATGCCATTTTTCACCAGGGGTATAAGGTATAAGACCTACTTATGGCTACTTAAAGCCTCACAATATTGGGGTTGTCCAGACTAATATACCACTTTCCTTAAATACAAGCATGTGTATAAAAGAAATGAATAAAAAAGAAAGAATACAAAAGTTTATGTCGGTTGATTTATTTTTTGTTTATGCAATTTATATGTGCAAGCATATGCATCCTTCTTAAGTGATAGCATAGGAATGCATAGGTTCTTTTCAAATGAACCATACACTTTGCCAAATTCCATTCAAAACTATACTAAAAGAGAGGAGAAGGAAAACCTATACTAAGCACATCCTTAAATTTTACTCACAAGCAAACTTACAAAAAATATATAAGTAACACACTTTTAGTTTTGATAATTGATTCATATATTTTAAAAATAATTTGAATTTAATAGTGATAATAGCCACTCATATTTTTACTTTAGTCAACACATGCAATTTGACATAAAGGAAATATTTTCATTTTAAGTTTGATTTTTGAAAAGCATGAATGCATGAAACCATATGACACACATATTTAATATGTTGGGGAAGAGCTAAAGTAATGAAAGCATGTAAACACATCCACTTCAATTAATTCCTAAAGGAAATCTTATGAAATAAGAAAGCTTAAAATAAATGAAAGTTTATTTAATAGGATTTTTGTTTGATCTTGAATTTGATTTAATTTTAAAAATATGAATTGAGTTTCTTTCTTAACCCATTCCCACATGTGTTTGATATTTTTGTTTAATTTTTAGGTGATTAGATTCATTTTATATTTTGATTAGGTTAATGTATGAATTAAACATGTTAATTACTCCTTATCTACACCACCATAACATAGTTAATCAAATATCTATGAGCTAATGAGATGACATAAAACCTCACAAGGAACTTAAATTTAGAATGCACCTATGAATAAAAGGGCATAATGTAATTTGGCTCATGATTAATGATTAATTATTTAAGGATTTAACTTAATTTTAAAACACCCTCACACATATGAGTTAAATTTTGATTTCTTTAATTGAACTTAGGCTCTTGAACACCTAAGCATATCTACCCCAAGTAAATTAATTAAGTTATAAAAGTTTTAGAATTTTAAGAAATTAATTAAGTGGGTAATTAGTGAATTAATTTCTTAATTAAGAGAAGATTAAGGATGAAAAAGGAGTTTAAGGAATAGCTTAGGGAAAATGCCCCAAAATTAATCTCTAAGCCTCTATTCACCGAGTTTTGAGTTTAGTTTGATTGATTTGAATTTTTATTTTATTTATGTATGTGAATATAAATGAATATAAATGAATTATGAGAAAATCTCATGAGTTTGAATTGATTTGAAGATGATTTTGGCTAAGTCCTTAAGAGGAAATTAAGAGACTTAGAAAATATTTGGAGTTTTGAATTAGAATTTGAATTTTAGATTTAGTTTGATTAAACTTGTATTTATATTTCATTTATATATGAATATAAATTAGAATATAAATAAGTTATGAGAAAATTTCATGAATTTGAAGTGATTTGATCTGATCTAGGTTAAGTCCATAAGTGGGAATTAAGGACTTAAGAAGGATTTTAAATTTGGAATTTCAACTTGTAATTCATTCATGGATTTCAATCATAGATTTTAATCATGAGTTTCAATCATGTGTTATTGATTTGAGTTTGGAGAAAATTGAATTAGATTGATTTTGAGTTTGACTTAAAAGAAGGAAGGTGAGGAGTGATTCAAGCTAAAGGTAAGCAAATTTTATTAACACTCCTAAAGCATGACCTATTCTTATGGCTAACTCTTCTAAGTCTCTAGGGTTAGGTTAAGTGTTCACCTAATCACTAGAAGTGTCTTAATACTAAGGAACTCTTAAAGTCTAATTGAAGTCTTATGTTTAAGATGGAGGGGTTGAGAGCTCATTCTAAAAATGAGGTTAACAATGCCCTTACATGATCTAGTCTCTTTAGGGAGTGAGTTTAAGGACTTAGTCTCTTTCTAAATAAATAATAGCCCATTATCTTGTATAAAGTATATGACTACATGAATTTAAAATCATAGGAGGAGTTAGTTGGTTGTAAGTTCAAGCGGTTTATCCTTTTGTGGAGATAAACCATATGCCCACTTTGCCTTAGATTTAGGTTGTGCACCCTGCCAAAGCTCCTAGATTTAGGTTTTGAGGTTATGATTTTCCTTCGGGGTCATGAGCATAAATTCTCACCTCTTAGGCATTTCCATGACCTTGCATCATGGAATTATAAGCCTTAAACTTAATAAAATTCAACTCAAACAAATATCCTCAATTTCAAAAAAAAAAGCCCAACCATAAGATATTTGGGATGTTTACTAGGCTTACTAGTATCCTAAACATCTCTACTCACCTCCATTTGGCTCGATAAGAACTTCCTCCTCTTGATCGATCTCACTTGATTTAGATAAACTAATCGATTGATAGTCTACCTATTAAAATCCTTGGAGACAACGATCATTTACCTTAATCGAGAATATTCTTAAGGAATCCCCTTTCCTTAGGATGTAATTTACTATGGGGGCTTGCCCTTGTAGGGAACTTAACAAACTGGTTTAAAATAAACCCTACTTTACTTTTCCATATAATGTAGAGGAAGAATCTCTAGTACATATGAAGACCCATAGTCTTTAAGAGTCCTTATTCAGGTGATTAGATCCATTGCAGGGTGGTGAATTCTACCTTTTGAGATAATACAGCTCTCCTCAATGTTGTACCCAACCCTAATAAGAATATCTGTGGATCTACATGATATCCTAACTAAAAGGCGTATATTTCTATTTTCATTTATCCTCTCCAAAATGATAGATGAAGGTAAAAATATTTTCACCACATGCTTCTTTATTAATATCTTTGTTATTTTTTTCACATAATACTAGCTTTATCATACACATTCCAAATTTTAAGATCTCATAGCTTACTTTTAAAAATATTTATATTAGTATTTTTTAAGTAACACTATCTAATTCTATGATAAATTTTTTTTCTACTTTCAACCCTTCATCTTGTAATCTAAATCACTAGTCCATGGCTCGATGTTAGGTATTTAAATTTACGAAATTATCATACAATTTTGACAATCTAAACATCAATTTTCTTATAAAAATAATTAATGTATTTTACTAAATTCATTCTTTATAAATAATAATATGCTATTTACTTTTCTTAAATAAAGTATTAGTAATTACAAAATTATAAACTAAAGTAAAATTAATATAATCTTACTTTTTTCAGAGTTGCTATAAACTTATAGCCACTATAAAGAATTTTAAAATATTATATCACTCTACTAAAATGTCTATTTAAATATCTTCCAATAAATATTCTTTCTTTAAGATGTATCTTTTATATTAATTCTTCTAAGTCATTTCAAAATATTTCTTTTAAATATACATCAACATGTACTTATAAATACATATAACATTAATAATTTTAGCATCAATAATGATCTTTAAAATTATAATTTTATCATTAATTATATTATTTTGATAACATTATCTTTGAAACTCTAATCTATAATTACATATACATCATTTCTAATACGACTTCTATCTTAAAATTAAATTTTAAAATCTAAACTATCAATTTTCTTAGCCTTTTCAAACTCATTTAGTTTCTTGAATACAAAAGATATTTTTTCTATGAATCTTAATATCAATTAATTCCATTAACGTATTTGTAATAATACTTATATTTTGAGTTCTTATTTTAATTATAGTTCAGGGACTAGCTTTTTGCTCATATTCATCCATAATATGAGAACCCTTGTTAATTTAATATTGTATGTTTGTACCTGGACAACAATGCAGCTTCCCACACTTTCACTATATTCAGATAATACAAAGCACCGCTTCAAAGGAATGTCCTATCTTTAACATAATATATTAAAAGATTATGTCACCATTTTTATCATGAATTTGCTCAAATATATTTCATATCCATACTGAAACCACAATTATAGTTGGGCCTCTCTAGGTGTGAATATGAATATTAAAGTTTGTCTCAGTCCCATCTCTTGTGATCAGTTGGTATGGGTTTCAAATGTTGATTGTTAGGCTTAAAATTTTGTTAAAGCTTTGGCTACACAATCAACGATGTTTATAAGAACATGATCATTGGTAGGTTTGATAATGGTGAGCTTTTATGTGATGCCTTTAGTATCTCAACGGACTTTTGTTCTGGTAATATAGATTATCTGATGCATTTGCTATTTCCTCATAATCCACTTCTAATCAAGGACATAAAACAGGGCACGATCATAAATTTAAAGCGAGTGTTATGATCTTTCTCGTGCAAAATGCCATCTTTAAAGTTGTTTTTTTTTCTCATTAGATCTAATTGAAAGGTAAGTTAGCTTCTTAATGTTTAGTTGTGGTTCTTTATTACCTCAAAATGTGACAAAATAAATAGTAGTGAGATACCTTAAATATAAATTCTATGACACTAATCTTGTGCACAACTATAAATTTATGATGCAATTGGTAAATAATATCTTCCACATAATATTGTTGTCACTTCCTCCCACATCTAGAATGGCATTCTCGAAGTTGCCATAACTACATCATCAAGGCCTTGACGGCTTCTTGATGATTGACATAGCTATTGAGAATTATGATAGGAAATATTAACGACATGAGCAATCACATCTATCTATAAATATTGACAAGGACTTGGAAGGCCTATCTTTATGATGAATACATTCATCAAGAATAATAATATGAGCAAATTATTTGCCCACAAATCAAGAGACAAATACTTGAGGGCTCCATTTTTTGATGGAGATTAGGGGTGTACACTAGTTGGTTTAAACCAAAAAAATCAAATAGAATTGGCTTTATTTGGTCCATTTGATTTGGTTTGCAATCTCACGGTTCGATTTTTGGTTGTAAATACCTAACTATTTGGTTTTTTTTGTTTTCGGTTTGATTTAAAAAAAATTTCGGTTAATTTGAATAAACCAAATAAACTACAAATTGTTAAAAAGTTAAGTATAAATATGTAATTTTGATTGTATATATTTAATTATTTGTATAAATTGATAGATTTCTAATTAATTAATAAATTTTAATATATAAAATTATTAGATTGTATTTTAATTAATTAGTTCATTAAAAAGAAAAGAAATTATTTTTTATATGTTATTCAATTTCATCAAAAATTAGACCAAATTGTAATTTGATTCAGTTTTGGTTTATTTATCCCTTATTTGGATGATTCATTATTTTAAGTTATTACATTGGTTTATTTGGTTTAACAAAAATTCAACCAAATTTTGAATGTACAATCCTAATGGAGGTGGGTATGTTGAAATTATGATTAGATGGCACAATGCTATATCAACTATTGGCCCAATAATATGAAGATGAAAAATTAAAGGAATATTGTTTCCATTCACCATAATTCATGAGGTTCTAACATATATAAGAATTGCACATGATAGATCCACAAATCGAGAAAATTGAGACTTTGAAGTATGCCAATGAAGATTTATAAGTCGATTATAAGAATTCCATTTCCTTTCCCTTGATCTCTACAAGCTTGACACGCCTTACAACAATACTTATGCACTTCCTCTTCTATCCAATAATTATTTATGCTCTTTCCTTCATGTTATTTTCATGCATTTTCTTCCTCTATTGTGGTTCAATTATTTGTTCAATATTTAGTTTTGTTTGATATAATTTACTTAAGTGCTAGCAATATTGTGTTGCTATATGTTTTGAGTTTGTTGATTATCATTGCTTTTAATTTTCCAATGTAATTATCTTTTAATAGTATTATTATTTTCTAGTTATATGATATTGAGTTAGCTTTTTCATTATGATAATTTTCTTTTTACATTATTGATTTTTAATAAATTATTATGATTTTTAAAGTTTCATGCCATTTTTAAAATAGTACATGCTACATTATGTGTTGAGCTTTGGCTCCATAAAGCTTTGCATAATATGCCATTCATTATTGATATTTATAGATTGGACCATCTTATGTTGGTTATTCCTATTTCAAATATATGTTGAATGCAAATTGATTTTGTGGGCTCCAAAAATTGCCACGGATCTCTCTCAAGTGGGTTTGATTAAATGCGTTAAATTTTTAGATGGCAGATGAGACAAGAATAAGACACTACCTAGAGATTTCATCCTCATTTTGAGGACTTTAGATCTGGTTCAGGTTTCTATAAAGCAAGCACCTATAGTTAATTACCTCTCTCAATACTTAGACAACATTCGATTAAGGCTAGTTGTTAGATTATTGAATGCATAACATATAGTAGCAATATGAGGACTTTTGGAATTTAAAATTTATGAAATTCATCATTTTAACTTAAAATAGATGGTTGGGAGAATGATGATGTTTCTGATCAAGATCTCATAGTTCCGTCATCCCAGGCTGTTGTGGTCCCTAGTCTACTTAGTCGAGGAGGAGGTGATTAACCTAATCAAGGATCCTTCTCAGTAGCCATGAGTTGCGTTGTCCAAGAAAATCTTGGAGACATGGGGTGGTGTTTGTCTAAGGAGAGAAGTTTAAGTCCACCTTAGGCGATAAAGGCTTTTGCCCTATCACCTTATGGTTCACAACTCAAGAGACAGAACCATTGGGGAACATATGAGTTATAGTCGTGACTGTGATATAATGTGTCATTTTGCGGCAGCCACCCGATTAGAGGACTCTGGTTGTAACTGCATCATATGTGGAGCCTACTGGCCAAGCCACACAATCAGAGGACAAGGGTTATGTCCTTAGTAACATGAGATTGATTGAGAGTGGATATAGAAATACACTTGATTAGACAATAGCTCTTTTATGAGCTAGAGTTTTCTTAATTTGTCATCTCCAACAAATAGTTGAAAGGTGTGTTGGATTGAGTTTAATTTTAAGTTATAAATATTGAATTTAATTTAATCATTTAGAACTTAGTAATTTATTTAATTTTATATTTGTATTGATACTTAATTCTAATTAATTTGATTTAAACTTCCAAGCACATTTTAATGATGGATATCCCCTCCAATTAAAATCTCTATTCAACACAGCCATCATCGGGATAGATAAGTTTGCCTGATCATTTAGTTTATTATTTTAGATCTTATTATGGTGAAAATATTTTTTCCTTCATCTATCCTTTTGTAGAGGATAAATGAAAATAGAAATATATGTCTTTTAGTTGGGACACCACGTAGATCCGCAAATATTCTTATTAAGGTGATCGAGTATGACATTGAGGAGAGGTGTACTATTACGAAAGCTAGAATTTATCACCCTACAATGGAATTAATCACCTGAATAAGGACTCCTAAGGACTATGGGTCATCGTATGTGCTAGATATTCTTCCCCTACTTTACATGGAAAATTAAAGTAGGGTTTATTTTAAACCAGGTTCATTAAGTTTCCTATAGGGGCAAGCCCTCATAATTAATTACATCCTAAGAAAAGAGGTTTCCTTAAGAATACTCTCGATTAAGGTAAATGATCGTTGTCTCCAAGGATTTTAATAGGTAGGACTATCAATTGATTAGTTTATTTTGACAAATCGGGGGATCAATCAAGAGGAGGGAGTTCTTATAAAACTAAATGAAGGAGAGTAGGGATGTTTAGGATACTTCTAAGAAACATTCCAAACTATCCTATGGTTGGGCTTTATATTTTGAAATTGAGGAAATTATTTATTTGAGTTGAATTTTTATTAGAAGTTTATGACTTATAATTCCATGATGCAAAGTCATAGAAATGCCTAATAAGTGAGGATTTATACTCACGACCCTTAAGGAAAATAACAACCTCAAAACCTAAATCTATGACGCTTTGGCGAAGGCCAAAGCATGACCTAAATCTAAGAAAAAGTGGGCATATGGTTTACCTCTACAAGAGAGGATAAACTACCCGACTGCTTGAACTTACAACTGGCAAGGGTGGCCGCCAACTTACTCCTTCTATGTTTTTAAATTCATGTAGGCAAGTCATATGATTTATGCAAGATAGGTGGGCTGCTATTTATTTAGAAAGAGATTAAGTCCTTAAACTCACTCCCTAAAGAGACTAGTGTGGTCAGGCACCAAAAGAATAAAAGGCCTAGTGTGGTCGGGCACCACCGCATAAACCTGAAAAGACAAATGTGAGTAGCCAAGCTATACCTTTATACAAACCAGATTACAAATGAATTAATTACAATTAAGCAAGGAATTCATTATGGGGGTCTTCATTCTTCATTTCTTCATTCTTCTTTTCTTCTTTCTTCTTTCTTCTTTTGGTTCTTCTTTTGGATGGTTGGAGTGTGGATACTCCAAATGCTTCACATGGTACATAAGATGTTATCTTATAACCAATGCTTATCCTAATTCCCCATAACAATCATTCCAAAATCCTAATTACAAAAGTACATGAAAAAGGAAAAAGTAAATCTAACTAAAACCTGCAAAACATATATTAGCCAAACAAACCACGCATTCCCAAGCATGTATATAAACAAATTGGACTTAGCACCCCACACATGGGTAACCACGTCTACCTGGCCTATTTTGGATTATTCTTAAGGGTATAAGCAACCTTAACAGCAAAAGCAATTACATTTTTATTACAGCACCCCTTAAGCACAATCCCCTGCAGAAGATAATGATTAGACTAAATCATCCTACCATTCATTCTACGCACATACACCCTAACATCCATACTAAAATATCACATCATAAAATAAAAGTAAACATAGAATCATGCATCACCTTAAGATAGGACTAGAAGTTGTGACTTAACCCAATGTGTGTGCTATATAAGGTTTGTGTAGTATGCTTAGCTAGGCTTTAAGGTTAGCATTTTCTAAGTGTGAAAAGGTTCAACTTAGAAGGATGGTCTCATTTAAATTGTTTAGTTGATATATGTTAATTTTATTTGATGATTTGATTTGGTTTGAATGAACCTACTTAATTACTAAATATTGTAAAGAGAGGAAAAGAGAAGAGAACTTCTCTTTCCTTCTTATCTTAAATGATTTCTACGATAGATACATTAAGGGTTTTTATTCAGTGAATATTTTTTATGTATTTTAATTAATCCTAAGGTTAGACTTTTTCTAAACAAACTTATTCAAAAAGAAAGACATTTTAATATTAAATAAAGTGAATTACTATCACAAAACTCACAACATTTTATTTCTTTCCCACATGTGTATCATGCACATGAATGAATCTTAAGCATATCTATACATGCGATGCAAGTATTTAACGCACCTTAATAATGAATGCTAAAAGAGGTTGCTTAAGGAAACTTGGAATGTTTCATGTATACATGATTTTGTTAAGTAGAGGAGAGTGATTCTTTTATCCATTTTTATATGCACATCTACAAGTGAAAAAGACATAAGTGAGTACGATGCCATTGTTAACTAGGGGTGTAAGGTACAAGACCTACTTAGGGTTATGTGGAGAAAAATTCCCACAGACATAATATAGAGTCACCTTCAAATCTATGGTGAAAGGAAAGGCAAAATTATTTATGTGGAAATTTGTCTTAGTAAGATACCATGTAGATCCACATATGTACTTATTCGTGATCGCATGCCATCAAGGTATAGTGTATCTTGAAAGACGAAGTCACTACCCTTTAATGGAACCAATCACCTCAATAAGGACTCTTAAGGATGATGAGTCTGCATATGTACCAGAGATTCTTCCCTTACTTTACATGGAAAAGTAAAGTAGGATTTATTTTAAACTGGGTTCGTTAAGTTCTTTACAAGGGCAAGCCCCCATAGTTAATTACATCCTAAAGGATAGGATCCTTTAGGAAAACTCTTGATTATAGGGGCAAGCATGTCCTACCATTCATTCTATGAGCACACACCCTAACATTCAATCTAAAATATTCATAACAAAACAAAACATAACATCAAATCATACACTAACCTAACTTAAAGCTAGAAGTCGTGACTTAGGCTAATGTGTGTGCTTTGAAGGTTTGTGTGGTAGCTTAGGACTTTAGGATTGAGTTTTCTAAGTGTGAAAGACATGTTCAACATAGTGGAAGGTTTCATTTAAGTTGTTTAGTGACTTTGGGTTATTTTTATTTCATGTTTTAATTTGCTTTGAGTGAAACCTACAATTAATTACTAAGTTATGAAAAAAGAGAAAGAGAAGATAACTTCTCTTTTCTTCCCTAATCCTAATTTCTAAGGTAAGTTCATATTTTAATTTCGAATGAATGTTTTAATTAGATCTTTTAATTAATCCTAAGTTTAGATCAACTCTAAACAAACTTATCCAAAATGAAAGGCATTTTAAGATTAAGAAAAATGAATCAAAATTCACATAACATACATTAGTTCAATTCTTTCCCAACATATATAACATGCATATGGATGGATTCTTAGCATACTATACATGCAATGAGAATAATTAATATACTTTATGATGCATGCTAAGTAATCTATCTAAGAAAATTTAGAAGATTTAGATGCATGATTTTTTTTCTAGAAAAAGTTTTCCTTATCCAAAATTTAACAAACATGCATGAGTGAGTACAGTGCCATTGTTAACCAGAGGTATAAGGTACAAGACCTACTTAGGGCTACTTAAAGCCTTGTAACTTCAGGATTGTCCAGACGAATATATCCCTTTCCTTAAGTACTGACATGCATATAAAAGAAATGAAATGGAAAAGGAATATGCAAAAGTTTACTTATGATCTCATTTTGTTTATGCAATTTATTCATGCAAGTGTAGAAAATCCTTCTTAGATGATGGAATAGGGATGAATAAGGTATACAATTAAGTAAGTGTTGGGTTCTTTTCAAATGAACCCTACATCTTATCAATCTTTATTCAAAACTATGCTAACATAAGAAAGGAAGGAAAAGCTACACTAAACATGACTTTATAATCTATCACATGCAAGTATAATTAAATTAAAAGAATAGCACACTTTCAGATTTGATGTTTTATTTATAGGCTTTGAAAATACTTTGGATTTAGTAGTGATAATAACCACTCATATTTTACTTTAGCCAACACATGCACATTTGACATAAGTAAATAATTTCATTTTAAAACTTTGAAAACATGATATCATGGATGCATAAATCACATCATATATAATTTAACATGTTGGAAAAGATCTAAAGCAATGTAATCATGTAAACAAACTCACTTTACTTAATTCCTAAAGACATTCTTAAAGAATAAGAAAACTTAGAATAAATCAAAGTGAATTTCAAAATGATTTTTGTTTGTTTGAACTTTGATTTAATTTTGAATATGTGAGATGAGTTTGTTGTTCCTAACCCATTCCCACATGTGTTTTATATTTTATTTTAATTTTTAGATAATTAAATCCATTTTTAAGCATTGATTAGGTTAAGGTATACATTAAGTGGCTTGATTAACCCTTATCTACGCCACCATAGAAAAATTAACTAAGTAATTATGAGACAATGAGATGACATAAAAC
Organism: Cymbidium sinense; assembly: GCA_021442155.1. Taxonomy (NCBI): domain Eukaryota; kingdom Viridiplantae; phylum Streptophyta; class Magnoliopsida; order Asparagales; family Orchidaceae; genus Cymbidium; species Cymbidium sinense. The sequence goes on from CM038222.1 coordinate 66,485,985, forward strand.
CCACAAGGTATTTAAATTTACAATGAACCTAGTAATGAAAAGGCCTAATGCAATTTTGGTCATAATTAAAAGTTAATTAATCAAAGGGGTTTAGTTAAGTACTTTTAAAACACCCTTTCACACTTATGAAAGGGGTTTTGATTTCTTTAATTAAATTTAGGCTATTAAACACTTAAGCATCTATCCAAGGTAGATTAATTAAGTTCTAGAGATTTTTAAAATTTTTGAAAATTATTTAAAAGGATAATTAATGAATTAACCCTTAATTAAGAAGGGGATTAAGGAAAGAAAAGGGGGGTTTAGGGAATAGCTTACGAGAAATACCCCAAATTTATTCCATAAAATCTCTATTCATTGGATCTAACCTTAATCCAACTTAATCATAGGAAAAATCCACTAATTATGCCTTAATTATCCTTAATCACATGAAGGGGTAATTAGGGAATGAGCTAGCAATTTTCCTAATCAAGGCCTCAATAAATCTCAAGACAATTAGGAGAGGTAGAGATCATCCCATAAAATGAACCCTAGCGGTTTGAGATTAATTGGTGACTTATTAAAGAATAATTTAATTAACATTCCCAAAGAAATCCAAATTCAAAGAAAAAGGAAAATCAAAATACATTGAAAATATTTTCAAAATATTCTAGATGGAATTATCTATCCATAACATTTTTCCTTATATTTTTTTGATTTTTTTTGAAGGAGTTATGATTTTTTGAAGGTTTTTGAATTAATTAAGCAATTTCTTAATCCCTAATTAACCTCCGCAAGGAGCATGGTGGGGCGCTTTACACGTTGTGAGCCTTTACTTAAGTTGTTAAATCGAGAGGCGAATGGCACACATACTTTTATCTTTAGTCCCATCAAAGATGGACTGAGGATACACTGCGGTTTATAAAATGGACAAGGGATTTAAAAACATGGGAATAATCTTTCCATCCAAATAGCGCAGATGGACAGAGATTCATCCCTGCCAAGTCTTAGGAAGAATGAGATCCGTCTACCTTCTAAGCTTTGATCCAAGCTAAATAGAGCTTGGATTAGGCTGAAATTTAGCCCACACCTTCATTATGCATAACCAACAAATCCAACGGCTAAGATCCTATGAGATTGAAGTTCACTTCACAAAGGACCAACTCCTATGAGAATTAAGCTCGAAAAATCACTAACCTCACCGAAGGTGATTACCGGCGCTTGATTCCCTTGGAGGAGCTTCGTATGGTTGAGACGAAACTTTACTGAAGTTCTTAGCACTTGAGATTGAGTGTAGAGCTCTATGGACCAACTCCCCTTCACTCCCTTTGTGGCTTTTATGGAATTGAACTCTCCCTTGACTCTAGAACTTCAAAGAAGGCTTGGGCAGATTCGACCTAGCTCCTAGATCAAGTGTGCAAGAGGAATTGGAGGGAGATTAAGTGTGGAGAAAATTCACTATTGGATCGAACTCCCCTATTTTGCACTGTGCAAAATTGAAGAATGGGAAATCTAAATCCTATCTAAGGACCTTGGGAGAGCTCTTTGATGTTTACTAAAACGTCCTAAGTTCCAATCGTGTGTGAATGTATTCAAATTTTAGTGGATTAGGGGGAGTATATCTCCCTTTATGGCAATCGGATGATCGGCAATGGGTTTGCCATTTTGATCCAATTGACCTCATAGAATGGGTTATTTTTGTTGTTAGAGGTGTGCACATGGTCGGTTTGGCCAGGGGAGTGGAAGGCTAACTCCCATGTGCATCCAATTGAGCTTTTAGGGGAGTTTGAAATTTCAATTTGGCCATGGGTGGTCAGGTTTGGTCCATGGGCCAAATGGGTTGACCTAAACCCATTGGGTTGGGTGCACCACTCATCACTAGGTCCCCTTGAGGTTTTAGGAGAGCCTCAAGTGATTTTGATGAGTGTATGACCAAAATACCCATGGGCTAAGCCAAAATTTGTTCTATAGCCTAGGGTTATAATGATCATTTTGCTATTTTTTTTCAATTTTGTATGTTTGGTATGTAAAGAAAATAGGTTGGGCCAAGTTTCAATGGATTTGGAATCCATTTGATAGGGTTTGGCTCATGTTGACCCATTTAGGTAAAATGGGTCAACTTGGGTCAAGTTGACCAATAGGTCAAATTGGGTCAAACCAAAGGTTTAAGTTCATATGACCATTTGAAATATTTTGGTGCCTTTTGGTTTGGTTCAATTTGGATTATATTTGGTTTTGGATCATATGACTCATTTAGGTCAAATGGGTCAAGTTGACCCATTTGGCTCATTTGACTTATTTGGGTTAGGTCAAGGGTAGATTTAGGTTTGGTTAGTCATATGGAGTGGATTGGTATCTTTGTTTCCAATCAATTTGAGTTAGGTTCAATTTTGGCTCAACATGACCCCTTTAGGTCATGTTGGGTCTAAGGTCAATTGGGCTAGGTTGGGTCTAGTTAGCCAATTGAGGCTTTGGTTAAATTTCACAAGTGATTTGGGATGGACTTGACACATTGGTTTCAATCAATTTGGCTTAGATCAAGTTTTGACACATTTTGGCCCTTTAGGTCAAAATGGGTCAACTTGGGTCAAGTGGGCCGCTCAAATGTTGGTTTGGACAAGTTCAAACATAGGTCATAAGTGAATTTAGATCAACGGTTTCAATCAATTTGGCCTATGGTGGAATTTGGATATGTTAGGTTTCATTTTAGGTTAAGTGTTGACTTAGTCAACCCTTAGGTTTGACATGGTTTGACCCAATTTGATTGATTGATCATCTCATGATGATTGTTGATCATGATAAGAGGCAAATATGAGTTTGGTTCAATCCAATTTGGTTAGGATCAAAAATAGGCTCTTAAGGGTACTTTAGGTCACTTTGGGTCAAGTGAGCCTAAGTGGGTCAAATGGCTTGGTCAAAGCTTTGAAGTTGATTGATCTTGTATATGGACTTATGATTGAAATATAAATCTATTTACAAGTGGTTTGGAGTCAAATGAATTTTGATCCATTCAAAATTTCATATTCAAAGGAAGAATATGAAGAAGGGTCTTGGGTTTGATTTTTTGATTTAGGTTTTAAAGGATTTAGGTTTGGATTTATATATGAGCTCATGATTGTAGGATTGATTGAATCATGAGAGAAAATCAAGAGTTTGGCTTGATTGAAAAGTGATTTGGCCAAGTTCATGATTTTGGCTTGAAAGGCTTAGATTTGATTTTGGTTTGATTTAAGTTTGATTTTTTGGAGATGGTTTTGATTGTTTGAATTTATATTTCATTTATATATGTGAATATAAATGAGAATATAAATTGATCGTGAGAAAATTTCAAGGATTTGAAAGAGTTTAATCATGATTTAGACTTAAATCCATTAAAGGGAAATTAAAGGATTTAATGAAATTTTTAATTTAAAATTTAATTTTTGAATTGAATTTGATGGATGTATATTTATATTTTATTTATATATGAGAATATAAATGAGAATATGAATATATTTTGTGAAGATCCCATGAGTTTCAATGAGTTTGATCAAAGTTTAGGTTAAATCCATTAATGAAAAATTAAGAGATTTAAGGGAATTTCAAGGATTTTAAATTTGGAATTTAATTTTTTCTTTGTATTTAATTGAGTTATATTTATATTTCATTTATACATGAGAATGCAAATGAGGATATAAATAAGTCCTTACTCATTCTCACATGTTTGTATTATTTTAGTTTTATTTTTAGGTGATTAGATTAATTTTATGCTTTGGTTAGGTTAAGGTGTAGATTAAGTTCATTAATTACCCCTTACCTATACCACCTTAACATATTTAATCAAATAATTTTGAGGCAATGTATGACATAAAATCATAAGGAATTTAAATCAGTAATGCATCCTAGGAATGAAAGGTACCTAATGTAATTGGCTCATAATTAATGATTAATTAAGCTAACAGATTTAATTTAAGTACTTTCTTAACCCCTCCAACACATATGGGTTAAGCATGATTTCTTTAAGTTACTTAGGTTATTTAGCACCTAAGCATCTACCCAAGAAAGACTGATTAAGTTTTTGGATTAATTTTGATTTTGAGAATTTGATTTGATTAATTAAGTAGATCATTAGTGGATTAACCTTAATTAGATTTGGATTTAAGGAAGAAAGGGGTTTAGGGAATAGCTTACAGGAAAATATCCCAAAATCATTCCATAAACCTTCTAATCACTTAAACAAAGTTTATTTAACTTAATGAAGGAATTAAATCACTTTGTTCACCTACTTAAGCTTAATTACATTAAGAGAGTGATTAGGGGTTAATTATTTAATTTCTCTCATTAACTCATTAATAAATTCTAAAAAAATTAGGAGAGGCAGAAGTCATCCCACCAAACATGCCTGAGAAGTTTGGAATTAATTAATGAAGTCATTAGGGAGTAATTAAGATTATTAAGTTTTCAAATAAACTCTAATTAAGGAAAATCTACGGTTCAAATTTAATTAGAAATAATTTTATTGGATTTTTCTCTAAATTATCTTTAAAATGAACACGAGTTTGTATTTTTTTTTTTTGAGTTTTCTACAATTAGTTATGAATTTAGGATGTTTCAATTTATTTAAGTAATTTTTAAGAATTATGCTAATTTATTTTAGCAAAATAAATTAATTGACACTCAAAATTCAATATCTTTTAATACAAAAGGTTATTTTGACTTGAAATTTTTTATGGTAGGTGTATTTTAACAAAAAATTTTAATCTCTAAAATTTCAACTTAATATGACATATATTTTTGGTTTAATTAATGAAATTTGATTTTTACTAAAATTCAAATTAAGTTCAAAATATTCAGTAAAATTTGGGAATTTTGGGTTTGTTGGATTCCTCTCGGAAAGACGACCGTATTTGCAATTTTTGGTCAACTATTTTATTTTATATGAATTTTTGACATTTCAAGTGATTTAGTTTAATTTTTTAAATTAGAAAATCAGTTTTTTGTATTTAGCATAGTCGGCCGCTTAACGCGTAATACCACGACAGCAATGCCGCGATCGCCTGCATCGGGAACAACCGGTCAATGGTTTGAGAGTGACCGGTTGCTTTGAACCGTCCGATTGCAAATTGGACGCCTAGATATCGCGATCCAGGTCGATCGCAATTTGAGCGATATGAGCCTTGATCCGTGAACCACGCATCGGATCCGATCGCATCGAATCTAAAGGCGGATCAGCGGATCCACACATGATTTGAGCCGTCCACGTGAACTGTGGGATCGACATTTCATCATCGATGGTGAACACTAAATTTAGACCTTTTTTAAATAAAAAAAAAAAGAAAGAAAGAGGGTTTCTAAGTGAAAACTTGTCCAAATGGACTCATTTTTGCGTTAATTTGTATCGAAAAAATTTTATTTTCTAATTGGGATGATTTAAAGTGAAAATGCAGGATTATCTAGGGTAGATTCCTAAAAATCATGAAAAAAACCACCACAAAATGAAGGATTCTTAGGCTAACCATAGTTTTTGAAGATTACCTCACCAGGGATGATTTCTGGCAGCAGTGATGACTCGAGCACGCTGTTGGGTGAGGGGAGAGGCCTTGGAATGAGCTCGAGTCTTCTCTTTCACATCGAAATGAAATTTCTTCTGGTGATCATCATTTTCTCATCGAAATCCACTTAGTTTTAAAGTATTTCTCTCTAAAATGAAGTGGGGGAGACTTTTAATGGCTTTGGGAGCTCTATGAGGATGAGAATAAGAGAAAATGGGAGTTTGTTTCAGCCTCTAAAGCCATTTAATGAAAAGTGAATGAAAACGAACCTTTTGTTTAAACTTTTGGCTCCAAACTCATGTCATTTGGCTTGGGGTGGTTGGGAATGGAAGAGAATCATCCAAAGTGGCTCTTTATGGTTGGCTAAAGCATGGAAAGTGGTTGCCATTAAGGACAAATGGGTGTCCTAGCCAAGGGGAGGTGAGAGTCCTTCATGCCAAGTGTTCCAATGGGAGATGTGAGGTGATTTCACCTCCCCAAGAGTCATGGCTACCACAACCACTCATTGGGTCAAAATATGAGTTTCCTTAGTGCCTATGTGGACCAATGGATGAGTGCCAAGTGGTTAAGCAAGAGAAATGACTACTAGGGAAAGTGTCTTTTCTCATGGGATGCCCTTGACCCAAGAGCAAAGTGGTCATTTGGCAATGAATTTAATTTGGTCAGATTTGAAATTAGTCAAAAGTAAGTTGGACCAAATTTTATATCATTTGAAGTTCATTTGGATTAATTTGGGTTAATTTAACCCATTTAGGTCAAATCGGGTCAAAATGGGTTAGGTTGATCAATTGGGCAAATTGGGTCAAACCAAGAGTTGGGTCAAATTTAAATGACTATTTGGAGTATATTGGTTCAATTAGTTTCAAATAATTTGGTTTAATTTGGATTTAATTTGGATTTATTTTGGATTTTGGCCAATTTGATCCTTTAGGTCAATTTGGGCTAAGTTGATTGATTTGACCCAATTGACCAAATTAGCTTGAATTATAGCATGTTTTAGGTTTGGTTGATCATTTGGAATATATTGTAGGCTTTGGTTTTAATCAATTTTGGTTTGGTTTGATTTCAAGTTTATTTGACCTTTAAGGTTAAGTTTGGGTTCATGGTCAATTGGGCTAGGTTGGGTCTAGTTGGCCAATTGGTCAAAGGGTTTAATTCCGGCTTTGGTCAAGTTCAATAATCAATTTAGAGTGAGCTTGAGCCATTGGTTGCAATCAATTTGGTTTAGGCTGTAATTTGGCTAGTTTGGGTTCATATGGGTTAAAGGGTTGACTTGGTCAATGGGCTAGGTTGACTTGGTTTGACCAAATTCATGATAATTGATGAACCTATGATGATCAACAAACATGACATAAAGTTTGGTTTAGCTTAATTTACTTTGATTTGGATTGAATTGAATTTTGGTTCTTGTAGGTCAAATTAGCCACTTTGGGTCAAGTGAGCTAATTGAGTTTAGTTAGCTTGATCAAGGCTTGATTCAAGTTTGGTTGAACTCACATATGGATTTATGATTGAAATATAAATCCATTTGTAAGATATTTGAAGTCAAATGGGTTTTGATTCATTTGACAATTTTCAAGTTCAAAGGTGATACATGAGTTTGACTTGGGTTTGATTTTTGAATTTAGTTTTGGCTTGATGATTGATGTTTGAGTTTATATTTTGATTAATGATTGAAGTATTGATTAAATCATGAAAAAAATCAAGAGTTTGGCTTGATTTGAGTTTGATTTGGTTAAGTTCAAGATTTTGACTTGAAAGGCTTAGGTTGGATTTTGATTGAATTTGAGTTTGATTTTTGAAGTTGGTTTTGGTTTTTTGTGAATTTATATTTTATTTATATATGTGAATATAAATGAAAATATAAATGGTGTATGAGAAAATTTCAATGATTCGAATTGATTTGGACTTTATTTGGGCTAAGTCCTTTGGAGGGAATTAAAAGACTTAGGAAAGCTTTTTTATTTGGATTTGAATTTTGGATTTGGTTTGGTTGATTTGAATTTATATTTTGTATATATATGTGAATATAAATGAGAATATAAATGGGTTGTGAGAAAATTTCATGAGTTTTAATTGATTCAGGCTAAGTCCTTAAGAATTAAAGGACTTAGGAAAGATTTTTGGAATTTAAATTTGGATTTCAATCATGGATTTTGATTATTTGGAATTGATTCATGGTTAGTGAAAATCCAGTGAAATTGATTCAAGGTTTGATATGCATTTGAAGTTGATATGAGTTTGGAGTTGATTTGAATTTAACTAGAAGGAAGGAAGTGAGGAGTTGGTTCAAGCTATAGGATAGGCAAATTTTCATATCACCCCTAAGGCATGACTTATTCCTATGGCTAACTCTTCTATGTCTCTAGGGTTAGGTTAAGTGTTCACCTAATCACTAGATGTGTCTTAATATTAAGGAACTCTTAAAGTCTAAGAGACATCCTATGTCTAAGATGGAGGGGTTGAGAGCTCATTCCAAAAATGAGGTCAACAAAGGGTGCCAAATAGGTGTGGTGTGACTGACAAGGTACACCGCATGTATTGGTGTTGATCGAGACTATCACAAACACTAATAGAGATAATCTTTTATTAACTCAAGGTGTAGAAGGAATCCAGAGCTTACAGCAATGTGACTCTACTCATGTCAAAAACATAAGAGAGGGAAGGAGGAATCCACTAGGGATAAAGTATGTGAACCTTTCACTAGAGAAACAGGTTCAAATCATTCACAAGGTGATGAGAGGTTTGATGTGATTCTCACTGGGGGGAGATTGATTTGATTTGTTAAGTTTTGTTGGAGAAGATAGTTGAATTTATTTTAATTTGTTTTTGTTTAATTGAATTTGTTTTGACTCCATCGAGATAGACAAGTGAACTCCCCATTGGGAGGCAAGTTCAAGTCATCCACAAGGGAGAAAAGGTGGAAATAGGGATTAGAATTCTAAGTCCGCTGGGAGCTAGAAAGATTTGCATCTCACTGAGGAGGAGCAAAAGGTTTGATTTGAATTGATTGATTATTTTTTTTTGTTTCAAATTTTTAATTTTGGATTTTGAAATGGACCCTATTGGTATGCGATGGACTGCACCAAGTAGGATCCATCGAGGCCTAGACCTAACTCAAATTTACCAATCTAAAGGGGCAATTTACTAAACACATAGTAGGACTAGCCAACCAAAGGGATGCTTTCCGCGTGCATTAGGAAGAAATCAGTAGACTTACATCCTCCAATGTAGGGACCTATTGTTGGGGTGATTTATTGGCAAGAAATAGATCAAACCCAACCTAGATGACTATTGAGCCGCTAGTGGGGTACATAGATCAACTCAAAGATAGTCAAGATTAATTTTATTTTTAATTTATTTTGATGGGTTCCATTAGTGATGGACTGACGAAAAGGCCTAGAGGCCTAGACTAACTCGCATTTATCAATCCAAAAAGAATAATCTATCAACCATAAGGTAGGACTAACCAACCATAGGGATGTCTTTGGGTGTGCAATGGTCAAGTTAGGAAGAAAGTGAAAAGACTCACATCCTCCAAAAAAAAAGAACCACCTGGGTGATCCGTTGCTTTGGGCAACAAATCGAACCCGACCTAGGGCTAATTTTTGAGTGAATGCTGCTGGGGGACTTAGATCAGCTCAAGGATAGTTAAGATTAATTTTATTTTTTTAAATTTATTTTGCTGGATTCCATTGATTTGTGATGGATCACATTGAGAAGGAGTTTATATTAGCCTAGACCTATCTCAGATTTACTGAACCAAAGGAAATAGCTTCCCGACCGATGGGAGAACTATCCGACCAAAGGAGAGCCTTTCGGTTTGCAATGATCAATTTGAGGGAAGAAAGCTCAAGGACCTACATCTTCCACTACAAAAGATCACTGGGGCGATCGGTTGTGACAGTCATGCTAAAAATAATGTGTCATAATCATACATCTTCTAAAGCGTAATGATTATCGGGGTAACTTGCTTATGGCATAAAAGATTGAAACTGACCTAAGGGTGACTACGGAGTGAGTACCAACCTGGGGTTTTATCTCAACTCTGGTAGTCACGCAATTCCTATAGGGAGTTCTACTGACACTGTCTGAAAAATAAGGTGTCTGCTTGGGAAAAGGGGCCCTTTGGGTGCTTGAATTCTTGATCCACAAGTGAATTAATTTATTTTTAGTTTATTTATTTGTTTATCATGGACCCTGTTAGTTTTCGAGGGATCAAACTGAGAATGAGCTTATATCAGCCTAGATCTATCCCAAATTTATTGAACTAAGGGAGAATCTGTGCATCCTCTAAACAAATTCTCCCACCACAGGGGTGGCTACTAGGAAAGGGGGATTGTCCAATCCAAGAGTAACCCGGTAGTGTCTAATAAAGGATGTGATCCAAATAGAATGCCCGCAGGGATTGGTCCATAAGGGCTTAATCCAAAACCAGAGAAGATGACATGGCTAGTCATATATATGAAATAGGTATTCATTGGCTAACTCAAGGAGAAAGCATAAGGGCTCACATCTGCCAAGAGTGGTGTATCCACCCGTGAGTCATTGTCGATAGCAACATCAACCAACCTAAGGTGCCGTCGCCAACAATCACTAGAAGAAAGCTCGCTCACATCCTCCTATAGCGAAATTGATTATTGGGATAGTCTGTCTTCAGCTTAACCTAGGGCGACTACTGAGTGAATTCCACTGGGGGACTTATATCAACTCAAATGTAGTCAAGAGGAAAGGAGCCTCTGGGGGACTTATCTTAGACCTCAAACATACTCGACCTAGTTAGATCATGATGATTAGAACAAGAAGAAAGCTCGGGGACTCACATCCTCTTAAACAAATTCAACATGAGGTAGCTTACTGGTTGGACAGTGAAGTCTACCATACTAAAGAGATGCTCGTTGGTTTGCATTCAAGTTAGAAGAAAGCGGGGACTCACATCTTCCAAACAAGTAACCCTAGGGTGACACGTAGCTAGGTAGCATGTAGATCCCACCTGAAAACTAATGAGTGAGTGTCACAAGGGCTTGCTCTCACGTCAAAATAGCCCAAGATAAAAGATGTGTTTTTTTTTTTTGTTCTTGTTAAAGGGAATAGGATGCCGCTCGGGTTCTCTTATACCTATCTTAAACATGCCTGGGGATTTTGATGAAATGCTGCCACAGGTGGCAGCCGGGATTCCCACCAAGAAATAATGTCGATTGAGTTCTCTCAAACCTAACATAATTGGGCTATGAAATGCCATTCTCTCATGCCTATTCTAGTAGCCGGAGATTGTGTTTATGTTTTGAGAGATAGGATATCGATGGGGACTCTTACACTTAACCTAAACACATCGTATGATTCACAAGATAGGCAAACAATGCTTGGAATGAAGAGAAGATTTTGATGAATTGGAATGAAATTTTTGTTGATTGAGAGAATTTTTTCAAACATGATTTTTTTATGGATAATATTTCTTCAAATAGAGCCAATTAATTGAAAGCGTTGGGTGTTCCCCTTTACAATCAATAAGCTGATAAGATCCTCCTTTGTAGGCCTTCTCTATAACAAAGGGACCTTCCCAAGTGGGTTCAAACTTGTCTCCCATCTTTCGAACAATTGGTCTCCTTATGACTAACACAGGTTCTCCTACTCGGAAAGACCTAGGGCAATCTAGCTTGTTGTGAGCTTGAATCATTTTGGCCTTGTACAACTCAAGGTTATGGCACGCCCGTAGGCGACTCTCCTCCAAACCTTCGAGCTCTTCTAACCACAACTTTGCATTCTGCTCTGTAGTGATCTTGCTACCCAATGCTATCCTTAGTGACGGGAGTTGAATTTCTAAAGGTAGAGCGACTTGCACCCATACACTAAAAGGGTAGATTGAGTTGAAGTTTGGTATGGTGTGGGGGTCTACAAGGCTTCAACTAATTACTCATTCCAATCGCCGCTTTATTGTCATCAAGATTCTTCTTTAGTATTGGGATGAGAGTTTTATTGAATGCTTCTACTAAGCCATTTGCTAGTAGATTGTGGAGTATCTCCAATCTATATTGTGTCTTCTGGATTAATCTTGGTGCTTTTGAATGCAGTATTATCTATAAGCCAAGGCACCATGAACCTATACACAATATGGTTCTTGAAAACTGAAGTACATGTTTAGATGTGACCTCTTTGCCTCGCTCACACTTGGAAAAGTAGTTGGTGGCTTAGATGAACCGATGACCCTTGGAAGAAGGAGGATCGATCGGACCCACGCATTCTCAACACTGAATGGCCATGAGGCCAGTATAGGGTGTAGAATGTTAGGTGGTTGATGTAGGCTCACACCATGTACCAAACACTGATGGAATCTCCTAGCTACATCCGCGTAATCATCGGCCGAAGAGTATCCTAGTCTCTTAATCTTCATCTTCATCGTGAATCGATTAGTGCACTCAGATAGACTAAATGTACCCTGGTTACAATGTTACGGGATTCGTGTTTGTCTAAACAACGTAACCACATTTGATCAAAGGACCGTCAATACAGGGTGCCATCAACGAGAGCATAGAAGAGAGCTCTCTATTTCACCTGATAGGCTTGTGATTTTCTTGAGGTAGTTTGTCAATGTTCAAATAGTCTATGAATTGTTGCCTCCAATCCAGCTCCTTGTCCTTATAGGCAACGACAACCTCCCCTTCAAGAGAAAGTCTCTGATGAGTTCAAAGATCAAGAGATAAGACTTGTCTATTTATGACCCTTATTGGAATGGACTCATCTTGACATGCCAATTCCTTGGCAAGTTTGTCCAAAGCATCGAATTGCATTCTCTACCTGGGAACCTTGTAGATGGTGACTTGGGAGAAACGGCTTCATGGTATACTCATGGAAATAACAAAGCTTAGGTTTGAGAACCTTATAGGACCCGACAATGTGATTGTGATTGATGACAAGTGAGAATCCCCAAAGATGTTGATGCTCTTGACACACACTGTGATAACTAAGTCCATACCGGCAATCAAAGCCTCATACTCGGCTTCGTTGTTGGGGCAGGGGTTGGAAAGATAGTATGAGAATCTCATCACATCATAGTCTAGAGTTTGGAGAACTATTCCTATCCCTGCCTTTCCTGGAAGCGTAGATCATGGTGCTTCCCCTTTATGAAAAGAAGCTGCACCATCAAAATACTTCTCCCATCGTTGATTGTCAACCTCCCTTAAGTTCATGATTTGTTAATCAAGGAGATTGTCACCAAGCGGAGTCGAAAGTGGGTGTGTCTCCGCAAGTGCTTATCATTTCAACACGGAGGGGAATACGTGATAGCAAACTATGAGAGAATCATGGACCATCATGCCAAACGTCTAGATAGCATTGACTGTGTCATGATATGCTGTAGTGGATTGGTTCTGGAAATCAAGTACACCTTATGAAAAATCATATAGTGTCATAGATTTTGGGAGGCAAAGATCAAAGCTAGGTAATGTTTCTCGATAGGTGGATAGTTCACTTTAGTAGGAATTAGATGATGGCTGAGGTAGTATATAGCACTCTCCTTCCCTTCGTCATTGGCTTGGGCCAACAGAGCATCGAGGGAGTCATCCAATGCAGTAGTGTAGAGGATGAGTGGCCTACCTAGGATAGGGGCTGCTAGAGCTGGTGGCTTCACTAAATACTGCTTGATTTCTTCAAAGGCATGCTATCACTTATCATCCCACTTGAACTTGGTGTCCTTTTTAACAAGTGCTGAGAATGGCTTGCATCTCGAATAGTTGGAAATAAAGCATCTTAGATATGTCACCATCCTTAGAAAGATCCGATTTGAGTTAAACTCTTAGAGGTGGCATTTCTAAGATAGCTTTGATCTTTTTGGATCTATTTCTATTCCCGTACAATAAACCCAAGAAATTTTACCGAAGCTACTCTGAATGCAGGGGATTCATTTTGGGTTATATTATCTTAACCATTTGAAAACTACTCTCAAGTCAATGAGATGGTCTTTCTTTCCTCTACTCTTGACAACTATATCATCAACATAACACTCAATCTAATGATGGATGAGTTTGTTGAAGATCTAAGTTATGGCCCTTTGGTATGTAGCACCAGCATTTTTAAATCCGAAAGGCATGACCCTATAATAATAGATTCCGATTGGGGTTCAAAAAGTAGTGTTTCATTTTCATTCATCTTGATTTAGTTATAGATGACCAATCCATAAAGGAGAAAAGCATGAGATGAGGCGATGTATACCATTAATTCTAGTATAGGAAGAGGAAACTCATCCTTAGGACATGAATTATTTAAATCCCTGAAATCGATGCATATACAAATTTGGCCATTCTTCTTCTTATCTGGGATGACGTAACCGTGTAGGTATTTTTCTTCTCGATGAAACCAACATTGATCGCTTTCTTGACTTGAAATGACATGTTTAATTTCTAATCGCATGCATCTAGGAGCTTGCTTGATAGGGTTAGCTAGATTTAGTTTGTGGACTACGTTAGGAGATAATCTAAGCATCTCTTCATAACTCCATGCAAAGCAGTCTTTAAACTCAGTCAATAGCTTAACTAAGTTATTAGTTTCTTCTTCATTCAGTAACGAACTGATGTATGTCGAGCGTGGATTTTCTTCTATCTCGAGGTTGATTTTTTTAAGTTTGTCAATTGTTGAATGGATCTCCTCTTCAAATTATGGCAGTGCATCTTTGATTTGGAGATCATCTAAGGTTTCTAAACACACATTCTCATAAGGGTTAGTGTTGTGTGAAAAGAACCTTCGGACTCCAAATGATTGGTAACAACTAAGCGTAGTCATCGCCATCAACCGACCCAAGTACTGTCCTAGTCCCGCTCTTAATTATGCTTTCTTACTGTATTGTTCCACAGCTTTTCAAAGTACTCTGACCTGTGCCTGGACCATGCGTGAGGAACCAAACCTTTCTGTATAAGATTATTAACACAAGATGAGTAAAAGTCAAACAGTAATTCTATTCATTCTTTAAATATATCCTCCTAAAGTTCTACATCAACTTCAGGACTTGAGGATGATGATCCCAAAAAGAATCTCTTCGACTTCATATCACTAGAAGACTTAGGTGCTTTCTTAACTACTAAACCTTCAACTTTTTGAGATGAAAGTGAGGTTAGAGCTAAGGTTCTCAACTACTGCCTGATAGTTTTACATGCATCTGATTCAAACACTTTGCTTTGTCTGGAGGCCCAATCTTCATCGCTGTCTGGCTCGAGTGTCACCTCCAATGAAACCCATTGAGAGAGGTTGGCTGGTATGCTAATCACATTAGACTCATCCTCCAAATTGGATTCCAAGTCTATGTGAATAATAGGGGTACTCCTATGAACTGGAATATGAACTTTATTGGCTGATGGTCAACCAGGGGGTCTTCTACCTCTACAATTGCCTCTGTTTTTGTCTCTGCCTCTGCCTGGTAGAGGTTGAGTCATCCTACCCATATGTCCATATGAAGGAATGAACTGTCGTGAAATGTGATATGTGGATCTATTTCTTCTTCAATTACCCTTTCTTGTTCACTTGGATTTTCTTTTTTCTTTTCTTTTTCTTTTCTTTTTATTTTGACTTTTCTTTTTCTTTTGCTTTTGAATTTGAGTTTTTTCCAAGTTCATGAGAAATGGTATTTTGAGGAAGATAGTAAGTCACATCTTCATATATCTCAACCTCTCTAACTAAAAATGGCTTTTCATCTCCTTTGACACAATACTCAATCCCATCCTTCCTAAACTTCATGCATTAATAGAGGATAGAATTATCTTGTTCTAATGTATCCAAGGACTACTGAGCAAGGCGGTGAATGAAGTATTCAAATCAATTATGTAAAACTTTGCTTCAATCTTCCAGTCACTTATCTACAAAGGTAACACTATGAAACCTAAAGCCCGCTCGCCTTATTCATTGAATCCTCTCAACATCATCCGATCTCCTTGGTGTGTGAAGATGTCGATCTTCAAATAGGCAAGGGTCTTTAGACTCATAATGTTCACTGATGCATCTGGATCGACGAGAACTCTAGCAAGTCTGAATCTACCCATGTCAAATGTGATATATAGGGGACGGTTGTGCTCCAAGTCCCCCAGAAAAAGGTCTTCATTTGTGAAGGTGATCCCCTGAGCTTCTTTTGGTTAATGTGCCTCCTCACCTATAATGGTCAGCTGAGCTAAGAATATCTCAGGATCAAGGAGAGGCTTGATTAATGATTCCCTCATCACTTTGGATAAGACAATGACATTGTATATGCTTAGCTTATATGACAACTTTCATAGATGAGAGAGGACATTGTAGTCAACCTTGGGCTGATCCTTCATAAGCATATCTAAGGGTGGAGCATCCTGTGGAGGGGCTTCTTAATCATCTATACCAATGACTTGTTTCCCTCTATCTTGAGGTGTTGTCATAGGAAGTATAACCTTGCCACTATGGAGGTTGACTTTGGTGATCTCTTGTGGCAAGGTAATAGAAGGTTCTACTTGCACATCAGGCTCACCTACAGCTTCTCCTATGGGACCCTCAGAATCGGATGATTCTAAGTCTATCTCAAGAGGTGAACACAGTATTAGGAGTAGGAAAGTCAACTCAAGAGAAGATCAGAATTATTATAGTTATTTTGACTTAAAGAGTTATCATTAAGAATAGAAGTAGACAACCCATCATAAATGACACAGATATAATTCAATCTAGCTTTATTCTTCAATTTCTTGGATTTGATAGGAGGTACAAAGTATAAATTAAGTAAAATAAGAGGGGTGAGGTATTTGATGCCCTCATCTGCCGATATAAGATGCCTACTAGCAGAAGATGAACTAGTTGAAATAGTGGTAGCTACTGATGTGGTAGCTGCAACGGTGGACTGGTGGCTAGACTCAGTCGGTGGTTGCGCGACTGGGCTATCCCAGGCTAGCATAGGCTACTGCTGCTACTGAGCTCCCCCTTTCCTTGAGTTGGCTCTGGCAACTTGCAAACCTTCCTTGATGTTGGAGGTTTGAGCTGACTCGGGCAACTGCAAGAAAAGTTTCTTGATATTCTGAACAATCTTTTTAGAGGTTTTGGATAAGGAGATATCCCAACCTTCGTTAGTTTTGGAAGGATCGTAGTCATCCCTAAGGATTACTCTAATGAAACTGGATGGTTGTTCCACATGATATTCCTTCGGGATAACTATAGCACTAGTCTTGAAGCTATGTTTAAGTCAGTCCTTAAATGTGAAGCAATCCTTCACAACATGACCTAGCATGCGGTGGTAGGGGTAAAAGTTAAGATCATTACTTTTGCCCACTTCCTCCAGCCTTCTAGGTTTGGGTAGTTGAAAGTCAGATTTATTTAAGAGATTCTTAAATATTTTCCTAACTACCTCCCTCTTAAATGAATATGGTTTATTTAGTTTATCCATAAGAGTAGGTGGATGGTAGCTACCTGGCAGAGGGTATGTGTACCACTACTACTATGGATATGGCTGAGGAGGAGGTGGAGTAGGTCATGGAGGCTACTGTGGCGGCCGGTAGGGCTACCTTGGTGGTGGTAGAGGAGGTGGAAATGAAGGCTATTGAAGTCGTGGTCTCGGACTGATCTCTCTAGGGTTGCTTCCCCCTTATCACTATTCCGGGATTTTTCTCATATATCTTCTGCGGCTTTGGCTTTGTTGGTAGATCAAGGGAAGGTAAGTATTTGGCTTCTCCTTGCAAGCTAGCCGCCTTATTGATTAATTTCTCAAAAGTTTTGATGGTGAATCCTTTGACCATGAAGGTGATTAGGCCATGGATATTCTTAAGCAAAATCTCAATGGTGTGTTGTTTAGATAGCTATGGTTTGCATTTCATACTCAAACTATGCCATCTAAGGATGTAACCAACAAGGGACTCACCATGATTTTGTTGAGCCATAATGAGATCGCCAATAGTGACCCTTTACTGAGCTCCAGTAAACCTCTTGATGAAGTGTTGCTCCAACTCAGCAAAAGTCTTTACTGAATTATTAGGAAGTTCAGCATATCAATCAAAAGATATTCCCTGCAAAGCTACTGATGAAGAGACGGAAGAGTAAAGTATTACTACCACCGTTGCAAACTAGCTGCAATGTGTGATGTCTTTGCCTTGGGTTCCCACGCCTTCAAAACTCTTGAAGGAAGGTGGCATGAAACCCAGGATATTGGATTGCATCAAATTCCTCTGGGTAGGGTCTACCCTTTGGAACTGATGATCCTCCTTGGGCTTGATCCAATGCTTCCTTCACCTGCTACTTAACCATGGACTTGATATCTTTTTCCTGTATGGAGGTACTATCCACTACCTTCATATACATGTTGGTGTTACTTTGCTCTACTAGAGGTAAAGTCTTGGCTAATTCCAAGACATGCACCAACTCTGACTAACTAGTCTCAACTGTGGTAGGATGAACTACTCGAGCTTGGTTCTGTAATGCTAAGATAGCTACTAACAGATCTTTGAGCCTCTTCTCCATCCTTTCTATCTTTTCATCCACTTTTGTGCTGGGGAGGTGTTGCTGTGTGTTGTGTCTTCCCTCGCCGGGATCAACACCTTCCATAGTCTGATGCTCTCTAAGGAGGGATCCCCTGGTATCTACCATGCAAACCCCTACTGAGTCTCCCAACAAATCATCTTCATTGGGATCAAAGCTGATCTTCTCCTCATCATACCAATTATATCCCAATATCTCCTTCTTTTACATGAAATAGTGAGCTACTATGTCATCTGAAGAATGATCCGGACCGCACAAATGCTTTTGACCGGGTCCGGGATCCATATCATGTAATGTGAGGCACTAGACCTCCCATGCTATTGGAGAATCAATCCTATGAGGACTGTACTCACTAGAATAAATGCACTCCTGGCTGTCACTGACTCTAAAATGGGTGATACTCCTAGGAGGCTCTACTATCAAGGGAGCAACTGGGCTATCATCTCCTCCCTCTGCAACTCCTGCAACCATCTTCGTTTCTTGTTGAACTGGTGGTGTTGGTGAAGGGACGACCACTATGCTTCAGGGTCGTCATTCCTTCCACACCACAAGTGGGGCAGAAGGTCGAACAGGAGAGCTCAGCCTCACCACAGTAGGCAGTGTAGATGGAATAGGATCCCTTAGCCATAACCAGATCACCAACGGGGTATGCTTCTCCTCAGATGTGGCCTTCATGGCCTTTGGTGGAACTAGAGATGTTGTAATGTGAATGGGTGAAGATGGATGGGGAGTAAAGCGGATGGTGGAGACACCACTGACTATCTTAGAACAGGGACCCTCTTCTTATGATGGGTCATCTCTGTAAGTAAAATTTTATATGTGTGATCGCGGTAGCGACCATCGTGAAAATCAATTAGTGAGGCCACATCACACCAAACCTCCACCTCTCATGCTAGTGATTCAGATCAAGTGCGGCCTCCGCCCTCTCGCCGTAGGTGTTTCCCCATGCTGCGGGGAATGACAGATCTCAAATTGAACTAAGCTCCACTGAACGTAAGCTCGCCAACCCGGCGTGAACTGACGGAGGCATACACTCCTTGCTCGGAACTGGGGCTAGTGCTGAACCACTAGTGGAGGAGAAGTACAGATCTTCCTAGCATCCTCTGACCCAGAGAGAGGATGAAATGGGTTTGCTGTAACCAGTGGGGTGATTAGAGTGGGTACCTCCTCCACAGTTGGCCGCGTAGTGGTCTCCATCTCCCTAACAATACACATATGATACCACTTAATCATGCAATTTTTATTTCTCCTCTAAGTCCTGGTAGGGTGAGTGGAGTAAGAACTAGACCAAACCTCAAAGGCTGGGGAGGCAATATCTAGTATCAGAGAAGCCTTACCCTTAGATGGTGCCAATGAGTGGGTACTATCCCTTACTATGGCAACACGGGAAACCACGGGGCGCACAGGCGCTATCACTATCTCTAGCACTACTAAAACTAATGAGACTATCACTGCTTTCCTCTTTAATGAGGGGATGTTAGAGTCCGATGGTATATTGATCCAATGATGCCTTTTGCCCGCCACCCCAGCCTGGCCAGAGGGAGTGCCCTCTGTGTGATCCTCACCCCCTCAAAATCTCTGATGAAATGGATAAGATGAGTGTGATCATCTTGGGGAAGATTGGCCTAATCCAAGGCCAAGTCCATGTTGTAAGGGAAAGTAAACACAAACTTCTATGAACTTGCCATTTATAGTCAACTGAAGAACTGAACTGTAGCTATAACTGAGACTGATGTTGATAATCTACAATGTCGGAAACAAGCTTGGATCAAATTTCTGGATTTAAATTTAAAATTTAAACCCACATCCAACATTTTGGAAGTGTTAAGTGGGGTTCAAATGAATTTAGAGAAGATTTTAGAGATTTCATTGGAAAGAGAAATTTTTGAATATGAATCCAACTTCAACAAATTTGGGTATATTGAAAATTGGATTTAAATATTTTTAAAAAGATGCTTCCATAGGTTCATGTTTGAAATTAGATTTTGATTTGAGGACTCTTTCCTTTAACAAATTTGAGTATGTCAAACTAAGGGTCAATTGGTTTTATTTTTTTGATTTGGTATTTTGAATTCACTTAGCATATTTGGGTATGCTAAGTGAAGTGTCTGAAAATAATTATTTCTCTTGTGAATTGTTGTTGATTTTCAAAATTGGAATTCCCACTTAGCAAATTTAGGCATGCTAAGTGAAGAACCCAAGTGTGTTTTGTTTTTGAAAGATTTTTGAAGATAAAATTCTTAGTAAATTTGAGTATGCTAAGGAAATCCTAAAGTGTTTCATTTGTTTTGGATATTTTGATTTTTGCAAAAGTGGGATCCTTAACAAATTTGGTATGCCAAGGAAATCCTAATGTGTTTCCTGTTGATTTTGATTTATTTTTTTGAAAAGTAGGATCCTTAGCAAATTTAAGTATGCTAAGGGAATCCTAGTTTGTTTCCTTTTTGGCTTTGATTTATTTTTGATTGAAAGCAGGGACTTCACTTTAGCAAATATGGTATGCTAAAATGAAGTTTCCACTTAATTTTGAAATGAAAATTTAGCAAATTTGCATATGCTAAATGAATTTCAAAAAGATGTGTTTAAAATTTTTATGTTTTGGTTTTATTTTAAAAGTGGAGGCTTCACTTTAGCAAATTTGATAGGTTAAAGAGTGAAGTTCAAAAAGTGCTTTTTGGAAATTTTGTGAAGTGGAAATTTCATTTAGCAAATTTAATATGCTAAATGAAATTCCAAAGATGTTTCAAATTTTGTTCTTTTTTTTTTGGATTTTGAAAATGGGAGACTTCCTTTTAGAAAATGGGGTATGCTAAATTGAAATTCAAATATGTTTTGAAAATTTTGTAGGATGGATATTTTACTTAACAAATTTGAGTATGCTAAATGAAATATCCAAAAGTGTGTTTCAAATTTTATTTTTGGAAAATGATAAACTTCATTTTAGCAAATGAGATATGCTATAATCAAGTTTCAAATGTATTTTGAAAATTTTGTTTTTTTTTTTAAAATTTGGAGACTTCACTTAGCAAATTTGAGTGTGCATAATGAAGTTCCAAATATGTTCTGTATTTTGAAAATATGATTGTTAACTTTTGATTTTTGAAAAGAAGACTTCCATCTAAGAAATTTGGGTATGTAGGAATGGAAGTCAATTCTTTTTTTTGTAATGTGAAAATTTTGCTTTGTGTGTGATTATTGCTTTTGAAAACCAAATTCCAACTTAATCATATATGTAACATGTTTAAATGGGATTTTCAAATGATGTTATTTTTATTTGGGAATAAAATCTTCATTCAATAAATTTGGGTATATTGAATGAAGATGTTCATATGTGCTTCTAAAAATTTAGTTTTGTTTGAAAATGAAACTTCCATTCAATAGGTGTGGGTATATTGAATGTAAAGGTTCATATGTGCTTTTTGAAAATTTTATTTTTGATTTTGTTTGAAAATGAGACCCCCACCCAATAAATGTGGGTATATTGAATGGAGAGGTTTCATATGTACTTTTGAAAATATGAAAATCTAACCTAACACATGTGGAATGTGTTAGTGGAAGTCAAAGTTATGATTTTGCTTGAAGAGGTAGTATCCATCAAACACATTTAGATGTATTAAATGAAAATACCCATTTTCAAATTTTATGTTTTAAAAATGATTATTGAAATTTTATTTTTATAAAGATGATCTCACATATAACAATCATAAAGATTGTTAGATGAAGATGATTTAGGAAAATTTTGTGTAAAATATTTTATTAAGTGTATTTTTGAAAGAGTGCTTTTTGAAAAGCATGATTTTCGATAAGGGTTTATTTTATCTTTATTATTTTAAAATGAACCTTTCCTTACCATAGAAATGATAATGAAGAAGTCTTTAAATGTTTTCTTTTTATTAGATCTTTTTATTTTACCCATTGGAGAACCCAACGGGGGTTTTAAGACCAACACGGGGTGAGGTCCTAAAACCTAAAGATGTTGGCTAACTTAACTTAAGAATGAAATAAGCAAAGTGCCAAAGGAACGAAAGATGTCTTGGATTCATACCAAAGTACAAACCCACTATCAATACTTGGAGACAATAATCATTTACCAAAGATGGAGAGAGGAACCATCTCTAGCGAAGTCGCTAGAAAAATTTGTGGTGAAAATATTTCCTCCATCTATCTTTTTGGAGAGGATAAATGAAAACAGAAATATATGCATTTTTGTTGGGACACGATGTAGATCCATAGATATTCTTATTAGGGTGATCAGGTACGATATTGAGGAGAGGTGTACTATCTCAAAAGGTAGAATTCACCACCCTACAATGGACCTAATCACCTGAATAAGGACTCCTAAGGACTATAGGTCTTCGTATGTACCAGAGATTCTTCCCCTACTTTATATACAAAAGTAAAGTAGGGCTTATTTTAAACCATCTTCGTTAAGTTCTCTACAGGGGCAAGCCCCCATAGTAAATTACATCATAAGGAAAGGGGATTCCTTAGAAATACTCTTGATTAAGGTAAATGATCGTTATCTCCAAGGATTTCAATAGTGGGACTATCAATCGATTAGTTTAATTTTGGCAAATCAAGTGGGATTGATCAATAGAGAGAGTTCTTATCAAGCCAAATGGAGGTGAGTAGGGGATGTTTAGGATACTAGGAAGCTTGGTAAACATCCCAAACTATCCTATGGTTGGGCTTTACATTTTTAAGGTTTGAGGAGAATTATTTATTTAATTTGAATTTTTATTAGAAGTTTAGGGCTTATTATTCCATGATGCAAGGTTATGAAATGCCTAATAGGTGAGGATTTATGCTCACAACCCTGAAGGAAAATAGCAACCTCATAACCTAAATATAGGGAACTTTGGCGAGGGCCAACGCATGACCTAAATCTAAGGCGAAAGTAGGCATATGGTTTACCTCCACAAGAGAGGATAAACCACTAGACTGCTTGGAATTACAACCACCTGGAGGTGGCCGCCAACTAACTCCTCCTACGATTTTAAATTCATATAGGCAAGTCATATGACTTATGCAAGATTGTTGGGTTGTTTTTTATTTAGAAAGAGACTAAGTCCTTAAACTCACTCTCTGAAGATATTAGATCATGTAAGTGCATGCTTCAAATTTCTTAAATCTAATGCAAATCATATTACATGTTATTTTCATTTTTGGACAATCATTTAACTCAAGCTTATAAGATTCATATGCCTAATGCATGAGAAGTAAGATTATTGGCCAAAATCAATGCGAATGGAGGAGGTGTGTTTCCACCATGGCTCTCAAAGGTCAAGCCAAGTTTCTCTGGCAAAGATGGAAGCCCTCCAATCAAGAGTGAAACAAGATTCTTTTGTGCATGATGTTATAAAAGAAATACTCATCCAGCTAAGGGTTGCTATTTTTTTTTCTTGATCTTAACTTAGGCTTTAAATGAGGTTATGAGTTATTTATTTTAATTTTGAATTGATTAATTTAATAGAAGATTTATTTTTTTTCTAGGAGCCTAATTATAATCCATGTCATACATTAAAGCAAGGAAGAAACTAGAAAATATGTCATCTTAATGCACAAGCTAAATAAAGCATCACACATTTTATAAAGCTAACACAAAAGTATAAAAGGCCTAATGTGGTCAGGCACCATCGCATAAACCCAAAAAGACAAATGTGGGTAGCAAAGCTCTACTTTTATACAACCCGGATTATAAATGAATTAATTACAATTAAGCAAGGAATTCATGTTATGGGGGTCTTCATTCTTCATTTCTTCATCCTTCTTTTCTTATTTCTTCTTTCTTCTTTTGGTTCCTTCTTTTGGATGGTTGGAGTGTGGATACTCCAAAGGCTTCACATAGTACATAAGATGTGATCTTATAGCCAATTCTCATCCTAATCCCCTATAATAATCATTCCAAAATCCTAATTATAAAAGTACATGAAAAGGAAAAAGTAAATCTAACAAAAACCTGCAAAATAGAGGTTAACTAATCAAATCACACATTCCTAAGGATGTATATAAACAAACTGGGCTTAGCACCCCACACATGGGTAACCAACTCCACCTAGCCTATTTTGGATTATGGTATAAGCAACCGCATAAACAAAAGCAGTTACATTTTTATTACAACATCTTTTAAGCACAATCCTATGTAGAAGACAATGATTAGACTAAATTATCTTACCATTCATTCTACGCAAATACACCCTAACATCCAGACTAAAACATCACATCATAAAATAAAAGCAAACATCAAACCATGCACCGCCCTAACATAGGACTAGAAGTGGTGACTTAGCCTAATGTGTGTGCCATTCAAGGTTTGTGTGGTATGCTTAGCTAGGCTTTAAGGTTAGGATTTTCTATGTGTGAAAAGGTTCAACTTAGAATGATGGTCTCATTTAAGTTGTTTAGTTGATATAGGTTAATTTTATTTGATGATTTGAGTTGGTTTGAATGAACCTACTTAATTAATAAATATTGTAAAGAGAAGAAAAGAGAAGAGAATGTCTCTTTCCTCCATACCTTAAATGATTTCTAAGGAAGATTCATTAAGAATTTTTTATTTAGTGAATGTCTTATTATGTATTTTAATTAATCTTAAGTTTAGACTTTCTCTAAACAAACCTATTCAAAAAAGAAAGACATTTAAGATTAAGTAAAGTGAGTTACTATCACAAGACACACAACATTTTATTTCTTTCCCACATGTGCATCATGCACATGAATGAATCCTAAGCATATCTATACATGCGATGCAAGTATTTAGCACACCTTAATAATGAATGCTAAGAGAGGTTGCCTAAAGAAACTTAGAATGTTTCATGTATGCATGATTTTGTTAAGCAAAGGAGAGTGATTCTTTTATCCATTTTTCATATGCACATCTACAAGTATAAAAGACATAAGTGAGTATGACGCCATTGTTAACCAGGTGTGGGTACAAAGACATACTTAGGGCTACTTAAACCCTCATAACCACAGTTATCCAGACTAATATACCACTCTTAAATACGTGTGCATGTATACAAAAAAAAATGCATAGAAAGAGAATCATGCAAAAAAAATTTTATGCTTATTTGTTAAGTAGAAGAGGGTGACTCTTTTATCCATTTTTTATATGCACATTTATAAGTATAAAAGACACAAGTGAGTACGGCACCATTGTTAACCAAGGGTGTAAGGTACAAGATCTACTTTGGGCTACTTAAAGTCTCGCAACCCCGGGGTTGTCCAGACTAATATATCACTTTTCTTAAATACATGTGCATATATGAAAAGAAATGCATGGAAAGAGAATCATGCAAAAATTTGTATTTGTTTGTTTGATTTGTTTATGCAATTTATATGTGTAGGTGTGGATGTCCTTCTTTAAGTAATAACATAAGAATGAATAGGAATGGAGTTAGGCAAGTGTTATGTTCTTTTCAAATGAACTATATACTTTGTCAAATCCTACTCAAAACTATGCTAAAAGAAAAGAGAAGGAAAAGTACACTATGCACATCTTCATATTTATATCCACATCCAAGCTTAAAAAAATAATTATAAGTAGCACACTTTAGTTTTAGGTATTTGATTTTAGATTTTAAAAATAATTTTAAATTTAATAGTGATAATACCACTCATATTTTTACTTTAGCCAAAACATGCAATTTGACATAAAAAAAATATTTCATTTTGAATTTGTTTTTGAAAAGCATGAATGTATGATTTCATATAACATACACATTTAGCATGATAGAAAGAAATAAAGTAATGTAAGCATATAATTTCATTCATTCTACTTAATTTTTAAAGACAATCTTATGAGATAAGATCATTTAAAGAGAATCAAAAGTTGTTTAAAGAGACTTTCATTTTGCTTTGAGTTTGATTTGAATTAAAAAAGTGTGAGAAGGTTTGCTAATCCTTACCCATTCCCACATGTGTGTGTTCTTTTAGTTTAATTTTAGGTGATTAGATTAATTTTATGATTTCATTAGGATAAAGTGTAGATTAAGTTCATTAATTACCCCTTACCTATACCACTTTAACATATTTAATCAAATAATTATGAGCCAATGTATGACATAAAATCACAAAGAATTTAAATCAGCAATGCATCCTAGGAAAGAAAGGTACCTAATGCAATTGGCTCACAATTGATGATTAATTAAGCTAAAGGGTTTAATTTAAGTACTTTCATAACCCCTCCCACACATATGTGTTAGGTATGATTTCCTTAAGTTACTTAGGTTATTTAACACCTAAGCATCTACCCAAGAAGGATTGATTAAATTTCTAGATTAATTTTGGTTTTTAGAATTTGATTTGACTAATTAAGTAGATCATTAGTGGATTAACCCTTAATTAGATTTGGATTTAAGAAAAAAAGAGGGTTTAGAGAATAGATTAATGAAAATACCCCAAAATCATTCCATAAACCTCCTATTCACTTAAACAAAATTTAATTAACTTAATCAAGGAATTAAATCATTGTTCACCTGCTTAATTAAGCTTAATTACATTAAAAGAATGATTAGAGGTTCATTAGTCAATTCCAAGAAAATTAAGGGAGGCAGAAGACATCCCACTAAACATGCCTAAGAAGTTTGGAATTAATTAATGAAGTCATTAGAGAGTAATTAGGATTATTAAGTTTTCAAATAAAGCTTAATTAAGGAAAATATACTCTTCAAATTCAATTAGAAATAATTTTATTGCATTTTCCTCTACATTATCTTTAAAATGAACTTGAGTTTGTATTTTTTGGATTTTTCTACAATTAGTTATGAATTTAGGATCTTTCAATTGATTTAAGTGATTTTTATGAATTCTGCTATTTTATTTTATTAAAATAAATCAATTGACACTCAAAATTAAATATATTTTAATCCAAATGCCATTTTGACATGAAATTTTTATGGTATGTGTATTTTAACATGAATTTTAAACTCAAAAATTCAACTTAATCGGATATGTATTTTTTGGTTTAATTAATGAAATTTGATTTTTACTAAAACACAAATTAAGCTTAAAATAATTAATAAAATTTGGGGATTTTTGGTTTGTTGGATTCTTCTCAGAAAGACGAATCCAACGAGCCCTTGTTTACAATTTTTGGTTAAGTATTTTATTTTCTATAAATTTTTGCAGTTTTAGGTGATTTAAATTAATTTTTTAAATCAAAAAATTGAATTTTTCTTTTTAGCACAGTCAGCGTATCGCTCGGCGCTGACATGGTAACGTGGTGCCACATGGCACCATGTGATTAGGCGTGCGGTGCCGCCGCGTGGTACATGCGCGCTCCATGTAGGTGAAGCGTAGCCGCGTAATGACGACAACGACTGGTCAACGGTTTGGGAGCAACCCGCGATTCGCTCTGGACTGTTCGATCGTAGATCGAATGATCCAAATCAGATTGTGCGATCCAAAGGCTAGGATCGTGCGATCATCGCTCGATCTAAGCCGTCTGATCGCATAGTCCATATCGCATCAAGTGATCTGAAGGCCTGGATCACGTGATCCACGCGCGATCCGAGCTATCTGATCCCGTGAACCGTGGGATCGGACGGCTGCTACTTCGCCGTTGATGATGAACAGTAAATTTAGGCATTTTTTTATAAAAAAAAAGAGGGTTTCTAAGTGAAAACTTGTCTAAATAGACTCATTTTCGCATCAATTCACACTGAAAAAATTCTATTTTCTAATTGGGGTGATTTAAAATAAAAAAAGGGATTATCTAGGGTAGATTCCTAAAATTTTCACAAAAACCATCACAAAATGAAGGATCATAAGGCCGATTATAGTTTTTGAAGGTTACCTCACCGAGGATGATTTCTGGTTGTGGTGATGACTTGAGTGCGTTGTTGAGTGAGGGAAGAGGCCTTAGAATGAGCTTGGATCTACTCCTTCACGTTGAAATGAAGTTTCTTCTGGTGATCGTCATTTTCTTGCCAAAATCCACTTAGTTTTGAAGTATTTCTCTCCAATATCAAGTTAAGGTGATTGTCAATGGCTTTGAGAGCTCTAGGAGGAGGAGAATGTGGGAAAATGGGAGTTTTGTTTAGTCTCTAAAGCCTTTTAATGAAAAGTGAACAAAAATGAATCTTTTGTTTAAAATTTTAGCTCCAAACTCATGTCATTTCGCTTGGGGTGGTTGGGAATGGAAGAGAATCATCCTAAGTGGCTCTCTATGTTTAGGTAAGGCATGAAAAGGGGCAGCCATGAAGGATAAATGGGTGTCCTAGCCAAGCAGAGGTGAGAGTCCTTCATGCCAAGTGTTTTAATGGGAGAGGTGAGATGCTTTCACCTTCCCATGAGTCATGACAGCCCCAACCACTCCTTGGGTCAGAAAATCAGTATCCTTGGTGCCTATGTGGACCAATAGATGAGTGTCAAGTGGCCAAGCAAGAGAAATGACCACTTGGGAAAGTATATTTTCTCATGAGATGCCCTTGACCTAAGGGCAAAGTGGTCATTTAGCATTGAATTTGATTTGGATAGATTTGAAATGAGACAAAAGTAAGTTGGACCAAATTTTATGCCATTTGAAGTTCATTTGGTTTATTTGGGTTAATTTGACCCATTTAGGTCAAATCAGGTCAAAATGGTTAGTTGACCAATTGGTCAAATTGGGTCAAACAAAGAGTTGGGTCAAGTTCAAATGATTATTTGGAGTATAATGGTTCAATTGGTTTCAATTAATTTAGTTTAATTTGGTTTAATTTGGATTTAATTTATATTTTGACCAATTTGATCCTTTAGGTCAATTTGGACTAAGTTGACCGATTTGACCCAATTGACCAAATTAGCTTGAATCATAGCTTGGTTTGGATTTAGTTGACAATTTGGAATATATTGTAGGCTTTTTTTTTCAATTAATTTTGGTTTAGTTTGATTTCAAGTTGATTTGTCATTTTAGGTCAAGTTGGGTTCATGGTCAATTGGGCTAGGTTGGGTCTAGTTGGCCAATTGTTCAAATTGGTTTTAATTAAGGCTTTGTTCAAGTTCAATAATCAATTTGGAATGAACTTAAGCCATTGGTTGCAATCAATTTGGTTTAGGTTGCAATTTGGCTAGTTTAAGTTCATATGGGTTAAAGGGTTGACTTGGTCAACATGCTAGGATTGACTTGGTTTGACCCAATTCATGACAATTGATTAACATATGATGATCAACAAATATGACATGAAGTTTGGTTTGGATTAATTCACTTTGATTTGGATTGAATTGAATTTTAGTTCATGTTGGTCAAATTGGCCACTTTGGGTCAAGTGAGCCAATTAGGTTTAGTTGGCTTGATCAATGCTTGATTCAAGTTTGGTTGAACTCACATATAAATTTATGATTAAAATATAAATCTATTTGAAAGAGATTTGTAGTCAAATGAGTTTTTATTCATTTGGCAATTTTCAAGTTCAAAGGGGTGAACATGAGTTTAACTTGGGTTTGATTTTTATATTTAGTTTTGGTTTGATGTTTGAAGTTTGAGTTTATATTTGGATTCATGATTGAAGTATTGATTAAATAATGAAGAAAAATCAAGAGTTTGGGTTGATTTGAGTTTGATTTAGCTAAGTTCAAGATTTTGACTTGAAGGTTGGATTTTGCTTGAATTTGAGTTTGATTTTTTTGTTGGTTTTGTTGTTTATATATATATATATATATATATATATATATATATATATATATATATATATATATATATATATATATATATATATATATATATATAATATATGAAAATATAAATGGGCTATAAGACATATTCAAGGATTTGAATTGATTTGAATTTGGGCTAAGTCCTTAAGAGGGAATTAAAAGACTTAGGAAAGATTTTGATTTGGATTTGAATTTTGGATTTGGATTGATTGATTTGAATTATATTTTATTTATATATGTGAATATAAATGAGAATATAAATGGGTTGTGAGAAAATTTTATGAGTTTTAATTGATTTGAACATGGTTTAGGCTAAGTCCCAAGAGGGAATTAAAGGACTTAGGAAAGATTTTTCGAATTTGAATTTGGATTTCAATCATGGGTTTTGATTATTTGGAAATAATTCATGATTTAAGAAAATCCATTGAAATTTATTCAAGGTTTGATTTGGAGTTAAAGTTGATATGGATTTAGAGTTGATTTGAATTTGACTTGAAGGAAGGAAGTGAGGAGTTGGTTCAAGCTATAGGGTAGGCAAATTTTCCTAACACCCCTAAGGTATGACCTATTCCTATGGGTAACTCTTCTAAGTCCCTAGGGTTAGGTTAAGTGTTCACCTAATTATTAAATGTGTCTTAAGACTAAGTAACTTTTAAAGTCTAAGAGAAGCCCTATGTTTAAGATAGAGGGGTTGAGAGCTCATTCCAAAAATGAGATCAACACTTATTGACTCTATTAATTTGGTAATAGAGGATCAAATCTACTGTTATATGACAAAATTAGCTTCTCAGATATTTTACTAAGTTAAAATTCTTATAATTATTATTGGATTTTTAAGTTTTGTTAACCCAGACCAGGTTCTAAGACCAAACCAGGAATCAACCTGCGCAACATCCTCAGACACTAAGTTTAAGCATTCAGCGTAGTGTCTGGTCCCATGTGGGTTCTTTAATTCAAGTGTTCATATAAACTTTCAAATAATTTAGTGCCTTTTGAAGTACTTGTGTATATCTTAATACAAATTAATTAGATATACAATTGTCATATAATATATGCATAAATTATCTAATTTGAGTGCTAGCACAAAATATAAAACACTTAATTTGAGTGAGAGTCTGCTTTGTAATTTGTACAATGAATTTAGTTCTTTCGAACATTTGTACATATTTCAAAGAATTTGAATCAAGTATGATATTACTTCAAAATGCATGTTCTATTCCACTTAAGTATTTATATAGACTTTTAGACATAATATTTGCAAGAATATTAGTCTTGTAGTGCATGATATTTAATTTGAAGCTAAACCCCTTCCGCTTGCATATGTGAATTGGATTCGGTGATGCGTGTCTTAGATTTCGTTCATGTTTGTCCTCAACTCTTTTGAATGTTTCATGGCATAGTATATTTCTTATTCATTCAAGTATTTTGCTTACATTGGATAGACATCTAATTTGTTTTAAACTATTACCAGTCAGATGATTATAAGCCCAACATTATCTCAGTAGCTTAATATATTATACTTACTTCAATTATTGTTCTTATTATTTATTTAAGCTTCAAATATTATTTTTTAATTATTTCATTTTTATTAACTATTAATCTTTATCTTGAAGAAATTTTGACAGCCTCCTAGTATCGTAATTTGATTTCGGTCGGCTTTATGAGGTTTATTTCCACCGATGTACGTCTAACCAGTAAGCAAACCCAAAGGTGGCCGTAGCGATGCAACTTATGAACATTCCATAGGTGAGGAAGCGGTGGAGGTCGAGGCGATCAACAGCGTGGTCGGCGAGTTACATGCCGGCGGAGTAGGAGGAGAGGAAGGCTGGGTCGACTTCACCGAGGTGGTGTGGCTCATGATTTCCATCGAAGGGAGGCCATCCGGTGGAGGAGGAAATGGAGTTGGATTTGGAATGAGGATGCTCTTGACTATGCTTGAAGGTTTGCGGGATGCATGGAAGGCGAAGTAAGTGATAAAAGTCAGGAGTATGGTGCGGATCTGATGATGGTGGAGAAGGTGGGATCGCCGGCTAAGTGGTTGGGCCAGTGGTGAAGGAGCGGAGCAGTCCATCCATGAAAGATGTTGTTTAGGTCTGGCCATCTGGGCAGTTATGTACTAAAGTCTATTGGAAGTTTGGGACTGGCAACCTGTGTGATCCGAGGGAGCAAATATTACGTGCAGAGTCTGGACGTAGCTTTACGTCCGGATGCCAACCGAAATGTAACACGTGTCCAATATAAAATATGATTTTTCTTACTTTATAGCACTGTAACGTAATAATGTCATTAACGTTAACCTGGCCCGGCCCGTTAAAATAGCGGGAGAAATGTCGTTTGAATGCATGGAAGAAATTTAAAAGTAATATATAAATAGATTTAGGGCATAATATATTTTTTTCCAGACAAACTGAGCTAAGAGAGAGAAACAAAAAATCTCATTTCATTTTTTAGGAAGAACTATGAAGATGGAGAACGAATTTAGAAGTTGTGGCTTTGATATTACGACCAATTTAGTGGGTGATGTATTAAATAAAAATGCATCGGTAAATTTTCTCAACTATTTTATATATACAATTTTTTTGAAACATTTAGTGATATTCTTTGAAATTCTTTTATGTAATATATATTTTCTACACTGTTTGGAGTTCTTTGCAAGAGGACTTTGCTGATTTTGGAGCTATTTTGCATGTGTATTCTCTGTACTCTCATGAAGGTACACTTATTTTTTTAGTTTTTTCAACTACGGAGCTTCTCATATGTTTATCATAACCAATTGTAAGAAGTTTGGAGATATTTCATGAAGAATTTGCTGGTTTTAAGAGCTATTGTGCATGTGTATTCTCTGTACTCTCATGAGGGTACACATTATTTTTCAATTTTTTCAACCTGAGGCTTGTCATATGTTTAGTATATCCTATTGTAAGCTGTTTGGAGATATTTCATGAAGAATTTTTTGGTTTTAGGAGCTATTTTACATGTGTACTCTATGTACTCTCATAAGGGTACACCCTATTTTTTCAAAAATTTTAACAATGAGACTTGTCATATGTTTAGTATATCCCAATGTAAGATGTTTAGAGGTATTTCATGAAGAATTTGCTGCTTTTTGAGATTATTTTGCATGTGTACTCTCTATTCTCTCATATGGGTACACCTTATTTTTCAATTTTTTAACTGTAAGGCTTGTCATATGTTAACCATAACCTATTGTAAGATGTTTGGAGATATTTCATGAAAAATTTTCTTATTTTTAGAGCTATTTTGTATGTGTACTCAAGAGGGTATACCCCATTTTTTAAAAAATTTTAACTTTGAGGCTTATCATATGTTTAGTATATTCAACTATAAGATTTTTGGAGATGTTTCATGAAGAATTTGTTAGTTTTTGTAGCTATTTTGCATGTGTACTTTTTATACTCTCATGAGAGTACATCTTATTTTTTTCAAAATTTTTAACTGTGAGATATGTCATATATTTAGTACCTATTATAAGATGCTTAGAGATATTTCATAAAAAATTTGCTAGTTTTTGGAGCTATTTTTCATGTGTACTCTATGTATTCTCATGAGAGTACACCATATTTTTTTAGTTTTTTCAACTGTGGGGCTTGTCATATGTTTACCATAATCTATTGTAAGATGTTTGGAGATGTTTCATGAATAATTTGCTAGTTTTAGAGTGTTTTGCATGTGTACTCTCATGAGGGTACATCCTATTTTTTAAATTTTTTCAACTATGGGGCATGTCATATGTTTAGTATATCCTATTGTAAGATGTTTGGAGGTGTTTCATGAAGAATTTGGTGATTTTTGGGGTTATTTTACATGTGTATTCTCTATACTTTCATGAGAGTATACCCCATTTTTCTAAAATTTTCAACTATGGAGCTTGTCATATGTTTACTATATCCTATTGTAAAATGTTTGGAGATATTTCATGAAGAATTTGTAGGTTTTATGAGCTATTTTGTATGTGTACTCTCTATACTTTCATGATGGTACATCTTATTTTTTAGTTTTTTCAACTATGGGGCTTGTCATATATTTATCATAACCTATTGTAAGATGTTTGGAGATGTTTCATGAAGAATTTGCTAATTTTAGGAGCTATTTTATATGTGTACTCTCTGTACTCTTATAAGAGTACACCTCATTTTTCTCAAAATTTTTAACTGTGGGGCTTGTCATATGTTTAGTATATCCAATTGTAAGATGTTTGGAGATATTTTTCAAAATTTGATAGTTTTTGGGGTTATTTTGTATCTGTACTCTCTATACTCTCATGAGAGTACACCCTATTTTTTCAAAATTTTCAACTGTGGGGCTTGTCATATGCTTAGTACATCCTACTGTTAGATGCTTGGAGATGTTTCGTGAAGAATTTGGTGATTTTTGGGGCTATTTTGTGGGAAACATATTTATCTCTGTGCAGGTGAATGAGGTTAATGACCGGTGCGATGATGAAGTCATTATGTCTAATGACCCAACTGTGGGCAAACTCCTTGGCACCACTTTCAAAATGAAAAGGAGGTATATGCATTGTACTGTGATTTTGCTCATCAAATTGAATTCATTGTTAGGAAGGATCATACTAGTTATACGTCAATGCAACGTAGTGAGTCCACGAATAATATATGTCATGGAGTCTCTAAACCAACAAGCAATCACAGATTACTTTTTGGGATTGGAGATGATTATGGACACATGGTGATGGAATGAAAATGATGAAGATTTCAAGTGTAGCTAGTCAGCAATTATTCCTATTGTTAAGACCAGTCCAATTCTGAAACAAGCTGTTATGTTATACACAAGAAAGCTTTATACAATGTTTGAAGAAGAATTTTTGCATGGAGTTGGAGGATTAGTAGCAAATATGTCAGAGGATAATTCCAAAGAGTATTTGATGAGAAACTTAGAGAATAAAAGTTCTTCCAAAATATAGGTGTCTATTTTGACAAGACATGCATAAATGTAAGTTGTAGTTGTAAAAAATTTGAAATGATGGGGGTGCTTTGTGCCCACTACATCTGAGTTCTAAGTTAGGAAGATATTGTTCACATTCTAAGAAGTATCTTCTCATGTGATGGTCAATCAGTGCAAAGAGGGTTATCTACTTTGACAGTGCTTACAGAAACTTAAAATATGTGTAAGATAATGATGGAATTAAAATTGGCATTATTTTTAGGAACCACATCAGTCGATATGCATATCAAATAAGCACCAGGGCATAGGGTAATAAGAAAGCTGATGAGTATGTGTTGGGTTTCTTAAAAAAACTATCTGATAATGTTGATTCTATATTATGTGGGAATTTGCCTCTAACTGACAAAATAGCTAAGAAGAAGAAGTCTACTACAACAGATAAAGGAACTGACTTTTTAAAGGATCCAGTTAAACAGCGGCCAAAGGCTATTTCCAATGCAAGGCTGAAAGGATATTGGGAGAGAAACAAGAAAGCCAAGAGTATTTTTTTACCTATATCTGAATTTATAGTCTTTAAATAATGCTGTTAAACTTTAAACCATTATATTTTTAATGTTACAGAGATAAAAGAACAAGCTGCGATGGGTGGAGACCATGTAGGGTCACCCATTGCAACACCTTTTTCTGTTATGCTAGAATTCTTTTTAGAGGTATGCATGTATAACACTTCATTCCTGTTGTTACATATCAGTAATTAATATGATGTTCTATTTTAGGAATTTAACTGAAGCTCAATAATCAGTCAGTCGGCTGAAGGGTACACAAAGTTAATGATGGATATCATTACAAGAAAACATATTAATGCAGTGATATCATTGTCATGTGTTCTTCGGTTGTATATACTTTAATGTCAATTTGATTGAAAGTGTGTCAATTAGTAGTTACTATATTGTACTTTAAAGGTACTCTTTGTACTTTGACTTATGTTGCTTATATTTTAAATGTATTATTAGTATTTTGTACTTTAAATCACTAAAAATTCTCCTCATTAGAGTCTAGGTTATATTACCAAAATTTACTAAATATTTTATCTCCAAATAGGAGAGAATATCTGAAAAAAATTGAGAAAATGGGGTGTACTCTCATGAGAGTACAGAGAGTACACATGTAAAACAGCTCCAAAATTCCACCAAGTAGCCTCCAAATAGTTTGTGATGGCATCTACTCGGCATATGAATGAAAGAATAGGTAGAATTGCTGGAAAAAAATTGAGAAAATAAGATGTACTCTAATGAGAGTACAAAGAGTACACATGCAAAATAGCTCCAAAAACCCACCAAGAAGCCTCCAAACAGCTTATAATGGCATCTACTAAATATTTTATCTCCAAACAGGGTAGAATATCTGAAAGAAATGGAGAAAATGGGGTGTACCCTCATGAGAGTACAAAGAGTACACATGCAAAGTAACTCCAAAAGCCACCAAGCAGCCTCCAAACAACTTGTAATGACATCTACTAAACATATGAATGAAAGAATTGGTAGAATAGCTAAAAAAATTGAGAAAATGGGGTGTACTCTCATGAGAGTACGGAGAGTACACATTCAAAATAGCTCCAAAAACCTACCAGGAAGCCTCAAAAAAGCTTACAATGGCATATACTAAATATTTTATCCCTAAACAAGGTAGAATATCTAAAAAAAATTGAGAAAATGGGGTGTACTCTCATGAGAGTACAGAGAGTACACATGCAAAGCAACTCCGATAATCCACCAAGCAGCATTCAAACAGCTTGTAATGGCATCTACTAAACATATGAATGAATGAAGTGGTAGAATAACTGAAAAAAATTGAGAAAATGGGGTGTAGTTTCATTAGAGTATAGAGAGTACACGTACAAAATAGGTCCAAAAATCCACCAAGAAGCCTCCGAATAGCTTATAACTATGCAAGAATTTTCTTAACTCTTATAAAATTTTCATTATTTAGGAAATACAAAAAATTAAAAAATATTGAAATTAATAGCACAATTAGGTTTAAAAGAGAATTTTCTTAATTTTTATAAAACTTTCAACTATATTTTAATTTTTTTATCAAAATAATAAATAAAATTTAATAAATTAATATAATATATTGGACTATCATATTGAGCTTCTGATAATTGGTAGTGCTCTTATACTATTTTCCATTTTAAAAAAAGTGAAAAAAAAATAAAGTATGATTTTAAGTTTGGATCTGAATTACTTTGAGTAAATGGTAATGCTCTTATCACACACGTATTTCATAAGGCATGATAGGAATGATTTTAAGTTTGGATCCGAATTATTTTGAAAGGGTTTAGACTTACCTATTTCAATAGAGAACTACTCAAATTTATATAAAATTTTCAATTCATATATTTTTGACTTATTTCAGATAAGTCAAAATTAAACTTCCAAGCAATTATAGCAAAAAAAAATTTTAACTACAAGTTTTTAAATATTTTAATCTTAAATTTGTTATTTTATATTTAAAATTTAATTAATTAGTTTATCTTTAACATATCATTTATCTTTATTTTTACAAAAAAAAAGTTTATTTTCAGGAATATTCAAAATATTTTCTAGGTTATATAAATATTTTTAGAAATAACTATTTTACCTTCGATCATTGCTAGACATCAGTATTGTATAAAATTAATTTATTTAATATTTATTAAAAGTTAAAATACATTTTTCTATGTCAAAATTAATTTATTTCAAATTATAATTAGTATGAAATAAAATAGAAAATAAAAGTGCCCCGAAATGATCCCCTAAATCTACTGAAGTGCTTATCAAAAGCTACTGAAATCCAAATAAAACCTAATTTACATCCTAATTATTTAGAAATTTGAAAACAGAGTAATAATATCTTTTTAAAAAATTTAATCACAATGAATTTTAGAATTATAAGAAAATGGGGTGTGCTCTCATGAGAGTACAAAGAATGTAGACACAAAACTGATCCAAAAATCCACCAAGCAGCCTTCAAACAGATTATAATGGCATATACTACACATATTATCTCCAGAAAGGGTAGAATATCTAAAAAAACTTGAGAAAATGGGGTGTACTCTCATGAGAGTACAGAAAATACAGATACAAAACTGATCCAAAAACCAATCAATCAGCCTCCAAATAGCTTATAATGATATATTAAACATATTATCTTTAAACGGGATAAAATAGTTGAAAAAATATGAGAAAATGGAGTGTACTCTCATAAGAGTACGAAGAGTACACATCGAAAATAGCTCCAAAAATCTACCAAGCACCCCAAACAAACTTATAATGACATCTACTAAATATTTTATTACCAAACAATGTAGAATATCTAAAAATTTTTAAGAAAATGGAGTGTACTCTCATGATAGTATAGAGAGTACAGATATAAAACTAATCCAAATACCCACCAAGCAGACTCCAAATTGCTTATAATGGCATCTACTACATATATTATCTCTAGAAAGGGTAGAATATTTGAAAAATATGAGAAAATGGGGTGTACTCTCATGAGGGTATGAAGAGTACATATGCAAAACTGATCCAAAAATCAATAAATCTGAGTCCAAATAGGTTATAATGGAATCTACTAAATATATTATCTCCAAACAAGGTAAAATAGTTGAAAAAAATGAGAAAATAAAGTGTACTCTCATAAGAGTACAGAGAATACAGATGCAAAATAATCCTAAAAATCTATCAAGCAGCCTCCAAACAGCTTGTAATGGCATCTACTAAATATATTATCTCCAAACAGGGTAAAATAGTTGAAAGAAAATGAGAAAATGGAGTGTATTCTCATGAGAGTATAGAGAGTACACATTCAAAATAGCCCTAAAAATCCACCAAGCAGCCCCCAAACAAGTTATAATGGCTTCTACTAAACATTTCATCACCAAATAGGGTAGAATATCTGAAAAAATTTGAGAAAATAGAGTTTACTCTCATGAGAGTACAGAGAGTACAGATGCAAAACAGATCCAAAAATCCACCAAGTAGACTCCAAATATCTTATAATGACATCTACTACACATATTATCTCCAAAAGGTAGAATATCTGAAAAAACTTAAGAAAATGGGGTATATTCTCACGAGGGTACAAAAAGTACAGATACAAAACTAATCCTAAAACCCACCAAGCATCCTCTAAATAGCTTAGAATGACATCTACCAAACATATAGTTGAAAGAAAGGGTAGAATAGCTAAAAAATATTGAGAAAATATGGTGTACTCTCATGAGAGTATATAGAGTACACATTCAAAACTGATCTAAAAACTCACCAATCATCCTCCACAGCTTAAAATGGCATATACCAAACATATAATTGAAAGAAATGGTAGAATATCTGAAAAAATTTGAGAAAATATAGTGTACTTTCAAGAGAGTGTAGAGAGTACACATTCAAAACTGATCCAAAAACCCAACAAGCATCCTCCACATAGCTTAGAATGACATCTACTAAACATATAATTGAAAAGAATATATGAAAAAAATTAAGAAAATGGGGTGTACGTTCATGAGAATACAAAGAGTACACATTCAAAACTGATCCAAAACCTCACGAAGAATCCTCTAAATAGCTTAGAATGGCATCTACCAAACACATAATTGAAAGAAAGGGTAGAATATCTGAAAAAATTTGAGAAAATAGGATGTACTCTCATGAGAGTACATAGAGTATAGATGCAAAATTGATCCAAAAACCCACCAAGCAGACTTCAAACATCTTATAATGGCATCTACTAAACATATGAATGAAAGAAAGGGTAGAATAATTTAAAAAACTAAGAAAATGATATGTACTCTCATGAGAATATAGAGAGTACACATTCAAAACAGCTCT
This sequence comes from Cymbidium sinense, assembly GCA_021442155.1. Taxonomy (NCBI): domain Eukaryota; kingdom Viridiplantae; phylum Streptophyta; class Magnoliopsida; order Asparagales; family Orchidaceae; genus Cymbidium; species Cymbidium sinense. The sequence goes on from CM038222.1 coordinate 66,525,385, forward strand.
AAAAACCCACCACACAGTTAGATTTCTAAACATTGCATTCATATGCACAGCCAATTTCTTGTACTAAATATTTTACAGCTCAGTTATTTCATCCCTAAATAAAAAATAGTATAAGCAAACTCAGCTCTGATGTAATTCATTTTCTTTGGCCAATCTTGGTGCTCAGCCCAGTCCATTGGAGGTTTGCCGATCGCTGCCTCCATGTATTTGCACACAAACATGCCACAATCAACATTATTTTTTTGGACTAGTAGACCACTGATCACTTCAATTGACCATTATGTAGGATCACTCTCAAAAGCCTGGCCAGCATCTTGGATGAGTAATTTGATCTAAAGAGTTAAAAAATAAAGGTCCAGAGTTAGGCACAAAGTATGCACTTGAGACGAACTGAAAATGAGAAGAATTTTTACAATATTAGGAAGAATGACCTTATGAGCTGGGTTTGGCAATGAGTCATAGAAATATCAAGCCCATTTCTTAATATGCCCCATCAGTAGTGTCCAATGCTGATTATTGATAACTAAAGTAAAATATCGACCAAAACACTATCAGTAACATCTTTGGATGAATATTTTACTTTCTTTTAATAGGCTATATTTAGTATAACTCTACAAGAGTTCAAGAAAAAGTTTAAAATTAGTAGCTTATAACTGTCAAAACTTTAGAAGGCATCGTATCACCCAAAACTCTGTGTATAAACTCACACAGTGTAGGCATGAGACAAACAAATAAGGGACATATAGCCCAAGATAGATAGTATACTTCTCGGCCAGTAAAAAAGTGAAGGCATCAACATGTGCTTCAGATCGATCATCGAACTTATCAATTTGGCCTATCGCAATAATGATATTGCTAGCCGAGAATATGCTATAACTCTTACAGAATATGAGCATTACTAAATAAAAAAGGTGATTTTATATATACAGAATGAGATAAACTAAGCAATGACTTGCTTGTCCTTGAATCGAGCATACGAGGTGTCAATGAGCTGTAGCATTGGCTTGGGTAGGACATCTCTTGATGAGAAGTCTACAATATCATGTGCCTCAGCTGGCTACAAGAAATTAACAAGGTTTAAGAGATAGATTCATTGTGAATTAAAGTTGAATAATCTAAGATGAAGAATACCTCCACTTGATGCTCCTCAACCACTACAACAACAGTCGTTGGTTCATCCATCGATATTGGAACATATTTGTTAACCTACATAAAAAATTACTGAAATCAGCTTTTATTAGATTAAACTAAAAGGCATGCAAAGTAATATCTTTATGAAACATCTCCAAGCATCATATAATAGGTTATGGTAAACATATGACAAGCCCCACAATTGAAAAAATTGAAAAAATAAGATGTATCCTCATGAGAGTGCATAGTATACATGCAAAACATCTCTAAAAACTAGCAAATTCTTCATGAAATATCTCCAAACATCTTACAATAGGTTATGGTAAACATTTGACAAGCCCCGCATTTGAAAAAATTGAGAAAATAAGGTGTACCCTCATGAGAGTACAGAGAGTACACATACAAAATAGCCCCAAAAATCACCAAATTTTTCACGAAATATCTTCGAGCATCTTATAATGGGATATACTAAACATATAACAAGTCCCACAGTTAAAAAAATTAAAAAAAAAAATGGGGTGTACTCTCATGAGAGTACAGAGAGTACACATGCAAAATAGCTCTAAAAATAACCAATTTCTTCATGAAACATCTCCAAACATCTTACAATAGGTTATGGTAAACATATGACAAGCCCCATAGTTAAAAAAGCTGAAAAAATAAGTTATACTCTCATGAAAGTATAGAGAGTACATATATAATTCATAAAACATCTCCAAATAGCTTATAATATGTTATTGTAAACATATGACAAGTCCCACAGTTAAAAATTTTAGAAAATAGGGTGTACCCTCATGAGAGTACAGAGAGTACACATGCAAAATAACTCCTAAAATCAGCAAATTCTTCATGAAATATCTCCAAACAGCTTACAATGGGATATACTAAACATATGACAAGCCCCATATTTGAAAAAATTAAAAAAATGGGGTGTACCCTTATGAGAGTATAGAAAGTACACATACAAAATAGCTCCAAAAATCAGCAAATTCTTCATGAAACATCTCCAAACATCTTATAATATGTTATGGTAAATATATGACAAGCCCTACAATTAAAAAAATTGAGAACAAATAAGATGTACCCTCATGAGAGTACAGAGAGTACACATACAAAATAGCTCCAAAAATTAGCAAAATTTTCATGAAATATCTCCAAACATCTTACAGTAGGATATACTAAACATATGGCAAGCCTCACAGTTAAAATTTTTTTTAAAAATGGGGTGTACACTCATGATAGTACAGAGAGTACACATACAAAATAGCCCCAAAAACTAGCAAATTATTTATGAAATATCTCCAAATATCTTACACTGAGAAATACTAAACATATGGCAAGCCCCATAGTTAAAAATTTTGAAAAAATGGGGTGTACCCTCATGAGAGTACACATGTAAAATAGCTCCAAAATTAGTAAATTCTTCATGAAACATCTCTAAACATCTTACAATACGTTATGGTAAACATATGACAAGTCCCACAGTTGAAAAAAACTGAAAAATAAGGTGTACCCTCATGAGAGTACATATGCAAAATAGCTCATAAAACTAACAAATTCTTCATGAAACATCTCCAACCAACTTACAATGGGATATACTAATTATATGACAAGCCCCACAGTTGAAAAACCTGAAAAATAAGTTGTACCTCATGAGAGTACAAAAAGTACATGTACAAAACAGCTTATAAAATCAATAAATTTCTCATGAAACATCTCCAAAATTCTTACAATAAGTTATGGTAAACATATGATAAGCCCCACAGTTGAAAAAATTTAAAATTAAGGTATATCCTCATAAGAGTACAGAGAGTACGCATGCAAAATAGCTCATAAAACTAGCAAATTCTTCATGAAACATCTCTAAATATCTTACAATATGATATAGTAAATATATGACAAGCCTCATAGTTGAAAATTTTAGAAAAATAAGGTGTATCCTTATGAAAGTATAAAGAGTACACATGCAAAATAGCTCCTAGAACCAGTAAATTTTTCATGAAATATCTCTAAACAATTTACAATGGGATATACTAAATATATGACAAACCCCACAGTTGAAAAATAAAAAAAATAAAAAAATAAGGTATATCCTCCTGAGAGTACAGAGAGTACACATGCAAAATAGCTCCTAAAATCAGCAAATTCTTCATGAAACATCTCCAAACATCTTACAATAGGTTATGGCAAACATATGACAAGCCTCGCAGTTGAAAAAACTAAAAGAATAAGGTGTATCCTCATGAGAGTACAGAGAGTACACATATAAAATAGCTCCAAAAACTAGCAAAGTTTTCATGAAACTTCTCTTAACATCTTATAATAGGATATACTAAACATATGACAAGCCCTACAGTTGAAAATTTTGAAAAAAATGGGGTGTACCTTCATGAGAGTACAGAGAGTACACATACAAAATAGCTCTAAAAATCATCAAATTCTTCTTGAAACATCTCTAAGCATCTTACAATGTGATATACTAAACATATGACAAGCCCCACAATTGAAAATTTAAAAATAAATAAGGTATACCCTTATGAGAGTACATAAAGTACATATACAAAATAGCTCCAAAAATCAAAAAAATAGTCCCATTTCCTTTAAAGAACTCAAATGTGCTCCTATTCGACAGTTAGAACAACTGTGAAAACCCTAAAATCTTTAATGTTCAAGAATGCAAGAAGAAATACCTCATAGAGTCCCCTATAATACCTCAATTTTTAATGCCCAAGATTTAACAAATCTCTGGGGGGAAGGTCGGACGCACGTCGGGAGAGGGAGCTGAGGAAAATTTCTGAACAAAAATAAAATTACCTAAAATTTTTTTAGGCTTGGAATCTGGAACGTCGTCCGTAATATTTTTTTCTCGCTGCATTGACGAGACGGGCCGACCGGGCCAGGTTAACGTTAACGGCATCGTTATGTTATAGTGCTATAAAGTAAGAAAAATCATATTTTATTACTAGACACGTGTTGCATTCCAGTTGGTGTTCGGACGTAAAGCTTTGTCCGAACTCCGCACGTAATATTTTCTCGATCCGAGGATGGGTCACTTTGTTGAATACTAATATTTAACTTATAAAAAGTATATTTAGATATTTAAAATATTTTTTTTTAACTTGAGGCTTGAACGCAATATTTGAAATTTTATTAATTTAAAAAATAATATCAATTAATATTATATGAGAAATGATATTAATAAAAATAGTCTTTTTTTTATCAACAAAATATATTCATTATTATATATATTTTTTTATTTTTTATAATAAATTTAGTATTTAGAGGTGTTGACCTTTGAATATAATTCAGAGTGGGCAACTAGAGTTTTAAAACTCTTAATAGTAATTAATAAAGAGCTATGAGTTTGGCAATAAGAGTTTTGGACTCTATGAATCTATAATTCTCTTGTTTTTGGGATCATCTTCTTAATCTTTAAAGATATAACTTGTTTACACACTTCTTGGAAAATGTGTTGATTATTTCTACAATAAATTGAACCATTTTTAAAATATTATATGTTCTAATCATATAGATTTTAAATACATTAATATGTTGATAATATAATATTTGTGATATTGAGCTCATTGGATACATCTCATGGAGAAATTCATTTTGGACAAATATTCTTGAAAAAATATTTTGGACTAAAATGCCATTGATGAGGGACTACCTTTTTATATTCTTGAATTGCATAAAATAAATGTAAGTCATTTGAAACTAGTTCGTCATTAATTCAAACTAGTTTGTCCTTTGAACTAAAGTTTGTATATCATTGTCTTCATTTATTTGATGAATAAATAGAATGTGAGTTGATTGTGAGAGGAATATGAGTGTAGATGAGAGGTATCCTCGCCTCTAACAAAGATCAATTGTAAATGGAAATGATCATAACATCGAGAATAGAGAGAAGCCATTGCTAAAATAAGCATGTGACCTAACATGGCATGATGAGTTAGAGAATGCGGGCGATAAACTTGAGGGCAACAAACTTGTGCTCAAATAATTTCATTTATAGTGAGTTAATGCTTGCATTGAGTTAGAGTCTCTTTAAAGTTTGCCGACATTTTGAACGCATCCTTAAACTCAATTTAACAACCACCCGAGGCCTCACCAAGCACATTGTGTTTCATGACCTTCCCATAAACAACATTTACAACACTAACAACACTTGGCTACTTTAGTGCAAAACTATTTCCTTAAGTTCACAGACCCATATCATTTCTCATATTGTAATAACACATCCATAAATCTTTATTGATTTAAACCAAAGGTTGAAATATATTCGAACAAGTTCAAAAAGACTTATAATTGTAATGAGTAGTGCATGAATACAAGAGGATACGTCTTATTGAGGGATTTAATATAGTAGATATTTTTCAAAACAAAAAACATATATAATAGATATATTTGTTTACGTAAATTCACTATAAGAATAAAACAAGCATTAAAATGGATAAAAAGTCAAAATCTATTTAGAATATGAATGATAATTGACTAATTGAAATTTTTTTGTAAATATTTTTATATAAAGTCAAACCCTAATTGCCTTACGTTGTTGCGACCACCCCATCATTATCTCTAATCACCGCCACCCACCAATTGTCTATCTCTTATTATCAAAGCTCAATTTCACGTTTTACAAATCTACATTAATTTTATTTTCACCATAAATTAATCATAAAATATAATTTATTTCATGTATTATACATCTAAATAACTCTGAAATATTTTTAATACATTAAATTTCAAATTTGATTTATTGAATTCTTTTTTCATCAAATCTAAAGGCCTTTGATTAGAATTATCAACTATGTTTTCAATATATGAGAACAAATGTTGTATTTAATTTTAGGTTTTTCAAAAAATTGCATTACAAAATTCTTAAATTTCTTTTAATCAAATCCCCAATAAAGTATTTAAAAAAACTTGAAAAAAAAAATTTTTAAAGTAAGATTTACATACATACCATGCAATTCTTATGAATTTACATGTCAACCATCAAAAATTAGATATTTATTTATCTAACATTATTCTATACTTGAAAAGTGCATATTAGTTTAAAAAAGATGAATGATAATGATATTTTTAATGTGATATTTAAGATTGAAGTGTTATATATGTCATAATTAAAATTTAGGTGCCAAATATATAAAAACATAATAGGAATTATGAGTTATGTATGTAAATGCCTTGATTTTAATTGTATCCATTGGCTTCATAATTGATGAGAACAATATGTTTTATATTATATAAAGAGAAAGATTGGCAACCCTATGAGCAAAAACTAATGCATTTTTGCCCATTTTTTCCATTAGAAAAGGAAAAATTCTTTGGAATATAAGCATATTACATCACTCATGTATTATATGAAAATTCTAAAAAATTCAGAGATTCTTTTGCATAACTTATCATGCACTAAACTCTTTATTTAATTGAGTTTAATGCTGTGAGGTTCTTTAGCATGAAAAATTATGGAATTTATTCGATATAATCTTTTCTAACAATACATTTTTTATATGAGTTTATATTCTACGAATCAAATATAAAAAAAGTTGTTTTAGATCAAAGCAATTTATATATCACTAATAGCAATCTATTTTTTTTTCATCTCCACTCATGTAACATATCATTTTAAAATAGTTTTTTTTAGAGTATTAAATTCAATTCTACAAGTAATAATATTTGAACTTCAACAATATTGAGAGAATTGTGAGCGAAGAAAAGAAACAAAGAAGGAGAAGAAGAATAAAGAGATAGAGAGATAGAGAGAGAGAGAGAGACGCTTTAAAGGATCTTATTTTTCCACACAATAAGCCCAAAGTAATGCACATGCTTTGTTAAAAAATGATCACTTGACTTCATTTTCATAGAATTTTTTTGTGTAATATAAGAAATTACACTTGACTTTAGATGAATAAATACAAAATATGACCATTAATAATATGATTATTACTAATATGTAGAGATAATAATCAGAATCCCAATGAATGCATATGACTTGTTGCCTTTGTTAAGGCTTAGAGGTTTCTCTGACTAAATTGATGAAGTTGCCTTCATTGAATAGGTAGGCTTCCTTTATGTTATGGGTGAGTGTCTTTTGAATTATGCAAGCACATTCAGAACTAGAGGAGTCTCCATTGGTGATTGGTGAGTGGTTTTAAGCAATTTTATTCATTTATCTACAATCCATAGTAAAATTGCTAGAGTTTCTCTTTTTATCCCAAGTGGCATATTTTGGTATTTATATAGCACATATTTATTGAAGCTCAACTCAAAGCCAATTTTTAAGCAAACATATATTATTGGCCTAAGAGCTAAATTCTTAAGTTCATGCAACACAATAAATATTTAACATCAAATAAAGAACAAACAATTATTTTAAAAAAGAAAAGGTATTTGACCTTCAAATAATGTATTTTTATAATAAAATTTTAAGTTGATACTTATAAATATGTCTTATTTTTATTCACCTAGATATTAATATATATGTCTTATTTAGGGTAATCCTATTTTTTGGGATTAGTTTGAGGTTTTTTAAATAATTTAAAAAATTATTATAATTCTATTTAGCTATAATGTTTTTAATAAAATTATGATGTAAAGTATTTTTTTTATAATTAAATATGTTAGAATATGATAGTTATAAAAAAAACTAATATTCAACATTTTTGTTGAATTCTATAATAACTACACCAACTTTTAAAAAAAAATAAGGGATTTATATGCACACTATTAAATTCTTATATATATATATATATATATATATATATATATATATATATATATATATATATATATATATATATATATATATATATATATATATATATATATATATATATATATATATATATATGTTGCGTGATGAAAACCATGAGAGTGAAAGTTTCGCCTTAATTGTGATTAGTCCACACACAGTAATTAAAGACGAGCAGGGACACCTAATTTTAACGTGGAAAACCTCGAAAGAGGGAAAACCACAGCTGGCCAATAAAAGCTTCCACTATGTATCTTTGAGTACAAGGTCTTCGATAGCGGGATTAGAATTGCATATGAGAGGAATAACAAGCGTGTAACAATGATCGGGTTATAATTATTCGATGGTGGAGATCTGAGGGTAACTTAGATGGGAATCTGGTACAATTAGTGATGGCGGTGGGTGGCGGTGGTTGATGGCAGCCGGCGAGTGCGATCTTGCTTGGGTGCGATCAGCTTGGAGGATCTTGAGCTTTGAGCTCTCTCTTCCTCCTCACTTGGGACTCTTCCCTTCTTCTTCTTGACTCTTCCTTTCTTTTCTTCCTTGCGGACTCTTCCCTTTTCTTTGCTTGGACTCTTCCTTCTTCTTGGACTCTTTCTTCTTCCTTGCTGGACTCTTCTCTTCTTGGACTCTTCCTCTTCTTCTTCCTTCACTTGACTCCTCTTCTTCTTCACTTGGCCCTCCTGTGAGGAATGAAGGCATTTATAGATGGGAGGAGGCGTCATGTAAATTATGTAAGGCGTACCACTCCCCGTCGGGGGCTAGATGATTCCTTGATCATTTGATGTATTTTGAACATTTGGATGCCCAAATGAAAGTCGAATTATGAGATCTTAGGCTCATTAGATCCGGCTCGACGCTTGATTTGACTATAAATATTCCATATTTGAGAGCTGTTTTGGGATTTAATTGATGCAGATTCCAATGATATTTTAAGTCTTGATCTCGATGGGTTTTGACTCAAAATCATATCGACATCAAGATTTGTGTTTTATTGGTGGTATTTTGAGAGTCATATCAATATATATATATATATATATATATATATATATATATATATATATATATATATATATATATATATATATATATATATATATATATATATATATATATATATATATATATATATATATATATATATATATATATTTATTTATTTATTTAATAATAACTTATCTATATTTCTTATTTTATATAATTTAAGAATTTACATACAATTTATATTTACTTTCATGTATATTTTATTATGATTTATGTACAAATAAAGTATTATAAATTATAAATATATATAGATATATATATATATATATATATATATATATATATATATATATATATATATATATATATATATATTTAAACATTATATTTTTTTATATAATACATAACAAATTATTATTTATTTATTTATTTATATATCTTGATGATTTAATAAATATTATATTAAATATTTAAGGGCATTTACATACATAGAACACAATTCTTATATATTTAAATCTAACTAAATATTTTATACATAGCATCTAAATATTAAAATAGCATTTTATATGAAATAAAATTTATCTATATAAATTCAATATTTGTAAATATAAATTTTAAGTGTTAGATATAATAAATGCATTTATTCTATCTATATAAATTTCTCAAATTTAAATATTAAAATAATTTTAACATAGTAAATGATTCTTTTCATTGGATGACGTCACAAACCATCACTGGATCACGATATGAAGTGGCATTGGAACAAAAGCTTTGAATACTTCCGTCTCCATCCGATCCGCGCGATGCGCGCCTCCGTTTACAGTACCCCTCTTTTCTCCATCTGCATACTCGTCCTCCATCCCTCACAGCAACCGTTGGAATCCAAAACAGGTTAGAGGCACATTCAGTCGCCTTCTCCGAGCTTATCTATCATCGCATTCTGTTCTTCTTTATTGGTTCAATTTCATGGTTGATTTAATTTGAAAATTGCATATCTTTTATGATTAATAGTTATTTAATGCACTTTCTTTTTGGGTATATATGGTGCTCTTCCCTTCATAATCCACTGCTTGGTATTTCCACAAATTGTTGTGGTTTTCAGGTCAATCAAAGGTAATTTCCAAAAGTTTGATGGAGGATCTCCCTGAATCAGTGCTTATGTATATTCTGCAACGAATTGATCGAACTGCCGATAGGAATTCTCTTTCTCTAGTTTGCAAACGACTGCATATGGTTGAGGGGAGGGATTTCCTGCGCGTTGGATGTGGGTTACACCTGCGACTGAAGCATTTACCGCATTATGTAGTCGGTTTCCAAATTTATCGAAGCTCGAGATTTCCTACTTCGTTTGGACGCCGTCGTCGGGTGAGCAGCTGGGGAATGAAGGCATGCAGGTTTTGTGTTCTAACTGTCCTTTACTCGAAGAACTTTCCCTAAATTCCTGTTCTCTCATCGATGATGTTGGCCTTTCTTATTTATCTTTTTGCCAAAAATTGACGTCTCTCAAGCTAATTTTTTCTCCGGATATCACCTCTAATGGAATCCTATGTGTGGGACTTAGCTGCAAGAACTTTTCTACCCTTCACCTTATTTGCTGCATGAAAGTGAGCATTGAATGTATTCAGTTCTTGGGGAAGTCAGGTAATTTAAGGGAACTTTCCATCAAGAACTGCAGGGGTATAAGGGAGAATGACCTCATAAAGCTTGGCCCTGGGTGGAGGAAGCTCAGAACATTGGATTTTGCTGTAGATGCATATTATCAATACCCAAGGGTCGTTGATCAGCCATTGTTGAACGAGTTGTTTGGGGAAGATGTTTGCTGTGATGAGCTAAAGAAATTAAGTTTGACAAACTGCATAGTTACCCCGGGCCAAGGGCTTTCTTTTATACTAGGAAGATGCAATGCCTTAGAAAAGCTTCGGTTGGACATGTGCATTGGGGTAACACACAGTGATATTGTTACGCTATCTCAGAAGTCAAGCAACCTTCGTAGCCTAGCAATGCGCCTCCCTCTGGAGTTTACTGGGCCTCTTTTCGAGGATAGGCAGTTGGCATTGAAAGATGACAGTCTTAGGGCCTTGGCAGCTGGGTGTTCTATGCTTAATACGCTCGAGCTGTTTTTTTCAGATTGGGATTTTCCATCTACCTCATACATCACCCAGGATGCTCTGATTGATCTGATTCATAGCTGCCCAATTTGTGTGTTGAAACTTCATGGTGCTATCTTCTTCAATAACAGAGGTATGAAGGCGCTTTGTACAGCACAATGTTTGCAGGTACTAGAGCTCTCAAAATGCCAGGAAATTAGCGATGAAGGATTGAAGCATATTATACAGTCACCCAGCTTAAAAACTGTGACACTTTCTAAATGTATAGGAGTTACAGATATTGGGTTGAAGCCACTTGTGGACTCAAATAAGCTGGATTTGCTTACAGTTGAAGACTGCCCACAGATTTCTGAGGAAGGTATAAAAGGTGCAGCGAGATCTATCTTATATAAGCAAGATTTGTTTTGGTTGCTAGATGAAATTAGAGATTATTGACTCCTAAAGTTGGCTTTATTCCTCACAAATATGATAGAAGTAGCACGGGCGGTCTGACTTTAATTTCATGTTTCAGGTAATATTTTTTTATGCATGATTGAAGAATAATGCGTTAATGTATACCTTTAAATTTGATGGTATATATAGCACACACGATATCCAGTTTTTGAGTTAGCCTTATCATTCATGCAAATAGCTAAATTTCTCAACTGTTGCACTGACCTTCAATCTATTTTTTTCCGATGTTCTTGTTAATATGGCACTCATGGTTAGTGGTGGAACTAGGGGGTGGTTGGAGAAGCAATCAGTTAGTAGTCACCCTTAGATTTTTACTAAACTCTTAATATCATATAATACACTAATTATTCTTCTGGATTTGGCTACCCTTAGATGGGTGGGTAGTCGCCACCCTTGTCTTTAAATTTTGATTCCGTCACTGCTCATGATCATTGATAAGTGGAGTTTGGGTCTTGACATCAGCAATGGTCTCTAAGAATGACATGAGTTCTTGTGATGTTGAGATAGAGTGGTGTCTGGCTTGGTAAAGGGTATACCCTTCTCAACGGAATTTTGAGTCATGGTCATACATTAGAGAGTGTGGGACAATGGGAGTAACATATATGGCTGATAAAGTAGAAAAACATAGTCTGAGATGATTGAAGTACTTTAAATAAAGAAAGGGAAATCTCAATATATTACGGGGATAAAGGAAATGTGAAGATACCATACATTAAAAACTCAAGGGCCCAGCTAGTATGTTAAGGTGTCATGATCAATGTTCTTATAAATCATGGTTATGCAACAGAAAATTCCTTACAAAAGCATCAAATCATTAGCTTTGAGAAATGAATTTTTATTTGAAGATTGCAACATATACGGATTATAACATATAAAAATGTAGGCTGAGATGGCTGAAGTACTTAAACCAAGGAAGCTAAAATACCAATGTTTCTGGGAACAAACAAATTCAGTTAGAAGACCCTAAAAAAAACAAACTATATGAGAATCAAGTCCACACTCAGCTCTCAACAGGGAGGAGATTCTATGTTGCTTCCCCAGTTACATGGGATAAGATGATGGTGATGATAATGTGGTCAAGTTCTCAGCTGCACTACCCAGCTTTATATCCTCATCCAGCCTAGCGCATTACAAGCCCAAAGCTGAGCTAGAAGGTCAATTGTTTCTAACTTCCAGAGTTTATCTCTAAAAATGGAATTGCTATAATGTAAATACAACTATGAAAATTTTATTTATTTTTATTATGTTTTGAAAATAATGATCTAAGCATGGGAAGAGCTTTCCAATCATTTGGTTCAATCAATTTTATCATGAATTTAAAACAACGACAACAAGCCTTTATCCTTCTATGTGGGGTTAGCTACATAAATCTTTTTTCTCTATTGTGTTTTATTAAGTGTCATTATAATTTAATTATAATAAATTAAGGTCATTTTCATATTTCTAATCAACTTTTTTTTAGATCTACCTCTATCTTTCTTAACATGATCGAATCTAATACATCTACTCTTCTAACTGGTTCATCAAATGGTTAGTATTTTATGTGACTAGGCCATCTAAGACAACTCTCTTTAATCTTATGAGCCATTGGAGCTACTTCAATCTTTTCATGAATATATTTGTTTCACATCTTGTCTCTAAGTGTAAAGCCACTCATCCACCTAAGTGTCCTCATCCCTGCAACACTTAATGTAATTTTGCGTCTCTTTTACTAACCAATATTCCACGCCTTAAAGCATTTTAGGTCTCACTACCATCTTCTAAAATTTTCTATTGAGTCTAAGTAGTACTTTTCTATCACTGAAAAAGGCCCGATGCATTACTCCACTTCAACCATCTAACTTGAATTCGACTGATAACATCCCTATTTATTTCACCATCACTTTGGACAATTGACCCGGTATATCAAAAATACTTGCTTTTTTTAATGACTTTAGACTTTAAGGTTGACCTCATAATAATTCAAGTTTTTCTTGAATTCACTTTCTACTTTTATCAACAAGAAGAATATCATTAGTAAAAAGCACACGCTAAAGTACATCTTCTTATAAATGCCTAGTAAGAATATCCATAACAAAAACAAAAGATATGGGCTTAAAGTTGATCCTTGATGTAATCCAATTAAAATAGAAAAATACTTTGTCAATCTTCCTTGTGTTTGACGCAAGTAATAGCTCCAATATCTACATTCTTAATGCCTTAAATATAAGTAATATTAACTCATTTCTTTTCTACAACTCTCCAAAGTAATTCTCTTGAAAATTTATCATATGATTTCTCTAAATCAACAAATATCATATGTAGATCATCTTTACTCTATATTTCAACATCAAACTTCTCAACTAATGTATATCATCTATAATAGACCTACTTGACATGAATCCAAATTGATTTTGAGAAACTATAACATATTGTATCATATACTCAGTTACTCTCTCTTATAATTTTAATGTATGACTCATCAACTTAATTTCTCTACAATTTGCACAATCTTTTGCATCACTTTTATTCTTAAAAAATATAAACCAACAAATTCTTTCTCCACTCATTTGACTATTTTTTATCATTAAAATAATATTAAAAAATTTAATAAACCAAGAAATTCTTGATCTTCACACTTCTACTATCAGGTCCTACTACTTTGTCACACTCTGTTTCTTAAAGATTCTTTAAGTTTGGTTTCACTAATACTACGCTAGAAATATTTTTATTTAGGATACTAAGGTCACTAAAGTTAATTGTATTATCGCAACTTTTATTAAAAGTTTATCTATTTATGTTGAATATTTTCTTCTAAGAAAAATATTTTTTGATCTTCATCTTAATTGCATTTCACTTTAAATGTTTACTTCTCCTATCTCTTTTCTTAGCTTGCTTATACATACATCTTTCACCCTCTTTAATATTTAATTTATTATATAGATTATTAAATACTAAATTCTTTGTATCATATATTACTTTCTTAAAATTTTTATAGGACACTCTAATTCTCCAAGTTTTTACATCTAAACTAATTTTTGTGGTAAAATTTATTTTTAATCTTTTTTTTGCATATTTTGACTCCACCACCAATTGTTTTACTAATGAAAGCTTTCTTTTTGATTCTTCAAGTATATTTTTTGCTTCTTGCTTAATATCTTTGTTATATTTTTTCACATAATACTAGCTTTCTTATACATGTTTCAAATTTTAAGATCTTATAGCTTACTTTTAAAATTATTTATATTAGTATTCTTTATGTAACACCATCTAATTCTATGAAAAAAAAATTTCAACTTTCAACCCTTCATCTTATAATTTAAATCAATAGTCAATGACTTGATGCTAGATATTTAAATTTACTCGAATTAATCATACAATTTTGACAATCTAAACGATTAATTTTTCTTATAAAAAATAATTAATCTGTATTTTACTAAATTCATTCTTTATTAGTAATAATATGCTCTTTGCTTCTCCTAAATAAAGTATTAGTAATTACAAAATCATAAACTAAAGCAAAATTCAATATAAACTTACTTTCTTTAGTAGTCGCTACAAACTTGTAGCCACTATAAATACTTTTAAAATATTATATCACTCTACTAATATGTTTATTTAAATATCTTTCAATAAATATTCTTTATTCAAGATGTATCTTTTTTACTAATTCTTCTTAGTCATTTCAAAATATTTCTTTTAAATATACATCAAAATGTGCTTGAGGAGCATAAATACATATAACATTAATAATTTTAGCATCAATAATGTTGCGTGCTAGAAAACCAGTTGTGGTAGAGTGAAAGTTTTGCCTTGCCTTTATTTGAAATCCGACACGGTATTTAAGAGTGAACAAGAAAACTCATTTTCGTGGAAAATCTCAAAGAGGGAAAAAATCGCTAGCCCAAGAAAGCTTCCACTATATATATTGTTTTTTTAGAGTACAAGTTTTCCGATACGGGATTACATAATTATATATGAGAAGAGCTGACAATGGGAATCTCAAAATCAGACAACAATACTCATATAGTCATGTTCAGGTTGTACCAGTTGCTAGTGGTAGCAAATGATGGTGAACAACGAGGGAATAAGCGTGATGAAGCGTCATGATGGAAACCGGAGATTGAAGATGGCGATGGCGGTGGCGGCAGTGGTTGGTAACCAAGGGGTGGTGGCGGCAGTTGAGTGGTAACGCGATTATACGGAGGATTTTCAAGCTTTGGAGCTCTCTCCTCTCCCTTGCTTGGCCTCCCCTCATCTGAGGAATGAGCTATTTATAGATTGGAGGTGGCGTAATACATGCAAACACTCCACTCCTTCGCCGGCCAAATGATGATCCTTGATCATATGATGTATTTTGTGTATTTGAATGCTCAAATGATGTTGGAATTATGATATCTTGGGCTTGTTAGATTCTCATCAAGGCCTTTCGATTGTATAAACACTCCATGTTTAAGAGTCGATTGATAATAAATACTGATCTGGTTGTCTTGATTCGATCAGTTGCTTTTCGTCAAGATCTTGTGGTGGAATTTTTTGGTCATATCGGTTCTATTTTTGGATGATATTATCTGTCATCCAAAATATATATCGAATATTTGAAAATAGCGGATTCTTCAATGAAATTTGCGGTCAGTTAACCATACATTTTGAGAAAACATATCTTCAGGGCATAAGATTATAACCATGAAGGCGGGTCATGGATGTATCGAATGCAGCGTGAAGATTTGGTTATGGACCCATCGAATATTCTGCACTTGCACAAGGTTTGGGTTGGATTAGAATAAAAGCTGGTGGTTCATGAAGAAAGGTCTTATGGGCCTTGTCAAAATAAAGGGTGAGGAGAAAAATTTGGGCAGGCCAGTGATTTCGGCAATGGCTGACAGTCGCGAGGGGACATGACGGGCGGATAAACATGAAGGCGTCGGTCAGTCTGGAGCTTAGCCGCGGTCAATGGTCAGCGGGAGGAGGCCGACCTGAGTTGAAACGGGATCTGGATTCAATCTGCCTGGGCGGCCATGGCCGGGTTCAGTGTGAGCAGCGAGGAAGCGGGCGCAGGCACTGGGCGATGCGGCGGTCAGCATTCTGCGGTATCGTACCCTGAGCGCTTGGCCAGCCGTCTGGCCCGCTGGCCGCGTGCTAAACGGCATTTTTTGGCGGTTTGGTGATTTTGCGGTTTTGGCGGTTTTGATGATTTTTACCCTTTGAGGTCTATAAAACCCCAGGACCAAGGAGAAGGCACACTTCTTCATTGCTCTACTTCTCTTCTTCTTCGAGTGAGGTTGTTGAGTCGATCTCGGCCCACCATTATCGGTTTTCCCTCGAAGAGGCGTCAGCGCCTCGTCGGGCCGTCCGGTTTGGAGGTGATCAAGGCCGGTACATCGTCGTTGTTCGGTTTTCCCTCGAAGAGGCTCAGCGGCCTTCGGATCATCCGGTTTGGAAGGCGATCAATGCAGATACGTCGTTGTTCGATTTTCCCTCGAAAGGCGGCCTCGTCGGAATCCGGTTTGGAGGTGATCAAGGCGGTACATCCGTCGTTGTTCCAATTTTTTTTGAAAACCAAGGCTCGTTGGACCGTCCGGGAGGCGATCAAGGCATACATCGTCGTTGTTCGGTTTTCCCTCGAAGAGGCGTCAGCGGCGTCGGACCATCCGTTTGAGGCGATCAAGGTCGCGGTACATTTGTTCGGTTTTCCCTCGAAGAGGTGTCAACCGACCTCGTCGGACCGTCCAGGTTTGGAAGCGATCAAGGCCCACGATACTTACGTCGTTGTTCCGGTTTTCCCTCGAAAGAGGCGTCAACCGGCCTCGTCGGACCGTCCGGGTTTGGAGGCGATCAATGCATGATACATTATGTCATAGTTTTCCCTCGAAGAGGCGTCAGCTATACTGTCGGACCGTCCGGGTTCGGGCGATCAGAATACATCACGTCGTGTCTACGTTTTCCCTCGAAGAGCTCAGTATCGTCGGACCGTCCGGGTTCGGGCGATCAAAACCCACCGGTACATGTCTTTTCCCTCAAAGAGGCATCAATCTCGGACCGTCGAGTTTGGAAGCGATCAAGGAGCGATAACCGAGGCAGGGTTGGCGATGCGATAGTGGCGGCCATGGTGGCAGCGTGACCTACAGTGGTTGGCGGATAACCACGATAATGGTGGTAGCCGGAGATTGCCGGATGGTCGGCCAGCGATGGCCAGCGGCAGTAGTCAGCGCGGCAGCTATGGCCATTCTGATGGTTAGCGGCCGGCAATCAGCGGCAGCTGGCAACCAGTAGTTATGCGCGAGCGTCGATAGTGGGAGGATAGCCCGGCGTTAATTAGACCGCGAAATTACATATGATGGTCGCGGTGGCGGCGATAGTAGTCAGCAGCAGTGGTTAGCCGAAGTGGTCAGCAACGGCTGTCGAGTAATCGATGGTGGCAAAGCATTAAGTAGTGGGATGGCCAGATAATTAATTACCGGCGATGCGGCGGTAGTATTGCGATAAATGTCAGCGGCAGTGGTTAGCCGACGCAATGTCAACCGCGAAGGAGAAAATTAATCAACCAGCGCAAGCGGCAGCGATGGTGACCAGCAAAAGATGCGGCGATGGTCGGAAAATACCGAGAATGCAGCCGATGGTAGCGGCAAGAGTGGCCAAAACAGAGGTGGTAATCGCGCGAACAGTAGTCGCAGTGCGAGTCAGTAATCAGAGGATACCGGCGATGGTGAAGCGATGCCGGATAGTCGACAGCGGTAATCGCGATAGTAGTGGCGGTGGCCCGGCTTCTGATGGTGGCCGATAAATGGTCAGCGGCAGCAGCAATTTTCAGCAGTGGCCAGCGTCGGTAGTCAGCGGGATAGCGGCCGGATAATGGCATGGGCAAAATTGCCGATAGTCAGCTGGTAGCCGGCGGTGGCCGGATGATATTTTACATATCGAGGTTGTTGTGAGAGTGTGACTTCGATGGCGTGCTATGGAAGAGGTTGAATTGAATCAAAATTTTGACCCATCGAGGTTGTTTATTTTATCAGTTAGATGGCGTTTATGGAAGAGGCGTGAAGTCCAAGGACCTTTTGACCTATCCTAGGTTGTTTGTCAGAGTGTTTGCTCGATGACGTTAACTTGTGTGGAGTAAGTACAAAGTTTTGACTTATCCGAGGTTGTTTATCAGAGTGTTACCCGATGACGTTAACTTGTATGGAAGAGGTCGTAGGAAGTCCACCAAAGACCTTTTGACCCATCCTAAGTTGTTTGTCAGAGTCTTTGCTCGATGACTTTAACCTGTATGGAAGGTCATGGAAGTCCACCAAGACCTTTTGACTTATCCTAGGTTGTTTGTCCGTGCTCGATGATGCTATGGAAGAGGTCGATTAAAACATTCGTTTATGGTTGCCAAAGTTGCTCCTTAACCTTGACCTTTTGTATTCTTGACTTGCTTCTCATTGATAATCAATTAGATATCAGAATATCAACTTGGATAATCTTTTGAGATTAAGATTTGCCCCAGTTTACAAAATCGAAAGAGAAGTTTGATGAATCTTCATTCTTAAACTGCTCCTTAAAAGCTTGAAATGCTACATCTCGATGGTGGTTTTGATCTTGTTGGGGAACTTGGTCGCCATACAAGATGATATAATGGGAATCAGTATCCCACAGACGGCGTCAAATTGTTGCTTGCTAGAAAACCAGTTGTGGTAGAGTGAAAGTTTTTGCCTTAGCCTTGTTGTGAAATCCAGCACACACACAGGTATTTAAAGAGTGAACAAACTCAGAATTTTACGTGAAAAATCTCGAAAGAGGAAAACCACATGGCTTTGATAAAAGCTTCCACTATATATTTGTTTTGGGTATAAGTTTTCCGATAACTAACGGGATTACATAATGGTATATGAGAAGGGCTAACAATGGAATCCCAAAATCGGACAACAACAACCATAGTCACGTTCGCTGCAGTTCTAGTAGCAAATGATGGTGAAACGTGAGGGAATAGCGGCATGAAGGTCATCATGATGGAGACCAAGGAGATTGGCGGGCAGGCGGTGGCGGCTGACGGCGGTGGCGGTGGTGGTGGTTGGTAACCAACGGGGTGGTTGAGTGGTACGATGCACGGAGGATTTTCAAGCTTTGGAGCTCTCTCCTCTCTCTTGGCCTCCCCTCATATGAGGAATGAGGAGGCTATTTATAGATTGGAGGTGGCTTCTCTAAATACAAAACCCGTACCACTCCACTTCATGGACGGCTCAAAATGATCCCCTTGATCATATGATGTATTTTGTGTATTTGAATGCTCAAATGATGTTGGAATATATGATATCTTGGGCTTGTTCGTTAAGATCAAGGCCGATTTGACTATAAACACTCCATGTTTAAGAGTGATTGATAAACGCGATCTCGGTTAGTCTTGATTCACGATCAGATTGCTTTCTACGTCAAGATTCGTGCTTCGACTAGTGGAATTTTCAGGGTCATATACAATCTTTAAAATTATAATTTTATCACTAATTATATTAATTTGATAAAATTATCTTTGAAACTCTAATCTATAATCACACATACATCATTTCTAGTACGACTTCTATCTTAAAATTAAATTTTAAAATCTAAACTATCAATTTTTTTAGTCTTTTCAAACTCATTTAGTTTTTTGAATACATAAGATTTTTTTTTCTATGAATCTTAATATCAATTAATTTCATTAATTTACTTGTAATAATACTTATATTTTGAGTTCTTATTTTAATTCTAGTTCAGGGACTAGCTTCTTTGTCCACGTTGTCTATAATATGAGAACTCTTGTTTATTTAATATTGTATGTTTGTACCTGAACACCGATGCAGCTGCTCTTGCACACTTTTCATTATATTTAGATCATACAACGCACTGCTTTCAAGACATCCTATCATTAACTTAATATATTAAAAGATTCATGTCATGATTTTTATCATGAATTTGCTCAAATATATTTCATATCCATACTGAAACCATAATTGTAGTTGGACCTCTCTAGGTGTGAATAGGAATATTAAAATTTGTCTCAGTCCCACCTCTTGTGATCAGTTGGCATGGGTTTGAAATGTTGATTGTCAGGCTTAAAATTTTGTTCAAGCTTTGGCTACACAATCAACAGTGTTTATAAGAACATGATCATTGATGGTAGGTTTGATAATGGTGAGCTTATATCGGGTGATTGTTTAAGTCATTATCATAATAGTCATAATTAACATGTTAAGAATGCTTTTGTTAAACCGTGTATAAACATGTAAGATGTCTTTAGTATCTCAACTGATTTTGTTCTCGTAATATAGATTATGTGATGCATTTCCTATTGCCTCATAATCCACTTCTAGCCAAGGACATAAAACAAGGGCACAATCATAAAATTTAAATCGAATGTTATAATCATTCTCATTCTAGATGCCATCTTTAAAGTTTTGTGTGTTTTTTTTTCTCAGTAGCTCTAATTGAAGGTAAGCTAGCTTCTTGATGTTTAGTTGTTGTTCTTCATTACCTGTGACAAAATAAATAATAGTGAGATACCTTAAATATAAATTCTATGGAACTTATCTTGGGCACAATTATAAATTTATGATGTAATTGGTAAATGATATCTTCCACATAATGTTGTTGTCACATCCTCCCACATCTAGAATGGCATTCTCTAAGTTGGCATAACTATATCATCAAGGCCCTGAAGGCTTCTTGATGATTGGCATAGTTATTGAGAATTATGATAGGAAATATTAACAACATGAGCAATCACATCTATCAATAAATATTGACAAGGACTTGGAAGGCCTATCTTGATGATGAATACATTCATCAAGAATAATAATATGAGCCAATTATTTGCCCCAAATCAAGAGACAAATACTTGAGGGCTCCATTTTCTTGATGGAGATTAGGGGTGTACACAAGCTGGTTCAAACCAAAAAATCCAATCGAACTGGTGTTATTTGGTCAGTTTGGTTCGGTTTACAATCTCACAGTTCAATTTTTAGTTGTAAATACCTAGCTATTTGATTTTTTGTTTTCGGTTTGGTTTTAAAAAAATATCGATTAAATTGAATAAACTAAATAAACTACAAATTGTTAAAAAGTTAAATATAAATATGTAATTTTGATTGTAAATATTTAATTATTTGTATAAATTGATAGATTTCTAATTAATTAATACTTTTTAATATAGAAAATTATTAGATTGTGTTTTAATTAATTAGTTCATTAAAAAAGAAAAAATATATATTAATTTATATGTTATTCAATTTCATCAAAAATCAAATCGAATTATAATTCGATTTAGTTGGTTTAGATTATACCTTATTTGGATGATTCAGTTATTTTAAGTTACTATTTGGTTTATTTGGTTTAAAAAAATTCAACTGAATCAACCAAATTGACCTAATGTATGTTGAAATTATAATTAGATGGCACAATGCTATATCAACTACTGGCTCGATAATTTGAAGATGAAAAATCAAAGGAATATCATTTCCATTCACCATAATTCATGAGCTTCTAACATATATAAGAACTGCACATGATAGATCTACAAATCTAAGAAAATTGAGACTTTGAAGTATGTCAATGAAGATTTATAAGCCGATTAAAAGAACTCTATTTCCTTTTCCTTAGTCTCTACAGTGCTTGACACCGTCTTACAACAATACCTATGCACTTCCTCTTCCTTCCAATAATTATTTATGCTTTTTCCTTCATGTTATTTTCATGCATTTTCTTCCTCTATTGTGGTTCAATTTATTGTTTGTTCAATATTTAGTTTTGTTTGATATAATTTACTTAAGTGGTAGCAATATTGTGTTCTTATATGTTTTGAGTTTGTTGATTATCATTGCTTTTACTTTTCCAATGTAATTATCTTTCATTAGTATTATTATTTTCTAGTTATTTGATATTGAGTTGGCTTTTTGCATTATGATAATTTCCTTTTATATTATTGAATTTCAATAAATTATTATGATTTTTAAAGTTTCATGCCATTTTTGAAATAGCACATGCCACATTATGTGTTGAGCTTTGGCTCCATAAAGCTTTTGCATTATGATATATAATTCATTATTGATAATTATAGATTGGACTATCTTATGGTGGTTATTCCTATTTCAAATATATGTTGAATGCAATTTTATTTTATGGGCTCCGAAAATTCACCACCGACCTCTCAATTAAAAGAATTTGATTAAATGTTGGTTAAATTTTCAAAAGACATATGAGATAGTACATAATACACTACCTAGAGATTTCACCCTCATTTTATGAGGACTTTAGATATGGTTCCAGGTTTTCTATAGGTGTTAATTACCTCATAATGCTAAGAGAGAACTTTGATTAAGGTTAGTCGTTAGATTGTTGAATGCATAACATATAAGAAGAATATGTAGAGTTTTGAAATTTATCATTTTAACTTAAAACAGATGGTTGGGGGAATAATGATGCACCCGATCAAGATCTCATAGTTCCGTCATCCCAGGCTGTCGTGGTCCCAAGTCTACTTAATGATGAGGAAGTGACCCAACCGACCGGGATCTTGTCGCCAGCCTAGGGTTGTGTTGTCATTCAAGAAAACCTTATAGTATGTGTCTCATGAGGAGACAAGTTTAAGTCTACCTTAGCTGACAGAGAGTTTTTTGTTCTATCAAGTACACCTTATAGTTCACAACTCAAGAGACAGAGCCATTGGGGAACATACGTGCTACAATCGTAACTGTGATATAATGGTGTCATTTGACGGCAGCTACCCAATCAGAGGACTCTAAATCGATCATGGAGCCTATATGGCCAAACCACACATACCAAATGACACGAACGCCCCATTGGATGAGATTGATTGAGAGTGAATATAGAAATACACTTGACTTGACATTGACTTCTTTATGAGCTAGAGTTTTCTTAATTTGACACCTCCGACAAATAGTTGCAGAAGGTAGGTTGGATTGAGTTTTATTTTAAGTTATAAATAGTGAATTTCATTTAACCATTTAAAACTTAGTAATATATTTGATTTTATATTTGTATTGATACTTGATTTTGATTAATTTGATTTGAACTTGCAAGCACATTTTGATGATGAATATTCTCTCAGATTGAAATCTCTATTCAACACAGTCATCATCGGGATAAATAAGTTTGCTTGATCATTTAGTTTATTATTTCAGATCCTGATGACTCTATTAATTTAATAATAAAAGATTAGATCTATTATCATATGACAGAATTAGCTTCTCAGATATTTTACTAAGTTGAAATTCATATAATATTATTATTAGACTTTTAGGTTTTGTTAACTTAGACCTGGTTGTTGACCTCCACATATGTGTCATAAATCAAGGTAAGCCCACAAATCGAATTCGACGGACTTCGGAGGTGATAGTGCGTAAATTAAGGCTCAAAATGTACTTGATGTCATTGAAAATGATTGAAATCACCTCTGATCGACGAACGGACTTCATCATCGCGTTCAGAACGTCGAAATTGATTAGAATATAAATATTACAAAATCTAATGAGCAATCGATTAAGCACTCGAACTATCAATGTGTCGCTGTGCATATCAGAGTCGGGAAGCTACAACAATATCCGAATGACTTCCGTTCATGAAATTGACCACACTGTTAGCTTCAAAATGTCAAAATATATCAAATGAGACTATTCGCGCTCAATTCGAACAAGTCTATGCAAATATCAAGTGATTTGAAGTGATAGCACGCAAATCGAGGCTGAAACGCACTGGACATCACCAAAATCAACTCAAATGACCTCCGATCGATGAACGGACATCAGCGAACGCCGAAATTGGTCGTGATATAAATATTGATGACTTAATGATCAACCGCCAAGCCCAACACGCTGCATATCGAGGTCGAGTAACGATAATGACCAAATGACCTCCATTCATGAAATCACGCCATGCTTTAAAATATTAAAATCTGAGACTATCCACGCCAATTCAAACGAGTCCGCAAATGTCGAGGATTTGTGATCGCGAAATCGATGATGAAACGTTAGCTTCAAAATATTAAAATCTCAAATGACTATCGCAATTCGTGACGAGTCTGCGAAATGTCGAGTGATTTGAAGTGATTGCGCGCAAATCGATGATGAAATGTATTGGACGTCGCCGAAATCAACTCAAATGACCTCCGATCGACGAACAGATTTTTCCATCGCATTCAAAGCGTCGAAATTGGTCAGGATATAAATATTGCACGGCTTGATGAGCAACCAATCGCTCGAATTGTCAACGCGTCTGCACGCATATTGAGGTCAAGAGGTGCCGATACAAGTCAAACGACCTCCATTCGTGAAATTGATCACGTCATTGGCTTTGAAACGCTAAAATTTATCAATAAAAGCTCACTTAATTCAACGAATCAGCGTGAAAATCGAGCATCGGCGCGACGACGCGATTTTGAAATGGAAATCACCCATTTGATGACTCAAACCAAATTCCGACGAAACGGATCGCGCCATTGCGTTCAAAACAATGGAATTATTCTAAATCGATATATATATTTACTATGTGTATTTATCGGCGTGAAATTCACATTTAAACTATTTAATAAATTCAAATTTTATTAAAAAAATTCCTAAATTACCCCCAAGCATCAACCATTCCCCGTTTTTATTTTATTTTATTTTTTTTTCAGTTTTTTCTGATTAAAACAAAATAATGATTCCCCCCTAATTTTTTTTCATTTCTGACACTTCCTCTCATTCATTCCTTCCCACTCTCTCTCTCACATTCAAAACTCCCCCTGAAAAAAGGTAATTTTTCCTCTCTCTCCCGTCCGTTTCCTCCGTCCCACGCTGTTCCCCGCGATTCGCCTCCCGCAATCTACCTCTGGCGCTCTGCCGACCGCCGCCGCTTTCGCGTGTCCCGCGGCATGGCCCGCCGCACCGGCCGCAACCCGCATCCCGCTGCTCCCCGTCTCCCGCGGCCGCGACCCGCTGACCCGCTTCCGGCGCCGTCCCGCAGCCGCGTGACCCGACCTGCAGACTCGCTACCCGAACACGCACGCGACCCCGCCACCCGCCGCACCCGCTCCGGCCCGCGGCACAAACCCACCGCGTGATCTCGCAGCCTGCGCTCTGACCCGCGGCGCAAACCCGTCGCGCGATCTCGCAGCCCGCGCTCCAACCCGTGGCTCGGCCCGCTCCCGTCACCCGCGTCCTGAACCGCGGCCCGACCCGCTCCCGCCGCCCGCGCTCCGACCCGCCGCCGTTCCCTTTCCCACCGTCCGCTGAGTTCCGCGTTTTCGCCAACGGCCAGCCGCATTTCCCGCCATTCACCAACCCGCTATCTAATGAAACGGCAATCCGCTGCCGTTCCGTGAGCCAAACCCGTGCGCTGCACCGGCGAACCCCATCTCCCATTGTTTCTCCGGCCCGCTTTCACCATTCAAAGCCTGTCGTCGATCCGTTTTTTTCCCTACCTTCTGTTTAGTCCGTAAACTGCAAATTCGGCCCGTTCTACGCAATCCAGCTCGCAATCCATCTAAATTTTGTCATTTTCGCTTCGCCGCGAACCAGGGAAGAACATCATCAACAGACGAATTATTCCTTCGATTTTCGGCGTTCAACCGCTTTAGACGTCAACTCCATGCTGTCGAAATCGGGAAGAACATCATCGCAGTAATTCTTTCTTCGATGTCGCCTCCTCGCCGCTTTAGCCTTCCTCTTGCCGCGAAAATTAGGGAAAATATCGCCGCCAGGAAAATTCTTCCTTCATTTTCGGTCGACCTCTTACCTTACATTCTCAATGATATCCAATTTCTTTGTCGATTGCAGAAAAATGCGTAACAAACAATTGTTGTGAATGAATATATATGTATGTGCTTTGCGTTTAAAGACCAACGCGACGAGATGAAAAAAAAATGGTGCGAAGATACCGCTTCACCACGGCGAGATCGAGTAAGCCACCACTTGTTAAATGTCGCTTCCTGATGAACACAAATTTAATTCGGACTTAGAAAAAAAAGGGGGGAGAAATATATATTCTATTGTATGTCTTATTTCAGGTTTAAAGACCTCGTTGTGCTCAACAGGTGCGATGAGATAAAAATGTCAGAGACAACTCTCTACCTCAAGAGGGTGTACCAGTAAAAAATACCCCTGACGCACACATGGGATGACAATTTTAAATTGGTCAAATCTTTGACTTAGAAAGAAAAGAAGGTAAAATGACTTATGAATGTTAAGTGAAAACCCATTTAATTTTATAAATAAAATGAAAAAAGGGGGAACATTTAAAGCAAATTTTGGAAAAAAAAAATGGAATACTCATTTAAAGTAAGTAAAACTTTGGGGAGGCTAATATTAAACTCACAAACTTTGGGGAGGTTAATATTAAACTCGCAAACTTTAATTACAATATTTTATGGCTCAAATTGAAGTGGCAAAGTGAGTTCCCTTTTCTTACAAATTTCTCAAAATTAAACAAGCTTTAATTGGAATTTGGGGGGGGGACTAATGCTAAACGCATAACAAACTTGCAATAAATTCAAAATCTAAGGAGAAATCCAAATTGGGTTTAATAACTCGTATATTAATGTGGAGGTGATTACTATGCTAGCTAATAAGCATATGTGGGGGCTAAAGCAACAAATAAATCGATAACTTATCAAAATTGATGTAAACCAACATAATCAAATTAGAGAATTACAAAACTCAACAAGTAAACTAAGTGCTAATGTGTTAAACTACAATCTAAATCAAACACATTTTTCACCCGGATCGAACCATTTGTATAAGCGCATGTAGATACTAAACCAAAATTTACAAAATTATAAGGCTTTAATCAAAATTAGAAAATTTCATTCTAATTATGATTAAAATCAACTAAATTACTAATTATGAAATTATATAAGTTATAAACACCTGCACTTCTGGACATAGATTTCAAGTAAAATTTTAATGTCCTGGCTAAAAAAATGTCAATCAAATAAAAAATCTAAAATTAGTCTCATAATTCAAACATAAAATTACCTAAAATTACTATACACCCGCATGGGCCCCGACATTATGTTGAATGCTTAAATTTAAGTTTCAGGATGCACAGTTGCTTCCCGCTTTAGTTTATGATTGAGGGTTAAAAAACCTAAAACCTATAATAAGAGTTTCAAATCTGAAATATTTGAGAAATTGATTATATGACAGAGATCTAATCCTTTACATTTAGAAATGATAAGATCTAAAGCTCTTAAATGTATTCTAATTAATCAATTTTTAAATATTAATCTTAAACTGCCTAAATGAAATTATATCATTAAAAACTTAAATTAAATTCAATCTATCCACCTTCCGCAATAGTTTATCGGGGGTGATAAATTAAGAAAACTCTAATTCACATAGGAGCCAATGTCAAATCAAGTGTTCTACTATGTTCACTCTCAATCAATCTCGTGTAAGGACGCGCGTGTCCTCGCGTGGCTTGGCAATAAGCTCCATGACGTTACTACTGATCCTACGGGTGGTCCATTCCATTATATTATCACAATCATGTATGCTCCCCAATGACTCTGTCCTTTGAGTTGTGAATCATAGGGTATACTTTATAAGGCAAGCAGTCCTCTGTTAGCTAAGGTAGACTTAAACATATCTCCTTAAACAAACACCACCCCAAGTCTACAAGGATTTCTTGGATGACGTAACACATGTGTATTGATGAGGGTCTTTCACGTTGACTACCTCCTCGACTAAGTAGACCAGACCGCTGACGCCTGATGAAAAATGGGATCTAGATCGAGTACATCATCATTCCCCCAACCATCTGGTTTAAGTTAAAATGATGAATTTCATATCTTAAATTCTAGAACTCTACATGTTGCTACTATATGCTATGTTTCCAACGATCTAATGACTAGCCTTAATCGAAAGTTCTCTCTCACTTACTGGGAGGGGTAATTAACTATAGGGGCTTACTATAGGAAACCTGAAACCAGATCTAAAGTTCTCACCAAATGAGGACAAAATCTTTGGGTAGTGTCTTATCTACTATTCCATCTACCTTTTGAAAATTACACTAACACTTTAAATTACTCTTTCATCAAGAGGTCTAATTTTGAGCCCTGATTTCGGCAACTCATTGGGGACGGATTCTCTTCCATCTTTAGTCATATGTGTTATAGTAGCAATAAAATCTTTAAAAATTCAAAATAATGAAAATGATAATTTAAGTGTGTAAATAAATATGAGGCTCTATATAGAATGAATTTCTGAGAGTATATCTTTATTACACCATTATTTTATTCTCAGAATGATCTCGATCTTGAAAGTATGGGGTTAAATAATAATTGTTAATTACTAATCCTCATCTTTCACTTTTGCAGAAATTGATCTACAAAGCACTCCTTTCACCGTTCAGCTAGGTCATGGTGAACATTTGCCTAGTCAACATTGTCATCAACACAGGAGATGTCAGGGTTACCATTCAATTTGGTAACTTGAATTTCTCATCTATCGTAACTGTA
This sequence comes from Cymbidium sinense, assembly GCA_021442155.1. Taxonomy (NCBI): domain Eukaryota; kingdom Viridiplantae; phylum Streptophyta; class Magnoliopsida; order Asparagales; family Orchidaceae; genus Cymbidium; species Cymbidium sinense. The sequence continues at coordinate 66,554,264 of CM038222.1, forward strand.
ACCCCTAAAGTACCCACCCGCGGTACATTCGTCCGAGGTCATGCTGGAAGGCCTCAAGTTATTGAAACTCCTACTAGCTATGTGCGCCAACTAATTCAACAGTCAACCGTCAAGGAGTTCTCCCGACAGAGAACTTCAGTTTTCAAAAGTCTAGGCCAATCTAAAGCTCCATAAAAAAAATCATCAATGGGAAAACTATGTCTTTAATTCATCGTGGTACAGCTGTATTGCCAATTAAACCTTTTGTACCCATAAAGTATGATCATGAAGCTTCCTCATCAGGAAGTAAATTAACCAGAAGACAGAGAAGAAGAAGAAATGTTGAGCTGAGAGCTCAGAAATCCTTGAAAGACCTAGTGAACAAGTGATACTACCGCAAGCGAGTATTCCTACCCACAACAACTTTGACAATCTAAAGTGGGTAAAGAGGAATATCTCTACTGGCAAAATAAAGCAATCCTTCTGGAACCAACCACGTCGAGCTCCACCACCACAGCTTAGAACACTGTCTGCTAGGATACATAAAGTTCTCAAAGTAGCCAAGGACAAAGGCCTAATGAAAAGAAGATTTCAGAAGCCTATGGTAGTAAAAAATATTGAAGCTCCACCAAAAAATTGCTTTCTCTTCTAGTAACTGGCCAGCGAGCCCATTACGCTTCGCATGGTGAGCATCAGAGCGTGACACTTGGACCTCGTGTCCAAGAATCCACCGAAAGGTCCCCGAAAAGGATAAGAAAATATGGAGGCCAAGGCCTCTTAATGAAACCCCAAAAAATAGGAGAGGTGTGATATTTGATACATATACTCAAAATCGCCTCAAAATCAACTCATCAAAAGTGGATGCCTAAAAGAAGGGATATCACAGATGAAAGATACGATGGTCAATACCCTGGAGAATCCTTTAGGGGATCCCATCGCCAATCAGTTTCACCCCTACAAGAGAAGGTTGACTTTGATCGCAGCCCTTTAATAGAAAAAGTATTTGTTCCGCACATTGAGCCATAGATCCACTTGAAACGTCGATCAGAAATTTGTGTGCAGGAAGAAAATAATGAAAAATATTCTATGGAAATAGAAGTCATATATATGGTCAAAGATATAGATGAACTCTCTGCTCAGCACCATCAGCAGCAATGCGAATCCAGGGAATCTGAACCTGAATTTGACGCTTATGAAGAAAATTCTTCACAGAAGCAAGTAGAGGATGGATCTTTGATCTTTGCTGAAGATGAAGAAGGAGACCAGAATGATACTGATCCCATGGGTGTCGAAGCTATCTATATGGTTGAACCAGGAAATGATCAGCCTGATACACGCTTTTATAATCAGCGTCGTCGTACAACCCCAACAACAATTGTCTTTGCAAATACACAAGGAGAAAGGCAATCAAGTTCTCTCCCTGAAAATGAACAAAAGAGCAGAACAACAATAAGAAATAGAAGAAGAAGAAGAAGAAGAAGAAGAAGAGTCAGATTAACGCCATGACGCTAAAGAGCAAAGAGAAATGCAACCAAATGGAGGTCAAAGGATTACCGCAATTTGGGTACCAAAATATGAATGATATGATGGTACAAATGAAATATCATGATGGAGATGTTGGATATCACATCGTCACCTATTTTTGTCACCTAATCAGATAGTTAATACAACTTTATACCACAGCTATTTTGCTCTGAAGTGAGTTAACAAACACCCTCTGACAATTCAAAATCAGCTAACTGAAATGATAACTTTCGGTCATGTAGAAATGATCAATGAAAAGATAAAGGCGTCATAGCCTCAAGGCGGTGAGGTAATGCCTTTAAATATGACCAAGTGGGTACTTTCGAAGGTCTTGAGTCATTACTTTTTGATTGTAATCAAAGCAACATCTATTAATTTAAAGGCTACTTGTGGTAACGAGAACGATCTGTCCGGTCGATTAACTTTAAAATTTTGAATGATGTATTTGATTATTAAAACTTTGTTGAATTAGAGACCATATTTCACCGGTCGAAAAATCACACGATCTTGTCTTTGAAAGGAGGAAAGATGAGTCGGTGACAAAATTATAAGTCATTGGTATAAGTCGTATGAAGATTGGAAGAAGAACATGCAATCCAATTGCTAATGAGCAATCTGGATGATAAAATGGCATCATTTATATGCATCAATTGTGGGGTGGCTAAATTCGAAAAGTTGAATTAACAAGTAGTCTATCTGAGATAAAGCAAAGAGAAACAAACCTTCAGACTCAAGAAGAAACGAAAGTCATGCCGCTTCCTATAGTTCAAATGGCGAAAAACAGGTGATTTATAATGTGGATAAAGGAAAGCAGCCAGTGTACAATGACAATAAGAGTAAAAAGCATGTTTATTCTAATCCACAGTCAAAATTGGTATTAGAAGGTAATGACAAACTTCGAACTTTCCCAAGTGGTGGGGAGCATCCAAAACAAGAAACAAGAGATGCTGAGCGAATGCGGCCATCTCTTAATGAAAAGATGAACAAATAATACTCCTTCAGAAGGGACAGTGTGGCTAAATTATTTCGACAAGCAGTCAAAGTTAGTCTACAGTTACCAGAAATTAAAAGGCCTGAAGAAGCTGATCAAGTCAATAATTCAAACTACTATCCCTATCATCGGATGATCAGTCATCCTATCGAAGATTGTTATATCTTCAAAGATTGGCTATAAAGGAAGTATCGGCGAGGTGAATTTACATTATCCGACAGTGTTCTAGTTAACCCAAAAAGGAGAGTCTACAAGAATGATTGCATTCTCTTCTGTAACATCCGACAACGACAAACAGAAGAAGAAATTAGTTCAGACTGGAGTGGAACAATAATTTCTAAAAAGAGTGTGAAAATGCTGAAGCAGCTAAAAGACGTCTCTATTGTTAAGTGAAAATCACCACTTGAACCTATATTGGACTTAAGAGAGAGGCCTAAACCAAGTATTTGGGATTCTCAGCAGCATTCTGATAAGGCTACTTCGTCACAGCATAAAAAATAATCTACTAAACGTAAGCCTCATAAATCAAAGAAGCTGGCTAAGAAAAAGAAGATAAAGAAGAGAACTACAACTCAAAAGCTCATTAACAATTTAGAGGAGTATCACCAGCTGACAAGACAATAATTTAGGCTTGCAAGCTTCATGTCTAAACTTCGCATTGCTAAATTAAACGAAGACGATAATGGTGAATCTTGTCCGATAGAGACATGTGAATCATCCGCGTGATGTCAGATATTCTTCAGCATCAGTTACTCCGAAACAAGAAGGGTAGTCAGATAGACTCGACCAACCCATCACAATTCTTATTAGGAAAGCAAGAAGAGCTTGAGGAGCTAATGTCTGAATTTTATTTAATGACTCAACAAAATAATAACAGTTCAGATGAGGATTTGTGTTTTCGATGGAAAGTCGGTCATCGATATCATCATATGAAAATGTGTTGAAAAATGAGTCTAATCCTTTTGGCCAATCTTCCAGAATAAGAAGAGAATTTGAAGAAACTACCTCTTCAGAAGAATCTGACCAAGGTAAAGTTATTCAAGTTCAGTTGAGAAGTGGCAAAGTATTACCACCTTCATCAAAGAAGGAAATATAAATAAAGATAAAAGCAAACAAATTGAAGTCAACGAAGATTTCATTCCCAGAATGCCTAGAGCAAAGTCTAAATCGAGCGAGAAGATAGATTATAATATTCTATCATATCTGAGAAAGATCCCTACACAATTAAGTATATATGAGGCTCTCTTGATGTCAAAAGACCTTCGAGAAACTTTGATATAGGCTCTCAAAGATTCGGGGAGTTATGAAGCTTACTTTGTTGAGACATGCATGACCGAAGCATTGCAAACTCAAGATCTCCCAGTAATCACATTTTCTAAAGAAGATCTTATGTTAGGAATGGCAGATCATAATTGTCCTCTTTATGTTACTATAGAAAGTGATGGCATCTCGATCAGTCGAATATTGATTGATCCAGGTTCTTCTATCAACCTTATGAGTCTAAAGGTATTGAGAGGATTATCATTGGATATCCAACATCTTGGGAGAGATAAATTGATGGTTCATGGATTCAATGAAAAGGGACAGAAAACTTTAGGTTCTTTTGTCCTCCCGCTCAATTTCAAGGATTTATATATAGAAACCAAGTTTCATGTAATCGATGTTGATACATCATTTAAAGCTCTCTTGGGCCGGCCATGGCTATATGAGTATAGCATGGTCCCATCAACTATGTATCAGTATATGAAGTACCTGAAAGATAGAGAAGAATTCAGGATTCCCGATAATCTACAACCATTCTCCATCAATGAAGCAAAGATCTATGAAAATGCAAAATATTTCATCCTCAAAGAGCCTATGCTAACAAAATCTCTTGAAGCGGTAGCATCCATTTCAGGAACTAAAAAGAAATTTCATAAAGGGAAAGAGCAAAAACAAGGAGGAAGAAAGAAGGCAATGTCGACTCTCTCTGAAGCACTTGATTCTACACCTAAATCAAAAAAATCAGTTCCTCATTTGGGAAGTGACACAGAAGAAGAAGAAGATATGCTTGTCGAACCTAAAGGAATTATAAACTTTCAAGAAGAGTAAAATATGAAATAAGTGATTCTGATTCAGACTATGATTTTGAATCTGTTTATAGAAATAGAGTTTAGATGGCTACATCAAGGAGGATAGCTCACTTGGCAGAGTCAGATGACTCACTCAAAATTATACCCATCTCTCAACAGTGCTTCAAAGAAATCACTCCATAGGAGGTTCATAATATTGAAGAATTGGTAATATTCTATGTGTCACCGTTGAATGAGAATGGCGGAACATGAACTCTATTTTACAATTCTGAAGAGTCTCAATCTCAAGACTTTGAACAACCTGCTTAACATGAAAATTATGATGAGATAGTGCCAACAAGAATACCAATATATTATCCATAGAAATTATGAAGAATGATGCATAAGCTTGAAATTCATCTTGGAACTATTAAACATAGGACTCAAATCTTTAACAAGATGTGGAGCCAGAGAAGTCCTCAAGTATCATGAAGAAGTGATAAGTTTATCACTAAAGGTCTTGGGTTCATCCACAAATCTCATCAAGATAGAGCCTGTTATAATATAATAGAAGTTGATATCGAAACTCTTAGTGATAAAGAAGATGATTCCCATAAAATTCTTCTTAAAAATGATGAAGAAGTGGAAGCCAAACTCGCACCTGAAGAACTTGAAGATGGTGGATAAATAGCTATTATGGATGAATTTAAAGAAGTCAACCTAGGAGCTGAAGATGATCCTAATCCAACTTTCATCGGTGCTCTTCTGCCTGATGAGAAAGTTGAAGAGCTGAAAATACTACTTTGTGAATTTAGGGACTGCTTTGCCTGGACGTATTCTGAAATGTCGGGCTTATCCCCTGATGTAGCAGTTCACAAACTAACTATTAAACCAAATGCAATGCTTGTTAAGCAAGCTCCTACACAAATGAGATTGGAGATTGGAGATTGAAGAATGGGTAATTGCAGAAACTAAAAAGCTAATTGAAGCAGGTTTCATCCGGGAGGATAAGTATGCATATTGGATAGCTAACATTATCTCAGTTAGAAAGAAGAACGGCCTAATCCGTCTCTGCATTGACTTCCGGGATCTAAATAAGGCATGCCCAAAAGATGATTTTTCGCTTCCAATATCAGAACTACTAGTGGACAACACTTCCAACTATGACATGTTCTCATTTATGGATGGATCATCAGGGTACAACCAAATCAAAATGGCATCTGAAGATAAAAATATACATCGTTCAGAACTCCCATTAGCATCTATTGCTACACGGTCATGCCCTTTGGCCTGAAAATTGTTGGAGCTACATACCAAAGAGCCATGACATGTATTTTTGATGAGTTGATTCATCAAAAGGTGGAATGTTATGTCGACGATCTGGTGGTGAAGAGCTTCAATCGTGAAAATCACTTTGAAAACTTGAGAATTCTTGGAGAATCGAAAATATGATCTCAAGATGAATCCTCTAAAATGTGCATTTGGGGTATCCTCGAAAGTTCGGGATGTATGCGTCATGAGATATTGAAATTGATCCTGCTAAAATCAAGGAAATCGTAGAGATGCCTCCACCGAAGAGTTTGCGTTAGAGCCTTCTTGCCTCCTTATTTGCTTGTTAGTTGTTAAGTATTCTTAAATGTATACACAAAGGCAAGATGCTCAAAATACTAATAATATAATTCATCTTACCATCATTTTCGTTATCTCGTTTAAATTGGCTAAGTGGTATAGTCAATTGAATAACACGTCATAAGCAGATTTGAAGTAACCATTAAATCAAGTGTAGGCTAAACAAGGCGAACAACATACTTAACAACTAACAAGCAAATAAGGATTGAACTTCGTGCATTACATTTTTTTATCCACTAAAGCAACAATGAAAAACCTTACACCTCAGAAGGTTTTAATCTTCATTCTCCTTATTTTATTTTGTCAATCAAATGGATTATGCACATAATGAGCTTTAGCAAGAGAGATGTGAAGATGGAGATGTAGGGATACTAGCATGGGTAAGGAAGGTTGCTGCAAGTGATGGGCGGTTCGACTAAGAGGGATGATATAGTGGGAAAGGAGTTCGGGTGCTCGGCCAGTAGCAGAGACGAATGGATCGGGAGGGGTGGAGTGGACATTCGGCTGTGAGAAATCAGATGGAGGGAGGGCTTTGGCTCTCGTCTTTGTCTAGTCGTGGAGTTCAAACTGAGCGAGTGAAAGAGGAACGGAAGGGAGGCTCGGTCGACTGGGTTCGTGTCCCTCCAACAGGAAATGGCGATAGGAGATATTCGGCTTTGATTGTTGTTCAAACGAACGAACTGGTCGGAACGTCTGAGCGGTAGCATACTCGATCGAGGGAGGAATCGAGCGAACGGAGGGACTGCGGCACTCGAATGGGTATATATTATGAATAGGAATGCCCTTAGAGTTGGCCATTAATAGATATTTATATAGATTTTTTTGTTTAAGATGTTAAATAAATTTTAATTTTGGCTTGATATAGTTGTGTCACTACATAGACAAATTATATATCAATTTTAGGTTCGATGTTTGAAATGAAAGCTTGATGTTTATGATCGGCTATTTGTTCAAGTCGAATCGGATCAATTTGATTCAAAATTACGCTATCTCGATTGCTGCTCGGCGATTCGTCGAAGCATGGCCTTGATCTCATTTGATATGTTTGACTTTTCGATCTACGCGTGATCAATTTATGGCAGAGTGTCGGGCATCGTCGTAATCTCGACTGAATATCGTAAGCGCGTTCTTTATTGATCGGTTGACGTCAATTATGTAATATGTATATCTTTTGATATTACGACGCGATAAGTAATTCGTCGATTGAAGATCATTTTGGTAGTTTTGACGTCGAGTGTATTTGATTCGATTTGCGTTGTTGTGAGCCGTCGGCCGTCTTTTGAACTCGACTCGACTGATGTGATGTACATGGAGGTCAACAGATTTTTTAAACCATTGATGGATTTCCTATCAACTTGAAAAGATGATTGTGATGTTGTAATAAAGTATGGACCATGTCTAATTAATGCACTTTATAGGCTCACAAAGATCAATGGAATGCAGACTAAAAATATAAGTCTTGGTGATTTTTTGTAAGAAATGTGGCTCAAATAAGGTTTATTTTAATTATGATGGTCAAAATTTTCCAAGAGAGCAAGCTTCTAAGGTAAATCAGATTTTGGATAGTCTTTTTATGTCTACTTCTACTTTTTTTTTACATAGGCCGAGTTTATTCAACCACTCTTTTAACTGTCATTTCCTAAAATTAATACATGAAAATAAAATATGAATGAATATTAATATTCAGTAGGTTACATGAAACCTACTTACTAAATTATGCATAATCACACAGGCACACAAAGCTTTAATATAAATCTAACTTATATCATATAGGATAAATGAGATCAGAAAACTATTGAATTAGCAATTAGTAATAGCCAAGCATTTCTTATTTGTTTTCATCAATTAATGGCTGTAAAACAGGTATGCTAATGCCGTTATGCCAATAATGACTTGAATCAGCATTTGAGCTAAAGCTTTTAGGTGTTAGATGTATAAATACATAAGATTTATGTGGTATGTATGTAAATTTTTCATTTATATATATATATATATATATATATATATATATATATATATATATATATATATATATATATATCTCTATAGCATCTCAAATTTTAAATAACATCAAAAATACATTGTTTACAATTAGAAAAACTTGAGGCAATAGAATAAAAAATTTAATATTTTAATTTTGCACAAGATTTAACACATTCAAAGATAATTGTTAATTGCTTATTATGAATAAAAAAATATAAATAACTAATAAAATAATAAATAAATAAATTTATTAAGATAATTATATATATAGTTTTTAAAAAAATTATAATCTTTTATTCATTTATGAATTTTTTTATAAATAAAAATTAAATTTAAAATAATATTAGAGTATTTCAAAGTTTAGGGAGGCACTTACCCCTTAGCCCCTCTCTTAAAAATTCACCCATATATATATAATCACATAATTTTTATATATCTATATCTAAAATCTTAATTTTAATATTTATATAAATATCACATAAATTCTTAATATCATATCACAAATATAATAATTACTATTTTGTAAAATATATATATTTATACATAAAAAATATTATATATATAAATTTTAAATTTTAAATGTTAAAAATATAAATATATAGCAATTATATGATATTTATAAAAATATTCTGATTTTTTTATATTATATCTATCTATTAAAATGTTTCAAAATATTACACAGATAAGCTTGCAATCTTTCCAAACAAGAAAACAAATTCAAACAAAGCCTTGTCTCGCTGCATGTTAGCGTTAATGTTTTGTCGACGGGTCTTTCAGTTCTCCATAAATCCCCATGCAACGGTAATATTAGATAAACCATGCATCAGCATCAAGATATGTGCAACACCTAAAAGATCTCAATATTTTTCATTTACACGACGCTTAAAGTAAATCTAACGGCTTAATGTTCCGTTTAAATAGATCTTCATTTTTATGCATGTAGTGTCGGCGGGATTATAATTGGGTCCACTCAGAAACCACTGCATGCGATGCATTTAATTTTTAAATAAATATTTAAAAGGTTAGTACTTAAGAATACAATATTAAGTTTATACTATATATATATATATATATATATATATATATATATATATATATATATATATATATATTAAAACCAGCGCGATAGAGTGAAAGTGAAAGTTTACGCCTTAAATTGTCATGTAAAATTGACACAGGTATTTAAAGAAATAAAAAAAACTAAATTTCTATGTGAAAAATCTTGAAAAGGGAAAACCACGCTTGTGAAAATCATCTACTATGTATTTATTTTGAAATACAATGTTTTACGCGGATTACGCGATTGATATATAGGCGGTCGACAATGGAATCAGAATCGCAACAACAAATTATATACACGCGTCAGTTGTATTGCGATGGAATGATGGAAAAAGTATCAACGAAGGATCGGGCGCGATGGCCGGCGGCTGGCGGGATTGACCACTAACGAGGGTGGTCGGCCGCAAGTGGTGGTACTGCTTGGAGGTTCTTCAAGCTTTAGCTCTCCTCTCTCTGGTCTCCCATCATAAAGAATGAGGCTATTTATAGAGGAGGCCTCTCAGAATATACATGCAACCGAACCACTCCACTCCATCGGACGACTCAAAATGATTCATTTGATCATTTGATGTATTTTAAGCATTTGAATGCTCAAATGAAATCGAAATTATGAGATCTTGGGCTTGTTAGATCCAACTCGTCAAGACGCTCGATTTGACTATAAACACTCCATGTTTAAGAGTCGATTGATAATAACGCTTGATCTCGTTTAATTTTGATTCAGAATCAGATTGCTCTCGATATAAAGATTTGCTTATTAGTAGAATTGTCATATCGCTATTTTTAGATGATATTATCTCAGTCATCCAAAAGTATATATGCCAAATACTTGAAAATAATAAATTCTTCAATGAAATTTGTGGTTCATTAACTATACATTTTGAGAGAATAGATCTATGCGAGCGTAAGATTATGATCATGAAGTGCAGGCGCGGATGTGTCAGTAAGCTAGCGAGTTTCGGGTTATGGACTCATCCCGGACATTTACTTGCTGGTGTGGTTTCGAGTTTGAAGGACAGGCCAAGGAAGGAGGTGCAGCGAGCGGGTCGAGGTTGCGGAACGGGCCAACGACGCGATCAAATGTCGGCGCGGTGAGCGAGCGGTCGCGACAATGGGCAACGTCGAAGACGCCGGAGTCGGTAATCGATGGAGGCCAGCGCCTGTGTCACAGTCAATGGCTGCGGTCGGCGGTTCTATGGTCAGCGAGGTTCAGTTGCCGAACGGAAGCAGAATCTTAGCGACGACGGCGCGGGCCGCTGGGAGGGCGAATCAATACGGCTCTGTGCGCTACCTGCAAACGTTCGTTTTTGCCCGTTTTGGCCCGTTTTCATCTGTTTTGGCCCGTTTGAACAGTTTTGAGTGATTTTAGGCAGCTTTTTTTACCTTTTTGTCCCTATAGAAGGTCTATAAAAACCCCCCTAGGGCTAAGAGAGAAGGCACACTCTTCTTATGCTTGAGTGTTCCTCTTCTTCTTAAGAGTCGCCGAGGCGATCAAGGCCGTAATTAAGGCTCATTTTCCCTCAAAAGAGCGCCAATCCCCTTGCCCGATCGGGTCGAAGCGATCAGGCCCGTAGTTCACATGGTGAGGCTCGATTTTCCCTCGAAAGAGCATCAACCTCTCGTCGGACCGACCGGCATCATGACGGTGAAGGGATGACCGGCATGACGATGATGGTGACCGAGATGGATGATGGCAATGATCAGATGGTTAATGACCATATCGACGGCGGCCACGAGGTGGTTTACTACCGTGGTGGTCAACAAGAAGAATCGGCAGTCCACGATGACGACCGGCGTCAGTCTGGGATGACCGGCGACGATGGTGAATCGAGAGAGATGGCCGGAGATGGTCGAGCGATGATAGCGACCGCGATTAGTGTGGGGTGGTCTGCAGCAACCGCAAATCTGTCAGGGTAGCCGAGATAACCACGATGATGGTGGTGACCACGGAGATACGGCAATGGGCCGGCGGTGACCCACATGGTGCCGACCGTCGAGATGGCTCAGCGGCAAGCGGTGATAGGTGCGAATGGCCGGACGGCGACGGCATGACCATGTCGACGAGTGGTCAGCAGCGAATGGCACGGTAGTGAGCACGCGGCATCCAGAGTCGGCGATGAGCATAAAGGCGGTTAGCGGAGATGGTGGAGATGGTCGGCAAAATGACCGGCGAGAGATGGCGCGAAGATTGGCGACGGGTGGTTGGGAATCAATGTAGCGGCCGATGGTCAGAGAATGGGGATAACCGCGACGATGGTGGTGACCGCGGGGATGACCATATACGTGACCGGCGACATGGTAATGAGAGATGGCCTGATGGTCCAGCAAAGCAGCGGTCGGTAGCAACAAATGCGACCAGAGATAGCGGCAGTGATGATTTTGACCTATCCGGGTTGTTTATCGAGTGATGTGATGTTAATGTATGGTTGGGTGAATCAATATGAAGATTTTGACCCATCGATTGTTTATCGAGTGAATGACGTTAACGGTGGAAGAGGCAATCAATGGTGATTTTGACTATAGGTTGTTTGTCGAAGTTTTACCCATGACATTAACGTGGAAGAGGCGATAAGTCCACCAAAGACCTTTGACCTATCTAGGTTATTTGTCGAGTCTTTGCCGATGACATTAACCTATGTGAAGATTTACAATCCAGATTTTGACCTATGGTTGTTTGTCGTGGTGTTACGATGATAACTGTATGGAAGAGGTAATTGAATCCGCCAAGGATTTTGACCTATCCGGTTGTTGTCGAGTGTTACCCGGTTAACATATGGAAGAGGTCAATTGAGAGGATTTTGAGCTATCGAGGTTATTTGTCGGTGTTACGGCGACGCAACTGTGGATGAGGTTGAATTGAATCGAGAATTTTGACTATCAGGTTATTTTGTCGGTGTTACCCGATCATATTAACCTGTATGGAAGAGGTCAAATCCGGATTTTGACTATCAAGTTGTTTGTTGAGTCGTTGGCGACGCGATATGGAAGAGGTCAATTGAATCGCCGAGGATTTTGACCTATCTGGTTGTTTGTCGAAGTCTTTACTTGACGTTAATGGAATGTTTTGACTATCGAGTTGTTTGTCGAGACTTTGCTCGATGGCGTTAACTATACTGGGAAGAGTCAAATTGAATCCGCTGAGGATTTTGACCTATCAGGTTATTTGTCAAAGTATTACTGGCGACGCTAACATGGAAGCGCGAGTTTTGATCTATCCGAGGTTGTTTGTGTCGACTTTGCTCGATGACGTTAACCTATATGGAAGAGATCAAATTGAATCCGCTGAGGATTTTTGACCCATCCGAGGTTATTTGTCAAAGTATTACTTGATGACGTTAACATGTATGGAAGAAGTCGAATCAAAATATTTGTTTGTGGTTGTAGCCAAAGTTGCTCCTTAACCTTGGTCTTTTTCATTGGTATTGCTGACTTGCTTCTAATTAATAATCAATTAGATATCCAGAATATTGATTTGGATAATCTTTTGAGATTAAGAGTTGCCCCCAGTTTTCGACAAAATCTGAAACAACGAAGTTTGATAAATCTTCATTCTTCGCTTGCGCTCCTTAAAAGCTTGAAATGTTCCACCTCGATGGTGGTTTTAATCTTGTTGGGAAACTTGGTCGCCATACAAGATGAAATAATGGGAATCAGTTTCCCATAGATGGCGCCAAACTGTTACGTGCTAGAAAACCAGTTGCGGTAGAGTGAAAGTTTACGCTTTGTGTGAAATCCAAAGACACACAATGTATTTAAAGAGTGAACAAGAAAACTCCTGAAATTTTGACATGAAAAAACCTCGAAAAGAGGGGAAAAAATCACGGGGTCTAGCCCAATGAAAATCATCCACTATGTATTTGTTTTGGAGTACAAAGTTTTCTAATGAGATTACGGATTAGTATGAGAAGTCGACATGGGAATCCTAATTGACAACAACAACCATATAACGCTCGTGTTGTTTGCGGATGATGGAGAACAATGGGGATCAACGTCAAGGATCGTGCTAACGGCCGGCGGTGGTGACCACCAACGCGACGACCGTGGAGTGGTGACACCATTATGCTTGGAGGATCTTCAAGCTTTAGAGCTCTCTCCTCTCTCTTGCTTGGGTCTCCCCTTATATGAAGAATGAGAGAATATTTATAGATGGAGGATGGCTCTAAATACATGCAAAATCAACCACTCCACTCCATCTGACGCTCAAAATGATTCCTTTGATCATTTGATGTATTTTAAGCATTTGAATGCTCAAATGAAGTCATAATGAGATCTAAATTGTTAGATCCGTCACAAGACGCCGATTTGACTATAAGCACTTATGTTTAAGAGTCAATTGATAATAAAGACTGATCTCGCTAATCTCGATTTAATCGATTTATCAAGATCATTGAGTATAATTTTCGATCATATCAATATATATATATATATATATGATATGTATATATATATATATATATATATATATATATATATATAATATATATATATATATATATATATATATATATATACATGGTATATATATATATACATATGTATATATATCGTATGTATATATATATACATATGTATATATATATACATACGTATATATATATATGTAATATATTATTTTTAATATATTGTAATGACATATTGAAATAATATAATATATAAATATTGCAAAATATTTGACATGTTTTAAATGTATATTATATATGATAATAAAATATGTATTGATATATATTATATATATATAATGTGTATATATTATAATAATAATATTGATATTAAAATATATTAATATTTTATATAATATTATTGTTATTACATATATATATATATTATTATTGTAAACATATATATACACATATATATATATATTTATATATTATATCGTATATATATTATATATATTATTATATATATATAATATATTATGTATATATTAAAAAATATATATTATATATATATATATATATATATATATATATATATAATATATATATATATTATATGAGAATCAATATAGACAAAACTTCATAAATAAATTTAAAAATCCAAAGACAACGCAGATAGTTGAAAACAAAATAAAAACTTCATAATTTTTACGTGAAAAAACTCCTAGGAATAGGGTAAAAAATCATGAGGCTTAGCCCAGTAAAAATCTTTCATTATATATTTGTTTCGGAGTACAAAGTTTTCCCGATACGTGATTACAGAATTATATATAAGAAAGCCTGACAATGAAAATCCCAGAATTAGATAACAACAACCATGCGCGGTTGGTAAAAGTTGTGTTAGATTATGAATAATGGCGGTGGTCAGAATAAAGCGACGGCAGATGGCATGGTGATGGCCGGCGAACGATGATGATGGCGGTTGGTCGACAATGGGGACCGCTGATGGTCACGAATGCCGACGGCGGTCGACGGAATGCAACGCCGTGGCGGCAGATGGTGGTGATGATGACGGGAGCTGAGTTGACGGCGGTGTGGCGACGGGCCAAATAATGACTATTGGCGTCGACGGCTGGCCGACGCCGAGTGATGGCGCGATTATGCTTGGAGAATTTTTAAGCTTTAGAGCTCTCTATTCTCTTTAGCTTGGGCTCTTCTCATATGAATAATGAGAAGTTATTTATAGATTAGATGAGTGACGTTGCTGTAACTACGTGCAAAATCCAAACCACTATATTGGACGGCTCGAAATGATTCCTTCGATCATCTAATGTATTTTAAGTATTTGAATGCTCAAACAAAGTCGAGATCTAGTCTTAGATTGGACAAGACGCTTCAATGACTATAAACACTTCATATTTAGGAGCCGACTGATATCACAAAATTTTTAATTATATTTTAAGCACTTGATCTAGGTTAATCTTAACTCAAAATCAGATTACTTTCGGTATCAAGATTTTTGCTTCGGCTAGTAAAATTTTCAGTATCATATGATGTATATTGATGAAATCACATTTAAATTAATTGATGGAGAATTATAAATATCATTATTAATTCGATATGATTTTTTATTAAATTATTAGCATAAAAACATACGTTAAAACACACAGTTTGACATTTTAATAAACTAACGAAGCATTTGACCGGTTCTACACGTGGCCGTTGCACCGACAATTGTTTACAGTATATCTGACAAACAAATTAACCGCCGGGAAATTTTAATACATATGACTATATGAGCAAAATCGGTTGTCGGTGGGGCGGGAGATATAATTTTAATGATTTATTTTATTTACATATATTTTTAAATTTTGGGAATATATTTTGGGCTTTTTTAAATTGTATAATGTATGGTTAAATCAATATTTATATATTATTTCTTTTATAGATGGAACTCTTATCAAATTGAATAAAATTTAGTAAAATCTAATTTAGTAATTAATTTGATTTGATAAAAATTAACATCTTTTTAAATTAAGGACTCATATGATCCTGAAAATTCTTTGAAGATCTAATCTTGAAAAGATCATTCTAATCAAGACTAAACGAGATCAAACGCTTTATTATCAACCAATACTGAGTGTTTATATAAATAAATGCCTCGAATGGATCTACAATATCTCATAATTCAATTTTGAGCATTCAAATACTTAAAATACATCAAATGATCAAATGAATCATTTTTAAATCGGAGTGGTTGATTTTGCATGTATTTGCAGACGCACTTCTAATATATAAATAAATCATTCCTCATATGGAGGGCCAAGAAGAGAGAGGAGAGCTCAAAGGAAAATCTGTAATCGCGTTACCACTACGCCGGCCCACCCCCTGGTTACAACCACCGCCACCGTGGCCACCGCCGATCCTCATTAATCTCAGGCTGCCACCGCCTAATTACTACTGCCCTCATCGACGGCATTATCAAACCATCGCCGTTCATCATCGCCGCCGATCCTCGACGACCATCTTCGCCGGTCACCATCCTAATGACCTCGCCATACCCCATTGCTTCACCATTACTATATGGATGTTGTTACGGATTTTGGGATTCTATCGCCTCTTCTCATATATAATTATGTAATCTCAGACGGAAAACTTGTACTAAAATAAATACATAGTGGAAGATTTTTCTGAAATGATTTTTTCCTCTTTTCGAGATTTTCAGTAAAAAATTGAGTTTTCTTGTTCACTCTTTAAATACTGTGTGTATTGGATTTCACAATTAATATACTTTACTCTACAACAACTAGTTTTCAAGACGCAACATTGACACGTGGGAAACGATTCATTATTTGATCTTGCACCAAGTTTTCCAACAAGATCAAAACCACTATTCAGGTGGAGCATTTCAAGCTTTTAAGAAGCGCAAGCAAAGAATGAAGATTCATCAAACTTCATTCCTTCAGATTTTATCGGAAACTAGGAGCAACTCTTAATCTCAAAAGATTATCCAAATCGATATTCTGGATATCTAATTGATTATCAGTTCAAGAAGCAACTCAGTAATACCAATGAGAAAGACAAAGGTTAAGGAGCAACTTTGGCTACAAGCTCAAACAAATATTTCAATTCGATCTCTTCCATACAAGTTAACGTCATTGAGTAACACTCTGACAAACAACCTCAGATAGGTCAAAAATCCTCAATGGATTCAATTTGACCTCATCCATACAGGTTAACGTCATCGAGTCACACTCTAACAAACAATCTTGGATAAGTCAAAAATCCTCAACGGATTCAATTCGACCTCTTCCATACGTTAACGCCATCGAAAACACTCGACAAACAACCTCGATAAAATCCAAATCAATGGATTCAATTGACCTCTTCCATGCCATCGAAGTCACACTCGACAAACCACGAATAGTCAAAAATCCTTAACTGACCAATTCGACCTCTTCCATGTTAACGCCATCGAGTCATACAAACAACCTCGATAGGTCAAAATCTCAACAGATTGACCTCTTCCATGTTAACGCCATCGAGTCACACTCGACAAACAACCGGATAGTCAAAATACTCGGATTTAATTCAACATCTTCCATGGTTAACATCATCGGTAACACTAACAAACAACCTCGGATAGGTCAAAAATCGGATTCAATTCGACCTCTTCCATATAGGTTAACGTCATCGAGTAACACTCTTACAAACAACCTCGGATAGGTCAAAATCATCAATTCAATTCAACCTCTTCCATACAGATTAACGCCATCGGTAACACTCTAAAACAACCCTGGATATAAAAAATCCTCGGATTCATTTGACCTCTTGCATACATCCGTAACACTCTAACAACCTGGATGGGTCAAAATCCTCAACGGATTCAATTCGACCTCTTCTGCGCGGTTATCAAGTAGCATTTTGACAACAACCTTGGATGGGTCAAAATCCTCGCGATTGGATTCTACCCTCATGCAAGTTAACGCATCAAGTAACATTCATGGAGAATGATAATTTGAAATTATCTATCGACTAGTTTCAATGATGGTTCCTAATTAACGCTTCCGCCATCTTGCGATCAACTATTGAACCATCCATTGAAGTTTCAAGAAATCCAATTTCCAAGAAGTAAGTAGGAACTACGTCGCCGTCATTCATACGACGCATCATCATTAATCATTGCGGTCATCGCCGACTACGATCTGGCCATCATTGCTGACTACGCCGCTCATTGCCGACCATCCGAAGCCGCTGCTTCACGCTGACTACCGACCACCATCGCCGGCCATACCGCCATCACCGAATCTCCGCTGACACTATCGCCGCCGGTCTATCGCCGCTAATGCTAATCACTACGCCGTTGCCAGTTGCCGCTGAATTACCTTGCCGGCCTAACCATTGTGCCACCACTGCCACCACCGTGACCTTCCGAGATTTTCGCTGGTTGCTACCATCGCCGATGGTTATCCGCCACCGTTGCCGCATTGTCGTTGACCACACACCATCGGGCGTCGCCGCTCGTTATCGCCACAATGATCGCTCAACCCGGTCACCAAGGCGTTGACTCTTTTGAGGGAAAACCGGAGCTCGCCAGATGAACTACGCCTTGATCGCCTCAACCGTCGGTTCGACAAGGCGTTGATGCCTCTTCGAGGGAAAACGGAGCCTCATATGAACTACGCCTGATCGCCGAACCCGGCCGGTCCGACAAAGTTGATGCCTTTCGAGGGAAAATCAAGCCTGCATGAACTACGCCTTAATCACCTCCAAACCTGGTGGTAAGGTAGTGATGCCTCTTTGAGGGAAAACTAGAGCTCGTGATGAACTACTTAATTGCCTCCAACCCGGCCGGTCCGACAAGGCGTTGACGCCTTCGAGGGAAAATCGAGCCTCGTTGAGCTACGGGCCTTGATCACCTCCGAACGACCTCCTCTTAAGAAGAAGAGAGACACTCAAGCATATGAAGAGTGTGCCTTCTCCCATGGTCCTAGGGGGATTTTTATAGACTCCTATAGGGGCAAAAAGGTCAAAACTGCAAAAACCCACTCAAAGCCAAACGGGCAAAACGGAAAAAAGACAAAACCCTCATGGGCCGCTTCTCCCACAAGACGGTCACTGCCGCCGCCGTCTTTCAAGGTGACGCCTATTCGCTGCTCACAGGCCAACTGATCGCAGAATGACAGACGAACCCCGCCCGCCAGTGAGCGACGTGCGGCGCTCACGGCCCTGGCAGTTCCCATGAGCCTCCTGCAACGCTTAGAATCGCCGAATGGGTCCATAACTCAAATCTGCGCCAGATCCATATACATCCGCTCGACTCCGCTGTGATCATAATCTTATGCTCCCATGAAGATCTGTTCTCTCAAAATGTATGGTTAATGGATCCACAAATTCATTGAAGAATTTATTATTTTCAAGTATTTGACATATATATTTTTGGATGATTGAGATAATATCATCCAAAATAGGGCAACCGATATGACCGAAAATTCTACTAGTTGAAGCACGAATCTTGATGTGAACTGATTCAATCAAGACTAAACGAGATCAAACGCTTATTATCAATCGACTCTTAAACATGGAGTGTTTATAGTCAAATCGAGCGTCTTGACGAGCCAAATCTAACAAGCCCAAGATCTCATAATTCCGACTTTATTTGAGCATTCAAATACTTAAAATACATCAAATGATCAAAGGAATCATTTTGAGCCGTCTGATGGAGTGGAGTGGTTCGATGTATTGCAGAGAGACACCACTCTCCAATCTATAAACCATCATTCCTCATAAGGAAGAGTCCAAGAGAGATGAGAGATCTAAAGCTTGAAAATCCTCCGTATAATCATACTCGACGCCACCACCCCGCTGTTCCAACCACCACCACCGTACCGCCATGCCGATTTGCTGCCATCTCGCGTGTCGCCACCACACCACTCATCGCCGGCCATCATTGTAAACCATCGCCGTCATCATCGCCATTGTTGGTCACAGCCACCGATCCTCGACGGCCATCTTCGTTGGTCACCATCCCAACGACCTTTATCGTCAGTCACTGAACCCCGCTGTTCACCATTACTATATGGCTGTTGTTATCTGATTTTGGGATTCCAATTGTCAACTCTTCTCATATACAATTATGTAATCTCGTATCGGAAAAACTTGTACTCCAAAATAAATACATAGTGGAAGATTTTCGGCTAGCTGATTTTTCCCTCTTTCGAGGTTTTCACAAAATTGGAGTTTTCTTGTTCACTCTTTAAATACCTGTGTGTGTGCTAGATTTCACAACAAAGCTAAGACGTAAACTTTTACTCTATCACAATTGGTTTTCTAGCACGCTTTAAGGACAAATAAATTATTGAATATATAATTTTATTTTGAAAAAAGTATATATAAATATATATATAATATTTTTGGATAGAATCTTGAGATAGTTTTTAGTTTGATATGATATTGGCCTCACTCAAATTCGATTTAAATTGAATTTGACTTATCAATTGACTAGTCAACTTCTTCAAATAATATGACTTCTAATGACATCGTTGAGGTTATTGTACTTATTTTTTGAATTATTTTGATAAATTATTTATGAACTTTTTTATGGTCTAGACTATAATTAGCCTTATAAGAAATTTTTATTTTCTTAAGATATTTAAGTGAATTTAATCGTAAACTCGTACACATAATATATGTGCAAGCTTAGGGTAGAAAATCTTTTGGTTAAAAGCTTAAGCTCTCAACTACCATGCTATTGCACAACTAATTTGTATCTTATTGAGCTATAAACATTTCTTGATTTGAGTGATTAAACTATGATGACAAAGTCCTGCCAACTTGAACTTGATTAATATAATTGATTTACTATGTTGAATATATTTTTTTCTAAGTCAGCCTAAGCTAATTAATATAAATATAACCCATTTAACTGAATTAATTCACTTGAATTCACATAACATAATCCTAAGGAGTAGTCTACTCATATTTAAGTTGATTCCATATTATTTCGGCCAATCTGTGCCCAACCCGATTAATAATCGAGTTCTCTTATGACTCGAAATCTATCCAAATATTAATTGAGTCAATCCAAGCTTAAATTAGTTGTGTATAATTTGAATCAAGTTGTGCACTCATTTATCCACTTGAGTACTCTCTCTCTCTCTCTCTATACATATATATATGATACATCCTCAGAAAATTAATCTCATCAAGCATGAATCTCAAGGCATTTTCAAAATGCTTCGATCTAATCACCGATTTCAGAAACTTACAATAAACTGACCGCCTCGATGAGACGAACATAGAATATCAAGCATACCGATCCGAAGCTCGAATCGACTCGATCAAGCTATCTGAGCATGAAAATGGATCTCGATCCGCCAAATGGTCACCAAAATCGACATATTTATAGTCGATCGGCGCTCGTCAAGACGAATCCAACGAATCTAAGATCACCCACCCGGCATCATTAAGGCACCCATCATCAAAATACACCGTCGATCGGGATCGCGATCCGATGGGGGAGTGGTTGGAGTTTTTCATGAATTTACAAGGCCTGCCACTCCCAAAAAATCTATAAATAGAGCTTCATTCTCACCTTAGAGGGGACCGGAATCTGATTTGAAGACCAGAGAGCTCTGAGAACCACCAGTCGACATTGACGCCGACGATCTATCACCACCACCATCACCAGAGTGCTCAAGATCGTGAGCTCGCCTAGAGATCGCCTTAGGACTAGAAAAGACCGCTTGCCCTTTCTCCTCAAGATCAAGAGGTTGCTCCCGTAAGATCGCTCTCGCCGCTTTTGGGAAACTTCTCCTTGGGTTGGAGTTGATCGATATTGTATTTTTCTACACTCTAATATTATTTCCTCAGAACACCTTCTTCTCCAACTAATGAGAAGCAAGGACTCAGATCTTTGAACACATAGGAAAGTTCTGATCGCAAGGCCGTGGTTTTTAACGGGTTTTCCAATGATAACCCTGTTCATATCCCCGCCAGTGTGTTGATAATTTTGGGCTTAAGATCTCGATCTACCGAATAAAATTCTCAAGACAACAATTTGGCACCGCCTGTGGGGAAAAACAGCCTCCATTGCTATATCTCCAATATGGTTGGTAAACGGGTTCTCGCCCAACGCCTCATTCTCGGATCAAGGACGCCAAGTCTCCAACACTTCTCTACATAATGACTGTCCCGGGTCCGTGCCCTCTTTTGGAAGATCGCTCAAAGGATGGAGGATTCTAACGAAATTCTTCGACTCCGAGAGGACCGAAAACGTTCCAACACGCCTGGAAGAAGGTTCCGCGACGCCTCAAAGATAATCCGATTTTCTTCCGAGAATGATTACCCGGAATGCCGGATCAACAAGTAGAACCCTTGGCACCACATCCATGTCGAACTTCTGATACCGCCGCTTCTACTCACCCCACACGAATGGCACAGACGGTGAAACTCCACGCCACCTTATACGCGAACTAAACGACCGGTGTGCAGAAGAGTTCCCAAGAACAATCAATGATCCATTCTCCGCCGCTTCTTCCAAAACTGCCCTCCCGAGATCATCTCGACCGACGAGATTCAAGCTTCCCAAAGATGGACCCTTACGATGGCACAACCGATCCAGACGAGCATATCGATCACTTTCGAACGATCATGCACATTCCGCAAATGACTCCTCTGGTATTCCCAAATGACTCTCAAAGGAGCTTATACTTGGTTCTATTCGCCATGGGGTCCGTCCGATCATTTGGAGAGCTCACCGATTTTTGTGTAATGCCTCGCAAACAAGAGAATCATCGTGGATTCATCACATTCTGAATCCCGTAATCCATGGAGAGTCCTCAAAGAATACTTCCGAGGTTCTCCTCAAGCCGATACCGTGAGTAGATCCGTAACTTTGAGGGTGCTTTCTGAGGACTCGCCAGATACTTATTCATCATTAATGCGGAGACACCCATTCCTATGTCGACGGGTCCACCTAATAGAGGCACAAATCTCCGACGGCTATCGCTGCTCATCTAACAGCTTGAACCACCAAGCAAGGGAAGAAGGTTCCCAAAGGTGATGTTCAAACATCTCTAAAAAAAGAAGAGAAAAGAACCTCCCCCAAAACCTCCTCACAATGGGATGACTCAATCGAGAGGAAATACGGCTCAACACGCCATGAACATCCTACCGCTATTCGAAGAGGATAGCATCAAGTGGTCGACCTTTAAAGCCTGGAATTGGAAATCAAGAGAAATTTCGCCACTTTCACCGCATGAGGCACACCAATCAAGAGTGCCACCAATCAAGGAGGAGATTGAAAGACTAATACGCCGTATAGCTATACAAAACCAACCCGCCGTCCACAAATGCGGGGCAACCAGCGAAACCGCCAAGCTGCCTGAGAGATAGAAACAATTGCAGAGGGCTGTTATCTAGCCAAATATTCATTGCCTTCAAGAG
The DNA here is from genome assembly GCA_021442155.1 of Cymbidium sinense. Taxonomy (NCBI): domain Eukaryota; kingdom Viridiplantae; phylum Streptophyta; class Magnoliopsida; order Asparagales; family Orchidaceae; genus Cymbidium; species Cymbidium sinense. Next base: position 66,577,306 of record CM038222.1, read on the forward strand.
CCGTGAGTCAAGAAGTCTCGCTGACCATTCTATCACCTTTGATGATTTAGATCTAGAGGCTTCATCCCACATCAAGATCCCCTTGTCATCGCAGGGTCTGATCCATGCTTCAATATTAAAAGGATATCGACAATGGGAGTTCTGATGTTCTTTTACTCCACTTTCCTTAGCATGGGTATAAAAGAGAGAAGCTTCAACCCGCCGGGTCCATCAGTATGGATTTGATAATCGACCCAGATTAGTGGAAGGGACAATCGCCTTCCAACTCTTGGAGAATTTCCCAACCCACCTACAATTTATCAAGTCGAGTCCGCATACAATGCAATATTTGGGAGACCTCTCCATTTATATTCTAGCCACATCTGCGTCTCACCTCAAGATGAAATTCCACACCAGGCATCGGCGCGGGGTGGAATCAACAGATAGCACAAGTTGCTATATCAAGCAAGCAAACAAGAACCCTCAACATCGAGAACTGACCTACGAGATGAGGATGCCTCAAAGGGCTTCTCCATTGAAGATGTAATTTGTCTTCCTATCTCAGAAGTTGATCCATCGCGAAAGGTGAAGGTGGGATCGTTGCTGTCGTCAGAAATCAGAATACGTAGATTTTCTGCGTAAAAATCAAGATATCTTTGCCTGGAGCGCATCTGATATTCTGGGCATTGACCCGGAAGTCATTACGCACTCCCTCAAAGTTGACTCAACCTACAAGCCGGTGATACAGAAGAAAAGAACCTTCGCTTCTGAACGATTGCAGGTCATAGAACAAGAAATCACCAAACTTCTGGAAGTCAAGTTCATTCGAGAAGTCTACTACCCCACCTGGTTGGCTAACATAGTGTTAGTCAAAGGCCGACGGCTCGGAGAATGTGCATCGACTACACCGACCTTAATCGCATGCATGCCCAAAAGATAGCTTCCCCTTCCTCAGACGACCAACTAGTTGATGCGATCGACATCGATGTCGAAGCTTCATGGATGCCTATTCGCTACAATCAAATCGATGAACAAAACAGATGAGGAAGCAACATCCTTCCAAACGATAAGGACTATCCGCTATCGCCTCATTTCGACTAAAAAATGCCGGAGCAACATATCAACGCTTTATGAATAAGATCTTCAAGGATCTTATAGGCACAATATGGAGGTGTATGTTGATGATATGTGAAGAGCTTGGAAATATCACAGATATTTCGATGTTGGTTTTGACAGCATTTTGGAGTTTCCTCCGAAATTCATGGTCACATGGCCAAGGGATAGAGGCCAACCCGAAGATAAAAGCACTCGACATGTCACCTCCAAGAACGATCAAGGAAGTCCAACGCTTGACCGGAAGGATTGCGCCTTTATCACGATTCTTGGCCCGCCAGAGATAAGTATCTACCATTCTTCAAAATCTTAAGGGTGCACGAGGAAATGGATTCCAAGACGATGAATGTCGACCGCTTTTGAGCAACTTGAGTCTATTTAGCTTCCCCTATTATCAAAGCCTATCCAAGGAGAGAAGTCGACATCTATCTTGCCGCTTTCTTCTCATGCCGTAAGTCTGTCGATACGAGGAGAATTCATTGCAACGACCCATTTACTATGTCAGCAAAATCCTTTCTGATACCGAAGGACGCTATCCACTAGCAGATAAGACAATTCTCTAGTGCATTCTCTCTAAAATTGCGCACTCGTGCCCACACCATCAACGCCTACACTCATCTTCCATTAAGAACTATTCGAAAAGCCCGATGTATCCGGAAGGTTGATGAAGTGGTCGCCGAGCTTGGAGAGTTTGACATCCATTTTCTTCCACGCCCCGATATAAAGTCACAAGTGCTCGGCCGACTTGTAGAATGTACCATCCCATCACCACCAACAGATCATTCATCACTCCATGACAAATCAATGGACATTATATGTTGATGGAGCTTCGTGTACTTCCTGGGAGCAGAATTTTGCTTATCTCCCAAGTAAAATAACTTTAGAGTCGGCTTCACTAAAGTTCCCGCCACCAATAATGTCACGAGTAACGAGGCCCTCAGTGACTAAGGCTCGCCATTGACGGAGGTCCGTAACTTAGCCATCTACATAGACTCACGCCCTCATAGTTGAAGGAGACTTCGAGCAGCCATCCGCAGCCGAAGACTGCCTTTTGGCAAAGTCACTTCTGCCGTAATCGAGACCCATCGATAACTCATATTCTAAGGGAGCGTAACACGCGAGGTGATGCCCTCTCCAAGTTAGCCACAACAACGTGTGAGATCTTTTCAAGAGAAAATACATGAGGACATCCACTTTCCCAAGATTCGCGCGGGTGATACAATCTGAGGACCCAAAAGAATCTTCATGGATTGACCCGATCATGTCCTTTCTTCAAAGCGGGCCTTGCCAATGACTCACCGATGCTATCCGCCTCCGACGAGAGAACTTCACCATAATCGGTGATGAACTCTACAAGCGTCCTTCTAGGCCCTACTTAAAGTGTCTACCACCTTCTGAGGCTAACTATACAATGGAGGTTCATTCAGAATTTGTGGTGAACATTTGGGAGGAAAAGCCGCCTCAAAATCATGAGGCAAGATTTTACCGCCTACAATGAAGAAGGACGCATTGAGTTTGTAAAAGTGTAACAAGTGCCGCCATATTCCAATCTCACTCATACACCATCAGAACTCACCACAATCCAGAGTCGTGGCCCTTGCTCAATGGGGATCTATAATGGGACCTTTCCCATTGCCACGGCAACTCTAATCTCAAAAGATAAGCAAGTCGACACCAATAAAGGGCTAAAGACACGATCAACCACACGGGGCAAGTCAAGAACTATCCAATGTTCTTTGGCTTACCACTACATCAAGGACCCCTACCGGAGAAACGCCGCATAACTGTGTTTGAACGAGTTATTCGCCGACATCGGGTCCAGAACCCATAACTTTGATGCCGAAGAACGACGATAAGCTTGATTCCATCTCGATCTCCCCGCAAGAGACCCGACATGTCAAGACAATGGCTTCTATCGAAAGGATTGCTCGAGGTTTCAACCGAAGGGTAAAGCCACGACCAATATCTGCTGACCTCGCCCTCGGTCTCGACTCAGAAAAGGCCCACAGTAACAAACTCACCGCTTTGGGAAGGCCCGTGGTGGTGTCTAAAATCAAGCCCGCACGCTCAAGCTTAAGGATAGTATGGGAAGACTCTCCCACGCACTGAATGCTACAAACCTCCGATGTATCACCGATGTTGGTAAGATCGATCGTTTTTACCATCTTCCTAAGTTAACATGCCGAAAACTTATAAACAACCTTGATAAGTTGGCAATCTTTGATTACAACTTTCTCCATCATTAACATCATCGAAACGCCCACAAACCTGGATAGATCGAGATTCGAGGAACCTCATAAATATATTTCGCAAGTTTGTCATCAAGTAACGCAATGATCTTAAAATAAATCGAATTATCCTAGGATTCATGATTTCTTACACGAATCTTATCATCGAGTACACTTTAAACAACCTGAAATATTCACAAACAATTTTGTGATTGTTAATATTTAAACATACAAGTACCAACTTAAATAATATACAACACTCAACAAGAACATAAAGGAACTACAACTACAGCCTTGATGGTCTCATCGTGATGAAGAACTATCGATCATCCTCGTTGCCGATAAAAAAGAAAGGACCTCAACACGCCTCCTAGAGATCAACGTGTCCCTTCAAGAAACCTCGATGAAGCCTTCATCAACATCGACTCTTCACCTCACATCATACACATGGTCTGCCTCAAACGCGATCAGGATACTCAAGGCAAGTTAAGTCCTCTTCAGAATCCGCTTCTACCAGATAAGTGCCTCTTTCTCTCGAAGAACGCTTGCCTAAGACCAAACCTTCTAAAAGATCTTTCAGATCCATGCGAAACAACCTCTTTCACATGTTAACGTCATCGATAACAAACAACCTCCGATAGATAAATTCACAATTCGACTCTTATACATTAATTTCATCGCAACGACAAACAACCTAAGTCAGGTCCGTGGACTTCCCACGACCTCTTCCATAGTGTTAACGCCATCGGTAACACTCACAAACAACCTCGATAGGTCAAAATCTGGATTCAATCAACCTCTTCCATACTGTTAATGTCATCGAGCAAAAACTCGACAAACAACGAAAGGTCAAAGTCCCGGACTACGCCCATGGTTAAGTATCGAGCAAAACTCAAACAACCCGAAAGGTCAAAGGTCCTTGGTGGACTTCACGCCTCTTCCATACAAAGCGTCCGAATAATATTCACCGAACCTAAAAAGGTCAAAACTTTGTACCCACTCCGTTAATGTCATCGGGTAACACTCGACAAACAACGATGGGTCAAATCCTCGCGGATTCATTATATCCATAACGCGTAAGTTAACTCCCTTATCGTGATCATCCTAATCGCTTTTACTAAGTCGCCTTTCTCCGACTACCGACGCCCATTGATTCTCTTGCCAAGCCACCACTTCTGGCGAACCATAATCGCGCCACCGCCGCCGACTACCTTCAGCCAACGCCACCTCATCGCCGGCAATCGCTACCATCATCGTCCGGATTCCGCCGACTATCAATCGCTAGTCGCCAACTCGGTCCCCGCAGACTCATCAAGTTGATTCTCCAACACGGACATCTCTTTACTTTCTCCACATACCGCTTCTTATATTCACCATGGAGAAACTTGACCTTCACGAACTCAATTCCATTCAAAGACAATGTTCATTTTGAAGTCAAGTTCTTGCTTCTTCAAGATTCAAATAAGAAAAATTACGTTAAGCACAAGGAAATGGGAAATAAAAGATGATGAACGCAAAGAAGGATTGTTACCGCTTCTTCGCATGTCGAACCTACGCAGAATGATTCAACACGCCCCTCGTGAATGAAGATCCTTGGGGACGACTACTCGGCCCACTCTTTCGTATCTCGATATCACCATCACCTCTTCGCTCATTTTCCTCTTCTCTATCGGAGACGGGTCCTTCTGCTGGGAAGAAGCCGAGGAGGGAGATCGGCCGAAACCTCTTTGTTGGCTTTCAACGAATCGCATAAGACCGCCGGATGAATAGAAAGCCCCGCAACAAAGATTCCTCCGCACAAATCTGATATATCAATCTCAAATCAAGATCTTCAATATTCGAATTTCACCGCAGATATCTTCATCACCAACTCAGGAATGGGTAAATCTCTTTTATCGAGAAGACCCCGCCATTCTTCACAAAAAAAGAATGCTTGCCCAACTCTTGGGAGGATCCTTCGTCCGAGGTCAAGTAGCCGACTCGCAGTGATACCACCATGCATCGCAGTAAACTTGCACATCCGCGAGGTAATCAGAGTCGCGCCGCATCCTCAAAAGACTATAAGTCCCATCACGATCATCATTGCCTCGCCAAAACTGGAAATGCAAACCTGATCGACAAAATGGCGATCATCTCTGGGATGGGGAAACCGCAATCCCGCTAAACTCATCTCGTAAGTGGTGAAATACCCGGCCATGGAGATTGGGCTCTATCGTTCTTCTATTAAGAACCAAATCATTCTAAAATAATATTTTTTCCAAGCACGATCAATGTGTCTCCGTGATCGATGACTCCCAATCCCTCCCATTTTAGAAGGTTCTCTGCCGCCTCCGCTATAAGGGTCTGACGTGTCTCTTCAAAAGATTCTCACCCATCCACAAACACGGCAACTGCACGATCGAGATGAAAATTATTCCAAGAGAGTGCCCAAACTCCCACCGGGGAGGGCTATGCACTCTTGGTGGAGATGAGGAGGTAGAGGTTGATCCAAGAAGAGTGCCCAAACTCCCACCGTGGGGAGGGCTATGCACTCGCTCGGGTGAGGTGGATCCAAAAAGAGTGCCCAAACTCCCACCGTGGAGGGTGCACTCTAAGAGGAGAAGAGGAGATGAGTGCCTTTCCTCTACCTGTGGGGTTTTATAGACCCCTTCTAGGCAAAAGCATAAACCGCCTAAAACCGCCTAAAACCGCTTCAAACCGCATCAAAACTGTGGGCATTACCACCATACAAGGCTCAGCTCCTCAAGGCTGAGCACGTAGCTAATCTCGCACACCGACAAGACGGGTCGAATACGGTCTCGGTCAATCGCTACCCACGGGTCAAACCACTCCTGCCAACCGGCTGGCGCTGAACCGGCCCACGGTCTGAACCGTTGAAACCATCGCATTTAACCCGGCTGACGCGAACCCGCTACGTTCGTAGCTTCCTCGACCGCCATGACCGCAGCCTCATGACTCGGCCGGTTCGCTCGGCTCGCCGCTTATCCGCGACTGACGGCGCTTGCTGCCCGCGGCCGCAATCCGCTTACCTGACGCGATCCCATGCGCACGACCAGCCGGACCGAGCGCTACGGCAGCCTGGCTTGCTAGCGCGACACGCCAACCCATTGCCGCGCTGCGCACCTGCGGCGCGCCAGAATAACCCTCGTTTCGCGACGGATCGATCCATAACCTCAAAATATCGCACCATACATACCTATGCGATTTGACCCGCATCGCCTTCCACGGTTATCAGGTCTATGAAGATCTGTTTCTTCAAAATGCGAGCTGATGGACTCTCAAATTTCATTGAAGAATTTGCTATTTTCAAGATTTGATATATATTTTGATGACGAGATAATGTCACCCAAAAATAAGAACGATACATCCTCGAAAATTAATCCGATCAAGACGAATCTCAAGGCATTTTCGAAATGCTTCGATCTAATCACCGATTTCAAAGAACTTATAAGAACCGACCGCCTCGATGAGACGAACATAGACATCAAGCATACCGATCCGAATCAATCGACTCGATCAAGCTATCGAGTATGAAATGGATCCGATCCGCCAAATGGTCACCAAAATCGACATATTTATAGTCGATCGAGCTTCCAAGACGAATCCAATCGTTCAGTTGTGTGCTAAAGTCCTTTGCGTTAACGGCATCTTGAATCCGGATCGTTAAATGCCGTTTCGGGGATCGCCTTGGGCCGTCGATAATTGGTTATGAATTAGTTGGAGTTTCAGCGAATTCTGAGCGACTCAAAATCATAAATGAAACGTTCAGGCATGACATCGATTTGAAAGCCAAATTTCGACCTAATGTCGATAGCCAGCCAGATCTATCCACCAGGTCTGCCTTACCACATATTAGTGCACGAAGATCGGGGACTTCGCCTTTAGGGAGATCAGAGGAACTAGAAAGACCGGTTGCAGCTCCTTTCTCACGAAGATCAAGAGGTTGCTCCCAGATGTTCTGGCGCTTTTGGGAAACTTCTCCGCGGGTTGGAGTTAAGATATTATATTTTTTACACTCGGAATATTGTTTTAGCCGCGTAAACACCTTCTTGAGAAAGCGATGGCGCGTATCTTTTGAACACATGGTGAAAGTTCTGGTAGGCAGAGCGTGGTTTTCATAACGGGTTTTCGTATAACTTTTATGTTCGTATCACTGTGTGTTGGATAATTTTTGAATTTCTGAAGATCTCATCTCTGGGAATAAAATTCTCTAGCAACAATATATATATATATATATATATATATATATATATATATATATATATATATATATATATATATATATATAATTTAAAAAAATAGCACGCTATACACGAGCCAAGAATCATGATTCGCACGCTGTGAAAATAATTATCACGCGTGCGGCCATTAATTTAACGGTATTACTTTCACCGAAACTGTCGGCGGGCCTTTGACCCTTACTCCTCTCATCACCTGACATTTTGTCTCTACGGCTATGCCGAACTAAATAATGATTAATATTTATCTCCACATGAATAAATTATGAGATAAAATTTTGCATTAATTATGAAACTTTTTTTTAAATACAATAGTTACTTATATAAATATTTTTTTTTCTTGCCGATCAGCATGTGTTAGCCACAAAACACGTGTCATGTTATTACAATAATAGATTGGAAAAAAAATTTACTTGACTCAAGAAATGTAAAGTTATTTTCATGTGAACAAATTTAACATATTTCGTGTCGATGTGATATGGACCCAGACAGAGCTGCACACATCAACAACATAAGAGAAAGAAAAACCCCATCTTGACTAAAAGACTTTGTCAATAAAATCAATCTTGAAAGAAGGCAAAGCATGCGGTCAGAACAAACTAAATCAATTTAACGAGAAAGCAGAAGAAATCAAGATCTTGCCAAATCAGACAACTACACCAACAAGATAACATAATAACAGAAATTATGCAAGAAAATCAAGATCCAGAGAATAGAAACATGTAAAGCAAGAAAATAACAAACAGATTTAACAGAAAGTAGTTAGATTTACTGAAATGTAAATAAATTAGGACTATAAATAAGCCTTGTAAAAAGACAGCAAATCAAACAATAATATTGATCCTTCTGCATCTTCTTCTTATGAATGCTATAATACAAGTGAAGATTTTATGAAATATTCAACTTCTAACATTAATGATAAACCACTATCATCGGCTTTGAAGCTTGTCTTAAAGATTTATATGATAGCCTCTGTTTATGATTTATGATAGTCTCATCTCATTTTAAGACTTTTGTTAGCCTTCAATTAGGATGTCTTAATAGCCACTAATCATAATAAATCAAAATCAAAATATTATCATATAGAATTAATAAAATAATATCTCATATTTGACAATGATGACTCAACATAATTAGATGACCTTTTGATATGTAATACTCAATACCAATAAAAATAATATCTCTTTGAATATGAATGATATTCAAATGCTTGAAAATATATTAGTAATTAATCGTCTAATTATTGGCCTTTCACCAAAATCTTAAGCTTTTTAAAAAGTAAATTTAATTATTGTTTTACAAGACTTTATTTCATTCTATTTTATTTACTATCAACACATTCAAAATTCGAGTAACAATATGAATTATTTTAATAATCACACCTAAAATTAAAATATTCAATATGATAATTTGAATTTTTTTTTCTCATAGGAAAACAAGAGGACAACTATTTTGGTTGGAAAAGAAATGTAATTATTCTTGAATTAGAACAAATTACTCTTTTTTATCTTATATTAAGATATTCATGCAGGTTGAGTTTGAATATCATTAAATTTATTTTGAGGTTAATTATATATATAAAGTTTATAATGCATTAATTTCCAAAATGTATATAATAATTTTTAATTTTATCTTAATATTCTAATATGGGGATGTGACATTGGGTGATCAAGTGATTAAAAAGAGTAAACGTTTTAAATATCTCGTGTCTATTGTTCAAAATGATGATGAAATAGATGGAGATGTTATTAGTAAAATTAAAGTTTGATGGTTTAAGTGAAGGAATGCATCTGGCCTATTGTGTGATAAAAAAATAATGCTTAAACTGATAAAAAAATTAGATGATGTTAAGTCCTGCAATAATTTATGGAGCTGAATGTTGGCCAATGAAAGAGATGCAAAAAATTAAGTTAGCAGACATGAGGATGCTCAGGTGGATGAGTGGCTTTTATAGTTAAAAGATAAAGTGCGAAACGAATATATACACGAAAAGATTGAAGTAGCTCCAGTGACAAATAAGATTCAAGAGAGTCGCCTTAGATAATTTTGTCACATAAAATATCGATCATCTGATGATCAAGTTAGAAGAGTAGATTAAACTTATGTTAAAATAAAATAGAGATAGATCTAAGAAGACTTAATTAAATAATATAAAAAATTATATTATTTTATTAAAATTAAATAAAATTTTGACACTTAATATGATAAAATAAAGGAGAAGAATTCATATAACATATCTCACATAGTGAGATAAAGACTTACTCTTATAGTAGTACTATATAATATATTTATATATTTATTGTATTTGAATATATAAGCGGATGGAACGATTGTTTATTGTTTCAGTAATTATTAGACCTACGTCGGAGGGCCTTCCAAGTTTTCTGTAATTTAATAGCCGTTATCTGTTTGAGGAAACAATTATCAAACTTTATAAACTCTGTAATTCCTCTTTTCCTTTTTCAACCTTTTGAAAATGAGAGATAATTATTATTAGAAAAATTTACATACATAACACACAATTCTTATGCATTTATATATTTAACACTCAAATTTTAATATTTACAAAAAATAACACTTTTCTAAGTATAAAAAGATGCATTTCACTTTAAAAAAGTAATCAGGATACTATTTTTGATGTAATAATATAAATTTAGATGTTATTTAAGTAAAAATGAAAATTTAGATGCTGGAGGAAACAATTATCCAACTTTTCTCTAACTTAATAGCCGTTATCTGTTTGAGGAAACAATTATCAAACTTTGTAAACTGTGTAATTCCTCTTTTCCTTCTTCAACCTTTTGAAAATGAGAGGTAATTATTATTAGAGAAATTTATATACATAGCCATACAATTCTTATACATTTACATATTTAACACTCAAATTTTAATATTTATAAAAATAATAATTTTTTATGCATAAAAAAGTGTATTTTACTTTGAAAAATTAACGAGGATGTTATTTTTGATATAATAATAAAGATTTAAGTGCTATTTAAGTAAAAATAAATATTTAGGTATTAGATATATAAATAGATAAGAATTATGTGCTATGTAAATACTACTTATTATTATTATTATTATTATTATTATTATTATTTATTTTTTTCTTATTATTATTTTTTAAGGGCATTTACATACATAACACATAATTCTTATATAATTATATATCTAATATCTGAACTTTCATATTTACTTAAGTAACATCTAAATCTTTATTATCACATAAAAATAGTACAATTATTATTTTTTTAAATACAAAAATGTTATTTTATAAATATCAAATTCTAAATATTTGATATATAAATGTATAAAATGTATGTATGTATGTATGTTAATCTTAGAATTTTATTAGGTAGATCGAGATCTTCGTCATACCCAAAATTATCCAACACAGCATGGGATATGAACACGGTTATTGGAAAACATTAAGGGAAAAAAAACCACGGCCTTGCCGATATAGAACTTTCTATGTGTTCAAAGATACGTCCTTGCTTCGTTGTTGAGAAGAAGGTGTTTCTGGGGAAACAATATTAAGTGTAGAAAAAATATATCGGTCAACTCAACCCAAGAGAGAAGTTTCCCAAAGCGGCAGGAACGATCTTAAGCAACCTCTTGATCTTAGAGAAAGCGGCAAGGTCTCTGTCCTCTGATCTCTAGAGGCGCTCGATCTTGCACTGGTGGTAGCACGGTGATAGATCGTCGGCGTCGAGCGGTGGTTCTCGAGCTCTCGGTCTTCAATCGATTCGGTCCTTTAAGGTGAGAATAAAGCTGTTATGGAGTGGCGGCCTTGTATTTGGAAAACTCCAACTCCCATAACCACTCCCATGGACGGCTCGATCCTCGATCGAGCGGTATTTTGATGATCGTGCCTTAATGATGTCGGAATTGGGATCTTGGATTCGTTGGATTCGTCTTGGCCGCGTCGGCCATAAATATGTCGTTTGGTGACCATTTGGCGGATCGGGATCCATTTTCATGTAGTAACTTGATCGATGGATTCGGATCGATATGCTCTTATGTTAATTCGAGGCGGTTTGTAAAACTGGAAATCGGTGATTAGATCGAAGCATTTTGAAAATGCCTTGAGATTCGCGGATTAATTTTAGGATGTATCGATTTTATTTTGGGTGACATTATCATCAAAAATATATGTCAAATCTTGAAAATAGCAAATTCTTCAATGAAATTTGAGAGTCCATCAATGCGCATTTTGAGAGAACAAATCTTCATAAGAATATTATAGCTGGAAGGCTTGCGGGCAAATCGTGTGCGTATCGAGTGCGGCGTTGAGTTGGATCCATCCGGTGCGAAACGAGGCTTTGCGCCCATGAAAGATGGCGCTACAACATGCCGCGCCATAGCGGCCATGGTATGCGCAACGCCTGCGGCATGGCTGTCAGCGGCCGCTTGACCGGCATGTATTCAATGAGGATGGTCAGCGTCGGGTCAGAGTCAGCGGAGCGCGAGTTAGCTCTGGTGCCGCGAAGCGCGTTCTGACCATGGCCAGCAGTTCGCCGACGAAACCATGAGCGTATGGCCGGCGTTCTGGCCAGCAGCGTTCACCATGCCCGGGTTAACCATGGACCAGCAGTCGGCCGTGGCCATGATTCTGGCAGGTGCATGGCGCTTCAGTATATGGCAATAATGGCTATGCCATGGTATGATGCTATGGAGGCCTTGTATGAGGCTGTATGCAGCCTGACGGGCGAGGCGTCTGAGGGCAATAATGCTTTGATGGGTTTCAGGTTTTGGGCGGTTTTTTACGCTTTTGCCCCTAAAGGGGTCTAAAAAAGAGGAAAGGAAACACTTTTCTCATCTCCCTCTCCTCTTAGTGCATAGCCCTCCCACGGTGGGAGTTTGGGCACTCTTTTGGATCCACCTCACCCCAGGGCAGGAGCCTCTGTGGGAGTTTGGGCACTCTTCTTGGATCAACCTCCTCTCCTCTCATCTCCACCAAGCCGAGTGCATAGCCCTCCCGGTGGGAGTTTGGGCACTCTTCTTGGATCGACCTCTGCTCCTCATCTCCACCAAGCCGAGTGCAGCCTCCAGGTGGGAGTTTGGGCACTCTCCTTGGAATAATTTTCTCGATATCAGTTGCGGTGATAATGGCGGTGATGGCCGGCGATAGTCGGCGGCGGCAGAGCGTGGCGGCTGGCGGCAAAGTCGACGGCGGCGATGATGGTTGGCGAGATGACGGCGATGTGGTGACCGGATTGCCGCAATGGTTCAGAAGTGACCGGCGAAGGTCGGCGGTAAAATGAAGTGGCGGTAGTCGGCGGTAGTGGCGGCACCAGATGGTTAGCGGCGGTGGTCAGCGGCAACAAGCAGCAATAACAGTAGCGTGCAATCGATAGTCAGCGAGGATGACCAGCAGTGTGCGATGGCGGATAATCAGCCAGCGGTAGCAAACCCAACGATAGTTAAGCGGCAAACCGAATGGCCAGCAGCGGCGTATGGTCAGCGGTGAATCGCAGCGAGATAACCGGCAATGGTGGTGACCAGCGATTATCAGCGATCTTAGCAGCGGATGCGATGTCGGCGGTGTCGGCTACAATGGTTGGCGGCCAGGGTGGTCAGCGGCGGCAGCAGCGTCAGCAGTGGCGGCAGCGTCGGTAGACGCAGCGGAGATCTTTGACCTATCCGAGGTTGTTTGTCGAGTGTGACTTAACGTTAACTGTGGAAGAGGTTGAAATAAATCCGGCGGATTTTTAATCAGGTTGTTTGTCGAGTGTTACCGATGGCGTTGCTGTATGGAAGTGGTCGAATTGAATTAAGGATTTTGACCTATCCGGGTTGTTTATCGAGTGTTTGCTCGATGAGCTGTGGTAGGTACAAAGTTTTGACCTATCCAAGGTTGTTTGTCAAAGTCTTTGCTCGGTGACGTTAACCTGTGTAGAAGAGGTTGAATTGAATCCGCTGAGGATTTTGACCCATCCAAGGTTGTTTATCAGAGTGTTTGCTCGATGACGCTAACCTGTGTTGAGGAGGTTGAATTGAATCCGCTGAGGATTTTGACCCATCCGAGGTTGTTTGTCAGAGTGTTTGCTTTCGACGTATGGAAGAGGTTGAATTGAATCGAGGATCTTTGACCCATCCAGGTTGTTTGTCGAGTGTGACTTCGATGGCGTTAACTGTATGGAAGAGGTAATTGAATCTGAGAATTTTGACCCATCCGAGGTTGTTTGTCGAGTGTTTCGATGCGTTAACCTATGGAAGAGGTTGAATTGAATCCGGCGAGGATCTTTGACCCATCCGAGGTTGTTTGTCGAGTGTGACTTCGAAACTGTATGGAAGAGGTCGAATTAATCGGCGATCTTTCGTCGAGGTTGTTTGTCAGAGTGTAACTCGATGACGTTAACCTGTATGGAAGAGGTCGAATTGAATCCGCTGAGGATTTTGACCCATCCGAGGTTGTTTGTCAAAGTCTTTGCTCGATGACGTTAACCTGTGTGGAAGAGGTTGAATTGAATCCGCTGAGGATTTTGGCCCATCCAAGGTTGTTTATCAGAGTGTTTGCTCGATGACGCTAACCTGTGTGAAGTAGGTACAAAGTTTTGACCTATCCAAGGTCGTTTGTCAGAGTGTGACTCGATGATGTTAACGTGGAAGAGGTTGAATTGAATCGAGGATTTTGACCCATCCAGGTTGTTTGTCGAGTGTTTGCTCGATGGCGTTAACACTATGGAAGAGGTTGAATTGAATCTGAGGATCTTTGACCCATCCAGGTTGTTTGTCGAGTGTGACTCGATGGCGTTAACCTATGGAAGAGGTCAATTGAATCGAGGATCTTTGACCCACCCGAGGTTGTTTGTCAGAGTGTGACTCGATGACGTTAACCTGTATGGAAGAGATCGCAGGAAGTCCACCAAGGACATTTTAACCTTTCCTGGGTTGTTTGTCAGAGCTTTACTCGATGACGTTAACCCGTATGGAAGAGGTCGAATATTTGTATGATCTTGTAGCCAGAGTTGACTATTGATCTTTGCCTTTTCATTGGTGACTTGCTTATCTTTTGAGATTAAGAGTTGCCCCAGTTCCAGAATCGGAAGGAACTAAGTTTGAATCTTCATTTTTGAGATGTTTGAACATCACCTTTGGGAACCTTCTTCTTTGGTGGTTCAAAGCATTTGGAGCTGATAGCTCGTGAGATTTGTGCCTATTATTGGACCGGTCAGAATGGATTGTCTCCCGCATTAATGATGAATAAGTATCACGGAGTCCTCCAGAAAGCGCCCTTCAAAAGTTTAGATCTACTCACGGTATCTGGCTTGAGGAGAACCTGGAAGTATTCTTTGAGGACTCTCCATCGTTCGGATTCGGAGATGTGATGAATCACGATTTTCTTGCAGAAGCTGTTCTACAAAATCAGCTCTCATGATCGGACGGGAGCAGTGAATAGAACCGAATCTGCTTTTGAGAGTCGGGAATACGACACAAGAGAGTCATTTACCGAATGTGCATGATCATTCGAAAGTGATCGATATGCTTGGATCGGTTGTGCCATCGTAAGGGTCCATCTTTGGGAAGCTTGAATCTCGAAATGGGTATTGCGAGATGATCTCGTGGCGGGGGTTTTGGAAGAGGTGGCGGAGAATGGATCATTCAGATTGTTTGGGAACCCTTCTGCACCTGGCCGTAGTTGTCAGTATAAGGTGGCGTGGAGTTTCACCGTGAGGCCATTCGTGGGGTGAGTAGGCGGTATCCGAAGTTCGACATGGATGTGGTGCCAAGGGTTCTACTTGTTGATCCGCATTCCTAATCATTCTCGAAGAAAATGGATTATCTTTGAGGGCCGTGGAACGTGGCTCTTCCAGGCGTGTTGGAACGCGTTTTGCGGTCTCGCGAGTCGAATTTCGTTCAAATCCTCCATCCTTTGACGCGATCTTTCAAAGAGGGGCGGACCCTCACCAGGACAGTGCATTATGTAGAAGTGTTGGAGACTTGGCGTCCTTGATCAGAATGAGGGCGTTGGAGCGCAAATCCGTTTACCAACCATATTGGAGATATATGATGCTTTTCCCAGACGGTGCCAAGCATTATCTAGAGAATTTTATTCCGGTAGATGCGAGATCTTCATCATAGCCCAAAATTATCCAACACCTGGGGGGATATGAATACAGGGGTTATATGTGGAAAACCAAGGGAAAAAAAACAGGGCCTTGCCCAGTCAGAACTTTCACTATGTGTTCAAAAGATAGTCCTTGCTTCGTTAGTTGGAGAAGAAGGTGTTCTGAGCGGAAACAATATTTGAGTGAAGAAAAATACAATATCGGTGTCCAACCCAGGAGAAGTTTCCCAAAAGGCAGGCGATCTTAGGAGCAACCTCTTGATCTTGAGAAAGCGGCTGGTCTTTTCTAGTCCTGGGCGATCTCCCAGGCGAGCTCGATCTTGCACCTGGTAGTGGTGGTGGTGATAGATGCGTCGAGGGGTGGTTCTCGAGCTCTCAATCACCGGTCCCCTTTAAGGTGAGAATAAAGCTATTTATAGATTTTTGGGAGTGGCTTTGTAAATTGGAAAACTCCAACTCCCATAACCACTCCCATCGGGCGACGGATCGCGATCGATCGACGGTGTATTTTGATGATCCGGTGCCTTAATGATGGGTGATCTTGGATTCGTTGGATTCGTCTTGGCGCCTTCGATCGACTATAAATATGTCGTTTGGTGACCATTTGGCGGATCGGATCCATTTTCATGTACTCGATAGCGATCGGTCGATTCGAGCTGGATCGGACTATGCATGTTCTTTATGTTGTCTCTCATCGAGGCGTCAGTTTTGTAAGCTTGTGAAATTGTGATTAGATCGAAGCATTTCTGAAAATGCCTTGAGATTCGTGCTTGATCAGATTAATTTTCTGAGGATGTATCAATGTATATAAATTTTTCTTTTCTTTATTAAAGAAAAGGGGAATGAAAGATGTTCCCTACTTCCCGCTTAATTTGTTTGAGTGAAAAAGAATGCATTATATTTAATTAAATTAATAAATGGAATAAGGAACCCAACTTTGTGCTTTAATCCCCATTATTTATTCTAAAGGGCTGTTTGATTACTGTAAAAAATATAGTGTAAAATAAAAATAATATATTTATAGTAATTATAATTTGTTTAGTTAAAAATATTTCAAATGCAAATTTATTTTCTATTTTTTTGGGAGTTTAATTTTTTTTTAGAGTTTAATTTTGTTTTTTATTTGATAAAATAAAAAAGTAATGGTGGCAATAATGACTAACAATCGATTGTTGTCGGGCATCTTTAATGCATTTAAAAGTTACTCATTTTAAATTCTCATAAATACATTAAAATTGATGATGAATTTAGAAATCATTAATGAAATTTATTTTGTTTTGAAAAAAAAAATGCGGCAAAAAATCACTTGAATTTTTAAAATAAATATTTGTTTTACATTATAGCATAAATACAACATACAAAATAACTCTTAAATGCTATTAGATGAACTGCCGAGAAACCTGATTTCCCTCTCGTAACTCTGCTGCCTTAGTCTCTATTATGATCCCAAATCTTCAAAGTGCCAAAATACAGCATACAACATTAAGAATCCATTATAGAAATTCAGAACAATAAAAGCTCCCAAAGGCGAGAGAAATTACGACAAGCAGAACAAACCAGAAACAATGCCAAAACACTTGAAGCATGTGTTACCAGATTGAACAACAATGAACAGCAAATGACCTCAATCACTATGGCATTGAATGAAATATCAAAGAGATTGACAACAATAGAAAACAGATTAGAAAAACAACCTCAAAGCCAGGTATGTGATGCATCCCTTTATGAATCCTATTCTCCAAACATACCACATACACACACACCCATGTCAAAGCCTCTTAAAATAGATATGCCCGGATTTAATGGAGACAACCCTAAAGTACGGGCTCAAAGCATAGATTTTCAATATCACAATTTATCGGATGATCGAAATTTTTAATAGCCTCAATATACATGGATGGACTGCTAGCCGGTATCAATGGATGCAAGTAAATAAACAATTGCATTCTTGGCCACAATTTAAAGAACAAGTTATTGAGATTTGACCCATCTTTATTCGAGATTTAAGAGGTGAATCAAACTCACATTACACCCAAACACTCAATAGTGACCGAATCACCGATGATGTAACAATGCCAAGAAACTACAAGATCACCAACCTCCAAAGATTAAAGCAACATCACATACAGCAAACACCCACACTGCCTAATCCACCAAATACAAATCAACACAGCAAAAAACAACCCTTAGCAATTCAGAGGCTAACACCAACACAATTAGATGAAAGAAGGCAGAATGGACTATGTTTCAATCGGAGAGAAGGACCATAAAAAGTATATATATGAGTCCAAGTTAAGCTGGTCAATGATGATGACCAAAGAACATCAACTACCACATGATAATCACCGACCAATGGGTGCAAGAAGAAACAAGAAGCAACAAGCTTCATGTATCAACCATTCAATCCGTGTTAAGACAGACACATAAGTACCTAATTATAAAATAGTCTAAATAGTTATCAATAAGTCAATTAAAATTAGCCTAGATATATAAGTCGATATAACCAATTCCATAAAGTAACCAAAAAGTAATACATACATTCTCTCCAACTAGATCCAATACAGAAATTAAGATCGTATTCTATAAAGCCCATCAGACTTATATGCAAAGATTGAAGCACAGCAAGTTACCCAATTTCATATAACTGGTCACAAAGAATTCCCACAGAGTAAAACCAACTCATCGCACATTACAAGGGTAGAGAAATAATTAAACTAAGAAGAAGCTGCTACAGAGAAGAAAACCATTACCAAGGTAATGAGAAATTCAGGAATGGACCGCTATAAAGTAAGGATCTTAAGATAGGAATGTGTATCGAAAAAAGGGCAGACCTTGAGGGCAAGGTCATTGAGGAGGGGAGTAATGTTATGATCCCAAATCCTCAAAGTGCCAAAATACAAAGATACAACATTAAGAATCCATTAGTAAATTCGAACAATAAAAGCTCCCAAAGACCGAGAAATTACGACAAGACAGAACAAACCGTAAACAATGCCAAAACACTTGAAGCATGTGTTACCGATTGAACAACAATGAACGAAAATGACCTCAATCACTATGGCATTGAATGAAATATCAAAGAGATTGACAACAATAAGCAGATTAGAAAAACAACCTCAAAGCCAGGTATGTGATGCATCCCTTTATGAATCCTATTCTCCAAACATACCACATACACACACACCCATGTCAAAGCCTCTTAAAATAGATATGCCCAGATTTAATGGAGAAGACCCTAGAGGATGGCTCTTGAAAGCAGAGCAGTTTTTTCAGTATTATAACTCCTCAGATGAAAAATTATCTCAAGAATAGCCTCCTTTCTCTGTCTCCGTTTCCTTCTTCTTCCCTGAAGTAGTTCCACGGTGGATCCTCACTGGCTCTCCTCCTAAAAATCACGAACTCCTCTCCGTTCCTCTCTTCCGCTTTCTCTAGAGCAAGTCGACGGCTCGAACGAACTAAAACACCAAAACAGAAAGAATAAGGCAAGTATAAGGTTAGGGTAAAAAAATCCATCGATCGACCATCGTCAATCCAAGATTCATTTCCCAGATCAAAGCGCAGATATCAACAAATTGGAATCCACTTACGCCATTAAAGAATCAAAACCATCGATCAAGAAACAGATCCAATGGAAGAAAAACGACCTAATCCAACGCAAGGATCAGAAGCACTCGATCCAAGTGATCCCATCCAACCGAGCAAAAGACGCGAGATCCGGACCGAAGGCACCAGAAACACTCGCCTCTGGGACGAGTTAGATCAACTCGATTTAACTCAGTAAACTGACTCAAGTCAAGCCGGTAAAGCCCAAATCCAGGGAAATTAAGCCTAAACAGATCCAGAATTCAAACCAGAACAGATTGAATCACTCAAGCCTCACTGTTTCAGCATTAATACAGAAAATAACCATATCAGTCTCCCTACATTTTCTTCCTTGTATTTTTTTTTCTTCACTATTATGTCACACAAACTAAATAATTATTACCTTGTGTCAACAATTAAAAAAAAGAGATAATAAATTCAAAGATTAAAAATAATAATATTTATCTTGAAAAATAATTGGTTTGGGAGGGATATCCTGCTTAATATATATTTATTCAAATATTCTGATATAAATTTTTATTTTGATAAATAAAATTATATAAATAGAATAAATTGAATATTGTTACAAGAAATTTTCATAAATAGAATTAATATATTTTACAAGAAATTTCTATATAAATTCCTATAAAAATAGATTAATCACAAGTATTTTGTATTATTTGAAAATTTTATCACATGAAATCATTCAAGGAATTCATTAAAAAAATTGAATATTGTTGCGTGCTAGAAAATCAGTTGCGGTAGAATAAAAGTTTGCGTTTTAGCCTTGTTGTGAAATCCAACACGTACACAAATATTTGAAGAGAGAACAAGAAACTCCAGGATTTTTATGTGAAAAAATCCCGAAAATAGGGAAAAATATTACCGGGCCTAAGAAAATGTTCCACTATATATCTATTTTGGAGTACAAAGTTTAAGTTTTTCCGATAACGGGATTACAGAGTTGTATGTGGGAAAGCCCGACGATGAAAATCTCAGAATCATGTGACAACAAATGGCGATGGAAACAGAATATGCTGGTGACAGTGATGATCTAAGCCGCAGTCGTGCATCTGATAAGCGGTGACCAACAATAGGGTTGACGGTGACGAAGAACCGATGATGGTTAAAGCGCAGACAATAACGCTCCGCGACCGGGCATGCGAATGGTCAACAGCGCGGGCGGGTCGGTGGCGACGCAGTGGTTGACCAGCATTGACCACGGGCGAGAGGGAGGTGGTCGACGCGGCGAGGACCAGGTGACCAATCGATCAATGGCGGCGCGAGACCGAATGGCCAACAATCTGCGGGGCCGACGGCGACGACCACGGGTGGAATATGTGACAACCGAAAATAAAACTTTACACCTTAGACTTGTTGAGAAATCCAGCACACACATAGATATTTGAAGAGAGAATGAGAACCTCTAGAATTTTTAGTGAAAAAATCCCGAAAAAGGGAAAAAAATCACGGGGCGTAGCCCATTAAAAATATTTCACTATATATCTGTTTTGAAGTACACAGTTTAATTTTTCCGATAATGGGATTACAGAGTTATATGTGAGAAAGCGAACCAAATCCAAGAATAATAATAAATATGAGTGAATGGGCCGAATGGGTAAGAATGACGGAGATAAATTGACGGTTGTCGATGATATGACGACCGTCGTGGTAATCGTGCCAGACGGCACGGTGGTGACCAACAATAGCCATATGGCTAGAATCGTGGTAGTTATTTGGGCGGCTAACGCCGAGGTCGACGGTGGACCGCGGGTGGTGGTCGGCGATAAGCGGTGGCGCCAACGGTGGCGGTATTCACGGTGATGACCGGCACAAACGATGATCGGTAGCCGCACGCGCCACGGGTGGTCAATGGCGGTGGCCGGTGGTGATGACCGACGGTGGTGACCGTTAACTGGTGGCACGATTATACTTGGAGATTCTTCAAGCCTCAAAACTCTCTCTTCTCTTTAACTTGGCCTCTCCTCATGTGAAGAATGATGAGCTATTTATAGATTAGAGGAACGACATTTCTATAAATACACAAAATCCAAACCACTCCATCGACGACTCAAAATGATTCATTTGATCATCTGATGTATTTTAAGTATTTGAAAGTTCAAATGAAGTGAGAATTAAGAGATCTTGGGCTTGTTAGATCCAGCTCATCAAGACACTCGATATGACTATAAACACTCAATTTTAGGAGCCTACTAATATCATAAAGTTTTCAATAAGCGCTTGATTTGGGTTAGTCTTGACTCAGAATCAGATCGCTTTCAACATCAAGATTCGTGCTTCGACTAATGGAGTTTTCAGTGTCATATCAGTTGGCCCCCTATTTTTGGATAGCATTATCTCTATCATCCAAAAATATATGTCAAATAATTGAAAATAACAACTTCTCAATGAAATGTGTGGGTTTATTAACCTTTGCGTACATATAGCTTAAGAGAATAGACCTTCATGGGTGCACAAAACTATGATCACGGAAGCGAGTACAGAGCTGTGGGTGCATGCGGGTGCTCGTGGGCACAAGGCTTTCACAAGCCCGCCATGCAGCTCGACCGCGGCCAACGGGTGGTGAGCTGCACGCACGTTTGCCTGTAAAGAAATGAATGCGGCGAAAATTTTGATTTTTTTTATTATTTTTTAAATGGCTGATAGACGTTAGCCACAATGAGCAAAAGGATTTTTTTAATCAAATAGCTGGAAAACACTAGCCATAATAAGGGGAGGGGATTTTTTTAATTAAATGACTGGCAAACGCTAGTCATAATACGAAGACTGGTTTTTTTTTAATTAAATGGTTGGCAAACACCAGACATAATTAGGGGAGGGCATTTTTTTTCTTTTTTTTATTTTTTAAATGGCTGACAGACACTAGCCACAATGAGCAGAAGGTATTTTTTTAATCAAATAGCTTGCAAACGCTAGCCATAATAAGGATAGGGGATTTTTTTAATTAAATGACTGGCAAACGCTAGTTATAATAAGAAGACTGTCCTCGCCGGCGAACGGGTTTGAAGACGATCAAGACACGTAGTTCATACGACGAGGCTCCAATTTTTCCTCGAAAGAGGCGTCAATTGTTCTCGCCGGAGCGAACGGGTTTGAAGATGATCAAGTCCTGTAGGTTATACGACGAGGCTCCAATTTTCCCTCGAGAAAAGCATCAACTGTCCTCGTCAGATCGACTGGGTTTGGAGGCAATCAAAGCCCATAGTTCATATGACGAGTCTCCGATTTTCTCTCGGGATAGGCGTCAACTGTCCTCGTCTGACCGACCTGAATTTGGAGGTGATCAAGTCCCGTATTTTATAGAAAATTGATTTTCTTGAAACTTCAATAGTTGACAACTAGCAAGGTGATGGGGAAGCATTGATTATGAACCATTCCTCAAAAAACTCAGAAATTCTAGTAGATAATTTCAGAGTGTCATTCTTCATCATGTTACCATACTGTTGACTTGTATAGAAGGGGCAGAATCGAATCCGCTGAGGATTTTTGATCCATCTGAGGTTGTTTGTCAAAATATTATATGATGACATTAACCTATATGGAAGAGGTTGAATCAAATACGTTGGAGATTTTTGACCCATCCGAGATTATTTCCTAAAGTGTTACTTGATGACATTAACCCGTATGGAAGATGTTGAATCGAATCTGCTGAGAATTTTTGACCCATCCGAGGTTGTTTGTCAAAGTGTTACTTGATGACGTTAACCTGTATAGAAGATGTCAAATTGAATCTGTTAAGGATTTTTGACCCATCTGAGGTTGTTTGTCAAAGTATTACTTGATGATGTTAACGTGTATGGAAGAGGTCGAATCGAATCCGCTATAGATTTTTGACCCATCCGAGTTTATTTGTTAAAGTATTACTTGATGACAGTAACCTGTATGGAAGAGGTTGAATCGATGATGATTTTTGACCCAACCGAGATTGTTTGTCAAAGTGTTACTTGATGATGTTAACATGAATGGAAGAGGTCGAATCGAATTCGTCAAGAATTTTTGACCCATCTGAGGTTGTTTGCCAAATGATTACCTGATGACATTAACATGTATGGAGGAGGTTGAATCGAATCCGTTGAAAATTTTTAACCCATCGAGGTTGTTTGTTAAAGTGTTACTTTGTGATGTTAACCTGTATGGAGGAGGTCGAATCAAATCCGCTAAAAATTTTTGACCCATCTGAGGTTGTTTGTCAAAGTATTACTTGATGACTTTAATTTGTTTGGAAGAGGTCGAATCGAATACACCAAGAATTTTTAACCCATCCGAGATTGTTTGTCAAAGTGTTACTTGATGACTTTAACTTGTATGGAAGAGGTCGAATCAAATACATTGAGAATTTTTTACCCAAGTTTTTGTCAAAGTGTTACTTGATGATATTAACTTGTATGGAAGAGATCAAATCAAATCCGCCATGGATTTTTCACCCGTCCAAGTTGTTTGTCAAAGTATTACTTGATGACATTAACCTGTATGAAAGAGGTTAAATCAAATCCACTGAGGATTTTTGACCCATCCAAGGTTGTTTGTCAAAGTGTTACTTGATGGTGTTAACATGTATGGAAAAGGTCGAATCAAATCCGCCAAGAATTTTTGACCCATCCGATGTTGTTTGTCAATGTATTACTTTATGACATTAATATGTATGGAAGAAGTTGAATCGAATATACTGAGGATTTCTGACACATCCAAGGTTGTTTGTCAAAGTATTACTTGATAGCGTTAACCTGTATGAAAGAGGTCGAATCAAATCTACCAAGGATTCCCATCCGAGTTTGTTTGTCAAACTATTACTTGATGACGTTAACCTGTGTGAAGTAGGTACAAAGTTATGACCTATTTGAGGTTATTTGTTAGAGTGTTACCCGGTGATATTTAACCTGTGTGGAGGAGTTCAAATCAAAAATATTCTTTTGTAGCCAAAGTTGTTTCTTTATCTTTGCCTTTTTCATGAGTATTACTACTTGCTTTTCGAACTGATAATCAATTAGATATTTATGATATTGATTTGGATGATCTTTTGAGATTAAGAGTTATCCTCCCTAGTCTCCAAAAGCGAATGATCGAAGTTTGATGAATATTCATTCTTCTTATGTGTTCCTCGAGAGTAAGATTTTTTTCATCATATAAGTGGTGATGTTCTGAACATAAAATCAAATTGTTAATAATTGTGAATATGTAAAGGGAATATTTCACAGTGCAAACTATGCGTAAAACTAGCAGGTAGAATAAAACTTTACCAGTTTGTTGAGAAATCCAAAGAAATACAAGAGATTTGAAGAGTGAACGAAACTCGGGATTTTACGTGAAATGACTCGAGAAAAGGGAAAAAAACTCACGAGGTATATCCCAACACTATATATCTGTTTTGAAGTACAACGTTTATGTTTTCCCGATAATGAGATTACAGAGTTTTATGTGAGGAAGCCTGACAATGGAAATCCCAAAATCATGTGAAAATTATACAACAAATAGAAGTCAGAATGATGGTTAGTGATTGCCGATAGTGAATGTCGATGATGATTTACCGACCGATATAAGAAGTGGTGAGCCGGTGATGGTGATGGTGGTGACCAACAATAATGACGGCATACGGCGGGTGGTCGATGCAGAATCGGCGGGTGAGGGGCGGTAGGCGCCGTGACCAACAACGACGAGGACCATGGTGGCAGGCGATGAATGGCCAGCGGCATTCGGCGCCGATGATGATCTGGCGGCGATGTCGGTCTGTCGCGGTCGGTCGGCCGTCGAGGGTACGATTATCTTGGAGGTTCTTCGCCCAGAGCTCTTGCTTCTTCTTGGTCTCCCCATGCGAAAATTTATTTATATTAGAAGATTTCACATGCAAAATCCAAACCACTCCATCTGACGGCTCAAAATGATTCTCTTGATCATCTGATGTATTTTAAGTATTTTAATGCTCAAATGAAGTCAAAATTAGGAGATATTAGGCTTGTTAGATCCGGCTCGTCAAGACGCTCGATTTGATTATAAACACTCCATATTTAGGAGTCGACTTATATCATAAATTTTTCAAAAAGCGTTTAATCTGGATTAATTTTGACTCATAATCAGATTGTTTTTGACATCAAGATTCGTGTTTCAACTAGTATAATTTTCAGTATCACATTATATTAAGAGTTATGCGGTTTTGAATATTTGTCTCTATCGATGCAATATGATTGATAAGAACTTCCTCATAATTATTTTTCATATATGAAAGAAAAAAAAAGGAAAGTTGGGGACTTCGGGACAATGAAAAGTTAGTACTAAAGAAAAATGGTTAGTACAATTTTTACATATTTTGTTTTGTGCCCATATAATACACAATAATATTTATGAAAATTATTAACTACCAAACTATAAACACACAAACACATATATATATATATATATATATATATATATATATATATATATATATATATATATATATATTGAGAGTTGAGAGAGAGAGAGAGAGAGAGAGAATTTATGGAATAAAATATTATAATATACCCTTAATTTGTTAAAATAATATTTACTATTTATTAATATATATACCTTTTAAAAATTATAATAAAATAATTATATATTAAAATTTATAATACATACCACATTTATCAAAAGTAAATAATTAATTCCTTATAATGAATATTACAAAAAATCCTATATATATAATTTTGATATATAAATGATCTAAAAATATTGTTGTGTAGGAATAATGCACATTTTTTTTTTTGAATTTCACTTATTAAGGGCATACATTTTTTTTTCATTTTTTAATTTTTTATTTACTATATATATTTCTCCTGAGCAACCTTTAAAAAAAAAAAAAATACAGGGCAATCAAACAAGCCTTTGAGTTTGGAGCATAGAGGGTACAATGGAAAACTCTGTAAGACCCTTTCCTAACTTTCACTCCGTCCTCCCCATTTCCCGCACATTGTGTTTCCCAGCACAGCCCTCACATCGTCACATGCCCTGTTTCAACCTCCCACATAATAAGCTCCAAACCTCCCCTCCCTAATTGTTAAAATCTTCACTCCCCCTTCACTCTTCTCTCCTTCCACTCTCCAATGGTTTCCATGTCCATTGTTTCCTTCCTCTCTCTCCTCCTCCTCTTTTTTCCCTCACCCACCATCTCCGCCACCTTCAACTACAAATCCGCCCTTTCAAAATCCCTCCTTTACTTCGAATCACAGCGCTCCGGCCATCTCCCCCACACCCAGCGCGCCACCTGGCGCCACCACTCCGGCCTCGCCGACGGCTTGCAGCAAGGAGTTCGTCTTCCTCCGCTTCTCTTTTTTGATCCCGTCTTTGTACATTGTGATAATCAGTAATGCGTGGCGAGTGGATTTGCAGGTGGATCTGGTCGGAGGGTACTATGACGCCGGCGATCATGTGAAGTTCGGGCTTCCGATGGCGTTCACCGTCACGATGCTGTCGTGGAGCGCGGCTGAGTACGGTGAGGAAATCGCCGCCGCCGGCGAAGGAAGGCATGTGTTGGAGGCCATCAAGTGGGGGACGGATTACTTCGTTAAGGCCCATACCGAGCCTAATGTGCTCTGGGCTGAGGTGCGCGCAGATCAATATATTTTCATTTGCATTGTTTTTCTCCGAAGGTTTCGGGCTACAGTTTTTTATTTTAAATTATTAAAAAAATTACATATATATCCCATAATTCTGATACATTTATATATCTAACACTTAAAAACTTAATATTTATATTTAATGATCTTTTTAATATATTTTAAAATTTATTTCAATAATACTGATATTTTTATATATATTAAACATTTAGAATCTATTTTTATAAATATTAAAAATTAAATATTAGATATATAAATACATAAAATTATATAATGTCCCTTAAAAATTTAAAAAACTAATTACATGGTTAATGCAGCTCACAAGTATGTATAAATACATGACAATTTCATGAAAACTATCTATTTTTTTATATATTTATAAAAGTAATATTTTCCTTTATTTTTTTAATCACTGTATTTACTTTCAAATTATCAGAAAAACTGAAAAATATGAGATAGATTTTTGTTTTTAGTCATAATGTTTGTGTAATAATTTAAAAAAAATAAGATAATATGATAATAATTTTGCAACATAAAAAAAGTGAGTAATACATATATAAATTTAAGTACGGTGGAATATGTTTCCACTCATCTCAAATCAAAATTCAAATTCCAATAATTTTAAACCAAGTACGAAGTTTAAAGTCTTTTGATCAGCAGTTGAATTTTGTTGATTTAGGTGGGTGATGGAGACACTGACCACTACTGTTGGCAGCGGCCGGAAGACATGACAACCCCCAGACATGCCTACAAAATCGACCCAAATAAACCCGGTTCAGACCTCGCCGGCGAGACGGCTGCCGCCATGGCCGCCGCCTCCATCGTCTTCCGAAAACCCGACCCGCATTACTCTCACCTTGTTCTACACCACGCACAGCAGGTAATAAATAAATAATAATGAAACAAATATATATATAATGGTTTATATTTTTACTTAATTGCAGTTATTCGAGTTTGGAGATAAGTACAGAGGGAATTATGACAAGAGTGTGGAGAAGGTGAGGAGCTATTACGGGTCGGTGAGCGGCTACATGGACGAGCTTCTGTGGGCTGCTCTGTGGCTACACAGAGCTACAGGGAGGAGAGAGTATTTGGATTACGCTGTGGCTAACGCGGCCCGTTTCGGTGGCACGGAATGGGCCATCCAGGAGTTCAGTTGGGACGTTAAGTATGCTGGCATTCAAGTCTTGGCTGCTAAGGTACTTTTCTCTCTTTCTCTTATTATTTTATTTAAATTTGATTGCTTTTTATGTTAATGAAGAAAATTGAAAGAAAAAAAATGTGATGCAAAAACTTTTATACGATAGAAAAGTATCATTTAGACTTAAGAAAAATTTTTATAAGATTATGAGAAGTGTTGCGTGCTAGAAAACCAGTTTCGGTAGAGTGAAAGTTTTTGCAAACTTGTGAAATCCAGACAGTATAAAAGTGTGAATAATAAAACTCCAAAATTTTTACGTGGAAAACCTCGAAAAGAGGGAAAAATCACTGGCGATAAAAAAAACTTCCACTATGTATCTATTTAAGTGTACAAAATCTTCCGTCTGAGAGATTACATATCGAGGAAGGGACAACTCATAGACATATTGGCGATGATGTTAAGAAGTGGACGAAGTTGGCAATGATGTTGGTAAGTTGACGAAGTTGGCAGCTAAGTTAATGACGAAGTTGACGACGTTACGCACGAAGTTGGCCTTAGTTGGACGAAGTTACGCCAAAGTTGGCATAAAGTTGACGACGAATCACAACGGCGATGGCGGTGGCGGTGATGGCGGTATGGCAATGGCGGTATGGTTGGCGCGTCAGTGGACGATGTGCTTGGAGGATCTTTAGCTCTCTCTCTCTTCCTCTCCTCTTATTCCTCGTATGAGGAATGTATTTATATGGAGGAGTGGCGTCTCAGAATACATGCAAAATCAACCACTCCTCCAATCGGACGGCTCATGATGATTTCGATCATATGATGTATTTTGTGTATTTGAATGCTCAAATGAAGTCATTGTAAGATCTTTGGCTTGTTGAAAACCGTCGAGGCGCCGATTTACTATAAACACTCTATATTTGAGAGCTTTTAGGAATTTAATTGATGTCTCAAAGTTTCCAATGATATTTTAAGTCTTGATCCGTCAGTTTGATTTCGATTAACTTGCTTTCGACATCAAGATTCGTGCTCGACTAGAGGAATTTTCAGAATCATATCAAGATGTATTAGATTTGTCTTGTGTTAAGAATAGTAGAGGTAGACTTAAAAATACTTCGTTGTGTTGTATAAAAATTATCTTAATTTATTAGAATTAAATGAAAATTTGATACTTAATATGACACAACGGAGAAAAAAGATTCATATAATAGACCTCACATAGTGTGATAGAAATTTGATACTCCCAAGAAAAAAATCACAAACCCGATCATCTACGTGCAAATTTGAGTTGACAAGATTTAGATGATTATAAATATAGGAGCAGTAAATTTAGACCCGATCTTCAAACAGAGTTGACAAGATCTACTATATTTACAAGACTATTATTATTATGATTTAAATAATCAATGATCATATATATTTAAATTTAATTTAAATTAATTATTTATCATATGATGCTACTGTCTTGAGTTTTATGATGAGTTTTGAATATTTTATCAAATTGAATTTATAAGATGATTAAAAAATTCGGTAAAAACACTGAATGAGTTAATTATAGATAAAAAGAGGATTTTGAACTCACATATGAGGGGATAAGATTTTATTTTTAATATATTTAGCAGTTGATTATTTATTTAATTTGATTAATCTCTGCCAGCCATTTTATTGTCGAACTAAATAACAGCGAATTAATTAATGTAGATCATGAGTCCGGCGCGTGGTATAGTGCATGGCTATTGCAATCATTTATTGCACGAATCTCTATGTAATGGACGGCCATGCATCGTTCTCGAAAAAATTTATATTAAACTGAGCAGATAAGTTATATTTTTTATATTTCTATGCATTAAATATTAAAATTTCACTTTTTTTAATTCTCTAAATTTCTTCTATCTAATATAATAATATGTACATTATGTAATTGCCCGTTCATATTATTAAAGTATTTATTGTTATTATTATTATTATTATTATTATTATTATTATTATTATATCTTCAATATATTTATTTTAAAAATTACTTTTATTTATAATATGTTCATCATATTAATTGTACTTTGAACCTTATTAGACTCCTATTAATCATCTATTATTTTCATGATTATAAATTATGATATAATATCCATTTCTTGATAAATAAAGTTGCATAATTTATTATTAAACATGCAAAAATCACAATACAATACAACCAAGAAAAATTATAATTTATTATTATTATTTAAAATGATGAACAATTAATTATAAAACTCGATGATCGCAACTTTGAAGAAATAACTTCTCCATTAAAATTATTGTTCTCGAATATTACAATACAAGAAAAAAAAATCATCCCATCTTCCATCACCGAAAATACCGGACCGACCGGTCGTATCACACACTCCATACCCACTTTTACCTGTGGCGACCGACACAGGCTTTAATGAGCATGCACCTGCTTTGGTTTATCTATTATAGTACACGCCTAAAGCGCCCTTGGATCTGCTTTAATTTTGTGCCATAAAAAAAATGATCAGCTGGTACACATGACAATAATGCACAACACTAATCTCAATGCAGGTTTGTGTCACTGTCCAAAACATTTTAAATTTATAGCCGTTGAATAAGACATTTGTCCTTTAGGACCATTTTTATAGCTGCCGGCTATCTTGCGTGAGAAGTCGAACTATAAGTTTAGTACTAAGGACCGCCTAATACCCACAAGCTCCTGAATAAATGCACATTTTTATGAAAGAAATAATATATTTATAAATATCAAATTTAATATTAAATATTTAAATACTTAATAATTATGAGAATCTCTCATAAATAAAATTTATAAATAGAACAAAATAGTGAATGAATATTCGCGTGCGAAACAATGCAGATTAAAATTCACTCCAAATAAATTTATAAGAAAAAAATTTAGGTTGTATTTTATTTTGACAGATTTATCAATATTTTTTAAATTTAGATTTATTTTAAGATGAGTGTAATTCATATAAATTTAAGTTATATTTTTTATTTATTATACTCAACTAAATATATGGCGCATTGTCCCCTGACCTCAGAATTGAGCGGAACTCAACTAGAGTTGAACTTGTGGGTTCTTCATAGGCCCTCTATGATCAACTGAAACCCATCACATGGAGCTGATATGAACCAACTATACTGAGTCAAACTTCCTTCCCGTGCTAATTTCTGAAAATTTATCCAAAAATGGCAGGGGTTTCTTAATTACAATGGAACTGCTTACATTTTTAGAAACAAATCTCTCACAATGATATAAATCTGTATCGCAGATACTACTGCTAAAGGAAGAACCGCTGCCAGAGAGCCATCAGGAAGTGCTGAAACGATACCGAGCAAAAGCCGAGCACTACATGTGCTCGTGCCTCGACAAGAACAACAATGGCAGCAACGTGCTTCGCACCCCCGGCGGCCTTCTGTTTGTCCGGCCATGGAACAACATGCAGTACGTTTCTACTGCAGCTTTCCTTCTCGCCGTATACTCCAACCACCTCGCAGCAGCCTCAGAGAAAGAATTTCGCTGCCAGGAAGGAACCGTCCGAGCAGGAGATCTCATGAACCTTGCAAAGAGACAGGCCGACTACATTCTGGGCAACAATCCACACGCCATTAGTTACCTCGTCGGTTTCGGGCGAAGGTACCCTACAAGAGTTCATCATCGCGGGGCTTCGATCGTCTCTTACAGGGAGAGCCAAGGGTTCATCGGATGCACGCAGGGATATGATGAGTGGTATTCCCGGCCGAAGCCGAATCCGAATGTGATTTTTGGAGCAGTTGTAGGGGGGCCTGGGTTGAGAGATGAGTTCCTGGATGAACGTGGGAACTACATGCAGACAGAAGCGTGCACGTATAATACAGCGCCAATGGTTGGAGTGTTTGCTAAGTTGCATTCTCTTGCGCAGAAGCGTCTTTCGAAAAGACCGCTTCCTTTACTCTTGAAGAAGATTGGAGGAAGACTAGAGCGTTTAGGAAGCTAGAAGTTGGCAGAAGGACAAAGTTGATGAGAATGGAGTTAGTTTTTATAAGAATTACTTTGAAGTTGAAAAAAGAATGAATTGGCTGCCACTGCAGTTTCTACAAAGGGAAAGTGTTATGAGTGAAAAGGAGTATATAAACGGCTAAATTTTTAAACTAATCATGATTATAATCTTAATTATGTAATTAGGCATATTAAAAAAAATTTTAATAGACCCAAACGTCCGGGTGACTGATGCTGACTGAGCACGGGCGACTATCTTATTTTATTTAAAAAAAAAAAATTAAAGATGCAGTCATCATTTTTTGGTCATATCAGGCTCATCCGGTGTCGGATTTTAGCGTGCTTGGTATCGTTAGAAAGATAATGAGAAGTACTACAACTTTCATATTGATAACTTTCGATGATTCTCGCCAAGGTAGCCTCATTTTTTGCATTTGTATAAATTATTAAAGTGCAAAAAAATTATTTTTTTGCGGCAACCGTCATTTTTGGGTCATATCGTGCTCATCCGATGTCGTATTTTAGCCTGCTTGGTATCGTTAGAAAGATAATGAAAGTATTACAACTTTTATGTTGATATTTTTCGAAGATTCTCGCCCGGGTAGCCGCAGTTTTTTGCATATGTATAATTTTTAAGGGGTAAAAAATTTTTTTTTTGCGGCAGCCGTATCAGGCTCATCCGGTGTCGGATTTTAGCGTGCTTGGTATCGTTGGAAAGGTAATGAAAAGTACTACAATTTTCATGTTGATAATTTTTGACGATTCTCGCCCGGATAACTGCAATTTTTACATTTATATTCTCTCAAATAGTGAACTCTAGGAAATTTATCACTCTCAAAATCAACCAAATGAAACATTGCATATTTTGTTATAACTAACTTCAATTAAATACTATTACTGAAGTGCAATTAACAAACTCTTAAGAGATATGACATATCATCAATAAAAAATATATGTTAAGGTTCAACCTCTTGTGAATGTCTTGTGAGAACAAACTAAACTAAAACAAATATACATGAACCTAATGTTGATATTTGATGTAATCCAATCAAAACAAGAAAAGACTTAATATATATGTCAGCATGTGCAAGTAGTTAGCAACGTCGGAGATTATACAATAAGAATTATACAACTGTGAAACTAAATGAATAATCACAACAAATGAGATAAAATTACAAGTTAATGTTATCCACTGTATACAAAAGATAATAGAACAACCCTCTATCTTCGTCAATGCCTGCGTGATGGAATCGCATCACTACCGGGAGTGTAATGGGCTGGGGGTCGTCGTGGCCGATGGCATCTTGATGTTGCTCCTCCTATTCAACCTGCTCGGCTGGTTGTTGTGAATATCCCAGGTGTGTAACACTAGGTACATCAGCAGAGGCTTGAGTAGGAAGTGAGTAACCATGGTACACTCCGTACGACGATGTTAAATGGAATGATGGTGTACCATATGTGAGAGGGACTGCTGTCTATCATGGGTGCATCTAATTCTATAACTTCCTGATATGAATATTGGGGCGGCTGTGTGAATGTATATATAGACTGCTCGACCACTGGGGTAGAGGATGGACCAACATCCATCGCCGGCGTTCTGTGACGATGGCGTACCTGGAATGCCTGTGTCATTATATCTACTATCAGAGATATGCATATTGCGCCGTAGCTCTCTACACAACTCCTCATAGTGATTGATAGAATATTGAAATTCGGTGTCCTCATCCTTCCCAAAGTAACGCTGAAATACATCCTTAGTGTTGAGGATGTGCTCACACTACATTGAAAGTAGAATTAGTTAGGATTAGTTCATTATATATAATAAAATTTTTATATAACAAATAAGCTTACCATCAACCGCTCTCCTCACGCTCGAGGGAAATAAGTGTCGGGGGGAATTATTGGCGCTCTCAACATGTAGAGTGAAGCCAAAGGCCGATACCATCTCATGTATCAGTTGATCACCGACTCAGGTGTTCTTTGAGATGCATGCCAATCTGAATCATGACCGAAAGTAAATGTACATCCGGTACGCATTAATAATCAA
Organism: Cymbidium sinense; assembly: GCA_021442155.1. Taxonomy (NCBI): domain Eukaryota; kingdom Viridiplantae; phylum Streptophyta; class Magnoliopsida; order Asparagales; family Orchidaceae; genus Cymbidium; species Cymbidium sinense. Next base: position 66,611,279 of record CM038222.1, read on the forward strand.
CGCCCCGCTTTTCCTCGCCCATCCACTCACCGGAAAGAGGGATCTACCGGTGTTGTATCAATTATGTGAAGGCCAAACCGTCTGAAATGCATCGAGCAAAAATTCACTCAACTCGCTTCCAACAAATCATCAAGCAATGCACTCTTATGTTAAATTTAGCCTCTATCCGGCCTATGATTTCCTGTGGCTTCAAGTATTAATCAATTGTAATGAATGAAGTAATAAAGTGAGATGTAGTTTGTGTCCATTGAGCAATGACAACATGTATCATGTGAGGCAATACTGACAATCCTCCAAGCACAACCTAATCTCCTACTTAAGCTTGCATATAATTGCCACCTACAGGGTGTAGTTGGGTGATCATGGAACATGCACAACACAATGAACTTTATTTTATTTGAAGCATAAATAAAAAATTCAACATTATTTATAATGGACCATCCTTGAAGAGTGAATTGAAACTATTTTTTTATCATGGAAGCACATACTATCAAGTAACTCAGATGGAATGCTATTTTCTTCTTCAAATGCTGAAACATCTGATGACCCATCAAACGATAGCTTGCCATCCCATTCTCTAGTTGTTTGAGCACAATGCATATAGCCATTGTTAGATAACAAGTGCTCTTCAGTATGATTAGTTCTAATTGAATATTCCCTAATTAGGTCAGCAACCCTGGTTGATGGTTCTGTGACTAATAAAGTAGTCCGCTCAGCATCATTGTCATCATCATCAGCAGAGTCACTGCTTGTTGTAGAAGACATAGTTTCATACCCCTCATTTTTGGAAGATAGTGAATTTATGAGATCATCTGAGGGTAACCCATAAATTCAAAACTTGTCCCAGCAAAATGGGTATGTTCTGATGGTGCAGATCTATTTGATTATAGACTCACGTACTTCATCATTAGTAATGTGAGCTGCAATAAATCCAACACCAATAGGAAATCGACTTATCAGACTAATACTAAACTTTACTAGATCTAACTTCAATGACCTCATAATGTGCCTCTGTAAGTCCATGAATTGAATCCGCTTTAAGATTTGTATTGGACAATTTTTTCTACGAGTATAAGTATGAATGAAATTATCAGTAACAGTCAGTTCACCATCATAATAAAGAACTATGCAAACAGTATCTGAACTCATTTTGACCTCAGAATACAAAAACACAGAGAATCTCTTATCTCACCTGGATAAATAATAAATTTAATTTATTTTGAAACAATAGTGAATGGATCCACAATTTATAATTATCTGTAGCTAATTTACACTAACTTTTAATCCTAAGAAATAATTTAAACAAACACCACACACAATCTAAAACACACAATCACGTTTAAAGAATTAGATCAAATACATTGGGTGCAGATTGAAAAGGGGGGCTTTGGTTCTCAGTGGGTTTAACTTCTGAAATCTAACTGGAGGAAAGGCTGACATAATATAAAAAGGTTGAGCCAGTTGAAATAAATAATGTTGCATCCTCCATATTACCAGTAAATGCTATAAATAACGCACAAAAAGAAATCATTCTATGAGAGTCTATACTAAAGAATTATACCATCTTACTGCTCATAACAATCTCAACAAAGACAACATTTTATAATAAAACACATCTATTCACCGCAAGATTTGTTTTTCCCAAAAAAATATAAACACATTATACAATCGCATAGATCTAGCAAATAAGTTCACTAATCACATACTCAACTAATAAAACACATCTAATCACCTAATATTCGCAATCAAAGTGAACATTCAACTCTAGGTTTGTAAAAATTACTTCAAAAAATTCAAAATCAAAAATTAAACCATAGCTCTATTAGTTTGTAAAAAAAAATACAAATGCATCATACAATTATATAGATCTAGCAAATAAATTCAAACGCATAAAAATTTATTTTTCCCAAATACTTAAACGCACAAAGAGAAATCACAATTCAAGATTTATTTTTTCCAAAAAAAAAAAAAATACAAACGCATCATACAATCATATAGATCTAGCAGCTAAATTTAAACGCATAAAGATTTATTTTTCCCAAATATTTAAATGCACAAAGAGAAATCACGGTTCAAGATTTATTTTTTCCAAAAAAAATATAAATGCATCATACATTCTTATTGATTTACCAAATAAAATTCACTAACTACACAACTAAACTAATAAAACACATATACTATCCCAATATTCGCAATCAAAGTGACATTCAACTTTAGGTTTCAAAAAATCACCTCAAAAAATTAGAAATCTCGAAGTAAACCGTAGGGGACGGTGTCGAGGTCGGCGGCATCGGCGACAGCGGCGGCTTCGGTAGGAGAAAAGGGACAGTTCGGTCGCAAGGGGGAAGAGAAAATCGGGAGATTAATCTCCTGATCGGGCCTGACGCCCCTAAAATGCATAAAAGCCAGTCGGGCCTATTTAAATTTTTTTTAATGTGCCTAATTGCATAATTAAAATTATAATCATGCTTAGTTTAAAAATTACCCTATATAAACCATAGATTGAACATTAGAAAGAAACTGAAGAAAATCTCCCTGGGAGCTGCTCATTGAAGCTTTAAGTAGGGTTTGGTTAATGAAGAAGTTCTTGCGTTGGTAAAGATCGCCTATTAGCTTACTATAATGAAAAGATAGTTATAAAAAAAAACCATTCGTGCATGGTGTTTCTCCAGTTCCATCTATTTTACACTGAGGGGGTGTTTGGTAACTAATTTATATAGGATTTAAGCTCTTAAATCCTGTAAATTCGGTCAAATACTTTTTCAGGATTTAGTAAATCCTATAAATCTATAAATCCCTTAAATTCTAGATTTAGTAAATCCTGTTAGAAAGTAAATTTATGAGATTTATAAAAACTGAAGCGCACGAAGGGAGGAAAGATGAGGGTTCCATCACGATCAGAGTAATTCTTATGATTTTTTTTCTTCACATGCCTTAATGTAATTTAATTTCTATGATATTAATCTATTAATTTTATTTAATCATTAATTAATTTTAATTAATTAATAATTAATATTAATACATATTATTTTAAATTAATATTAATATTAATACTAATAAATTTTTAATTAATATATATTTAAGTTAATTTTAATTGAATACTACTAATAATTTATTAATATATCATTATAATTTATTAAATATAATTATAATTTGATAGTTAATTGATTTTAACTAATGTAATAATTAATATTATTTTTAATGTAATTTAAGTTAATTTTAGCTATTTTAATTTAATAGTATTAATGATTAATTGATATATTATAAATTCAATATCATGAATAGATCAAGATTTATTATAGGTGGAGTATCATGAATATAATTATTATTTTAATATGTCTTAAATTTAAATGTAATATGATAGTGAATTATTTTCATATATTTTTCAAACTTTTTTTAAAATCCTAATATATTTAAATTCTCAAATAACTTATTAAATATATCTGTGATTTTAGGAGAATTTAACTAATTTTAGGATTTAACAATTTGAAATTTACTAAATTGAGATATACTAAATTTAATAAATTCTACTTAAAATAAATCCAATATGTTATCAAGCACCCTATAAAAAAAGTTTCAAGCCATTGAACAGAAGGCTGTGCAATAAATTATGCTGTTTACTGTTGGTTAGCTTACTTGGGTGGATTGAAAACGTCTGATGTTCTTTAAATCTACCAATTCTCTTGTTGTTGTTTTGTTTAAGTGAAACTGAATCCCATCAACACCTTTTCTTTGAATGTCCTTTTTCGATGAACCTGGCTAGGAAGTTTTTACCAAATGGAAAGTTTTTTTTGCTGCCTTCTACTTTACAGCAGATTCTGAATGTGGATTTTCATGAGCATAAAATGATTAGAAGGCTTCATTATCTTATTACTTCAGTTTTGGTTTATTGCATTTGGAGAGAAAGGAATCAACGTATCATCACTTCTTCTCCTTCTCCTCTGACTGTTTTTGCTGAGCAGATTAAAAATCGCATTGCTTTCAAATCTGCTAGATGGAGTATAAAAGAAAATTGGCCTGATATGGTGTTACAAGCATTGATGGAATGGAGGACATTGGTTACTCTTTAGCTTTCTACTCCCCCTCTATTCTTCTTTCCTGGATCCAAAGTCTTTTCAGGATTTTTGCTACTGGACGATGATGACAAGCAGTGTTCTTGCAAAAATTTTGCATAATTTCAGGGAATTTTTGCGGCCTGGATGTTCTTCACAGAAACCTTGGCTGAATTTTTGCTTTCCCTTTCTCCAACTGGATGGCTGTGAAGAGAACCGCTGCAGGGTGTGCTGATGGATATATGAAGTTTTGACTTCAAGTTATTTTGAGTCTGAGTCCAGTTTATTTTGATAGCTCAATCGATAATTCTGTGATTGGTATATTTAATTTTTTCTTCAGTTGTTGAGGTAGCCATTCTGTCCAGGACTATAGTTTGTTCTTTCTGTTTTTGTTTTTCTATTTTTCTTTTACATGTAATCAGTGTCATACCATATATTTTGTAATTGCTTACTTTTGGAATGAATTGGGCAATGCCCTCAAATTTTCTCCAAAAAAAAAACAGAACAAAAGTCTAATCCATCTTGTCAACTTCAATGGCTTCTTTCCACTCTTCAACCAGAACAAAAAAGAAGAGAAGGCGTGCATTTTAAACCAACCTTAGGGCTGATAATATGCCGGAAATTTCCTTGATATTGATCGATTCTTAATGATTAAAAAACTCGAAATCCATTTGCTTTTACCTGAAGATGACTAGTGTCAGTTTTATTAATTTTTAAGATGCTTCAAATATTTTAAAAAGTAGAGATGGAAGTGGGAGAACCCATCCTCTCATATATGGCTGTGCTCATTATCCCTTCTATAAATGAAGCTATTTCGAAAACTAAAACAACAATTATAAGAGAAAGAATCCCCGTTTTATTAGACCTTTGCAGTCGTTTATTCTCTTCATGGATGACTCCACAGGAGATGGAGTGGTATATTCTCTTCATGGCTGACTCTCGGGGAGCAGAAGTGTAGTTTAATCAAAGCTCTCGCCTGAGTTCTGACCGTGCTATGTTGTGAGCAACTAAAACTTCTCTGAAGTTATATTTGGAGCAACAACAAAGACAGATCCCGCTCGAAGGAAACATTCTCATCAGGCCTAATATTTTGTAACATTAATACATAATTCTATATAAATTTATATATCTAATATCTAAATTTTAATATTTATATAAATAACATATAAATTTTTAATACTACATCAAAAATAACACTATCACTATCTTTTTAAAAAGAAATGCACCTTTTCATAAAAAAGTGCTATATTTGTAGATATCAAAATTTGATATTAGATATATAAATACATAAGAATTATGTGTTATATATATAAATCTTCTTATAATATTTAATTCTTATAAATACAAGAGATGATTTGAATACAATGTTAAAGGCTTAAATAATTGATAATAGCTTTTGTTGTAATGTTGAAATTAGTTCTAAAATATTCACATTAAATTGAGAAAATAGGTTTCTAGAATGGAGGTGAGATGACTAAGGTGCTATTTGGCTGCGCGGTAGGCCTGTTTCCCGTTTTTAAAAAGCTGGGTTATGCATTTGAGAGCCTCATTTCTAAATGTTCGTATAAAATCCCGGTCGCAAATGCCATTTTCGGCACTCGGGAGCGAAACTCCGGTCCAACTTTCGAAATCCCGTTCCGCCTTTCTTAAAAAATATCTTCCAAATCTACCCCCGTATACTGCATGAAAGCCTCCGTTTCTCGTATTCAACACTTCCGCATCTGAACCTGGAAGGGCCTGGGGCTTTATTGTACTAAGGGCTTTAGCTTCGTCTCCCCTCTTTGGCATCTCCATCTCTCATCTTCGGCATCTCCGTCTCTCTTCAATTTCTCCTTCAAATCCCGACTGTCGATGCTCTGATTGTTCCGTCGGGACTCCAATACCGAACCTATTTCATACTGCTGTAAATCCCTAGTCTTTCTATCTCTATTTCTGTTGTCATAGATGGAGCTACATGTCCCCTGAAATGGCTGCATGATGTCAAATCTATAGTTTCTCTTTGATGTTAGTAGAAAATTGCTTTGTAGTCATTGTTGGTTGCTATGAATGTTTTTCTCATTTTATTTTTTTGAAGATCATATTTATTCATCATCAGTTAATTTCATAGTTGTAATTGTTGGTTGGTTGCATGATGTCAACCCCAAGGGAGTCAAGAGCGTAGATTTTGCATTAACTTTGTTTGAATGATAATTTTTTTGACATATCATATATAGTAAAATCTTCCTTTTTTTGTCATTTTAAGGGAAGATAGAAACAACATGGTTTACACATAGTTGTACACTTATTTGTTTCTCCTCTAATATAGAAATACAAAATACAAGTTTTAAGGATAAATAAGCTTCTACCATCATATAAATTAGTACTTCATCATTTAAGTAGATTGGGTGATAAATTGAGCTTGATTGATCACCTAAGATATAAACATTGTCATTGCTTAGTGAGACTTGATTTATAATTAACTTCAAGCATATTAACATTTCATGTATCCGTACTTAAGAAAACTTCAAATGCATAAGTCTAAATATCATTTGCAATCCCATTAGCTCCCTAGCTTGTTCACAGGAGGAGCTCCACCAAAAAATTGAATCTTTGTAGTTATTGTTGGTTGCTATGTTTGTTTTTCTCAAGTGATAAAGTGATACTAATTTGTAATTTACAAGTTCGGAGGTATATCTCCCTCGATTTCCCTTGATGTGCAATTATTTTGTGAAAGAAAATTTTTGTGATTTGTTGGCATCCTCTCATTTTTCCTCCTAATATGTTCTTACAACACTTGATGAGTTTTTTCATATTGGTGAACCCATACTATGGGTGCTTTACTACTTCTGTGCGATATCATTTAGGGTGTTGCACTATTGGGATTTTCCTATAGATATATACAATTAAAGGTGGAGGCATTTCATTTAGGTTGCTTGTTATGCTATGTGATTTTGTTGTTTGGGGTTATGTACATCTTGAAGCTATCTAATTCCTTTGTTGTGCCGTGTGAATGAAACAATTATATTCTTGATGAGGTTGGATCCATTTCTCTTTGGTGGGTTGTAAATCCTGCCCATAAAATTTTCTAAAGTTTTACTCATATTCTTAATGTGGCTCTTCACTTTATTTGTAAGTAAATATTTCTATTGTCGTTACATAAGAAGGAAGATTACTTTGATAGTTTAGGAGCTACAAGTATCAACATATTTGTTTAACATTTTATAAATTTAAATTGATAATAAATTATATATTACATATTATTGTTATGTGAATATTATAGCATGTCAAATGGGCAAATCGTGAGATGGTATTGTTTCTGCCACATGGGAGAGAGAAATCAAGCTAATATTCTATGATGTATATTTAAAAGAAGTGGAATTGGGGAACATACCAACAACTCACTTCAATAAAGAGAGTTAGCAGAACATCTTAATAAATTTGCCCGAGAAAACAGGAAGACACTATGAAGAACAAATGGGACCAACTCAAGAAAGATTGGAAACTGTGGAAGGAGTTAAAATACAAATTTATTGGCTTAGGGTAATCCTATAAGGAAAACAATAGAAGCTTCGGATGACTAGTGGAAAGAAAAATTATAGGTGAAGCAAATGACTTGATTCAACTCCCTTTTTTTAGACTAATACATATTCGATTATTTTAGAAGTGTCATGCTTTGTCTCTAAAATAACACTCTCAATCTGTATGTTGTGCCTAATACAAAAATTTAGGCTATGTGGCATAGATCCAAGCTAGAGAAGAAGTTTGATATGATGTTTAGTGGCATTGTAGCTCTGCTCATGCTTGGGCTCCAAGTCGGGATTTCCCATAGATTTAGCGAAGAAGCACATTCCAATGAACTTAATGAGGGATTAATGCATGATATTGGCGACCGAGGTGAAGGTAGTCAATCAAAATGCACCTTAGAGCTAGTTAGCAAAGCCAGAAGAGAAGAAAAATAATTTTACATTTATTAGAGACCAAATATCACAATTGATTTCGACATGCAAAGCATGACTTGAAACTATGGTGACCATGTTTGTGTTTTATCACGCCAATGTTAGAAGGCATTTAAGATGTCTGATAGCACCCAGAGGTTTTTAAGATGGCATATTATCACCTTCAGAATAACTATTTGTTATAACTAAAACTGATTATTTATTTAAATTTACATATTTTTGGCTTGTATACATTTTTAATTTAGTGTGTTTTATAACTTGTTAGACATTGTATGTCTGAACTTTAATTATGGTTTTATGTTCCAATTACCTTTCTGCATATATACTCATCATGTCCGATGACATATCCACGGTCTTAAAGCTCTTAATTATTCCATACTCCATATCTCTTTTTTGATACTCATATGATTATTTATTTATGTTGTCTTTTAATGTAGTCCGTTACTATTTGATGGAGCCAACATAGAATGATGAGAAAGCTCAATACATTGCATGACAATTGATAAATGAATTCTATGCTCAACCTTATATATATATATATGATAGAATATATATATATATATATATATATATATATATATATATATATATATATATATATATATATATCGAATCCATGTATGAACTCATCTCACATTGGAGACAAATGGATTGGAGAACTACTAGGAGGTCACCCTACAAGATTTCACAATGTATTTCAGATGTCAAAACCAATTTTTATTGATCTTCTACACGAACTTGAAGCTTCACACGGGCTTCATGGTTCATCCAAGACAAGCACAAAAGAAGTTTTGGCTATAACTTTATATATTCTATCACATAATGAATCAATATGAGTAACATGTGAGCATTTTCAACATTCTTGAGAGACTATTAGTCAGTATTTTTTTGTGGGTTTAGATGCATTAGTAAGCTTGGCCAAGAAGATTGTGAGACTAACTGATCCAACTTTTGAAAGTATTCCACCGGAAATGTGTAACAATGTTAGATACAAGTCATTCTTTAAGGTAAATGCCACACAATGAATTATTATAATGGATTTTTCCTTATTTAGACTTCTTTTCTTGCTATGGATTATTTCTTGTTATGAACTTTGGCTATAATAATATTGTCTAATTAAATTGAAACATTTGACAACAAAATTGTATTGGAGCACATGGAACACATGTTGATGCACGTGTTCATAATAGTGAGAAAGTCGCATATATTAGCCGTGTAGATCACCGACACAGAATATATTGGCCGTATGCGACTTCATTATGTGTTTTACTTTCATCATGGCTGGTTGGGAGAACACTGCATATGATAGTCGTATATTCGAATATGTCACATAGCCGTGAGTGTCATTTTCCAATGCCACCCTTAGGTTAGTAATTAACCTAGAGATCATTATGTAAAGCAATTCATATGAATTGATCATGTTTTGAACATAACTAGGAAAATATTACCACGTTAATGTTGGATATCCAATGCAACGTAGATTTTTTAAGCCATTTTGGTATGAAATATCATATCCCCAATTTTAAGAGGAGTAGCAAGTAGTATGAGGTCGAAGAGAGATGTTCAACAAATGACAGTCTTCATTGGGTGTTATCGAGAGGAACTTTTGGAGTTTAGAAGAATAAATGGGTTATTCTATGGGATATGCCAACATATTCATTCCAAAAGCAAGTAAAGATAGTAGGCGCAACAACAACTTTACATAATTATATGATGACATTCATCTTGAGAATATGTTGATTTTAATGTCGTAGATGATGATTTAATATTTGTGTATCCTGAAGCATATGAATATCAAATGGGCCAACCATTTATTGATAGTGATTCAATTTTCAATGATAGTGAGACATGATATGAGGAAGGGGATGAAGAGATGAAACAAATAAAGAACATATTGCTAACACTCTAATGAATATGTAAAAGGTAGTAGGGACGAGTTGTTGTTGAAGCCGATGACTATTTTATCTTTTTAGATTTTTAAAAATCAAATATGTAGCTTCTTTGTTTTAGCATCTTTAAGTAAAAAAATCTAGCTGTAGTATGCATCTTTAAATTCTCTGTTTGCTTTTATTTTGTTTGTTGTTGCATGACCATATGCTAATATTTTGTCTAATGCTTCTTGGTTGGTGGCTGGGTATTGAGTTATGTTATGGTTTAGGGATGTTGGTGCCTGATTCTCTGATCTTGGGTATGGAGTCTGTTGCCTCTTTCTCATTGGTTGACCTGCTGTTCTGGTTGGTTTATTGGAGGTTGCTTGTTGTAGCAATTTTTAAACCACTTGTGGGGTGACTATGCTAATTTTAGGGCTATTGTTTGCCGTTTGCTATGAATCTTTTGGTTGGATGGCTTTGTTGGTGGTTGTTGCTTGGTGATGCAGTTGTTTTAAAAGGTCATTTGGAGCTAATTTTTATTTATGTGATCTTGATCTCTTTGTGTGGTGACTTTGCTGTTTCAGGGGATGTGGTTTGTCGCTTGCTGTGACCCTTTTGGTTGGATGGGTTTTTAGTGGAGGTTGGTTGGTGTTGTAGTTGTTTTAAAAGCTCTTTAGGAGCTATTTTTTGTTTATGTGATCTTGATCACTTTGTGGGGTGACTGTGTTGTTTCTGGGGCTATATTGGTATGATGTTTGTTGTGAACCCTTTTGGCTGGATGGCTTTGTTGGTGGAGATTATTTAGTGCAGTTGTTTTAAAAGCTCTTTTGGAGATATTTTTTGTTTATGTGATTTTCATCTCTTTGTGGGGTGACTCTGATGTTTCTAGGGCTGTGTTGGTATGATGTTTTGTGAACCCTTTTGGCTGGATACATTGGTTGGTGGAGGTTGCTTGGTGCAGTTGTTTTAAATCTTGATGGATGTGTTGCTATGTTTGGCCTTGTTGATTATGGGTTGTTATTGGAACATGCTGGAGTTCGGTTGACTTTTTTTTTTCTGTGTATTACCCACTATTTTGATTTGTCTGACTGGGGCTGCTCGTTGGAGGGGTTTTGGTTGGGTTCATTAGTTTGTTGTCAGTTATAACATCAACTATGGCTTGCTGGGTTTTTAAGAAGCTATGTTGGCCTTTTGATTTTGGGTTGTTATTGGATCATGCTGGAGTTTAATTGCCTTTTTTATGTGGCTTACTTGTTATTTTCATATGTCACTAGGGGTGCTCGGTGAAGGGGTTTTGGTTGGGTGCATGGGTTTTATTGGCGGGTGAGTTGGTGGCCTAGGTTGTTGGGTTTGTCTACTCTGTTGGTTTCCTAATTCTAGGTTGTTGATGGCCACTTCTGGAGTTGTGCTGCTCATATTTGAATAGATTCTCTGCTATTTCAGTGATTTCTTTTGCTGCTAAGGTGAGGTTTGTTTTGCTGTGATGGCTTTGATGTTTCATTTATTCTATTCTCTTGCTGGTAGCTTTATATATAATTGTAACCTTGCTTATAAAGTTTGGATGCTCACATATATAGTTCTCTTTGAGATAATACTAACTGAGCCTGAGCCTGTTCATTATTTCTTTTTTGTCTTTGCTTTTAGTTTTTGCTTCTCATTTTTCTATGCTTATCCTTTCTTTAGTAACTTGAAGGTCTTTTACAGGTTTTGGGGTCTTGCAGATGGATTTTAGCTTTTCGTACATGGGTTTGGTCCTGTTGCTCAGTTAGTTTATTTCCTTTTTTAGAAATGTTACTGTATTATTAAGGGGATATATCACTGTTGGTTAATTGTAGCTCAGTGAGCATTAGTTTAGAGATTTTTCCCCTTTCAAGGACTTTGTACTTCTTTATAAAGGTAATTAAATTCTTTTGCTTTTATTAATAAACAAATCTATATATGATTGATATGTTTTGCCTAAACTTCTTAATATCCTAATGGCGTAATACTAAAAATACTCACATTTATATGTATTAAATTTATGCTTTGCACAAATTTTTACTTATATATGCTAATACATTTTATTTGCCTATATCAACCTGCTCAGTGAATATGAACTCAAGGATTTATAGTGGCTCAAGAGTTGTAAACTGCAACTGTGGTTTACAATGTTGAGTATTCACGTAACACCGAGAAGGCAACAACTATGGACAAAGATTTTATAGGTGTCATTACAATCGAACATTGGATGACTGTAATTTTTTTATATGGGTTGATGATTATGAAAAGACAATTGCAGATAGTGATAATGTTTGGAGAAGAGCTTTGAAAATAAATTTTTCACAAGACTTCATCATTTGGATAAAAAGCTTAATATTATGTTGGCACTACTAGTCGCAAATGTTATCTTAATTTTTATGTTATATAGCATAATATGATGTGTTAAATTCAAATGTCAAATACTAGACTTAATGAGTATGTATGGACTTCTAAAATTGTATTTTTTTTTCTTACTCTGTTATTGCTATATGACCAAAGGATAGTTTTGTAACTTTTTTTGCAAACAGTTGTAGCACAACACCTGCACAGCTCAATCTTCTAAACAGTTAAACTACTTCTTCAGAATCACCTTTCTAAAGCCCTTTTTCCTACAACAGCTTCACAACTGCTTCTTCATACAGTGTGCCAAATAGACCTTAAGAGTTGTCTAGGAAGTTAAGTTTGATGGTGCAATTCTTTGAGCTTAGGAAGAAAATGGTAATACATCAATAAACAAGAGATTGAAGATATATTATGTAATCATTCTTCTATATGAGTAGGAGTTTGAACAACTAAGAGTTAGTGAGAAGCTTAAAACTTGAAGATAAATTACATGATTTTTGCTTTGTATGAATAAGGAATAGTGACTAGACATAGTTGACCAAGTGACCATTATTTGAATAAATTTTTTTATAAGTATAAGAAAATTTGAGCAAATTAGTGCAAATAAAGAATATTAGACAAATGAGATGTAGAGATAATTAGCTCATACTAAAGATGGTTGAAGTTTAAAATTCTTTATAATTTAGGGGCTTCTCATCTATTTGAGTTATTTATAATCTTATAATCAATCTTTATTTATATATTTCAAAATGTACTTTGACTTTATTAGAGTATGTTAAATTAGTACAATTATTAGAGGTTACGTGATTGTCAGCTTTTTTGGCTCCAAAAATGATTAAATAATGGTGCAACTTAAAGAAGGCCATTATTGACCTTGCACACAAGCCGAATCGAGCTTATAAGGTGAATTCGATTGACTTCGGATGCTTCAGAGCACAAATCGGAGCTGAGATGTGCCAAACATCACTGAAATCAGTCCAAATGACCTTTGATCGATGAACGGACTTCGCCATCGCATTTAGAACATCAAAATTGGTCATAATATAAATATTGCATAATCTTACAATCAATCAATTAAGCGATCGAGCTGTCAATGTGGTAATGCATATATTAGAGTCGAGAAGCCGTGATGATGTACAAACTAGCCCCGTTCATAAAATCGAGTGCTTTGTTAGCTTCAAAATATTGAAAACTACCAAATGAGACTATTTACACTCAATTCAGATGAGTATGTGCAAATGTCAAAGGATCGAAAGTGACAACACGCAAATTGAGGTTGAAATATACTGCATGTCACCAAAATCAAAAAATGACCTTCGATCGATGAACATACCTCACCATTATGTTCAAAATAATGAAATTGGTCATAATATAAATATTGCACAACTTGATGATCAACCGATCAAGCGATCGAGTCGTCAACGTGCCTTCACATATATCGAAGTTAGGAGGCATCGATGTAAACCGAACGACCTTCGTTCATGAAATTGATTGCGACATTAGATTCAAAATGTCAAAATCTATTAAGTAAGACTCTTCACACTCAATTCAGACAAGTCTGCATGAAAGTCGAGCGGTCAAAATGATAACGCATTTTGAGCTGAAATTGATCTAATTTGATGCCGATTTCAATCAAATGGCCTCCAACCGTGAAAAGGACTATGCTATTGTGTTCAGAACATCAGAATAAGCTAAGATATATATATATATATATATATATATATATATATATATATATATATATATATATATATATATATATATATATATATATATATATATATATATATATATATGATTTAATTAAGACTAATTAAACATTTAAAAAGTTAATAAAAGCCCTAAATCTAACCTAAATCTCGATTAATGCTCACCTATCATACTTGCTTATTCCTCTTCACTGTTAACCCCTTCCTTATTCCCTCAGCTCTTCCTTACGCGATCGAACTCCCTCGGTCTCCTCTTCACGTATAAAACTCCCTTTCAAATGACCTCAGCGATGCTCGATCTCGCTTGTCCATTCAAACCTCACGTTCTCCCTACCAGTTTCCTCCTCTTCTCCTCCAAATTCTCCTTTTTTTCTTCTTCCCTCTAAATCAAATCGAGCTTTTCTCCCACTTCGCTCGTCCAAAATTGCAAGCCAACTCTCGCATCTCCCTCGCTCATTCAAACTGCTAGCAAGGGTAGGTTTCTTCCTTCTTATTCTTCTTCCCTCTTCTTCCTTCCCCTTCTTCTTCTCATAAAACCAAAAATCCATTCTTCCTTCCCCTTCTTCTCCTCACAAAATTGAGAATCCACCATTCTTCCCCTTCTTTTCTCCCCAAATCAAAATTTCATTCGCCTTCCTCTTCTTCTTCTCCATTTCTTCGCTCATCTTCGTCTAAACCAAAAAATTTCTTCTTCCATTTCTCTTATTTTCTCCCAATCCAAAATTTCCAATTCCTTTTTGCCACAACCGGAGAGGAACACCATCATTAGGTGGGTTCTTCTCAATTTTCAGCATCTCCCTCTCCGTCTCCTTCCGACCTTTCCTTTTTGTCACAGCCGGAGAGGAACACCATCATTAGGTGGGTTCTTCTCTTAATTTTCAACATCTTCCTCTGTCTCCTTGTCGATCATTGCAAGCATGCATGTGGTTGAAATTTTTAACATTCACACATGTCCTCTTCATCATCATATATTTTCTTCCATTCCTTTCTAAGGTGGAAAGAAAAAAATAAATGAAAGAGAAGAACACAGTGGAATGTAAAATTGCCTTGGTAGGATGCCACAGATCCACAGATGTACTTATTAGGCCGATCAGGTATGACATTAAGGAGATGTGTATTATCTCAAAAGATAGAAGTCACCACCCTACAATAGACCTAATCACCAAAATAAGGACTTCTAAGGACGTTGGGTCTTTGAGGTGTACCAGAGATTCTTCCCTTACTTTATATAGAAAAATAAAGCACGGTTATTTTAAACTGGGTTCATTAAGTTTCTTACAGGGGCAAGACCCCATAGTTAATTACATCCTAAGGAATGAGATTCCTTAGGAAAACTCTCAATTAAGGTAAATCATCATTGTCTCTAAATATTTCAATAGGAAAAGGACTATCAATCAATTAGTTTATTTTTGAAGATCAAATGGGATTGATCAAAGAGATTTATTATCGAAGCCAAATGGGAGAGATGCTGATTCTAGAAATCTAGCGAGCATCTCAAACTATCCTATGATTGGGCTTTATATTTTTGAAATTGATTTAATTTGTTTGAGTTGAAATTTTCATTAGAATGCTAGGGTTTATAATTCCATAAAATAAGATTATAGAAATGCCTAAGAGGTGATGATTTATGCTTAGGTCCCACAAAAGAGAGAAATAACCTCAAAACTTAAATCTAAGGAGCTTTGGCGAAGGCATAAAGCACAACCTAAATCTAAGGCAAAAATGGGTGTTAGTTTGCCTCCACTAGAGAGGACAAACCACCCGACTGCTTGAACTTACAATCTCCTGGGGTGGCCTCCAACTAACTTCTCCTATGATTTTAAATTCATGTAGGCAAGTCATATACTTTATATAGCTAGGCTATTATTTATTTAGAAAGAGATTAAGTACTTAAACTCATTCCCTAAAGAGACTAGATCATGTAAAAGGCATGCTTCAAATGTTCTAAATTTAATGCAATTCAAATTTCATTTTATTTTTATTTTTGAACAATCATTTTGACTCAGGCTAATAAAATTCATATGCCTAGTGCATGAGAAATAATGGCCAAAATCAATGAGAAGGGAGGAGGTGTGTTTCCACCATGGCTCTCAAAGGTCAAGCCAAGTTTCTCTAGCAAAGGTGGAAACCCTCCAATCAAGAGTGAAACACGATGCATTTGTGCATGATGTTATAAAAGAAATACTCATCCAACTAAGGGATTGCTAATTCTTTTATTTTGATTTTTACACCTAAGCTTTAGGTGAGGTTATGAGTTCTTTATTTAAGATTTGAGTTATTAGATTTGGTAAAAGATTTATTTTTCCCTAAGAGCCTAATCGTCATCCAGGCCATACATAAAGCAAGAAATAAACTAAAAAAAAGATGCCACTTAATGCACAAGCTAAACAAATCATCAACCAATTTATAAAGCTTAGCGCAAAAGAATAAGAGGCCAAATGTGGTCGGGCACCATCACACAAACCCAAAAAATAAATTGGGTAGTCGAGCTCTACCCTTATACAACCTGGATTACAAATGAATTAAATATAATTAAGCAAGGAACTCATTATTATGGGGGCCTTCAAGCTTCATTTCTTCATTCTTCTTTTTTTCTTTCTTCTTTGGTTCTTTCTTTTGGATGGTTGGAAGGTGGATGCTCCAAAGGCTTCACATGGTGCATAAGACAAAGCCTTATGATCAATGCTCATCCTAATCCTCATAACAATCATTCCAAAATCCTGATTGCAAAAATATAAATCTAGCTAACACCTGCAAAACAAATGTTAGCTAAACAAACCACACAAATCTCAAGCATCTATATTGGACTTATCACCCCACACATGGGTGACTAAGTCCACCTGGCCTATTGGATTATGCTTAGGGGTATAAGCACCTGTAGGCAAAAACATTTTATATTTTTATTTATTACAGTGCCCATTAAGCACAATCCCTTGCAAAAAATAATGGTTAGACTAAGATCGCCCTACCATTCATTCTATGCACATACATCCAGTCTAAAACATATATCACAAAATAAACCAAGCATCAAACCATGCACCGCCCTAACCTAAAACTAAAAGTGATAACTTAGCCTAATGTGTGTGCTTTGGAGGTTTGTGTGGTATGCTTAGCTATGGCTTTAAGTTAGAATTTTGTAAGTGTGAAGCATGTTCAACTTAGAGAAGGTTTCATTTCAGTGGTTTAATTATTTTGGGTTGATTTTATTTCATGTTTTGATTATGTTCAAGTGAATTCTACAATAAATTACTAAGTTATAAAGAGAGGGAAAGAGAAGAGAACTTCTCTTTCCTTCCCTAACCTAAGTAATTTCTAAAGTGGATTCATATTTTTAGTTTTGTTTAATGAATGTTTTGATTAAGTGTTTTAATTAATCCTAAGTTTAGATAAACTCTAAATAAACTCATTCAAAAAGAAAGGCATTTTATGATTAAATAAAATGAACCAAATTTACAAAACATACATCACTTCATTTCTTTCCCAACATGTATAACATGCATATGGATGAGTCCTAAGGACAACTATACATACAAATGAGAATGTTTAACACACTTTATGATGTATGCTAAGTAATTCATTTAAGAAAATTTGAAAGTTTATGATGCATGATTTTCATTAAGTAGAAAAGGGATTTCTTATCCGATTTTCACATGCACACATGAAAGTAAGAAAGACATAAGTGAGTACAACACCATTGATAACCAGAGGTGTTAGGTATAAGACCTACTTGGGGCTACTTAAAGTTTGACAACTTCAAGATTGTCCAGACTAATATACCACTTTCTTTAAATACAAACATGTGTACAAAAGAAATGAATGGAAAAGAAAGAATGCAAAAATTTGTATTAGTTGATTTATTTGGTTTATGCAATTTATATGTGCAAGTATAGGTATCCTTCTTAAGTGATAGTATAGGAATGAATAGGATATGGAATTAGGCAAGTGTTATGTTCTTTTGAAATGAATCATACATCTTACCAAATCCTATTGAAAACTATACTAAAAGAGAAGAGAAGGAAGACCTAGACTAAGCATCCTTATATCTTACTCACATGTAAGTTTATCATTAAAATATAAGTAGCAAATTTTCAGTTTTGATAATTGATTCATATTATTTGAAAATAATTTGAATTTAACAGTGATAATAGCCACTCATATTTCTACTTTAGCAAACACATGCAAATTTGACATAAAGTAAACATTTTCATTTTAAATTTGAATTTTGAAAAGTATGAATGCATGAAACCACATGAAACACATATTTATCATGTTGGGGAAGAATTAAAGCAATGAAAGCATGTAAACACATTCACTTTAATTAAATCCTAAAGACAATCTTATGAAATAAGAAAGCTTAAAGTAAATCAAAGTTTGTTTAATGTGATTTTTATTTGATTTTAAATTTGATTTAGTTTTGAAAATGTGAGTTGAGTTTGCTGTTCCTAACCCATTCCCACATGTGTTTGATATTTTTATTTAATTTTTAGATGATTAAATTCCTTTTAGATTTTGATTAGGTTAAGGTATGAATTAAGCAAGTTAATTAACCCTTACCTACACCACCTTAGCATAGTTAACCAAGTAATTATGAGCTAATGAGATGACATAAAACCTCACAAAGAATTTAAATTTTTAATGCCCTAGGAAGAGAAGGGCCTAATGCAATTTGGCTCATGATTAATGGTTAATTAAGCAAAGAAGTTTAACTTAAGAAATTTCAAAACACCCCTTACACATGTGAGGTGAGTTTTGATTTCCTTAATTGAACTTAGGTTATTCAACACCTAAGCATCTACCCAAAGTAGATTAATTAAGTTCAGGAAGGTTTAGAATTTTTAGAAATTAATTAAGAGAGTAATTAATGAATTAGCCCTTAATTAAGAGAGGATCAAAGAAATAAAAGGGGGTTTAAGGCATAGCTTAGGGAAAATGCCCCAAAATTATTCCCTAAGCCTCCTATTCACTGGATCTAACCTTAATGAAGTATAATGAGGGATTAAAACACTAATCCCATTTTTAATTATCCTTAATTATGTTAAGAGAGTAATTAGGAAATAAATTTGCATTTCCCCCAATTAAGCCTTTAAAAAGTCCCAAGAAAATTAGAAGGGAGAAGTCATCCCCCAAAACATACCTATGAAGTTTGGGATTAATCAGAGGATTAATTAAGGGATAATTAGCAAAATAAGATTTCCATAAAAACCCAAAATCAGAGAAAAGTATAATTCAAAATTTAATGAAATCATTTTAAAAATATTCTAGATTGAATTATCTTTCCATAGAAATTTACCTCATATTTTTCTGAATTTTATTGAGGGAGATATAAATTTTTAAAGCCAAGGGGATTAATTAAAATTAATTTAATCCCTAACTAATCCCCTTAGCTCATACGACATGGCGGCGGTGGCGTGCTTTTACATCGCATCAAGAGCCATAGCGTGGCATCATGGCGGCGATGGGATGCGATTGATCGCATTTTGATCGGATCGACGGCGATCATCCATTTTAAAAGGGATAAATCAATTCTAAAATGTGTAGTTAATCTAGGCCATCCATCCAAAATGCATGAATGGATGGCCAGGATTCTCTCTGTTCTTCCCTGAGGATCAATGGAGACCGTCATGATCTAAGGGGAGATCTAAGCTCGATTAAGCTCGGATTGGAATAAAACTTTACCCACACCATATTAAGCTAATGGCAAGCCTATCCAACAGTGGAATTCACATGCCATAATAATTTTTTTCACAAAGGACCAACACCTCCTAAGCCTAGTGGTCAGAAAATTCCATACCTCTTTTCTCGAGATCGATGAGGTAGTTTCGTCTAGTGGAGATGAAGCCCTATTGAAAGTTTCAAGCCTTGGGGTTGAGTAGATCCCTCTATGAACCAACACCTCTTCTCCTTGCTTGCAGCTTTAATTTGATTTAATCTCTCCTTGCTTTAGGAACTTGAATGAGAGCTTGGGTGCACTCGACTTGATCCCCTGAGGAAGTGTGCAAAGGCAATTGAAGTAGAATGTAGTGTGGAAGAAGTTGGGAATTTAGTAGAGCTCCCCTATTTTCTCTTGAAGAAAATTGAGAAATGCAAGATTCAAATCCCTCTTAGAAAGCTTAAGAATGCTCTCTGATAGCTCCTGACACTCTCTAGAGCTCAATCAACAATGATGGTGTTCAATTCAAATGGAATTAGGGGGAGTATATCTCCCCCTATGGCAATCGGACAACTGAAGCATGGATTTCCATTTTGATCCAATTGACCATATGGAAAGGGTTGTTTGATCTATTTGGAGTTGGCACATTATCGGTTTGAGCCAAGGAGTGGATTGGAAACCTCCCATGTGCTTCAAATCAAGTGGAAGGAGGTGTTCAATTTGACTAATTTGAGCTAGGGGTCGATTTTGGCCTTGGGTCCATTTGGGCTGACCGAAACCCATTGGGTTGGGTGCACCACTCTCCATTGGGTTCACTTGACCTATTAGGAAGGTATCAAGTTGATATGAAGAGGGCTTGACCAAATTCCCCATGGATTAGACCAAAATTTATTCTATGGCCTAGGGGTAGAATGGATATTTTGTTGATTTTTGAATTTGAATATGATGGGTATGTGGAGAAAATAGGTTTGACCAAGTTGATATGGTTTGGCTTATGTTGACTCATTTAGGTCAAAATGGGTCAACTTGGGTCTAGTTGACCAATTTGTCAAATTGGGTCAAACCAAGGGTTGGGTCAAGTTCATATGACCATTTGAAATATTTTGGTGGCTTTGGTTTTATTCAATATGGTTTAGTTTTTAATTTGGCTCATATGACTTCATTTAGGTCAAATGGGTCAACTTGACCAATTTGACCCATTTGACCTATTTGAGCTAGGTCATGGTAGGTTTAGGTTTGGTTAGTCATATGAAGTGGATTGGTATCTTTGTTTCCAATCAATTTTGGTTAAGTTTGAATTTGGATCAACATGACCCCTTTAGGTCAAGTTGGGTTCAAGGTCAATTGGGATAGGTTAGGTCTAGTTGGCCAATTGAGGCTTTGGTCAAGTTCAACAAGTGATTTGGAATGAACTTGACCCATTGGTTTCAATCAATTTGGCTTAGATCAAGTTTTGACATATTTTGACTTTTAGGTCAAGTTGGGTCAACTTGGGTCAAGTGACCAATTGGGTTAGCCTAGGCTCAAATGTTGACTTGGTCAAGTTCAAACAAAGTTCATGAATGAGCTTAGATCAATAGTTTCAAATAATTTGGCCTATGATAGATTTTGGCTATGTTAGGTTTTATTTTGGCTAAGTGTTGACTTGGTTGACTTGGTTTGAATTTGAGTTGGTGATTGATCATCTCATGATAATTGTTGATCATGATGAGAGGCATATGTGTGTTTGATTCAATCCAATTTGGTTAGGATTAGAATTTAGCTCATAAGGGTACTTTAGGTCACTTTGGGTCAAGTGAGCCTAAGTGGGTCAAATGGCTTGGTCAAAGCTTGATTTGAGTTTGATTGAACTTGTATATGGACTTATGATTGAAATATAAATCTATTTGCAAGTGGTTTGAAGTCAAATGGGTTTTGATTTATTTGACAATTTCATATTCAAAGGAAGAACATGAATTGATTTTGGCTTGATTTTTGAATTGATTTTTGATTAAGTGATTGAAGTTTGTATTTATATTTGGATTCATGATTGTAGGGTTGATTGAATCATGAAGGAAAATCAAGAGTTTGGCTTGATTTGAAGTTGATTTGTCTAAGTTCAAAATTTTGACTTGAAAGACATAGGTTAGATTTTGAGTGAATTTGAGTTTGATTTTTGGAATTGGTTTTGATTGTTTGAATTTATATTTTATTTATATGTGTGAATATAAATGAGAATATAAATGAGCCATGAGAAATTTTCAAGGATTTGAAGTGATTTGATCATGATTTAAGCTAAGTCCATTAAAAGGAATTTAAAGGACTTAAGAAAATTTTGGAGTTTAAAGCTTGAATTTTGAATTTATTTTGATTGATTTGTATTTATATTTCATTCATATATGTGAATATAAATGAGAATATAAATGAATTGCAAGAAAATCTCATGAGTTTGAATTGATTTGAAGTTGATCTAAGCTAAGTCCTTTAGAGGGAAATTAAGGATTTATGAAAGATTTTGGACTTAGGAATTTCACTCATGGGTTTCAATCATGGATTCCAATCATGGATTTCAGTCACATGGAGTTGATTTGAGTTTGGAGAAAATCAAATAAGGTTGATTTAGAATTTGACTTGAAGGAAGGAAGGTGAGGTATGGTTCAAGCTAAGGGCAGGTAAATTTTCCTAACACCCCTAAGGCATGACCTATTCCTATGGTTAACCCTTCTAAGTCTCTAGGGCTAGGTTGAGTGTCCACCTAATCACTAGGTCATAAGACTAAGGAACTCCTAATGTCTAAGAGAAATCCTATATCTAAGATGGAGGTGTTGAGAGCTCATTCTAAAAATGAGATCAACAAAGGGTGCCCAATGTGTGGTGATGGAACACCACGTGTGTTAATGAAATGATCAACAACACCGAAAGATCACAAGACTAACATAAATAGTCTACCCCTAACCTAAGGTGTAGAAGGAATCCAGAGCTTAGTGCAATGTGGCTTTAGTTATGTCTAAGACATAAGAGAGAGGAAGGAATCCACTAAGGGATAGAGTGTGAACCTTCCACTAGGGAAGCAGGTTCAAGTCATCCACAAGGGGATGAGAGGTTTGATTTGAGTTTCGTTGGGGAAGAGGGTTGAATTTGTTTTAATTTATTATTTATTTAATTTATTTTTGTTTTGACTCCACGGGGGATAAAAAAAGAACTCTTCACTAGAGAGGCAAGTCCAAGTCATCCACAGGGGAGGGGCTATGGAATCCACTGAGGGATTAGAATTCTAGATCCACTGGGGGACTAGAAGGATTTGCATCTCACTAAGGAGAAGCAAAAGATTTGATTTAGATTAATTAATTATTTTGTTTCTTTGTTTCATTGGATTTGTTTATTTCAAATTTTTAGATTTTGGGTTTTGAGATGGACCCTATTGGTTTACAATGGATCATATTAAGAATGGGCCACAGAGGCCTATACTTCACTCAGATTTACCAATCCAAAGGGGTCATCTACTAAACAAGCATAGTAGACATCCTCAAAAAGGGACCGGTTATTTGGGTAATCTATTGGAAGGAAGCAGATTGAACCCAACTGGGTGAGTAATGCCACTAGGGGACTTAAATCAACTCAAAGATAGTCAAAGGTAGATTTCATTTTTAGATTATTTTGATTATGATGGATCCCATCAGTTTGCGATGAACTGTACTAAGTAGGGGCCATGGTGGCCTAGACCTAACTTAGATTTTCCAGTCCAAAGGGAGTAGTATACCAACCACAAGGTAGGACTATCCAACTAAAGGGGTGCCTTTTGGTATACAACAGCTGTATTAAGAAGAAAGCATAGTAGACTTACATCCTCCAAAGTAGGGACCAATTGCTAGGGTAATCTATTGGCAAGGAAATAGATTGAACCCAACCTAAGGCTGACTATTGAGTGAATGCCGCTGGGGGCTTAAATCAACTCAAAGATATTCAAAGGTAGATTTTGTTTTTTAGCTTGTTTTGATTATGATGGACCCTATTAGTTTGCGATGAACTGCACTGAGTAGGGGCCATGGAGGCCTAGACCTAACTCAAATTTACCAATCTAAAGGGAGTAGTCTACCAACCACAAGGTAGGACTATCCAACCAAAGGGGTGCCATTTGGTTTGTAATGGTCAAGTCTTAAGAAGAACGTGCAGTGACTCACCTCTTCTAGAAACAAGGAACTACTAGGGTGATCGGCTACTTTGAGCAACAAATCGAACCTGACCTAGGGCTGATTATTGAGTGAATGCTGCTGGGGGACTTAAATTAGCTCCGGGATAGTTAAAGATTAATTTCATTTTTAGATTTGTTTTGATGGAATTTGTTTCAAATTGAGAAGAAGCTTATATCAACCTAGACCTATCTCAGATTTACTGAACCAAAGAGAGTTATTTCCCAGCCGATGAGAGAACTATCTGACCAATGGAGTGCCTTTTGATTTGTAATGATCAATTTAAGGGAAACAAGCTTAGGGACTCACATCTTCCACTACAAAAGACCACTGGGGTGATCGGTCACTTTGGGCAACAAACCAGAGTGGGTTTTGTGATAGTCATGCTAAAAAGAATGCATCATAGTCTTATATCTTCCAAAGTGGAATGACTGTTAGAGTAACCTACCTATGGTAAAATAGATTGGACGACCTGGGGAGACTGAGTGGGTTGGGATTTATCTCTCAAGGTAGCTATAGGGAGTTCTGCTAACACTGCCATAAAGATAGGATGCCTGCTTGGGAAAAGGGTCCCTTTTGGGGGCTTGAATTCCTAATTCACAAGAAAATGAATTTTGTTTATTTTGTTTAGTTTGTTTTATCATGGACCCTGTTGGTTTGTGAGAGATCAAACTGAGAAGGAGCTTATATCAGCCTAGCCCTATCTCAGATTACTATACTAAGGGAGAATCTGCATATCTGCTGAACAAATTTTTTGACCATAGGGGTGGCTACTAGGAAAGAGGAATTCTCCAATCCAAAAGTAACATGGGTAGTGTCTAAATGGGGTCGCAAAAGACTTGATCCAAATAGAATTCTCGTAGGGCATGGGGCCGCTAAAGGGCTTAATCTAACACCCTCAAGAAGATGACATGGCTAGTCATATATCCAATAGGTATTTGATGTCCAGCTCAAAGAGAAAGCTCGAGGACTCACATTTGCTAAGAGTGGTGTACTCATAGGGTGAGTCACTGTTAGCATAGCAAACATCAACCAACCTAAGTTGCCCATCGATTTGTAATAATCAGCCTAGAAAGAAAGCTCGGGGACTCACATCCTCTATGGCGATTGTTTTATTGGGATATCTTTGGCTCGTGTGATACTTGACTCAGTGAATGCCACTGTGGGACTTATATTGACTCAAACATAGTCAAAGGAAAGGAGCCTCGGGGACTTACCTAAACCTCAAATATACTAGTTAGTTGGTGATGGCTAGTTCAAGAAGAAAGCATGGGGACTCACATCTTCTTAAGGAAAGTCAACATGAAATAGCTTACTAGCTGGGCAGTGAAGCCTACCATACTAACAAGACACTCATTAGTTTGCAATGATCAAGTTAGGAAGAAAGCACAGGGACTCACATCTTCCAATAAATGATCACTGGGGTGACATACTAGCGAGGTAGCATGTAGACCAACTAGCTAATGAGTGAGTGCCAGGGCTTGCTCTCACATCAAAATAGCTTGAAAAAGATTTGTGTTTGTTTTGTGCATGAATAAGATGCCTCTTGGGTTCTCTCTATCCTAAACACGGGAGTTTGATGAAATGGTGCCATAGATGGCAATAGATTCCCAGAAAGGATGTCTCTTCTTACTAACTTAGTTATGCTAATTGAAATAGGATGCCTCTTGGGTTCTCTCAGCCTATTCTAATAGCGCCAGAAGGTTGTGTTTGTGTTGTGAAAGAGGGATAGGATGCCATTAGGGACTCTTATACCTACCCTAAAATATGTCATGGCGGATTCGCAAGATAAACAAATAACGCTTCGAAAGAAGAGAAGATTTGATGAAATGGAATCAGATTTTTTTGTTCTTTTTATTAACAATTATTTTCAAACATGATTTTTTTTCATGGGTAATATTTCTTTAGATAGAGCCCATTAATTAGAAGCATCGGGTGTTCCCCTTTACAATCAATAAGTTGATAAGTTCCTCCTTGGTAGGCCTTCTCTATGACATAGGGGCCTTCCCAAGTGGGTTCAAACTTGCCTCCCATCTTTCGATGGGCAACAATTGGTCTCCTTAGGACTAACACAAGTTCTCCTACTTGGAAAGACCTAGGGCGGACCATCTTGTTGTGAGCTTGAATCATTTTGGCTTTATATGTCTCGAGATTCTGGCACACCCGTAGGCGACTCTCCTCCAAACCTTCGAGCTCTTCTAACAAAAACTTTGTATTTTTCTTTGAAGTGATCTTGCTACCCAATGCTATTCTTAGTGATGAGAGTTGAACTTTTAAAGGTAGAACGGCTTCAGACCATACATTAAGGAAAATGGAGTAGACTGAGTTGGAGTCCGGTATGTGGTGTGGTGGGCCTACAAGGCTTCAACCAACTGCTCATGTCATTGTTGTTTATTATCATCAAGGGTTTTCTTCAATATCTGGATGAAAGTTTTGTTGAATGCTTTCGCCTAGCAATTTGCTCTAGGGTAGTAGATAGTAGAGTATCTCCAATCTATACCATGTCATCTGACGAAGCTGTTGATCATTGTACTTTTGAATGCAGTACCATTATTAGATATAATTCATCAAGACACCCCAAACCTATATACGGTATGGTTCCTAAGAAACTAAAGCACATATTGAGCTGTGACCTCTCTGAGTGGGATGGCTTCTGCCCACTTGGAAAAGTAGTAGGTGGCAGCTAGAATGAACAGGTGACCCTTGGAAGAAGGGGATCGATCGTACCCACAATGTCAATACCCAAACACTCAAATGGCCATGAGGCCAATGTAGGTGTAGAATGTTAGGTGGTTGGTAGAGAATCACACCATCTACCTGGCACTGATGGCATCTTTTAGCTACATCCATGCTGATGTGATCGTCGAAGGCCAGTGGTATCCAAGTCTCTTGATCTTCATCTTCATCTTCAGACTGGATTGATGAGCTTTGCATAGATCTGAATGTACCTCGGTTATAATGCTACGGGCTTCATATTTGCCTAAACAGTGTAACAACATTTAGTCAAAGAACCATCGATACAGGGTGCCATCAACGAGAGTATAGGAGAGGGCTCCCTGTTTCACCTATTGGGCTTGTGACTTTTCTTGAGGTAGTTTGTCGGTGTTCAAGTAATCTTTGAACGATTGTCTCCAATCTATCTACTCATCCTTTTTGGCAACGACAATCTCCCCTTCAAGAGAATGTCTCTCGATGAGTTTAACATTAATAAGGGACATGACTTGTCTATTTTGGACCCTTATTGGAATGGACTCATCTTTCGGACATGCCAATTCTTTGGCAAGTATGGCCAAAGCATTCTGTGTTCTCACTGAGAACCTTGTAGATGGTGACTTTAGGAATCCCCAACAACTTCATGGTATACTCATGGTAATGACAAAGCTTGGGTTTGAGAACCTTGTAGGGGACAATGACCGAGAATCCCAGATATTGATGATCTTGACATTGATAAAGATGACTAACTCCAGACCAGTAGTCAAAGCCTCATACTCAACTTTGTTGTTGGTGCGGGGGTTGGATAGATAGTATGAGAATCTCATCATATCGTGATATGGAGTTAGAAGAACTATTCTTACCCCTGCCTTTCCTGGGAGAATAGATCGTGGTGCTTCCCCTTTATGAAAAGAAGCTGCACCATCAAAATACATCTCCCAATGATGATTATCGGCCTCCCCTAAGTTCATGATTTATTCATCAGGGAGATCGTCACTAAGCAGAGAATCAGCAGGAAGTGGGTGTGCTGCTAAGAAATCCGCTAGTGCTGTCCTTTTACCGCACGGATGGGTATGAATGTGATATCAAACTGTGAAAGTATCATGGACAAGCATGCCAAACATTCAGATAATGCTAACTGTGTCATGAGATACTATAGTGGATTCATCCTAGAGATTAAGTTCACTGTATGAGAAAGCATATAATGCCATAGCAGAAGCAAAGATCAAAGCTAGACAATGTTTCTCAATAGGTGGATAGTTCAATTCAATAGGGATCAAATGATGGCTAAGAAAGTAAAGAGCGATCTCCTTCCCTTCATCATTGGCTTGGGCCAATAGAGCACGAGAGTCATCAATGCAGTGTAGAGGATGAGTGGCTGAGATAGGCTAGAGCGGCAACTTCACCAAATATTGCTTGATGTCTTCGAATGCATGCTGGCACTTGTCATCCCACTTGAACTTGGTGTCCTTTTTTACAAGTGTTGAAAATGGCTTGCACCTCCCTGATAGGTTGGATATAAAGCATCTTAGATACACCAACCATCCTTGGAAGGATCTGAGTTGAGTTAAACTCTTAGGAAGTGGCATTTTTAAAATTGATTTGATCTTTTTAGGATCTATTTCTATTCCTCAGGGTCGAACAACAAACCCAAGGAATTTCTTTGAAGCTACATCGAATGCACACTTCAGAGGATTCATTTTGAGGTTATATTATCTTAACCATTCGAAAAATATTCTCAAGTCAAAGAGGTGGTCTTTCTTTTCTCTACACTTGATAACTAGATCATCAACGTAGCACTCAACCTGATGATGGATGAGTTTGTTGAAGATCTGAGTCATGGTCCATTGGTATGTAGCACCAGCATTTTTAAGGCCGAAAGGCATGACCCTATAATAGAAAATTTCGATCGGGGTTCGAAAAGTAGTGTTTCTTTCATCTTCAGGAGACATCTTCATTTGGTTATAGCGAGATGACCCATCCATGAAAGAGAAGATTGCGTGAGATGAGACAATGTCCACTATTAATTCTGGTATAAGAAGAGGAAACTCATCTTTAGGATATGGCTTATTTAAGTCCCTAAAATTGATGCATATGGTCATTCTTCTTCTTAATTAGGATGACACTAGCTAACCAGGTAGGATATTTTCTTCGATGAAACCATCGATCAATTTCTTGACTTGAAATATGACATTTGTTCAATTTTTTTAATTGCATGCGTCTATGAGCTTGCTTAATAGGGGTAGCGTTAGGTCCTATTGCTAGCTTGTGGACTACTACATCTGGAGATAATCTGGGCATTTCTTCATAACTCCATGTGAAGCAGTCTTTAAACTCAGTCAATAGCTTAACTAAGTCATTGGTTTCTTCTTCATTCAGTAATGAAATGATTTACATCGGGCATGGATTTTCTTCTATCCTGAGGTTGATTTCTTTGAACTTGTATATTATTGAATGAATTTCTTCTTCAAATTCTAGAGGTGCATCCTTGACTTGAAGATCATTAGGATCATCTGAGATTTTTAGACACACATTCTCATAAGAGTTGGGGTTGTGTGAAAAGAACCTATCACACTCCAAATGATTGGTAACAATCAAGTAGTAATCATCGTCATCGGCATATCTGAATCTAGTCTTGCTCTTGATTGTGCTTCCACGTATTATTCCATAACTTTTCAAAGTACTCGACTATTCGACCATGTATGAGGAACCAAACCTTTTTGTATAAGATTATGGACACAAGATGAGTAAAAATCAAGTGATAATTCCATTAATTCTTTAAATGTATCCTCCTCAAGCTCTACATTGAGGATTATGATCCCAAAAGAACCTCTTCTACTTCATGTGACTGGAAGACTTAGGGACTTCTTTAACTGTCAAACCTTCAACTTTCTGAGATGTAAGTGAGGTTAGAGCTAAAGTTCCCAACTGCTACCTAATAGTTTTACATAAATTAGATTTAAATACTTTGCTTTGTTTGGAGGCTCGATCTTTGTCGCTGTCTGGATTGAAAGTCACCTCCAATGGAACCCGCTGAGAGGGGTTGGTTGGTATACTAATCACATTAGACTCATCCTCTGAGCTGGATTCTAAGACTATGTGAATAGTAGGGGTACTCTTGTGAATTGGAACACGACCTATTGGTGATGGCCAGGGTCTTCCATCTAGAAGCGCCTATTTCTACCTCTGCCTCTACCTAGTGGAGGTTGAGTCATTCTACTCGCACATCCATATGATGGAATGAGCTGTGGGTGGAAAGTAAAATGCGGCTCTATTTATTCTTCAATTCCCCTTTCTTGTGGACTTTAATTTTCATTTTTCTTTTCTTTTTCTTTTATTCTTTCTTTTTCTTGATTTTCTTATTCTTTTGCTTTTGAATTTGAATTTTTGTCCAAGTTCACAAGAAATGGTGTGTTGAGGAAGATAGTAGGTCCCATCCTCATAAATCTCAACCACTCTAATTGAAAATAGCTTTTCATCTCCATTGACATGATATTCAATTCCATCTTTTCTGAACTTGATGCACTGATGGAGGGAGGATGAAATGATCTTGTTATGATGTATCCAAAGCCTACCGAGCAAAGTAGTGAATAAAGTATTCGAATCAATGATGTAAAACCTGGCTTTAGACTTCCAGTCACCTATCTCCAAATGTAACAGTATGGAACCTAAAGTCCTCTCACCTTGTTTATTGAATCCTCTCAACGTCATCCGATCTCCTCGGAGTGTAGAGATGTCAATCCTCAAATAGGCAAGGGTCTTTAGAATCATAATGTTCATCGATGCACTGGATCAAGGAACTTCACCTGAATCCATGTCAGTGATGTAGAGGGGACGATTGTGCTCCAAGTCCCCTAGAAGAAGATCTTGCCCCCCTTGAGCTTCTTTTGTATAATGTGATTCCTCACCTATAGTGATCAACTGAGCTAAGCATATTTCAGGATCAAGGAGAGCCTTGATTAATGATTCCCTCATCTCTTTGGATAAGACAAGGGCATCATATATGCTTAGCTTAGATGGAAACTTTCTTAGATGAGAAAGGACATTGTAGTCTACCTTAGGCTGGTCTTCTACAAGCATATCCAAATGTGGAGCATCATGTGGAGGGGCTTCATGATCCTCTATACTAAAGAATTGTTTCCCTCTATCTTGAGGTACTGCCCTAGGAGGTAGAACCTTGCCACTATAGAGGTTGACTTTGGTGATCTCTTGTGGCAGGGTAATGGAAGGTTCTACTTGCACATCAAGCTCACCTACAGTTTCTCCTATGGGACCCTAAGAATTTGATGATTCCAAGTCTATCTCAAGAGGCAAACCCATAATATTCAGAGTTGGAATGTTTAACTTTGAATCAAAAAGAGGAAGATTAGAATTATTATAGTTATTTTGACTTAAAGAGTTATCATTAGGAATAGAAGAAGACAACCCATCATAAGTGACACAGATATATATCAAGCTAGCTTTATTCTTCAATTTCTTAGAATTATTTGGAGGTACAAAGTAGAAATCAAGTAAAATGAGTGGGGGTAAGAGATTTGATGCACTTATTTGCCGATAAAAAAGCTCTACTAGTAGAAGAAGTAGAAATGGTGAAGTGATGTGGAAGGCGCAACTAGGTTGGGCCTCGATCAGTGGATGTGCTAATGGGCTATCTCGGTGACACATCTTTGCTTCTCTTCTGAGCTCCCCTTTCTAGAGTTAGCGGCAACTTGCAAACCTTCCTTGATGTTGGAGGTTTGAGGTTGACTCACCAGAAAGCTTCTTGATCTTCTAGATGATCTTCTTAGAGGTTTCGAATAAAAAAATATCCCAACCTTCTTTAGTTTTAATAGGATCACATGTATCCCCAAAGATTAACCTGATGGAATTGGATGGTTGTTCCATAAGGTATTCCTTTGGGATAACTACAACATGATCTTGAAGTATGTTCAAGCTAGTCCTTGAATGAAGCAATCCTCAAACATGACATACGTGGTAGGGCAAAGTTTGGATCATGACTTTTGCACTTCCTCTGTCTCTAGGCTCGGTCTAAAAATTAGGCTTCTTTAAGGGATTCTTAAAGATTTTTCTAATTACCTCCCTCTTAAATGAATAAGGCTTATTTGACTTATCTAAAAGAGTAGGTGGACCATAGCTACCTGACAGCAGGTATGCATGCTGCTGCTGGTGGTGGTATGCTGAGGAGGTGGTAGTGCTGGCCTTGGAGGCTACTATGAAAGTCGGTAGGGCTACCTCGATGGTGGTAAAGGAGGTGGAGGCTACTGAGGTCATGGTATCTCAGACTGGTCTCTAGTTGGCTGCTTCCCCTCATCTACCGATGTCAATGCTCCCAGCTTCTTTTCATAAACCTTTTGTGGATTTGCTTTAGGCAACTGGTCTTGAAAAGGCAACTATTTGGCCTCTTCTTGTAGACTAGCCACCTTGCTGATTAGCTTCTCAAATGTTTGGATGGTGAAGCCCTTAAGCATGAAGGCTACCGGGCCATGGATATTCTTCAAAAGAATCTTAATGGAATCTTGTCACGGTTGCATTTCTCAAGTTATGCCATCGAGAATATAATCAACAAGGGACTCACTGGTGTGTTGTGCTACAATGAGATCACCTACAGTAACCCTTTGCTGAGCTCTAGCAAACCTCTTGATGAAGAGTTGCTCTAACTCAGCAAATATCTTTACTTAACCATTGGGCAGTTCAACATACTAATCAAAAGTAATCCTTGCTAGTCTACTAATGAAGAGGCAGAATAGCAAAGCATCCCTACCACCGACGTTGCAACAACTGGCCCTGAAGTGTGCTATGTGCTGCCTTGAGTTTCCATTATCATCAAAGCTTTTGACGGAAGGTGGCACGAAACCCTTGGGATATTGGATTGATTTGAATTCCTTCGGGTAGGGTATACCCTTTGGAATCGATGATCCTCCCTTAGCATAAGCCAATACTTCCTTCACTTATTGCTCAACCATGGATCTGATGTCATTTTCTTGTATGGAGGTACTTTCCACTATATTCCTATACATGCTAGTGCTACCTTGCTCAACGGGAGGTAAAGTCTTGGCTAGGTCCAAGAGATGCACTAACTCAGGCTGACTAATGTCAACTATAGTAGGATGAACTGGGGGCTTATTTTTGAAATCACTATGCTAACAAGTCCTCTAACTATCATGCCATCTATTTATCCTCATCTTTTTTAGGTGTTGGGCTTATTCGGTGTCTTCACTTCAACCTCATCATCATCCATGTCCTGCTGCTCCTTGAGAAGAGATCCTCTGGTATCAACCATACAGACTCCAGTTGAGTCTCCCAACAAGTCATCTTCATTGGGATCAAAGTTGACGTTCTCCTCATCTGACCAATCGTACCATAGAATTTCCTTCTTTTTCATGAAATAATGTGCCACTATCTCATCTAAAGAATGATCAATCTATCCAAGTACAAATATCTCTTGGTGGTGTGATCACTATCATGCGAGAGGCACCACCTCACGTCTACTAGAGTCAATCTATGTGGACTATACTCATAGAAGACACTCGGCCACTACATGAAAGATGTGACATTCTAGGATGTTCCACTATCCTTTGATGCGGGCTATCATCGCCACTCAAATGATTATCATAATCTCATCTCCTTGTAGTGAAGGATGACCATGATTCTTGAGTTGCCACTCCTTCGCATCACCACGGGGCGAAGTCGAGGCTTCATACCAATGGGTGTAGATGGGATCCCTTATCATAGCCATCATGGGGCATTCTCGGATATGGCCTTCATGGCTTTCTTGAGCGGAGATCTTGTGACTTGGAGGGTGATGGTGATGAGGGTAGGCGGTGGGGTGGAGACACCACTCTATGAGCAGGAGCTTTCTCTTATGATGACTGGTCTAGTAAGTAAAGATGTTAATAAATGGTGGCCCAGACTGCCTCTCCTACTAATGTGGCGGTATGGGCCTCTCAGCCCTCTCTGTGTTGCCATGCACTATGGGGGATAATAAATCTCATATCAAATTGAGCTCCAGACTCTGAACATCCAAGCTGCCCACGCACAGCGTCAGGCTGCATGGCTCTTACTCTTAGAGCGGTGATGTTGTATCCGGTGGGTGATGAAAATCCTCTAACATCCTCTCTGGATCGAGAGAGGATTGAGTTTCTGTGGTGAAGTAAACAGAAACTCCTCACTGCATGGGCCTCCATTTCCCCCAGCAATCCTAGTGATGACTTGATCATGCAATTTTTGTTCCTTTGTTGTGTTCTGGTTGGATGGGAAGAGTGGTACTCAAAGGTAGGGGAGGCAAGCCCTCATCATGGGAGCCTTACCCTTGGGGTACCAATGAGGTGCTAGCCCTCTGGGCATAGAAACCATGGGGCACATTGAAATCGTATACTAGCCTTGTATCTGAGTGGGGCGCCATTGCTTTCCTCTTTGAGGAGATGTCATCGAAGGTAGATCAATCGATGATGACTTCGCGTCACCATGGTTCTACTGACTGTCATGAGGGGAATGCCCTCACATGTGATCCTCGCTCCCTCAAATCCCCTATCAAAATGGATAAGATGTGTATGATCCAGTCAGGGGAAGTTGGCTTGGTCCAAAGCCAAATCCATACCATGAGGGAAAGTGAAAACAAATTTCTATGAGCCCATTTGATCAACTAAAGGCGAGAAATTGAACTGTATTACTATGCTGATGAAATCTAGAAATGAGCTTGGATCATATTTCTATCTTTGTTGATTTTTTGAATTTTAATTTGAAAATTTGAACCCACATCCAACAACTTGAAAGTGTTAAGTGGGGTTCAAATAGATTTAAGAAGATTTGATTGAAAGAGGAATTTTGAATATGAATCCAACTTCAACAAATTTTGGTATGTTGAAAGATGGATTCAGATATTTTGAGAAAGAATGCTCTCATAGGTTCATGTTTGTTTGAATTTAGATTTTTGATTTGAGGACGATTTCCTTTAGCAAATTTGGGTATGTTAAAGTAAGGGCCATTTGATTTTGTTTTTGATTGATGATTTTGGAATTTTACTTAGAAAATTAGAGTATGCTAAGTGAGGTATTTGAAAATGGTTGTTTCTTTTGTGAATTGTTGTTTGATTTTTAAAAATTGGAATTCTCACTTAGCAAATTTAGGTATGCTAAGTGAAGAACCCAAGTGTGTTTTGTTTGATTTTTGAAAATAGGATTCTTAGCAAATTTAAGTATGCTAAGAAGATCCTAAGTGTTTCATTTGTTTTAGAAATTTGATTTTTTGAAAAAAGTAGGATCCTTAGCAAATTTGGGTATGCTAAGGAAATCTTAATGTGTTTCATTTTTATTTTGATTTATTTTTTTTGGTTGAAAGTGAAGCCTTTACTTTAGCAAATATGGTATGCTAAAGATGAAGTCCCACTTAGTTTTGTGAAATGGAAATTTCACTTAGCAAATTTGAGTATGCTAAATGAAATTCCAAAATATGTGTTCAAAATTTTGTTGTGTTTTGGTTTTGAAAATGGAAACTTCTCTTTTGCAAATTTAGTATGCTAAAGAGTGAATTCCAAAGGTGCTTGAAAATTTTTGATTTTAAATTTGGAGACTTTACTTAGCAAATTTGATTATGCTAAATGAAGTTCCAAAATGTGTTTGAAAAGTTTTTTTATTTTATTTTGGATTCGGAGACTTCACTTAGAAAATTTGAGTATGCTAAATGAAGTCCCAAATGTGTTTTGAAAGTTTTTATTTATTTTAGATTTAGAGACTTCACTTAGCAAATTTAAGTATGCTAGATGAAGTTCCAAAATGTTTTCAAAATTTTTTGATTTTGGATTTGGAGACTTCACTTAGCAAATTTGAGTATGCTAAATGGAGTTCCAAAATGTGTTTGAATTTTTTTTTTTTTTTTTTTGATTTTGAATTTTGAGACTTCACTTAGAAAATTTGGGTATGCTAAATGAAGTTCCAAATGTGTTTAAAAATTTTGGATTTGAATAATTCACTAAGCAAAATTGAGTATGCTAAATGAAGTTCCAAATGTGTTTGAAAATTTTTGATTTTGGATTTGGAGACTTCACTTAGCAAATTTGAGCATGGTAAATGGAGTTCCAAAATGTGTTTTGAAAATTTTTAATTTTGGATTTAAAAACTTCACTTAGAAAATTTGAGTATGCTAAATGATGTTCCAAATGTGTTTGAAATTATTTTTCTTTTTGATTTAGAATTTGGAGACTTCACTTAGCAAATTTGAGTATGCTAAATGAAGTTCCAAATGTGCTTGAAAATTTTGAATTTATGATTGTTAAGTTTTTTTTTAAAAAAAGGAAACTTACATTTAACAAATTTGGGTATGTAGAAATAGAACTTAATCTTATTTTTGAAATGTAAAAAATTTGTGTGTGATTGTTGCTTTTTGAAAGAGGGAATTCCAACTTAATCATATATGGAATATGTTTAAGTGGGATTTCCAAATGATTTTATTTTTATTTGGAAATGAAATCTTCATTCAATAAATTTGAGTATATTAAATGAAGATGTTCATATGTGCTTTTGAAAAATTTAGTTTTGTTTGAAAATGAAACTCTCATTCAATAGGTGTGGGTGTATTGAATGGAAAGGTTCATGTATGCATTTTGAAAATTTTTATTTTTTTATTGTGATTTTTGGAAAGATGTTTGTTCATTTTATTTTGAAAATGAAATCTTCATCAAACTGAATTGAGGGAAGATGTTCATTTGTGCTTTTGGAAAATTTAGTTTTATTTGAAAATGAAACTTCCATTCAATTTAAATGGAGAGGTTCATAGGTGTTTTTTGAAAATTTTGATTTTAATTTTTGGAAAGATGATTGTTCATTTTATTTTGAAAATGAGATATTCATCAAAGAAAATTGAGGGAAGATGTTCATTTGTGCTTCTGGAAAATTTAATTTTGTTTGGCAATGAAACTTCCATTCAATTTGAATGGAGAGGTTCATATGTGCTTTTTGAAAATTTTGATTTTAATTTTTGGAAAGATGATTGTTCACTTTATTTTGAAAATGAAATCTTCATCAAAATGAATTAAAAGAAGATGTTCATTTGTGTTTTTATAAAAGATTGTTAGTTTTATTTGGAAGATCCCTACATGTAATAGTTATGAGAATCGATAGATGAGGGTGATTTAAGAAAAATTTGTGAAAGATTTTATTATGTGCATTTTTGAATGAGTGCTTTTATGAAAAATTTATTTTTTCTTATTATTTTAGAATGAACCTTTCTTTGTCATAAAGATGATAAAGAGGAAGTTTTTAAATGTTTTCTTTAGATTTTCATTTTTTACCCATTGGAGAACCCAACGGGGGTTTTAAGACCAACACAGGGTGACGTCCTAAAACCTAAAGATGTTGGCTAGCTTAACTTAAGTATGAAATAAGTTGGGTTGAGGTAATGTAGAAAGAATTAAAGTAGTTTCCTAGAAATGATGTTTGGGAATTAATGTCTAGACTCTCATCTCAAAAAGTGAGTAAAACATAGTGTTCTAAAAAATAAGTTAGATAACCTGGGAGTTGTTATTAGGATCAAAGCAAGGCATATGGCTAAATATCCTAATCAAATAGAAGGCATTGATTTTGAGAAAACTTTTTCGCCTATTGCCATTCGAAAGCTATTTATTTATTACTTATATTTACTTATTTTAAAGGTCTTAAATTGTTTCAAATGAATGTTAAAAGTGCATTTTTGAATTGTGTAATAGAAGAAAATGTTTTCAAACAACCATTTAGATTTGAAAGCTCATTAAGTGCCAACGGAAATAAAGATAGTCTAGGGTTCATACAAAAGTACAAACCCATTATCGATACTTAGAGATAACGATCATTTGTCAAAGATGGAGAGAGGAACCATCCCGAGCGGAGTCGCCAGGAAAATCTGTGGTGGAAATTTTTAACATTCCCACGTGTCCTCTTCATCAACATCTGCTTTCTTCCTTTCCTTTCAGAGGTGGAAAGAAATAAATAATTAAAAGGGAAGAACACAGGGAAATGTAAAATCACTTTGGTAGGATACCACACAGATCCACAGATGTACTACGTAGGGTGATCGAGTATGATATTAAGGCGATGTGTACTATCTCAAAAGATAGAAGTCACCACCCTACAATGGACCTAATCACTAAAATAAGGACTCCTAAAGATGTTGGGTCTTCTAGGTGTACCAGAGATTCTTCCCCAAATTTATATGGAAAAGTAAAGCAAGGTTTATTTTAAACCGGGTTCGTTAAGTTCCTTACAGGGGCAAGTCCCCATAGTTAATTACATCCTAAGGAATGGGGATTCCTTAAGAAAACTCTTGATTAAAGTAAATGATCGTTGTCTCTAAATATTTCAATAGGAAAAGGACTATCAATCGATTATTTTATTTTTGAAGATCAAATAGGATTGATCAAAGAGAGATTTATTATCAAAGCTAAACGGAGATAAGTAGGAGATGCTCCCTAGTGAGCATCTCAAACTATCCTATGATTGGGCTTTATATTTTTGAAATTGATTTAATTTATTTGAGATGAATTTTTCATTAGAATGCTAGGGCTTATAATTCGATAACACAAGATTATAGAAATACCTAAGAGGTGAGGATTTATGCTTAGGGACCAAAAGGAGAGAAGCAACCTCAGAACCTAAATTTAGGAAGCTTTGGCTAGGGCCAAAAGCATAACCTAAATCTAAGATGAAAATGAGTATTTAGTTTGCCTCCATAAGAGAGGACAAACCACCTAACTGCTTGGACTTACAACCGCTTGGGGGTAGCCTCCAACTAACTCCTCCTATGATTTTAAATTCATGTAGGCAAGTCATATGTTTTATGAAAGATAGCTAGGCTATTATTTATTTAGAAAGAGACTAAGTCTTTAAAATCACTCCCTAAAGAGACTAGATCATATAAAAGGCATGCTTCAAATGACCTAAATCTAATATAATTTAAAGTTTATTTTATTCTCATTTTTTGATAATCATTTTGACTTAGGCTAATAGGATTCATATGCCTAATGCATGAGAAATAAAGTTATTGGCCAAAATCAGCGAGAAGGGAGGAGGTGTGTTTCTACCATGGCTCTCAGAGGTCAAGCCAAGTTTTTCTGGCAAAGGTAGAAGCCCTCCAATTAAGAGTGAAATAAGATGCATTTGTGCATGATGTTATAAAAGAAATACCCATCCAGCTAAGGGGTTGCTAATTCTCTTATCTTAATTTTAAAACCTAAGCTTTAGGTGAGGTTATGAGTTCTTTATTTTTAGCTTTGAGTTATTAAATTTAATAAAATACTTATTTTTTTAAGAGTCTAATCATCATCCAGGCCATACATAAACCAAGGAATAAATTAAGAAAAGGATGCCACTTAATGCACAAGCTAAATAAATCATCAATAAATTTATAAAGCTAAGCGCAAAAGAATAAGAGGCCAAATGTGGTCGCACTGCATACCCAAAAAACAAATTGAAAGCTCTACCCTTACCTAACAGATTACAAATGAATTAAATATAATTAAGCAAGGAACTCATTGTTATGGTGGTCTTCAAGCTTCATTTCTTCATTCTTCTTTTCTTCTTTCTTCTTCTTTTCTTCTATCTTCTTTGGTTCTTTCTTTTAGATGCTTAGAAGGTGGATTCTCCAAAGGCTTCACATGGTGCATAAGGCAAAGCCTTATGACCAATGCTCATCCTAATACCCATAACAATCATTTTCAAATCCTGATTGTAAAATGCACATGAAAAGGAAAAGTAAATCTATCTAACACCTGCAAAATAAAGGTTAATTAATCAAACCACACAGATCCTAAGCATGTATAATAGACTTATCACCCCACACATGGGTGACTAAGTCCACCTAGCCTATTGGATTATGCTTAGGGGTATAAGCACCTGCAAGCAAAATCATTATATATTTTTATTTATTACATTACCCCTTAAGCACAATCCCCTGCAGAAAATAATGATTAGACTAAGATCACCCTACCATTCATTCTATGCACATACATCCTAACATCTAGTCTAAAACATATATCACAAAATAAAAGCAAGCATCAAACCATGCACCGTCCTAACCTAAAGCTAGAAGTGGTGACTTAGCCTAATGTGTGTGCTTTGGAGGTTTGTGTGGTATGCTTAGCTATGGTTATAAGTTAGAATTTTCTAAGAGTGAAGAATTTTCAACTAAGAGAAGGGTTTCATTTAAGTGATTTAATTGTTTTGGGTTAATTTTATTTCATGTTTTGATTATGTTCAAGTGAATCCTATAATTAATTACTAAGTTATAAAGAGAGGGAAAGAGAAGAGAACTTCTCTTTCCTTCCCTAACCTAAGTAATTTATAAAGTGGATTCATATTTTTAGTTTTGTTTAGTGAATATTTTGATTTAGTATTTTAATTAATCCTAAGTTTATATTAACTCTAAACAAACCCATTAAAAAAGAAATGTATTTTAAGATTAAATAAAATGAACCAATTCACAAAACATACATTACTTCATTTCTTTCCCAACATATATAACATGCATATGGATGAGTCCTAAGCATATCTATACATACAAATGAGAATATTTAACACACTTTTATTATGTATGCTAAGTAATTCATTTAAGGAAATTTGAAAGTTTATGATGCATGATTTTTATTAAGTAGAAAAGGGAATTCTTATCCAATTTTTACATGCACACATGAAAGTAAGAAAGGCATAAGTGAGTACAACACCATTGTTAACCAGAGGTGTAAGGTATAAGACCTACTTGGGGCTACTTAAAGCCTCGCAACCTCAGGGTTGTCTAGACTAATATACCACTTTCCTTAAATACAAATATGTGTACAAAAGAAATGAATGGAAAAGAAAGAATGCAAAAAATTATATTAGTTGATTTATTTGGTTTATGTAATTTATATGTGCAAGTATAGATATCCTTCTTAAGTGATAGTATATGAATGAATAGGATATGGAATTAGGCAATTGTTAGGTTCTTTTCAAATGATCCATACATCTTACCAAATCCTATTTAAAACTATACTAAAAGAGAAGAGAATGAAGACAAACACTAAGCACATCCTTATACCTTACTCACATGCAAGTTTATAATTAAAATATAAGTAGCACATTTTTAGTTTTGATAATTGATTCATATTATTTGAAAATAACTTGAATTTAA
Source organism: Cymbidium sinense (assembly GCA_021442155.1). Classification (NCBI taxonomy): domain Eukaryota; kingdom Viridiplantae; phylum Streptophyta; class Magnoliopsida; order Asparagales; family Orchidaceae; genus Cymbidium; species Cymbidium sinense. The sequence goes on from CM038222.1 coordinate 66,651,871, forward strand.
TAGTGATAATAGCCACTCATTTTTCTACTTTAGCCAACACATGCAAATTTGACATAAAGTAAATATTTTCATTTTAAATTTGAATTTTGAAAAGTATGAATGCATGAAACCACATGACACACATATTTAGCATGTTGGGGAAGAATTAGAGCAATGAAAGCATTTAAACACATTCACTTTAATTAAATCCTAAAGACAATCTTACAAAATAAGAAATCTTAAAGTAAATCAGAGTTTGTTTAATGTGATTTTTATTTGATTTTGAATTTGATTTAATTTTGAAAATGTGAGTTGAGTTTGTTGTTCCTAATCCATTCCCACATGTGTTTAATATTTTTTTTAAATTTTTAGATGATTAGATTCATTTTAGATTTTGATTAGGTTAAGGTATGAATTAAGCAAGTTAATTAACCCTTACCTACACCACCTTAACATAGTTAACCAAGTAATTATGAGCCAATGAGATGACATAAAACATCACAAGGAATTTAAATTTGTAATTCTCCTAGGAAGAATAGGGTCTAATGCAATTTAGTTCATGATTAATGGTTAATTAAGCTAAGGGGTTTAACTTAAGTAATTTCAAAACACCCCTTACACATGCGAGGTGAGTTTTGATTTCCTTAATTAAACTTAGGCTATTCAACACCTAAGCATCTACCCAAAGTAGATTAATTAAGTTCAAGAAGGCTTTAAAATTTTTAGAAATTAATTAAGAGAGTAATTAATGAATTAGCCCTTAATTAAGATAGGATTTAGGAAAGAAAAGGGGGTTTAAGGAATAGCTTAGGGGAAATACCCCAAAATCCCTAAGCCTCCTATTCATTGGATCTAACCTTAATCAACTCCAATGAGGGATTAAAAATAGTAATCCCATTCTTAATTATCCTTAATCATATTAAGGGAGTAATTAGGAAATGCATTTTCAATTCTCTCAATTAAGCCTTCAATAAATTCTAAGAAAATTAGGGGAGGCAGAAGTCATCTCCCAAAACATACCCAAGAAGTTTGGAATTAATCAGATGATTAATTAGGGGATAATTAGAAGAATAAGATTTCCATTAAAACCCAAAATAAGAGAAAAGTATAATTCAAAATGTATTAAAATTATTATAAAAATATTCTAGATTGAATTATCTTTCAATAAAAATTTACCTCATATTTTTTTGAATTTTATTGAGGGAGATATGAATTTTTAAAGCCTAGGGGATTAATTAAAATTAATTAAATCCCTAACTAATCCCCTTAGCTCACAACATGACACACGATGGCGGCAGTCAGCGTGCTTTACCCGCATCGCGCTGTGAGCCATCCACTTAAACGTCGCATCAAGGTGGCGGCGTGATGACGGGATGCAATTTGATCCCTGCCGTTCAATCAAGGATCGAATGGCCAGGGATCATCCTACGATTTTAAAAGGGATAAATCAATTCTAAAATGTGCGGTTAATCTAGGCTGTCCATCCAAAATGTACGGATGGATGATGAGGATTCTACCTGTTCTTACTCGAGGATCAATGGAGACCATCCATGATCTAAGGGGAGATCCGAGCTCGATTGAGCTCGGATTGGAGTAAAACTTTACCCACACCATCTTATGCTAATGACAAGCCTATACAACGGTGGAATTCACATGCCATTACAATTTTTTTCACAAAGGACCAACACCTCCTAAGCCTAATGGTCAAAAAATTCTATGCCTCGCCGGAGGTGATCACCAGCACTCGAGATCGATGAGGTAGCATCGTCTAGTGGAGACGAAGCCCTGTTGAAAGTTTCAAGCCTCGGGGTTGAGTATATCTCTCTATGGTCCAACACCTCTTCTCCTTGCTTGTGACTTTGATTTGATTCAACCTCTCTTTACTTTGGGAACTTGAATGAGAGCTTGGGCACACTCAACTTGATCCCCTGAGGAAGTGTGCAAAGGCAATTGAAGTAGAATGTAGTGTGGAAGAAGTTGGGAATTGAGTGGAGCTCCCCTATTTTCTCTTGAAGAAAATTGAGAAATGCAAGATTCAAATCGCCCTATAAAGCTTGGAATGCTCTCTGATGGCTCCTAACACTCTCTAGGGCTCAATCGACAATGAGGTTGTTCAATTCAATTGGAATTAGGAGGAGTATATCTCCCCCTATGGCAATCGGATGACCAAAGCATGGCTTGCCATTTTGATCCAATTGACCTTATGGAAAGGGTTGGTTGATCTGTTTGGAGTTGGTACATGGTTGGTTTGAGCCAAGGAGTGGATTGGCAACCTTCCATGTGCTTCAAATCAAGTGGAAGGAGGTTTTCTATTTGGCCAATTTGAGCTAGGGGTCAATTTTGGCCTTGGGTCCTTTTGGGCTGATCCAAAATCATTGGGTTGAATGCACCACTCTCCATTGGGTTCATTTGACCTATTAGGAAGGTATCAAGTTGATATGAAGAGGGTTTGACCAAATTCCCCATGGATTAGACCAAAATTTGTTCTATGGCCTAGGGGTAGAATGGTCATTTTGTTAAATTTTGAATTTGAATATGATGGGTATGTGGAGAAAATAAGTTTGGCCAAGTTTCATGAGATTTGGAGTTCATTTGATATGGTTTGGATCATGTTGACCCATTTAGGTCAAAATGGGTCAACTTGGGTCAAGTTGACCAATTGGTTAAATTGGGTCAAAATAAGGGTTGGGTCAAGTTCATAAGACCATTTGAAATGTTTTGGTGGCTTTGGTTTGATTCAATTTGGTTTAGTTTTTAATTTGGCTTATATGACTTCATTTAGGTCAAATGGGTCAAGTTGACCCATTTGACCTATTTAAGCTAGGTCATGGGTAGGTTTAGGTTTGGTTGGTCATATGAAGTGGATTGGTATTTTTTTTTCCAATCAATTTTGGTTAAGTTTGAATTTGGCTCAACATGACCATTTAGGTCAAGTTGGGTTCATGGTCAATTGGGCTAGGTTAGGTCTAGTTGACCAATTGAGGCTTTGGTCAAGTTCAACAAGTGATTTGGAATGAAATTGACCCATTAGTTTCAATCAATTTGGCTTAGATCAAGTTTTCACACATTTTGACTTTTTAGGTCAAGTTGGGTCAAGTGGCCAATTGGACTAGGTTAGACTCAAATGTTGACTTGATCAAGTTTAAACATAGTTCATGAATGACCTTAGATCAATGGTTTCAAACAATTTGGCATATGATGGATTTTGGCTATGTTAGGTTTCATTTTGGCTAATTATTGACTTGGTCAACCCTTAGGTTTGACTTGGTTTGACCCAATTTGGTTGATTGATCATCTCATGATGATTGTTGATCATAATGAGAGGCATAGGTGAGTTCGATTCAATCCAATTTGGTTAGGATTAGAATTTGGCTCATAAGGGTACTTTAGGTCTCTTTGGGTCAAGTGAGCCTAAGTGGGTCAAATGGCTTGGTCAAGGCTTGATTTGAGTTTGATTGAACATGTATATGGACTTAAGATTGAAATGTAAATCCATTTGCAAGTGGTTTGAAGTCAAATGGGCATTGATTCATTTGACAATTTCATATTCAAAGGAAGAACATGAATGGATTTTGGCTTGATTTTTGAATTGAGTTTTAATTAGGTGATTGAAGTTTGTATTTATATTTGGATTTGTGATTGTAGAGTTGATTGAACCGTGAAGGAAAATCAAGAGTTTGGCTTGATTTGAAGTTGATTTGGCTAAGTTCAAGATTTTGACTTGAAAGGCTTAGGTTGGATTTTGAGTGGATTTGAGTTTGATTTTTGGAATTGGTTTTGATTGTTTGAATTTATATTTCATTTATATATGTGAATATAAATGAGAATATAAATGAGTCATGAGAAAATTTGAAGGATTTGAACTGATTTGATCATGATTTAAGCTAAGTCCATTAAAAGGAATTAAAAGACTTAGGAAAATTTTGGAGTTTGAAGCTTGAATTTTGAATTTCGTTTGACTAATTTATATTTATATTTTATTCATATATGTGAATATAAATGAGAATATAAATGAGTTGTGAGAAAATCTCATGAGTTTGAATTGATTTGAAGTTGATCTAAGCTAAGTCCTTTTGAGGGAAATTAAGGATTTAGGAAAGATTTTGGACTTAGGAATCTCACTCATGTGTTTCAATTATGGATTCCAATCATGGATTTCAATCACATGGAGTTGATTTGAGTTTGGAGAAAATCAAATAAGGTTGATTTGGAGTTTGACTTGAAGGAAGGTAGGTGAGGAATGGTTCAAGCTAAAGGTAGGAAAATTTTTCTAACACCCCAAAGGCATGATCTATTCCTATGGCTAACCCTTCTAAGTCTCTAGGATTAGGTTGAATGTCCACCTAATCACTAGATGTATCTTAAGACTAAGAAAATCCTAATGTCTACAATGGAGGTTTTGAGAGCTCACTCTAAAAATGAGGTCAACATCGAATAAAAATAAGTCTGAACATTTATGATGTGAATGTGTATATGTATATGCTTGTCTCTTTGCAGGTTTGGCTCAAGGCTCATTATGCTGGGATGATGAAATTCATGGGTCACAAGACACCTGCCATTAGGGTGTACCGAGTAAGCCAACATATGTTAGAAGTCACTCCCCTAATCGAAATTCTACCAAAATTTCATCAAATCTTTGAACTTAGAAAAAAAATGGAAGAATAAAAGAACTGGATTAAGAGCTAAACAAAGATACCTGAAGCTAAATTCAAATTAAAAGAATTGAACAAGAAGGAAAAGAAGGGAGGGAGTACTAAACAAGTTTTAATTGAGATAGGGGGAGTTAAATATTAAATTCATAAAGGAATTATAACAAAATTTGAAGTTCAGTCATTCACTAAATATGAAACCTAATGAAGAGTTAGGAATATTGGAGTTGATATTTGTTTATATGAATAGAGCCTTTTATTGAATACTCAAAGTATTAAATTCGAAAGCAAGTGCTTATAAAACTAATTGAACAATTGAAAATTAGATGATGTCGAGAGAAATAGGAATCTTGATTAAACATCAAATCAAAGTATAAGGGAGCCTCTTCGAATTAAGATACACTCTTCAAATATACTCAAATAAATTGAAGAAAATTAAAGAATTCATCAGAGATTTTCCATGAGATCGAATGATTGCTAATAAGCATAAGTGATGAATCCTTGGAAAATATTTGAGTATATTCGCCACCCTATTAAATACTCAAATTAGATCAAGGAGAAATTGAGTTTAGTTGGCGATGAATTTGAGAATTATCATAAGTGAAATTTATTAAATATTCAAAGACTAATCGACTTGGAATCAATTAAATATTAATACAAAAGATCTAATAAGATATTAGATCAATTTACAACACCTTCTACGCCACCAGATTCACAACACTTTGTACAAGTGAACAGAAGGCGTTAATTAAGGCATTCTTAAATACACTCACATGAGCCCCGACACTGCGCTGAATGCTTAAATTCAAGTGTCTAAGGATGCTGTGCGGGTTGCTTCCTGATTTAGTCTTAGGACTGGGTCCGGTTTAACAAAACCTAAAAATCTATTATAAGAATTTCAACTTAGTAAAATATTTGAGAAGCTAATTCTATCATGTGACAGTAGATCTGATCCTTTACTAGGAGCTAAATAAAGAGTAGACAAGATCTAAAGTGCTCAAATATATTTAATTCAATCAATTAACTATCCTGATGATGGTTATGTTAAATGGTGATTTCAACTGGAGGGGATACTTCCATCAAAATGTGATTCTAATTTCAAATCAAATTAACTCAAATCAAGTATCAATATAACAACTGCTTAAATGAAATTTAATCATTAAAAGCTTAAAGAAAAACTCAATCTATCCACCTTCCTCAATTATTTGTCGGAGGTGATAAATTAAGAAAACTCTAGCTCACAAAGGAGCCAATATCAAATCAAGTGTTATTCTCTATTCACTCTCAATCAATCTCATGCCAATAAGGACGTGGCTCGTGTCCTATGACAGCATGGCTTGGCCGGTAAGCTCAACATATGATGTTGTTATGACCAGAGTCCTCTGATCGGGTGGTTTGTCTAGTAAGGCCCCATTATATTATGATCAAGATCGTAGCCCGTATGCTCTCCAATGGCTCTACACTTTGAGTTGTGAATTATAGGATACACCTGATAGGGCAAAAATCCTCTGTCAGCTAAGGTGGACTTAAACTTATCTCCTTAGACAAATATCACTCCAAGTTTACAAGGATTTCTTGGACGACGTAACCCATGTGTTGCTAATAAGGATCATTCGGTCAGGTTGGGTCGACTACCTCCTCTGACTAAGTAGACCAGGGATCGCGATAGCTCGGGTTGATGGAACCATGGGATCTAGATTAGACATGTCATCATTCCCCCAACCATCCTCTTTAAGCTAATGGCGATGAATTTCATAAATCTTAGATCTAAATTTTAAATTTTAAACTCCACATGCTACTACTATACGCCGCACATTTAGTGATCTAATGACTAGCCTTAATTGAAAGTGTCTTCTCACTTATTGGGAGGGGTAATTAACTATAGGTGCTTGCGCCTATAGGAAACTTGGAACCATATCTAAAGTCCTCACAAAATGAGAATGAAATCTCTGGGTAGTGTCTTATCTACTATTCCATCTGCCTTCTGAAAATTACACTGACATTCAATCATACTCTTTTCCTTCAATATTTGTTGAGAGGTTGGTGGCAAATTTTTGGAGACCACAAATTTCTGGCGACTCCGCTGAGGACAAAATTCTCTTTTCATATTTGGCTAGTCATATATGAGCTATAGTATTAACAAAATATTTAAAAATTCAAAATAAAAAATGGTGATTTAAATGTGTAATAAAAAATTACTATTGTATGAGGCTCTATATCGAATGAATTATTCTATAGAGTATATCTTTATTACATTATTATTTTGTGTTATAGTACCTCTGCAATTTGAAAGTATGGGGTAAAATAATAATTACTAATTATTAATCCCCATCTTTCACTTTTGCAGAATGGATCTACAGAGCACTCCTTTCACTGTCCAGCTAGGGTGTGGTGCAAACATCTGCCTAGCTAATGTCGTCATCAACATAAGAGATGTTGGAGCTATCATTCAATTTGGTAGCTTGAATTTCTTAGCTATCGTAGTAGCAACTCCTGAAGCACCCACCTGTGGTACACTTGTCTAAGGCCATGCTGGAAGGTCTCAAATTACTGAAGCTTCTACTAGCCATATTTGTCAATCTGTTCAGCAACCAACCGCTGTTAAGGAGTTCTCCTGACAAAGAACTTTAGTTTTTAAAAGACTAGGTCAATCTAAATCCTCCATGATGAAAAGAATCATCAGTGGGTGTTGACCTTAATTTTGGAGTGAGCTTTCAAATTCTCCATCTTATACATTGGACTCCTCTAGACACTAAGAGTTCCTTAGTCTTAAGACACTTCTAATGATTAGTGAACACTTAACATAACCCTTGAGACTTAGAAGAGTTAGCCATAGGAATAGATTATGCCTTAGGGGTATTAGGAGGACTTGCCTACCCTATAGCTTGAACCAAATCCGTGCTTCCTTCTTTCAAGTCAAATTCCAAATTCAAATCAATTTCAAATTCAAATCAATTCCAAATTCAAATCAATTCCAAAGTAAAATCAATTTCAAATCTTAAATCAATTCCAACTCAATTAATTTTCTCAAATTATGAATCAAATTCCAAATCAAATAATTGAAACCCATGATAGAATTCAAATCCCAAAATCTTTCCTAAGCCCTTTGATTTGATCTTATGGACTTAGCCCAAATTCTAATTCCAAATTAATCCAAACTCAAAAGATCTTCTCATAACCCATTTATATTCTCATTAAAGTATAAATTCAATTAACCAAAATCAATTCAAAACTCAAATCCAAATATAACTAAAATCCAACTTATACTCTTTCAAGTCAAATCCTTGAACTCCTTCAAACAAATCCAAATTGCTCCAAACTCAAAAGATTTTCTCGTAAACCATTTATATTCTCCTTTATGTTCACAAATATAATTGAAATATAAACTCAAATAACTAAAATCAATTCAAAACCCAAATCCAAATCAAACCAAAACCCAACTTACACTCTTTCAAGTTAAATTTTTGAACTTAGCCAAACCATTCTCAAATCTATCCAAACCATTGGATTTTCTCTACAAATAATCAATCCTTCAATCACATGCCCAAATATAAACATAAACTGCAACCACTAAACCAAAATCAAACTAACCCAAGTCAAACCTATGTTCACCATTTTGACTTGAAATTATCAAATGAACTAAAACCCATTTGATTCCAAATCACTTACAATTGGATTTATATTTCTATCATAAGTCCAGATGTGAGTTCAACCAAACTTGGATCAAGCCTTGATCAAGAAAATTAACCTATTTGGGCTCACTTGACCCAAAGTGACCTAAAGGATCTTTTTTAGCCAAATTCTAATCCAATCCAAATTGGATTGAATTAAGCCCATCTAAGCCTCACATTATGAGAAACAATCATCCTAGGATAATCAATCATTCAAATTAGGTCAAACCTAGCCTTTGACAAAGTCAGTACTCAGCCTAAATAAAACCTAAACAAGCCAAAATTTACTATAAGCCAAACTGATTGAAACCATTGATCTAAACCAATCCAAAATCAATAATTGAACATGATCAAGCCATCAATTGAGCCAAACCAAGACTAATTGGTTGGCCACTTGACCTAAGTTGACCCAAATTGACTTAAAAGTCAAAATAAGTTAAATCTTGATCTAAGCCAAATTGATTGCAACCAATGAGTCAAATTCATTCTAAATTGATTATTGAGCTTGACGAAAGCTTCAATTGGCCAACTAGACCCAACCTAGCCCAATTGACCATGAACCTAACTTGACCTTAAAGGTCAAACCAAATTGAAGTCAAACCAAAATTAAATTGATTAAAACCAAAGCTTGCAATACATTTCAATGATCAACCAAGCCTAAACCAACCCATGACCAAACACAATTGGGTCAAATGGGTCAAATTGGTGAACTTGACCCATTTGACCTAAATGAACTCAAATGAACTAAAACTAAATCTAAAACAAATTGAACCAAACCAATGACACCCATAGGCTCTAAATGATCATTTGAACTTGACTTAACCCATGGTTTGACCCAATTTGACCAATTGGTCTACCTAACCCAATTTGATCCAACTTGACCTAAATGGGTGAAATTGAACCAAATCAAACCAAATGAACTCCAAATCACTTGAAATTTGGGCCAACCCATTTTTGAATAATTTCAAATCTGCCCAAATCAAAATTAAGGCCAAATGACCATCTTACCCTTAGGTCAATGGGTATCCTATGACCAAATTCACTTAGAATTTGATCATTTATTTTTCAAAGCCACTTGGCATTCTCCTAGTGGTCCACATGGACACCAAGAAGGCTGGTGAACATGACCCAATGAGTTTGGGTCAGCCATGACCCAACCCAAGGTTAAACTGACCCCTCCAATGGGAATTGACCACTTGGATCACTAAATGCCATCACCTAGCACATGGGCACTCACTCTTCTTCCCTCCACTACCTAAAATGACTCACATGGGATGTTAAACAGCCCAAACCTACCAACCAATCTCACCAATTGAGCTAAAATGGCAACTCAGCCCTTGACCATCTGATCCAAGGAGGTGGAGATATACTCCCCCTCATTCCCACTCAAACTACAAGCACTCGATTCGGCTGAGCTCTAGCAATCGAAACCAAGCATCCCTAAGCTTCTCGACCCAAGCTCCCTTGATTTCTCCTTCTCAATTTTGCTCAAAGCCGAAATAGGGGAGGTCCATCCTATTTCCAACTCATCCAATTCTCCATCAAATCTAAATTAACTTCACAAGCACCATCAAGGGACTTTGTTGAGCTCAACCAAGTTATTTTCCAAGTCTCCAAGACACGAGAAGCATCACCTTGACCAAAGCTAATCACCATTGAAGGGGAGCTTAGTCAACCGAGCCATCCACTAAAAAACAAGATCCAATACTTTTAACAGGGCTTTGTCTCTACTAGAAGAAGCTACCTCCTCTGTTGGAAGCACTGGTTATAGCCTCCAGTGAGGTATTGCTCAAAAATCATAGCCATAAGACAAATAGCTTGGTCCTTTTTGAAGAAAATTATAATCCCTTGAGATCTTGACCGTTGGATGTGCACCCCCTCCTTCTGAAAGTGTGGGATCATTTTGATCCCAACCCGAGCTCGGGTGAGCTCAAATTGAATGGGGAGAGACAAACAATGTTCGTCTCTCATCGCTCATGAAGGAGAAGGATCACCCGCCGCCCATTCTCGCATTATTGGAATGAATGGCTGTGATTAGATCACACATTATCCCCTCTTATTTAAGCATAAATTGCAAGATTAATCCTAGCCATCTGATCTTAGATCGGACGGCATGTGGAGAAATCGTGTATGCCGTCGACTGACTCCGTAGTGGATGTGACAACTTAAATACTCTATCCCATCACGCCACGTGGAAAGTGCGCCACATCAGCCACCACATAGCCTCGCAAGATTAGGGTTTTAATTAGGCTTAATTAATTCATTTTTAATGTCAAAACTTTTAAAATTCATAACTAATTGTAGAAAAATCTAAAAAAATACAAACTCAAGTTCATTTTAAAGATAATTTAGAGAGGAATAATAGAAAATTAAAGCTAACTAATTTTGAATAGTAATTTTAACCTAATTTAAGTTTTATTGGAAATATAATTAGGCTAATTACTCCTTAATTATTTCAGCAATTAATTCCAAACTTCCTAGGGTTGATTAGTGGGATGATCTCTACCTCCCATGATTTTCTTGAAATTTATTGTTAGATTAATTAGGGAAATATCTTGATTCACCCCTAATCACTTTCTTAATTAATTAAATGATTAATTAACCTATTAAATAGTGATAAATTTATTAATTAAACTTGCTAAACATCATGAAAAGTGAATGGACTTAGGGAATGAGATTACAATTTCTTTTCCAATCTTTTCCCCTAAGTTTATTTCATTTGGATAAACACTTAATAAATTTTAAAATTAATTAATAGTTTAATCACTTCATTAATAAATTCAATTAATCAAATTTAAAAAAAAATAAATCATTCTAGAATTTAATTATTTAATATTGGGTAGATTCTTAGGTGTTTAATAACCTAAGATACTTCAAAGGAGATTATAATCAAACTACATGTGTAGGACGGTCATGAAAGTACTTAATTAAACCCTTTAGCTTTATTAATCAATAATTATGAGCCAATTGCATTAGACCCCTTTATTTCTTAAGTGCATTTGCTTATTTAAATTTCATATGGTTGCATATCATATGTTGGCTCATAATTACTTGATTAATTATGTTAAAGTGGTATAGGTAAAGGGTAATTAATGGACTTAATTCATACCTTAACCTAAATAAAACCTAAAATCAACCTAATTATTCTAAAATTAAACCAAACCAATTTACACATGTGGGAAATGGATTAGGACTAGCAAACCTTTCACATATTTCCTAAGTCAAATCAAATCCAAAAAATAAAAGCTCTTTAAAGAATTTTCATTCATGTTAAATAATCCCATTATATATGATTATACTTATGAAGTAAATAGGGTGAATGAAGTCATGTGCTTACATCCCTTTATTTCTTTCCAAGCATGTTAAATATTATTTGCCATATGAAATCAAGCATCATATCTTTTGAAAAATCAAATAAAGAAAATGTTTCTTTTATGTCAAATTGCATGTTTTGGCTAAAGTTAAGAAAATGAGTGGCTATTATCACTATTAAATCAAAAACTATTTTCAAAACTTATAAATTAAAGATTATGAATGAAGTGATGCTACTTATAAGTACTTATAAGCTTGCATGTGATTATAGCAAAAGATGTATATTATGTTATTTTCTTCTCTTCTCTTAACATGGATTTGAATAGGATTTACAAAGTGTATAGTTCATTTGAAAAGAACACAACACTTGCTTGAATCTATTCCTATGCATTTCTATGTTATGACTTAAGAATGATCTTCATATTTACACATGTAAATTATACAACCAAATCAAACATAATCTTTTGCATGATTCTTCATCCATTTGTTTCTTTTTTGTACACTTACATGTATTTAAGAAAAGTAGTATATTAGTCTGGACATCCCGGGGCTGCGAGGCTTTAAGTAGCCATAAGTAGGTTTTGTACTTTACGCTCCTGGTGTAGAAAATAATGATGCCATACTCACTTATGTCTTTCATACATGTGGATGTGCATTTAGCTAATGGATGAAAGATTCATTCTTTTCTACATAATAAAGACATGCATCAATTGAATATCCAAACTTCCAAATCATATCTCTTAGCATTCATCATCAAAGTGTGCTAAAATTTGTATTGCATGCATAACTATGCTTAGGATCATTCATATGCATGGCATACATGATGGAAGGAAATGAACGAGTGTGCTATGTGATAGTAATTCACCCTAACTAATCCTAAGAAGTCTTTCTTGTTGAATAGGACTATTTAGAGTAAATCTAAACTTAGGATTAAATAAAATACATAATAAAAATTCACAAAAGGAAATTGATTAATGAATCTACCTTAAAAATACTTTAAGGTAGGGATGAAATAGTGTCCTCCTCTCTTTCGCTTTCTTTACAATATTTTGTTTCTAAGTGTAAGTTCATTCAAATCAAATCAAATCACCAACTAAAATTGATAAATCAACTAAACTACTTAAACTAAAACACCATCTAAATTGAATCTTTCACACTTAAAAATTCTAACCTTAAAGCCTAGCTAAGACATGCTACACAAGCCTTAAATGGCACACACATTAGGCTAAGTCACCATTTCTAGCTTTATGTTAGGGCGATGCATGATTTGATGCATGATTTTGTTTTGTGATGTAATATTTTTAGACTAGATGTTAGAGTGTATGTGGATAGACTGGATGATAGGATGATCTTAATCTGATCATATTTTCTATAGGGGGTTGTGCTTAAGGGGCACTGTAATAAAAAAGTATAAATACTTTTGTTATACAACTTGCTTATACCCCTAAGCATAATCCAAACTAGGACAGGTGGGCTTGGTTACCCATGTGGGGTGCTAAGTTCAACTTATTCATATAACTGCTTGGGTTGTGTGGCATGTTTAGCTAATCTCTATTTTGCAAGTTTAGTTAGATTTACCTTTCCCATTTTGATGTAATTTTTATAATTAAGATTTGGAATGAATGTTATGGGAGATTAGGATGAACATTGGTCATAAGCCCAAGTATTGTGCACTATGTGATGCCTTTGGAGCAACCGTATTCCAATCAAGCTAAAAAGAAGAAAGAAAAGAAGCAAATCAAAAATGATGAATGAAGAATGAAGAATGAAGACCCTCATAACATGAGTTTCTTTTAAATTGTAATTATTCATTTATAATCTGAGTTATATAAGGGTAGAGCTCGGCTACCCATATTTACCTTTTTGAGTTTGTGCGGTGGAGCCCGACCACATCAGCCTCTTATTCTCTTGCACCAATTTTACAAATTGATTGATGTTTATTTATGATTGTACAATTAGGATGACATGATTTTTTAATTTCTTCATTATTTGATGAATGGTCTGGGTGCAATTAGGCTTCTAGGAAAAAATATATTTTATATCCAGTTAATCAACTCAAAATTAAATTAAAGAACTCATAATCTCACCTAAATCCTATAATATAAATCAAGATAATAAAAGATTTAACAACCCCTTAGCTGTATGTTGTATGTCTCACATCATGCATAAATCATATTGCTTCACTCTTGCTAATGGAGGGCTTCCACCTTTATCAGAGAAAATAACTTGACCTTTGAGAGCCATGGTGAAAACACATCTCCTTCTTTCTGATTTTGGCCCATAACCAATCTTCTCATGCATTAGGCATATGAAATTCCATAGCTCGTGTCAAATATAAATTTCCAAAAACTAAAATAAAACTTAATAAAATTTGCATTAAATTTGGTCATTATCCATGCCATTCATGATCTAGTTTCTTAGGGAGTGTGTTTAAAGACTTAGTCTCCTTCCTAAATAAACAACAGATTAGCTATCTTGTAAAGCATAAGACTTGCCCACATGTATTTAAAATTGTAGGAGGTGTTAGGTGGAGGCCACCCCCAAATGGTTGTAAGTCCAACAGTCGGGTGGTTTATTCTCTCTTATGGAGGTAAACCATATACCCATTTTTACCTTAGATTTAGGTCATGCTTTGGCCCTCGCCAAAGCTCCCTAGATTTAGGATCCGAGGTTGTTGTTTTCCTTTGCGAGCTACAAGCATAAATTCTCACCTCTTAGGCATTTTTACAATCTTGTATTGTGGAATTGTAAGCCCTAGATTTCTAATAAAAATTCAACTCAAACATAGAATTTCCTTTAATTTTAAAAATATAAAACCCAACCATATGATAGTTTAAGATGCTCATTAGGTTTCCTAGTATCATGAGCATCCCCTACTCATCTCCTTTTGGTTTCAATAATAACTCACCCCTTTTGCTCAAATCCCACTTAATTTTTTAAAAAATTACCAATTGATTGATAATCTTATATTTAAAATCTTTGGAGACAATGATCATTTACCTTAATCGAGAGTATTCCTAAGGAATCTCATTCCTTATGATGTAATTAACTATGGGGGTTTGCCTCCATAGGGAACTTAACGAACCCGATTTAAAATAAGCTCAACTTTACTTTTTCATGTAAAGTAGGGGAAAGATCTAGTACTTTCGAAGACCCATTATCCTTAGGAGTCCTTATTAGGTGATTAGGCCCATTATAGGATAATGACTTCTATTTCTCGAGATGGCACATCATTCCTCAATGTCATACCCGATCACCCTAATGAGTACATCTACAGATCTACATGATGTCGCACTAACCTCACCTCATCTCTTGAAACTAAAACACCACATATTTTTTTGGTGACTCCACTGAGGATGGTTCCTCTCTCCATCTTTGGTAAATGATTATTGTCTCCAAGTTTTGATAGTAGATTTATATTTCATATGAGTCTAAGACTATCCTTCTTTTTTGTTGGCACTTTGCTCATTTCATTCATAAGCTAAGCTAGCCAACGTCCCTTAGGTTTTAGGACCTCACTCCATGTAGGTCTCAAAATCCTTTTTGGCTTTCCCAATAGGTGAAAACAAAATTTTAAAGAGAGGTGACTAAAGAACTCTTTCTTACCAACTCTATGGTAAGGTAAAGTTCATTCCAAAAATAAAGAAAAACAAATCCTTTATAAAATATCACTTTTCTAAAAAGCACATATTGGAAAATGAGCATGTTCATTCAATATGCCCAAATTTATTAAATGAAGATTTCATTTCCAAATAAAATCGTATCACAAAATTGAAACTCCATTTCAATATATCTTACATATGTTGAAGTTGGAGTTTCTTCCTTAGCAAAAAAATTACAAATTTGAAGATAAGCCTCTTCATTCAATATATCCAAACTTGTTGAATTGAGGCTTTGTCTTCAAACAAAATCACACCATTTGAAACTCCACTCAACACATTCCACATGTTTTAAGTTGAAATTTCCTTCTTTTTAAAAAAATAATAATCACACATAAAAATTTCATCTTTGAAAAACAAAAAAAATTTGACTTCCAATTGACATACCCAAATTTGTTAAATGGGAATATTCTTTGCAAAAATCATGAGAATCAAAATACATTAGACTTCAATTTTACATACCCAAATTTGTTAAATGGAAATCTACTTTGCAAAAATCATGAGAATCAAAATACATTAGAATTTTATTTGACATACTCAAATTTGTCAAATGAGAGTTTCATATTTTTCAAAAGAAAATTTAAAATTGGATTCCATTTAACATACCATGCTTGTTAAATAGAAGTCCATTCTTTCAAAAATAACACAAAATCTAAATAAAAAAATCAAACACATTTGGACTTTACTTAGCATAAACAAATTTGCTAAGTACAAATCCCATTTTTAAAAGAACTAAAATCAAACACATTTGGACTTTATTTAGCATACCCAAATTTGCTAAGTAAAGATCTTACTTTCAAAATCAAAACAAAAATTAGACTTGAACTTTATTTAGCATACACAAATTTGCTAAGTAAAGATCCCATTTTAAAAAAAGAAAAAATTAAACACATTTGGACTTTATTTAGTATACCCAAATTTGCTAAGTAAAGGTCCCATTTTCAAAATCAAAATAAAAATTAGATTTGGATTTTATTTAGCATACACAAATTTGCTAAGTAAAGATCCCATTTCTAAAATTCACACATGATATACATCATGGGAAAATAAGCAAAAAGAAATGTTTTCAAACATCTCATCTAGCATACCCAAATTTGCTAAATAAGTAAATCCCAAAATCAAAAATCTAAAACAAAATCAATTGACCCTCTTTTTAACATACTCAAATTTGTTAAATAAAGGGTCCCCAAACACAAAAATCAAATTCAAATATGAACCAATGGAAGCATAAAAATCTCTTCAAAATATTTGAACCCATTTTCAACATTCACAAATTTATTGAAAATGGATTCTAAACTCAAAAAATCTCTTCTCCAATTCATTCAAAATCTCTTCTAAATTCAATGAGCCCCACTTAACATATTCAAATTGTTGAGTGTGGGTTCAAAATAACAATTCAAAAAGTTAGCAAAATACTAAAGCAAAAAATTTGATTTGAGTTTGTTTTCAAAAATTACAGAATTTCTACTCAGTCTCAGTTAGCTTTTTCTTAAGTTCAGTATAGTAGAAATGGATGCTCAGAACTATGTGTTCACTTTCCCCTTTTGGATGGATTTGGCCTTGGATTAGTCCAGCCTCTTCCAAATTGAGTTTGCCCATTTGATACACTTTGACTGAGGATTCGAGGGGGCTAGGATCACATGTGAGGGAGCAACCCTCACTACTATCAGCAGAAATGCGGTGACTGGGCAGAAGCCAATCATCCATGTTGAGATGCCCTCAAATTCTGATTTTCCCTCACTGAAGATGAAGGCAGTGGAAGTTTCCACAACCCTTGCAGTTTCAGTGCCCGTGCAGTCAGTTGTTCTTGTCACTGCCCAAGTGCAGGCTAGTTCCCACTCATTGGCTTCTTCCAAGGGGAAGGCTACCTTGGCTTCAGGGTTAGTCTCCCTTACCTACGACATAAGGTCTAGTTCCCTTACTGCTCCATCGAGATGGACCCAGCGTCATAACAAGAGCCACAAGATTAAGCAGTATTATGTGCACATCGCCAAGGAGATGGAGACATTATCTCACACTATAGTAGAGGAGCCACCCAGAGTAGTCTCCCTTTTGCCCACCCAGAATAAGTTCCATCCTCTTTCCAATTCTGATGGAGAGGAAAATGTTAGGAGGATTACAGTGTCACCTCCACTGGTAGTTTATTATGAGGCACCTATTAGAGATAGGAGGAGGTCATATGCTAGCCTTAGGACTGTTCTGCTTTAAGTTGGCAAGGCTTCTGGATGATTAGAGTCCAAAGCCCAGTTTGATCTATGATCAGTCACTCCTCACATCATAGATGAGCATATTCGATAGGAGAGGGCCAGAGAGGCCCGTATATCAATTCATATTACTAGCAAGGAGAGGCGAAGGTATGCTAGATAGTCGGTAGCCTTTGCCCTCATGGATTTCCCTAATCGGTGTGCTATCCACATCGGTCATACTGATAGCATTGTACTGACCGGTACTACCCATCATGGGAGGAGGGCTCCCGCACAGAGGGAGTCAGTGGTGCCTCCATCACACTGCTCCACTCCATGTCTATCATCACCAATGCAAGTTTCATCTTCCACAATTTCATCGAAAGCAATGAAGGTAACATCAAGGGAAAAGAAAGCCCTACTGGTGATCTGGCTACGACCAAGGGATCCCATTTCATCTACACACCACCAGAGAATCACTCGCGACGATGTACTTCGTTCCAGTTACGTATTGCTAAATCTCATAGTATCGTGGTCATGTACCATCACCACCACCAAGATTGGACATCAGCAGAAGCAGTTTATTATCCCCATGGCAGTAGTTCCTCCCAGGAACAACACTCCACCTACATCAGGTGACAGTCATGGGAATGTATCCTCCAGTGAGTGTATCCCTCATGATATTAGCACTCTGATAGTAGGGGAGGTCAGATGTATCTCTGTTCATGAACGTGATCCCACCACTGGTCTGCCGTGATCAATTGTGCCCGCACAGTTGGACCGCTCCTTGGATGACATCATAGCATTGTATCTCACTGAGACGAGAGAGATCCTAGGGTATGAATGGTCTGACCTTGAAGAGGAGAAGCTTAGCTTTGACCTCGATGAAGATGATATGTTGAGAGACTCAACAGAGGTGCATATGGTTGATACTAGAGGTTATCTCCTTCAGGATCACCAGAGTTTGGAAGGTGCTGCGACCAAACAGGACTTTGCAGCCTATTGGACCCAACACCTCCTTCAATGAATCAAACAAAAGGATGAGCAAATTGATAAGATGGGAAAGTGACTTGAAGATTTGTTAGCAGTAGTCCTAGTACTTTAAAATCAAGCCCCATCAACACATCTTGCTATTTGGAGACTGGTCAGCCTGACTTGTTGCATGTCCTGGATCAAGCCAAGAGTTCACCTCCAGTAGAGCAGGGCAGCACTAGCTTATATAGGAGGTAGTGAATAGTACCTCCATAAAAGATAAATATATTAAACTCATGGTTGAACAACAAGTGAGAGAAGCGTTGGCGCAAGCCCGAGGTGGTTCATTAGTTATAAAGGGTAAACCCTACCCAGAGGAATTTGATACTATCCAATATCCTAAGGGTTTTGTGTCTCCTTCTTTCAAGAGCTTTGATGGTAGCGGGAACCCTCGCCAGCATATCATGCACTTCAGGGCCAACTATTGTAATGCTGATGGAAGCGATGCACTATTGTTCTATCTCATTATTAGTAGTTTAGCAGGTATAGCCTTTGATTGGTGTGCTGAACTCCACAATGATTCAGTAAAGACTTTTGCTGAGTTGGAGAAACTCTTTGTTAAGTGGTTTGCTGGAACTTAGCAAAGGGTAACTATGATGATCTCATTGTAGCACAATAACACCCCGATGAGTCCCTTGTTGATTATATTCTTAGATGGTGCAATTTGAGTATGAAATATGAACCACAGCTGTCTGAATAGCTTGCTATTAAAATTCTATTACAGAATATTCATGGCCCGGTCGCCTTCATGCTTAAAAGTTTTACCATCAAGATATTTGAGAAGCTAATAAATAAGGCGACTAGTCTACAAGGAGAGGCCAAACAGTTACATTTTCAAGATTAGTCATCAAAGCCAAAGCAACAGAAAGCCTATGAAAAGTAGCCAAGGGAAGTAACAACATTAAATAAGGGGAAGCAATCGGCCAGAGATCTGTATCAGTGACCTTGAGCTCCACAACCATTGTTTCCACCTCCTTTACCATCCTATCGGCCATCGCAGCAGCCTCCATGGCCTTCACTGCCTCCTCCTTAGCCATACTCTCAATAACGGTATACATATCCACCCCCAGGTAGCTATCATACACCTACTCTTTTGGATAAATTAAATAAAACTTATTCATTTAAGAAACACTTAAAGAGACATGATTTTCAACTACCCGAGCCTAGGAAGTTGGAGGAAGTGGGCAGGAGTAATGATCCTAATTTTTTCCCCTACCACCACATGTTAGGCCATGTTTTGTAGGATTGTTTCACATTTAAGAACTGGCTTGAGCATAGCTACAATTCGGGCACTATAGTTATCCCTTAGAAATATCTAGTAGAATAACCATCCAATTCTATTAGTGTAATCTTTGGGGATACATGTGATCCTTTCAAAATAAAAGAAGGTTGGGATATCGCTTTATCCTGAATCTCTAAAAAGATTATTTCTAAAATCAAGAAACTTTTCTTATAGGTGCCTGAGGTAGCTTGAACCTCCAATGTCAAGTAAGGTTCGCAAGTTGCAAAGATAACTTGGGGAAAGGGGAGCTCAGCAGTAGTAGTAGCAGCCCATACTTTCCTGGGATAGCCAAGTAGCGCAACACCCGACTGAGTCCAACCTCCATTCCACTATTACATTCTTACTTGTGACATTTCTACTAGTTCTTCTTCTAGTAGACATCTTATATCTACTTCGTTTCAGTTACGTATTGCTATAAATCTTACAAACACTTTATTGAATTTATATGCTTTTCTTTTTGGGTTGAGGAATAAAATATTGAGTTTGATTTACATGTGTCGATTTTTTTAGTGGGTTATCTAATTCTACTCCTTTAGAAAACTCTTCAAGTATAAATAATTATAACAACTCTGATTATCTTTTTTCTGATTCAGAGATGGGCTTTTCTTCTCTAAATAATATGGGTTCACCTCTTGAGATAGACTTAAAATCATCTGATTTCGAGGGTCCTATAGGTGAAGCTGTAGGTATGCATGATGAGCAGGTAGAATCTTCCACTAAACTGCCACAAGAGGTTACCGAAGGTAACCTCCATAGTGGTAAGGTTCTAGCTCTTAGGGTAGCATCTCAAGATAAGAGAAAATAAGTCTTTAGTACCAGCGAGCAAGAAGCCCCTCCATAAGATGCTCCACTATGGTGTTTATTTTTGAGATGTGGGACACCACACAGATCTTAGGGGATACTTATTGAAGTGATTAGGTACAACATTAAGGAATGATGCACTATCTCAAAAGATAGAAATCACCACCCTATAATGGACCTAATCACCTAATAAGGACTCCTAAGGCATGATGAGTCTTCAAATATACCAAAGATCTTTTCCATACTTTACATAAAAAAGTAAAGTAGGGTTTATTTTAAGCCAGGTTAGTTAAGTTCCCTATGGAGGCAAGCCCCCATAGTTAATTACATCCTAAGGAATGTGATTCCTTAAGAATACTCTCGATTAAAGCAGACAAACATGATCTCCAAAGATTTCAAGGTAAGACTATCAAAGGATTGGTTATGTTGGAAAATCAAATGGGATAAATTAAAAGGAGAGACTTATTTGGAAGCTAAAGGAGATAAGTAGGGAATGCTTATGATATTAGGAAGCCTAGTGACCAATCCAATGTCTCCTATGGTTGGGCTTTATATTTTTGAAATTAAATAGAGTTAATTGTTCAAGTTGACATTTTATTAGAATACTAGGACTTATAATCACACAATATAAGATTATGGAAATGCCTAAGAGGTGAGAATTTGTGCTTGTAGCTCGAAGGAAACAGCTACCTCAGATCCTAAACTAGGGATCTTTGGCAAGGGTTGAAGCATGACCTAAATCTAAGGCAAAAATGGGTATGCATTTTACCTCCACAAGAGAGAATAAACCACCCGACTGTTAGAATTATTACTGCCTAGAGTGACAACTAGCTAACTCCTCCTACATTTTAAATCCATGTGGTCAAGTCTTATGCTTTTGCAAGATGGTTAGGCTGTTATTTATTTAGAAAGGAGACTAACTCCTTAAACTCACTCCCTAAGAGGTTAGAGCATGGGTGGTATGAATTCATGACTTACTCTAATACAAATTTTATTAAGTTTTTTTTATTCTTTTGGACTCTTTATTTTGACACAGGCTACAAGATTTTGTATGTCTAAATTTATAAGAACTTGATTATGGGTCAAATCAAGAGAGAAAGGGGTGTTCTTCCATCAAAGGCTCTCACAAGTTAAGCCTTTATTCTCTGGCACAGATGGAAGCCCCCTCTTAACAAGAGTGGAAGAATATGAGATGCATGATGTTATACATTCATTCATCCAGCTAAGGGGTTGCTAAAATTTTTATTATCTTGATTTAATTCCTAGGATTTTATCTGAGGTTATGAATTATTTTTAAAATTAATTATGAGTTATTAATTGGGGTAGAAAAATTAATTTCATCCTAAGAACCTACCACATCTAGGCCACACATTCAAACATCCAACATGAAGAAACTAGTAAAAGCATGCAATTCTAGTGCGCAATCTAAACACAATATCAAATAATTTTATAGACCACCGTAAAAGAATAAAAGGCCAGTGCAGTCAGGTTTTGCCGTACACCTTGAAAAGAAAAAAAGATGGGTAGTTGATCTCTACCCTTATACAATCCAGATTTTAAAAAGATACATGCTATGGGGGTCTTCTTTTCTTCATTTTTTTCCTTCTCTTCCTTTTGATTTGATTTGCTCCAAAGGCATCACAGGGCACCCCAGGGACTAAGCCTTCTGACCATTGCTCATCCTAATCTACCATAACACTAATCCTAATTTCTAATGCAAAATTATATCAAAAATAAGAAAAATAAAGAAAAAAAGATGGGTAGTTGATCTCTACCCTTATACAACCCAGATTTCAAAAAGATACATGCTATGTGGGTCTTCTTTTCTTCATTTTTTCCTTCTCTTCCTTTTGATTTGATTTGCTCCAAAGGCATCACAGGGCACCCTAGGGACTAAGCCTTCTGACGATTGCTCATCCTAATCTCCCATAACACTAATCCTAATTTCTAATGCAAAATTATATCAAAAATAAGAAAAGTAAATCTAGCTACACCTGCAAAATAAATATTAGCTAAACACACCATATAATCCAGGCAGTTATATGATTAATCTGGACTTAGCACCCCACAGATGGGTAACTAAGCCCGCCTATCCTAACGTGAGTTATGCTTAGGGGCTAAGCAACCTTCACAACAAACATATTTATATTATTATTACAACAGTCCCTTAAGCACAACCCCCTATAAAAATATGATTAAGCTAATCACGACATACCATCCAGTCTATGAGGCATACACCATAACATCTAGTCTAAAATATTACATCATAAAATAAAACACAACATCATACAAACAATACCCTAACTTAGCACTAGAAGTGGTGACTTAGTATTCTAATGTGTGTGCTCAAGGCTTGTGTGACAAGACTTTACTAGGCTTCTTTAGTTTAAGTTTCAATTTGGAGTTTGAATTTGTTTAAATTTTACCTTTAGGTGATTTCAATTTAAATGATTTAATGATTTATTTATTTATTTTTATTTTACTTTTATTTTGATTAAAATGATATTTAAGTTTTGAAGAATGAATAGTAGAATGAATTCCATCTGTAGACAGAACTCACTCTATTCTACATTCTAACTCCTAAAGAGTCTAACTAAGGTCCTTAAGTATCTTAATTAGCCCATTTGAATTTGTGTAATTCATTTGATTTGATTTATATTTTAGAATTTGAGTTTGTTTAACCTTCATGTATTTGATTGATTAATTTTGGATTAAATTTGTTGATTTAATTAAATCTTGATAATTCAATATCCTTAATCTCTAATGAAGTTTAAGTTTATTTAAATCCATGTGTTTTTGATTGATTAATTTTAGATTAGATGTTTTGGTTTAATTAAATCTTAATAATTCAATATACTTAATCTCTAATGAAGTTTAAGTTTGTTTAAATCTATTTATTTTTGATTGATTAATTTTAGATTAGATGTTTTGGTTCAATTAAATCTTGATAATTCAATATCCTTTTAAATTAATATATATTCTTTTCTTTGATTATGGTTATGTGACTTAATTTATATTTATTTGATTTGATTATGGTTCATTTATTTGTAGTTTGATCAGATTAGATTAATTGAGATTTTATTTTGATTTTAATTAAGTTTGATTCTTTGTAATTAGGATTTTATTTGTAAACTCATTCATCTGTCATGTTTATCAAAGTTTGGTTTGTATTTTGATTTTATACATTGGATAGTTAATTAGTTTATCTTATTTAAGTAGGTCGAATGAGATTTGATTTGATTACATATTAAATTTGTGAGAGTCTTTCTTAATTTAATTTAATTGGATTTATATTTAGATTTATTAATATATAGGTTTGCTTAGGTTAAATGTGATTATATAATTAGTTTAATTAAGAAGTATATTTAGGTTAATTATTAAATTAAATAAAAATTTATTTAATATTTAAATTGGTCATATTTGTTTAGGTTAATGATGTAATTAATGACTTAATGATTTAGATTTAATTTAGGATTTGATTGGAATTTAATTGCATTTTAATTTTGTTCAAATTTATGTTTTCTTAAGCTTAAGTTTAATGTGATTATTTTAATTAACTAAATTGGTTTATTTCAAGATGTGTGATTAAATTAATTAGTGGAGTAATTAAGGATTTGATTTGAGTTTGATTTAAGAATTAATTTTAATGTGCATTATTTAAATCAATTCGATTCATTAAGATGATGGATTAATTCATTAAGTTTGCATTAATTTTAATTAATTAAGTTTGATTAAGGATAATTGAATTTTGAATTATTAGATTAATTAAAAATTTGTTTAATTAATGACTTAATTTCCCACATGTGAGTGATTTGATTTAGTTAAGTATTTTACGTAAGTTTAATTTAATTAAAGGATTCTTATTATTATCATCATTATTTTTAAATAAATAAATTATTTATTTTATTTCAATTAAGTTTGATTATTTATGATTAGAGTTTTATTTGATTTAAAGGATTCATGTCATGATTATTTTGGCAAATTTTATCTTATGTCATTACCTCACAACCCTCCATGACTTGGGATGCAATGGCGGTAGCTGTGGTAGATAAGATTAAGGAGAGTCGCCTTAGATGGTTTGGCCACATAAAAGCGTCGTCAGATGACTCGATTAGAGAGTAGATGCATTAGATTTTCCTTATGTTAAGAAAGGTAGAGGTAGACCTAAAAAGACTTGGTTAAGATATAAAAAATGATCTTAGTATACTTGAATTAAATGAGAATTTGACACATAATAGGACACAATGGAGATGAACGATTCATGTAGCCGACCCCACCTAGTGGGATTAAGGCTTCTTGTTGTTGTTGTTGTAGAGTTTATTTGATTTGATTCATTTATTATGTTTGTTTAATTTCATTAACATATTTGATTTAGTTATTAGAGTAACTCTCTTATTCCAAATGGATTGATTTAGATATTAAATTAATTAAGTTCACTTTAGCTTCATTTGGTTTCGTTAGGTTTGATTAATATTAAGCGATTATGATGTATTGGATTTATAATTAATTTGACTTTTTAGTTTACTTAATATTAATTAGTTTCAGTTTATTTATATTCATTAAGGAGTTTCATATGATTAAGATATCATGCTTAGTATAGGATTAGTTATACTAGTTTGACCCATGTTAAAGTTTCCTAGATTTGTTTAATTTTAAGTTTGATTTAAGATTTAATCATTTAATGTAGTTTTATTAACTTAAATAAGTTTAATCATATTTAATTTAACTTTTTCTAGGGATGATTATTTTTTGAATTGAGGTTTGATTAATGATTGCTTAATTGTTATTTCATTTCTATATTTGATTTATTATTTAGATTATTATGAATTTCATTTTAATTAATTCATTAATTTGTTAAATTTTAACCTTAAATATTTATTGTAGGTTCATTAAGCTTTAGAAGATCATAATAATAATAATAATAATAATAATAATAATAATAATATTATTATTATTATTATTATTATTATTATTATTATTATTATTATTATTATTATTATTATTATTAAGATCTTAGATGTTAACTGAAGTGATTTAAGCCATTTTGAAGATTTTTTTTGTAAATTTCTGGATTTTTATTTGATTTATTTTATTAAAATAGATAATATGAACTTAAAATTTTAATTTTTCTTAATCCAAAAGTCTTTTTTACTTGATATTTTTGTCATAGGTGTGCTTTAACCTTAGTTTCAATCCCTGAAAATTTCAACTTGATCTAATTTATAGTTTTAGAGTAATTAATGAAACTTTATTTTCACTAAAACCTATCTTAAGCTTAAACCATTTAGTGGAATTTAGAAATTTTGGGTTCTTTAGATTCCTCTCAGAAAGATGAATCCAATGAGCCCTTATTTGTAAATTTTTGTTTGGTATTTAATTTCTATGAATTTTTGAAGTTTTAGGCAAATTAATTAATTTTTAAAAGCAAAAAATAGGCAATATTCCTACTTAAGCCAGTCAGCACCGCGTGCGGCGCTGACGGGCAACGTGGTGCCACGTGGAACCATGTGATTGGGCGCCTTGTTATGCGTGACACGTGGCACCGCACTGTGCCGCTTCAACCGGACGAGCGAGAAAGTCCTACGATGTGGGATGGCAATGCGCAGATCGATGCAAACTGTCTGATCGATCCGTGTGATCTGGATTGCGCAATCCACGGATCCGAACCGCATGATCGTGGATTTGAAATGCACAGTCACGAATCAGAATCATGCGACTGCACGATCTGAGCCGTCCGATCCCCGAACGACGGGATCGAATGGCTGGCGGGAAAATTCGACATAATACTGTTCATCCGATGGGATTTTGCAATTTTTGGGTGAAATTTCATCCAATTGGGCTCATTTTCACAGTGATTTTCATCAGAAAACTTTCTAATTTGCATGGGGATGATACAAAAGAAAAATGCAATGGTAATCTAAGAAAATTTTCTAAAATTAAGCAAAAATTGTTACAAATAGTAGATCCTATGGTCAACTACGATTTGATGAAATTACCTCACCGGGATGGTTTTCAATGGCGGTGATGATCCGAGCACACTCTTGAGCAAAAGAAGAAGCTTTGGAATGAGTCTAGACCTCCTCCTTCACTTTGGAATGATGTATCATCCGATGCTTTCCATTTTCTTGCCAAAATTAACCCAGTTTTGGTGTTTTTAGCCTAAGAGAGATGGGAAAATGGTTGTTGGTTATTTTGGGGAGCTCTTGGGGGCTGAATAGTGGTAGGAGGAAGAGGAATGAAGTCTCATTTCCCCCTCCTTTAATAGTGGTCAAAAATCCTCCTTTTTTGAATTTTTGGTTCCAAAGTGTTGTCATTTTGCTTGGGGTGGTTGGTGTAGATAATGGATTGATTGAAGACTTTGGATTTTTGCTCTAAAATCCTCTTTTGCTTCCATATGATCAGCTCCATTGAATGCCATGGATGGGGCGGGGTCAACTTAAATCGAATGGCCAATTGGGCAAGGTTTAGCTTAATTGGTGGTCAAGTCATATTTAAATATTGATTTTGGGTTGATTCAAATCATTGGTTTCAATAATTTGATGTATGATGAGTTTTGGCTAGTTTTGGTTCATTTGGGCTAAGGGTTGACTTTATCAAATGACTAAGTTGACTTGGTTTGACCTAATTGATTACAATTGATCATTGTAGGGTGATCAACAATCATGGTGGAAGATTTTGATGAGCTTGGTTCAATCCAATTTGGGTTGGATTGGAAGTTGGCTCAAATGGGTCCTTTAGGTCACTTTGGGTCAAGTGGGCCTAAGTGGGTAAATTATTTTTGTTTTGGTTTGATCCAAGTTTAATTGAACTTATATATGAGCCTTGGATTGAAATATAAATTCAACGGCAATCAATTTGGAGTCTAAGGGATTTTTTGGCTCATTTAAAATTTTCAAGTCAAAAGGGCTAAGTTGGGTTTGATTTGATTTGATGATTGTAAGTTTCATTTATATTTAGGTAGATAACTTAATGAATGATTGATTCAAGAGAAAATCCATTAGTTTTCACTTGATTTGGATGGAATTTGGCTAAGTCCAAAGAATTGGCTCAAAGGTCTTAGATTGAGTCTGGATTTGATTTTGGATATAGTTTTAATCATTTAGATATGGATTTCATTTATATTTGTGAATATAAATGAAGGAATAATTGATTTATAAAGAAATCAATTGAATTTGATTTGATTTAAAGGGGTTTTGGCTAAGCTTATTAAGGTGGTTCATATGGCTTAGGAAGGGTCTTAGGATTTGAATTTGATTTTGGGTTTCAATCATTTGGAGTCAAATTAGGGATATGGATTTAGAATTTGGATTTGAATTTGAGGTTTGGTTTGAGATTTGAATCTAGGTTTGATTTGAGAAAGTGTATCTAGATAGGGTTTAGGCTATAAGATAGGTAATTTCCTTAAGCCCTAAGGCATAGTTTAATCTTATGATTAACCCTTCTAAGTCTCTAGGCTTAGGTTAAGTGTTCACCCAATCACTAGATGTGTCTTATGACTAAGGAAATCTTAGTGTCTAGAAGATTCCTAAGTCTAAGAGGATGGGGTTGAGAGCTCACTCCAAAAGTGAGGTCAACAAAAGGACCCCCAATAGGTGTGGTGTAATTGATAAGGCACACCACACGTATTGGCATTGACCGAGATGATCAACAACGTCTAAAAGATTACAAGCATTAACAAAAATGATCTATACCTAAACCTGAGAGGCAAATAGAATCACGATCTTAATGTGATGCAGCTCTCTTTATGCCAAGGGCATAGGAAAGCAAGAAGGAATCCACTGGGGATTGAGTACATGAACCATCCACTAGGGAAGCTTGTTTAAGTTATCCATTGAGTGATAAGAATTTGAGTTTAATTATGAATATGATTAGTTTGGGTATATATCCACTGGGGATAAGAATCTATAATCCGATGGGGATCAAGATCAAATTGATTTTAATTTGTTTTATTTTAATTGATGTGGAGGCATATCCGCTAGGGATATGTGCTCGAATTTGCTAGGGATTGGTTTTGTGAACCTTCCACTAGGGAAGCAGGGTCAGGTTATCCATTGGGGATAAGAATTTAACTAGATTTCTTTGATTTGTTTAATTAGACTCCACTAGGGAGGTTGGTTTAATTTATTATGATCCACTGGGGAGAAAGGTTCTAGATTGAGGGCATATCCACTAGGAATGCACACTTGGTTAAATTTATTTGATTTAGATCTAAGCTCCACTAGAGAGGCTAATTTGATTTTCACCTCATTGGGGAGAAGTTTGGTTTATCCAATATGTTTAATTTGACTCCATGGGGAGGTTGGTTTTGAATTTATTTTGTTATGGACCCTATCGGTGTGCGATGGACTACACTAAGGAGGAGCCACGAAGGTCTTGGCCTGTCTTAGATTTATAAGTCTAAAGGGGTAGTCTACCTGTCATAAGGCAAGACTATCCAACCTAAGGGGTTGCCTTTCGGTGTGCAATGACTATGCTAGGAAGAAAGTGTAGCAGACTTACATCTTCCAATGCAGGGAAAAGCCATTGGGGTGATCTAATAGATGACAACGCATGTAACCCTACTTAAGGCGACTACTGAGTGAGCACCGTTGGGGATCTTATCTCAACTCAAGACTAGTCTTAATTATTAAATTGATTTTATATTGATTTGGTTTGATTTGATTTAATTTAATTTCATGTGTTATGTTGTGGACCCTTATTGGCGTGTGATGGATCTACTGAGAAGGGGCTATATCGACCTTGACCTATCTCAATTTTACGAATGCAAAGAGGTAGTATACTAGCAATAAGGTAGGACTATCTGGCCTAAGGGTTTCCTTTCAATGTGCACTAGTTGTACTAGAAAGAAAGTATAGCAGACTTACATCTTCCAAAGTAGGGATAAGCCATTGGGGTGATCTATCGATGGTGCAATAAATCAATCCCGACCTAGGGTGACTATTCGAGCGAATGCCAATGTGGACTCATATCAACTCAAGAATAGTCAAAATTAATTTAATTTTAGATAGACCCTGTCGATGTATGATGGTTCTACTAAGAAGGAGCTAATATCAGCCTAGTCCTATCTTAGATTTATAAATCCAAAGGGTTAGCCTACTGGCCACGAGGTAAAGCTAACCAACCTAAGGGGTGCCTTTCAATTTGCAATGGTCGAGTTAGGAAGAAAGCATGGAGACTCACATCTTCCAAAATAAGGAACCACTGGGGTGATCGGTCACTTGCGCAATAAATCGGACCTGACCTAAGGCTGCATGTCAGTTTGCAACGGTCATGCTAGAAAGAATGCGTAATAGACTTATATCTTTCAAAGCAAGGATGACCACCGGGGTGACTGTTGTAGTGTCAGTCTAACCTAAGGTGACTAGAGAGTGCCAACAGGGACTTATCTTAACTCAAAAGTAGTTAGGCAATTCCTATAGGGAGTTTTGTTGACACTGCCCTAAAGATAAGATGCCTGCTTGGCAAAAGAGCCACTAGGGGCTTGAATTCCTAATCTACAAGTGAAGATATATTTTATTTATTTTATATTTGCATGGACCCTATTGGTTTGTGATTGACCATACTAAGAAGAAGCTTATATCAGTCCTATCTCTGGACTTAGACCAAAAGAAATATTACAAGATAAATTCTCCAATCAGGTGGCTAATAGGAAAGGGGACCGTCCAATCCAAAAGTAACCCGGTGGTGTCTAAATGGGTGCTAAGGGCGATCCAAATAGAGGTGCCCAGAGGTTAGTGGCTTTATCCAAAACCACAAAAGAAAGCCTATAGGTATTCATGGCCAACTTGGGAGAAAGCGTAGGGACTCATATCAAGAGTGGTGTATCCATTGGGTGGGTCATATAACCAACCAACCTTTGGTTTACGATAATCTATCTTGAAAGAAGTCGTGTAGGCTTACATCTCCCTTAAGCAAAGCGATTCTTGGGATAGTCTATCCCTTTGGGGCTATCCAGGTTAAACCTAAATGAGGAGTCCTATGTAAGGATTAGACCTAAACTTAATGTAGTCAAGAGGAAAGGAGCCGTTGGGGGAGTTATCCTAAACCTCAAATATACTCGACCTAGTCAAAGCATATTGGCTAGTCTATGAAGAAAGCGACTAGCATGCCCGTAGGTTATGGCATGCCCATTTGGGGACTTATCATAAATCTTCTTATCTTTGTATAACTCGAGGTTCTGGCATGCCCATAGGCATCTCTCCTCCAAACCTTGAGCTCTTCTAACCGTAATTTGGCATTCTATTCTGTCGTGATCTTATTACCCATAGCTATCCTTGGTGATGAGAGTTGGACCTCAAATGGTAGGACAACTCTGAATCCATACACTAAGAAGAAAGGAGTGGACTGCGTTGGAGTTTTGTAGGTGGTGCGGTACACCCACAAGGGTTCAATCAACTGTTCATGCCATTGTTACTTATTATCGTCAAGTGTCTTTTTTAATATTTGGATGAGAGTTTTGTGAAGGCTTCTACTAAGCCATTTTCCCTTGGGTAGTAGATGGTAGAATATCTCCAATCTATGATGTGTCTTTGGGCAAAGCTATTTATTTTAGTGCTCTTGAATATAGTACCATTATCAGATATAATTTATCAAGGCACCTGAACCTATATATGATATGGTTCCTGAAAAACTGGAGCACATGCTGAGTTGTGACCTCTCTAAGTGGGATTGCCTCTGCCCACTTGGAAAAGTAATTGGTGGTAGCTAGAATGAACCACTGACCGTTGGAAGAAGGAGGATTGATCGGACCCACTATGTCGGTACCCCAACACTTAAATGGCCATGAG
Source organism: Cymbidium sinense (assembly GCA_021442155.1). NCBI lineage: Eukaryota > Viridiplantae > Streptophyta > Magnoliopsida > Asparagales > Orchidaceae > Cymbidium > Cymbidium sinense. The sequence goes on from CM038222.1 coordinate 66,683,226, forward strand.
GCCAATGTAGGATGTAGAATATTGGGTGGTTGATGTAGGACCACACCATGTACCTAACATTGGTGGCATCTCTTAGCTACATCCATGTAGTTGTGATTATCGAAGGCTAGTATTATCCCAATCTCTAAATCTTGGCTTTCATCTTTGGACAAAATTGATGTGCTCTGCATAAACCTGAGTGTACCTTAGTCACGATCCTATGGGCTTTATGTTTGTCCAGACAATGTAACCACATATGATCGAAGGACTACCAGTACAAGGTGTCATCCACGAGAGCATAGGAAAGGGCTCTCTGCATCACCTGATGTGCTAGTGATTTCTCTTATGGTTGTTTGCCAGTATGTAGATAATCCATGAATGGTTGCCTCCAATCTGACTCCCCATCTTTTTTGGCAACGACAACCTCCCCTTCAAGAGAGAATCTATTGACGAATTCAACATCAATAAATGATAAAACTTGTCTATTTTGGACCCTTATTGGAACAGACTCATCTTCTGGACATGCCAATTCTTTGACAAGCTTGGCTAATGTGTATGCTACTGCGTTCTCTCCTTGAGGAATCTTCTAGATGGAAACCTCTAGGATATGGGCCAACAACTCCATGGTATACTTGTGGTAATGATGGAGCTTAAGTTTTAGAACCTTGTAAGACTCAGTGATTTGATTGATGATTAACTGAGAATCCCCAAAGCTATTAATACTCTGGACACATAGTGTAATGACTTACTCCAGATTGGTAATCAAAGTCTCATATTCGACATCGTTGTTGGTGCTTGGATTGGACAGATGATATGAGAACTATTCCTACCCCTACCTTCCTTGGGATCATAAATTGTGATTCTTTTCCTCTTTGAAGGAAGCCGCACCATCAAAATACATCTTCCAGCGGTGATTGCTAGTGTCCCTTAAGTTCATGATTTATTCATTAGGGAGGTCATCAATAAGCGAGGAATCAATAGGAAGTGAGTGTGCTGCTAAAAAATTCGCTAGTGCTTGTCATTTCATCGCATGGAGGGGTACGAATGTTATGTCAAATTAAGATAAAATCATGGACCAATGTGCCAACCGTCCAGATAAGGTCAGTCATATCATGATATATTGCAGTGGATTGACTCTAGAGATCAAGGTCACGTTATGAGAAAGCATATAATGTCATAGCTTTTAGGATACAAAGATTAAAGCTAGGTAGTGCATTTTAATAGGTTGATAGTTTGCCTCAGTAGGGATTAGACGATGATTGAGATAATAGAGAGCATTTTCTTTCCCTTCATCATTGGTTTGAGCCAACAAATTGCCAAGAGAGTCATCTAATATAGCGGTGTAGAGGATCAATGGATTGCCCGGGATAGGGGTTGTTAGAACTGGCGGTGTCATCAGGTAGTGCTTGATGTCTTCAAAAGCATACTGACACTTGTCATCCCACTTAAACTTGGCATCCTTTTTGACTAGTGCTGAGAATAGTTGGCAACTTCTTGATAGGTTGGATATGAAGCGTCTTAGATATGCCAACCGTCCTTGGAATAATCTGAGTTATGTTAGACTTTTAGGGGGTGGCATTTCTAATATCACTTTGATCATTTTCGGATCAATTTCAATTCCCTGGTGTCGAACAACAAACCTAATGAATTTTTCTAAAGCTACTCCGAATACACACTTCAAGGGGTTCATTTTGAGGTTGTATTATCTTAACCGTTCAAAAACTATTCTCAAGTCAAAGAGATGGTATTCCTTTTCTTTGCTTTTGATAATGAGATCATCAACATAGCATTCAACTTGATGATAAATGAGTTCATCGAAGATTTGAGTCATGGATTGTTGTGCACCGATTTTAAGGCGAAGATATGACCTTATAATAATAAATTCTGATCAGGGTTTGAAAGACAGTGTTTCTTTCATCCTCAGGAGCCATCTTGATTTGGTTGTAGCTAGATGACTCATCCATAAAGGAGAATACTACAAGAGATGAGGCAATGTTCACCATTAATTTTGGTATAGGAAGTGGAAATTCATCCTTAGGACATGCCTTATTTAGATCCCTAAAATCAACGCATATGCAAATTTGGCCATTTTTTTCTTAATTGGGACAACACTTGCTAACCATCTAGGATATTTTTCTTTCTCGACAAACCAACATCGATCAGTTTCTTGATTTTAGAAGTGACCAGCTATTCAATGTCTAATCGCATGCGTCTAGGAGCTTGCTTGATAGGGTTAGCATTAGGTTCTATTGCTAGTTTATGGACTTCAATGTCAGGAGATAAACTAGGCATTTCTTCATAACTCCATGTGAAATAATCCTTAAACTTAGTCAATAACCTAACTAAGTCATTGGTGTCTTCTTCATTCAACAAAGAACTAATGTATGTCAAACGTGGATTGTCTTTGATTCCCAAGTTGATTTCTTTGAGCTCATCAATTGTTGATCTAATCTCTTCTTCAAATTATGGCGGTACATCTCTAACTTCAGGATCACTTGGGTCATCTGAAGTTTCTAAACATACCTTCTCATAAGAGTTAACGTGATTTGAGAAGAGCCCATCAGACTCTAAATGATTTTTGATGTATAGGCTATGGTTTTCATCATCGATTGGACCCACTGTGTCGAATCCTAGTCATAGTCTTGATTGAGGATGCCTACTTTGGTTGTCCCATAGCCTTTCAAGTAGTTTGACATGTGTTTAGACCAAGTATATGGGATTAATCCCTTCTTTGCCAAGTTAAGAACACAAGGCGAGTACCAAGCAAAAGGTAATTGTATTAAATCTTTATATGAATCATCCTCAAATTCTACACCAGCTTCTTAACTTGAGGATGATGTTCCTAATAGAAATCTCTTTGGCTTGAAATCTATGGATGACTTGGGGGCCTCCTTAACTTCTAAAACTTCATCTTTTTGGGAAAAAAGTGAGGTTAGAGCTAAAGTTACCAATTGCTGTTTGACTACTCTACATAATAGTGATTCAGATACATTTATGCTTTACTTGGAGGCCTGGTCTTCATCACTATCTGGATCGAATGTCACCTTCAAAGGGACCTGCTAAGAGGGGTTGGTCGGCATGCTAACCACATGAGACTCATCCTCTGAACTGGACTCAAAGTCTCTGTGGATAGCGAGGGTACTCCCATGAGCTGGAACATAGGTCCTATTGGCTGGCCACTAGCAAGGAGATTTTCCACCTCTAGAACTGCCTCTGGACTTGCCTCTTCCTCTACCTGGTGGAGGTCAAGTTATCCTACCCATATGTTCATATGGAGGAACAAATTGTGGTTGAATCTAACATCTGGTTCTACCTCTTTTTCGATGTCTGATTCTCGCTCACTTGCATTTTCATTTTCTCTTCTTTTTTTCTTTTTCTTTTCCTTTTTATTTTTATTTTTCTTCCTTTTATTTTATTTCTTTTTATTTTATTTTTGAACATTCACGAGAATAGACTTTTTGATTTGGGGAAAGATAGTAGGCTACGTCTTCATATATCTTGATCTCTCTAACTGAGAATGGCTTCAAGTCTCTTTTGACACAATACTCAATTCCACCTCTTCAAAATTTAATGCATTGATGTAAAGAGGATGAAACCATGTTGTTTTCATGTATCCAAGGCCTACCGAGCAATGCGGTGAAAGATGTATCTAAATCGATAATTTTGAACTTGGCTTCTGTCTTCCAATCATCAATCTCCAATGGCAGCACTATAGAGCCTAAAGCCCTCTCGCCTTGTTCGTTGAATCCTCTTAACATCATCTGATCTCCTCAGAGCACGGAGATGTCAATCCTTAAGTAGGCAAGGGTCTTTAGACTCATAATGTTCACTGATGCACCTGGATCAACTAACACCCTTGAAAGTCTGAATCTGTCCATGTCCACTATAATGTAGATGGGACGGTTGTGCTCTGTTATCTCCAAAAGAAAGTTTTCATCTGTGAATGTAACTCTATGAGCTTCTCTTGAATAACATTCTTCCTCTCCAATAGCAGTCAGTTGAGCTAAGCATATTTCTAGATCAAGAAGGGTTTTGATCAATGACTCTCTCATCTCTTTGGATAAGACAAGGGCATCATATATGCTTAGTTTAGCTGACAACTTTATTAGGTGAGTGAGGACATTGTAATCAATGCTGGGCTGATCCTCCACAAGCATATCCATAAGTGGAGCATCCTGTGGAGGGGCATCTTGATCACTAGAACCAATGACTTGTTTGCCCTTATCCTGAGGTGCTACCCAGGAGGTAGAACTTTTCCATTGTGAAGGTTGACTTCAGTGACTTCATGAGATGAATTAGTGAAAAGTTTTACCTACTTATCAGGTTCACCTCTAGCTTCTCCTATGGGATCATCAGAGTCAGATGAATCTAAATCAATTTCAATGGGCAAATCTGAATGATTCAGAATGAAAATCCATTTCTAAATTAGAAGAGGAATAATCAGAACTAGAGTCATCATTATTATTTTGTAGACTTGGAGAGTTTTCGAGAGGAATAAAATCTAGAGTATCAGAAGTGGACAAGATGTAAGTGAAAGCTTTCTTCATTGATTTCTTCGTAGATGGAGGTACATGATAGAAATCTAATAAAGTAAGCAGGGTAATGGGTTTAGTGCCATTGTCCGTTAATACAACGCTCCTACTGAAAGAAGAAGAGCTAGTGGAGGAAGAAGTAGTAGTTGCAATGGTGGTTGGAGTGTTAGACTCGAACGATAGTTGTGCTACTATGCTATCCTGGGCAAGTAAGGTGGACTACTGCTGCTGGGCTTCTACCTCCTTCAAGTTGTCCTTAGCAACTTGCAAACCTTCCTTAGAGTTGGAGGTTTGAGCTGCTTCACGCACTTGCAAGGGTAACTTTCTGATCTTAGAGATGATTTTCTTGGAAGTTTGGGATAAGAGATATCCCAACCTTCCTCTATCTTGAGAAGATCACTTATATCCCAATGATTACCCTAACATAACTAGAGGGTTGTTTTAGTAAATATTCCTTAGGGATGAGAATGGCACCCGACTTGTAGCTACACTCAAGCCAGTCCTTAAAGGTAAAGCAATCTTCTAAGACATGACCTAGCATGCAGTGGTAGGAGCAATAGTTTGGATCACGACTCTTGCCCACATCCTCCGGCCTCCTAGGCTCTGGTAACTAAAAATTAGGCTTCTTTAATAGATTATTAAAGATCTTCCTAACTGCCTCCCTCTTGAATGAATAAGGCTTATTCAATTTGTCTGCAAGAGTAGGTAAGTGGTAGCTACCTGGCGGAGGATATGAGTACTGCTGCTAATGCTGTGGGTGGGAATACTATTGTTGATGTTGTGGATGGGGATACTGATGAGAAGGCGGTGATGGAGGCCACTGTGGCAATTGAGGTGGCCGATATGATGGCTGAGGTGGTGGCAATGGAGGTGGTAGATGAGGCTATTGTGCTTAGGGTTTATCTGGCTGAACCCTGGCTGACTGCTTCCCCTTATCAACTACTGTGACTACCCTTGGCTTCTTCTCAAATGCCTTCTACAGTCTTAGCTTGGCTGATTGATCTTGGAAAGGTAATTGTTTGACCTCCCCTTATAAACTAACCGCCTTGTTGATTAATTTCTTAAATGTCTTAATGGTAAACCCTTTGAGCATGAAGGTGACCAGACCATGAATATTCTTGAGTAGAATTTCAATGGCATGTTGTTTAGATAACTGTGGTTCACATTTCATACTTAAATTGCATCATCTAAGAATGTAATCAATAAGGGACTCATCGGGGTGTTGTTGAGCTACAATGAGATCGCCCATAATTATCCTTTGTTAAGCTCCAGCAAATCTCTTAATAAAGAGCTACTCCAACTCAGCAAATGTCTTCACTGAACCATTGGGTAGTTCAGCGTACTAATCAAATGTGATGCCTATCAAACTACTGACGAAGAGATAGAATAAGAGTGCATTGCTACCACCGGCATTACAACATCCGGCCCTAAAGTGTGCTATGTGCTGATGAGGGTTCCCACTGTCATAAAAAATTTTGAAGGAAGGAGGCACAAAACCATTAGGATATTGGACACCATTAAATTTCTCCAGGTAGGGTCTACCTTTGGAATAGATAAGCCACCTTGGGCTTGTGCCAACGCATCCTTCACTTGCTGCACCACCAACTCCCTGATATCTTTTTCTTGCAGGGAGGTACTATTCACCACACTCCTATGCAAGCTACCACTATCCTGATCTATTGGAGAAGTTTTTTTGGGCTGATCTAGGACATGCGCTAACTTAGGATGTTCTATCTCTATCGGTATATGCTTCGATACTGAGGCATAGTTTTGAAGTGCATGGAGGGCTGCTAACAAGTCTTCCATCAACTTATCCATCCGGTTGATCTGATCATCCTTTTATTTAAGCTGCTAACGGAGGTGTTGGGTTGAATGGATGACATCATCTTCCTCAACCACAATACCTTCCTGACTATACTAATCTCTATAAAGGGAGCTCCTAGTATTGACCATGTGGACCTCGACCGAATCCTCATGGAGATCATCCTCATATGGATCAAAGCCAACCTTTCCCTCCACACAATCTGATCGGTCACTCCCAAGAAGCTCTCTCTTCTCTATATAGTATTGTGCCAAAATCTCATATAGGAATGATCTAACCATGTTGGTATAAATACGTGCTGCTGACCGGTGGAGGGGCTGTGCTTACTGACGGAGCTGCACCTAACACAAGAGTGCTGTCTCTGGGAGGGTCATGACTGCTAGAAGAGACATGCTCGTGATTGCTCATGGGTGGAGTAGTATCCCTAGGGAGATCCACTGCCATGGGGATTGCAGAACTGTCCCCTTCCCCTTCATATTTATTCTGCACCTCGATGGAGGCGATTGTGGTGTGCGACGCCACGGTCACTCCTTCACCAAGACTGAAGGATGAGGTCAAGTAGGGAAACTCGCCCTCACCTCAGTCGGTGGAGTAGATGAAGTGGGATCCTTTGACTGTAGCTAGATTACCAATTGGGCTTTCTTCTCCCCGGATGTTGTCCTTGTGCCTTTGTAGGCACGGTTGATGGAGAAACTGTTGACCTCATTTTTAGAATGAGCTCTCAACCCCTTCATATTAGCCATATGATTTCTCTTAGACACTAAGATTTTCTTAGTTATAAGACACTTCTAAAGTGATGAACACCTCAACCCAACCCTGAGACTTAGTATAGAATTAGCAGTGTTATAGCCCTTACCGTGTTAAAATTTACCTACCCTATTGCTTGAACCAAATCCTCACTTCCTTCTTTCAAGTCAAATGCCACTTTCAAGTCAAACTTTAAACTCATATAAAACCAATGCCAAATCAAATCTCAAATCAACTCAATGGATTTTCTCAAATCAAGAATCAATTCCAAATGATTGAAACCCATGATTTAATTCTAAAATCTTTCCTAAGTCACTTTGATTCTATCTTATGGACTTAGCTCAAATCAAATTCAAATAAATTTAAATTCAAGAAATTTTCTCATAACCTATTTATATTCTCATTTATATTCACAAATATAAATAAAATGTAAATTCAAACAATCAAACTAAATATAAAAAAACACAAATCTAAATTCTAAAAATCTTTCCTAAGCCCTTTGATTCCATCTTATGAACTTAGCTCAAATCAAATCTAAATCAACTCAAATTAAATAAAATTTCTCATAACCCATTTATATTCTCGTTTATATTCACAAATATAAATGAAATATAAACTCAAATAACCAAAACTAAATTCAAGAATCAAACTCAAATTCAACCAAAATCCAACCTAAGCCTTTCAAGTCAAATTCTTGAACTTAGCCAAATCAAACTCAAATCAAGCCAAACCCTTGATTTTTTTCTTCATGATTCAATCAATCCTTCAACCATGAATCCAAATATAAACATAAACTTCAATCATCAAACCAAAACTAAATCCAAAACTCAAATTCAATCAAAATTCAACCTAAGCCTTTCAAGTCAAATTCTTGAACTTAGCCAAATCAAACTCAAATCAAGCCAAACTGATGATTTTTCTTCATAATTCAATCAATCTTTCAATCATGAATCCAAATATAAACATAAACTTCAATCCTCAAACCAAAACTAAATTAAAAAAGAAAATCTAACCTAAGTGAAACTCATGTTCACCCTTTGAACTTGAAATTATCAAATGAATCAAAACCCACTTGCAAATGGATTTACATTTCAATCATAACTCCATATGTGAGTTCAATCAAACTCAAATTAAGCTTTGACTAAACCATTTGACCCACTTAGGCTTACTTGACCCAAAGTGACCTAAATTACCCCTTATGAACCAAATTCTAATCCTAACCAAATTGGATTTAACTAAGTCCACCTAGCCTCACATTATGAGCAACAATCATCATAATATGTTCAATCACTCAAATTAGGTCAAACCAAGTCAAACCTACGGGTTGGCCAAGACAACACTTAGCCAAAATGAAACTTAAACTAGCCAAAATCCACCATAGGCCAAATTATGAAACCATTGATCAAAACCAATTCATGATCAATGTTTGAACTTAACCAAGTCAACATTTTAACCAGCTAACCACTAAGTTGACCCAAGTTGACCCAATTTGACCTAAAAAGTTAAAATGGGTCAAAACTTGATCTAAGCCAAATCAATCACAACCAATGGGTCAAATTCATTCTAAAATGATTTTTGAACTTGACCAAAGCCTCAATTGGCCAACTAGAGCTAACCTTGCCCAATTGACCATGAACCAAACTTGACCTAATTGGTCAAATTGAATCAAAACCTAACCAAACCAAAATTGATACGAACCAAAGATACCAATACATTTCAAATGACCGACTAAACCTAAACCAACCCATGACCTAACCCAATTAGATCAAATGTGTCAAATTAGTCAACTTGACCCATTTGACCTAAAGGAAATCAAATGAACCAAATTCAAATATAAATCAAATTGAACCAAACTAATGACACCAACACATTTAAATTGGTCATATGAACTTGACCCAGCCCTTGGTTTGACCTAATTTGACCAATTGATCAACTTGACCCAAGTTGACTCATTTTAACTTAAATGGGTCAACATAAGCAAAATCATGCCAAATCAATTCAAAATTCATTGAAACTTGGCCAAATCCATTTTTTAATCATATCAAACATATTTAAACTAAAATCCAATCCAAATGACCATTTTACCCTTAGGTCAAAGCATAATTCTTGGCCAAATTCACTTGGAATTAGGTCAAATCCTTTTCATGGACACTTGGCACCCTCTTAGTAGACCCCATAGAAATTAATAAGAGTGGTGCACCTGACCCAATGAGTTTGGGTCAACCAAACCCAACCCAAGACCAAAACTGACCACTCTTCATTTCATGCACATGACAATCACTCCTCCACCCAAAATAAGCACATGGAACTTCTCCACTACCCCCCTCTGCCAAAAATGAACCATGTGCAACCCTTAACAGCCAAAACAACCCGTTGAAGGAGGTGAATTTCTTAAAAATGGCTTAGCACCTCTCGGTCATCCGATCCATCTAGGGGGAGATATACTCCTTCTAATTTTACTTCATTCACAGACTCTTGCATTCAATTGAAGCTAAGGAAGCCAGAGGAAGAAATTGCAAGTCTCCCCAAGCTTGCCTAAGCCAATTCAATTTTCCCATTCTTGATTTTGCCTAAACCGAAAATAGGGGAGCTAGCAAGGATTTCCATCTCACTAAATACCCAATATCAAGCTAGTTACTCTTGCAAGCACCCTCAGGGAAATTTGATCCAAGGCTTCTTCCAAGCTTCAAAGGCAAGGGAGGTGGTGTCTAGACCAAGGCCGCAAGCTTAGGAGGAGCACCTTGGTCAATATAAGGATCTACCCAATACCAAAGTCTTAAATCTTCAACAGGGCTTCGTCTCTACTATATGAAGCTACCTCAATGGATTGGAGCATCGGTGATAGCTTCCAACGAGGTTTGCCTTCAAACTGAGGCTAGAATAGGGAGTGTGTGGTCCTTCACGAAGAGAATTTTCATCTTGAGTAAAATTGATCGTTGAATTTACTTGTGCTTACTCCTAGATGGTGTGGGTAAAGTTTGAGTTCAATCCGAGCTCAATCAAGCTCGGATCATGCCTTAAAGAGTGGACAGACGTCCTCTCCCACATGCAAACTCAATGATGGATCATGGGTCATCCATCCATGTATTTTGGATGAACGGTCATGATCAAGCCACGTAGGAACCCCTGATTCATCCCTTAAGAACCACAAGTTTGATCCTAACCGTTCAGTCTCTGATCGAACGATCGAGGAGAAAGCACGTAGCGCCGCCGCTGACGTGACATCGAATGTGATAACTTAAATAGTGAATCCCGTCATGCCCCATAAAAAGCGTGCACCACGTTAGTAGTCCACATGGCACCGACAGAATTAACTATTTAATTAGGCTATTTAATTAAATTTTAATCATGAAAACTTCAAAATAACATAACTAAATATAAAAAATTAGAGAAATACAAAATAAAATGTATTATGAAGATAATTCAAAGGGGAATAATCTAAAATTTATTTCAATTTATTTTGAATAGAAATATTTTCTAAATTTAGGTTTTATTGGGAATATGATTAGATTAATTACTCTCTAATTATCCTAGTGATTAATTCCAAGCTTCTCATGTGCATTTAGTGGGATGACTTCTTCCTCCCCTAATTTTCTTGGAATTTATTAATGATTTAATTAGGGGAATTGCTTGAGTCATTCCAAATTACCCTCTTAATCAATTAAATGATTAGTTATCCTTTTAAATAGTGATAAATTCATTAATTAAGTTTGATAATCACCTTAGAGCAGTGAATAAACTTAGGGGATGAGATTAGGAGTTCTTTCCCATATCTTTTACCCTAAGTTTATTTCATTTGAATAAAAAATCTAATTAAAGTGCAAATTAATTAAATAGTTTAATCACTTAATTAAATGGCTTAATTAATCAAACTTTTCAAAATCAAAATATTCTAGAACTTAACCAATTCATCTTGGGTAGGTTCTTATTCAATAACCTAAGTAGCTTAAGAAAATCATTTCTAACCCACATGTGTGGGAAGGCTATGAAAGTACTTAAATCAAACCCTTTAGCTTAATTAATTACTAATTATGAGCCAATTGCATTAGGTACCTTTCTTTCTTAGGATGCATTATTGATTTAAATTCCTTGTGGTTTTATGTCATACATTGGCTCATAAAAATTTGATTAAATATGTTAAAGTGGTGTAGGTAAAGGGTAATTAGTGAACTAAATTCACACCTTAACCTAAACAAAGCATAAAATCAATCTAATGTTTCTAAAATTAAACTAAAACATCATACTCATGTGGGAGTGGGTTAGAACTAGCAAACCTTGTCACATTTCCAAAATTCAAATCAAACTCCAAACAAAATCAAACTCTCCTTAAACCAAATTTGATTTACTTTAAATAACCTTATTCCATAGGATTATCTATAGGAATTAATTAGGTGAATGAATTCATATGCTTTCATCACTTTATTTCTTTCCTAGCATGCTAAGTGTGTATGCCATATGAAAATCATACATTCATGCCTTTTGAAAATTAAATTAAAAAATGAAATGTTTCCTTTATGTCAAATTGTATGTTTGGCTAAAATAAGAGTATGAATGGTTATTATTACTATTTAATCCAAAATTATTTTTAAAACTTATAAATCAAACATCAAAACTAAAAGGTATGCTACTTATAATTATTTTCAAGCTTGCATGTGAGAAAAAAATATAAAGATGTGCATTGTGTGGCTTTCCCTCTCTTCTCTTTTAACATAGTTTTGAATAGGATTTGCAAAGTGTATATTTCATTTTAAAAGAACATAACACTTGCTTAAATCCATTCCTATTCATACTTATGTTATCAATTAAGAAGGACATCCACACTTCCACTTGTAAATTGCATAAACAAATAAAATAAACAAACATAAACTTTGCATGATTCTCTTTCCATGCATTTCTTTTTGTACATGCACATGTATTTTAGAAAAGTGGTGTATTAGCCTGGACAACCCTAAGGTTGTGAGGCTTTAAGTAGCCCTAAGTACGTCTTGTACCTTACACTCCTGGTGCTAAAAATGGCACCATACTCACTTATGTCTTTTATACTTGTAAATGTGCATATAAATAGATAAGAAAATCACTCTTTTCTACTTAACAAAATCATGCATACATGAAAACTTTCAAATTTCCTTAAGCAACTTCTCTTAGCATTCATCATTAAGGTGTGCTAAATAATTTCATTGCATGTATAGATATGCTTAGGATTCATCCATATGCATGTTACACATGTTGGAAAGAAATAAAATATTGTGTGTTTTGTGATAGTATTTCACTTTACTTAATCTTAAAAACCTTTCTTTCTGAATAGGTTTGTTTAAGGAAAATCTAAACTTAGGATTAATTAAAAAACATAATAAAATATTCACTAAAAAAATCAACAATGAACCTATCTTAGAAATTACTTAAGGCAGGGAAGGAAAGAGAAGTTTTCTTCTCTTTTCCCTCTCTTTGCAACTTAGTAATTAAGTAGGTTCATCCAAACCAAAGAAAATCACCAAATAAAATTAACCCAAATCAACTAAACAACTTAAATTGAAACCCTCCTCTAAGTTGAACATTTTCATACTTATAAAATCTAAAACTTAAAGCCTAACTAGACATACCACACAAACCTTAAATAGCACACACATTAGGCTAAGTCATTACTTCTAGTCCAATGTTAGGGTAGTGCATGGTTTGATGTTTGGTTTTATTTTATGATGTAATGATTTATTTTGGATGTTAGGGTGTATGTGTGTAGAAAGAATGGTAGGATGATTTAGTTAAATCATTATCTTCTGTAGGGGATTGTGCTTAAGGGGTGCTATAATAAAAATATAACTGCTTTTGCTGTGCAAGTTGCTTATACCCCTAAGAATAATCTAATAGGCCAGGTGCACTTGGTTACCCATATGTGGGGTGCTAAGTCCAATTTATGTATATACATGCTTGAGATTGTGTGGTTTGTTTAGCTAATATCTATTTTGCAGATTTTAGTTAGATTTACTTTTCCCTTTTCATGTAATTTTACAATTAGGATTTTAGAATGATTGTTATGGGAGATTAGGATGAACATTGGTCATAATACTATGTCTTATGTACCATGTGAAGCTTTTGGAGCAACCACATTGCAACCAACCAAAGAAGAAAGAAGAAAAGAAGAATGAAGACCCCATAACATGAATTTCTTTACTTGATTGTAATTACTTCATTTGTGCTTTTGGAAAGTATGCTTTTTTTTTAATTTTTAAATGATCCAACATATAACAACCATGATGATTGTTAGATGAGGGTGATTTATGAAAATTTTTGTCTAAAACATTTTATTATGTACATTTTGAAAAAGTGCTTTTTGGAAATTGATGTTTCTTATGAAGAATTTATTTTTCTTTATTCTTGGAATGAACCTTTCCTTACCATAAAAATGGTAAGGAGGAAGTCTTTAGGTATTTCTTTTTATATAATTTTTATTTTCACCCATTGGGGAAACCAATGGGGGTTTTAAGACCAACACGGGGTGAGGTCCTAACACCTAAAGATGTTGGCTAGCTTAACTTAAGGATGAAATAAGCTAAGTGCCAATGGAATAGAAAGATAGTCTTGAATTCATACAAAAGTACAAAGCCATATTGATGCTTAGAGACAATACCAAAGATGGAGAGAGGAACTATCCCCAAAGAGTCGCCAAAAAATATGTGGGTGATAATTATATATTCTTGCCTTCATCTTATCCCCTCTTTTGGAAAGAGACAAATGAAAATAAAATATATAACACATTGTTGGGACACCACATAGATCTAGATTTTCTTATTAGGGTGATCGGTATGACATTGATCATATCTCGAAAGATAGAAGTCACCACCCTACAATGGACCTAATCACCTGAATAAGGACTCCAAAGGACTATGGGTCTTTGTATGTACCATAGATTCTTCCCCTACTTTACATGAAAAAGTAAAACATGGTTTATTTTAAATCGGGTTCATTAAGTTCCCTATGGAGGCAAGCCTTCATAGTTAATTACATTCTAAGGAATGAGATTCCTCAAAAATACTCTCGATTAAGTTAAATGATCATTATCTCCAAAGTTTTCAAAAATAGGACTATCAATAAATTATTTTATTTTTAGAAGATCAAGTATGATCGACCAAGAGGAGGGAGTTATTTTTAGAGCTGAAGGAAGATAAGTAGGGGATTCTTCTGATGCTAGGAAGCCTAGTAAGCATCCCAAACTATCCTGAGGTTGGGCTTTACATTTTGGAGTTGAATTGATCTATTCATTTGAGTAAAATTTTTATTAGAAATTTAGAGCTTACAATTCCATGATATAAGACCATGGAAATGCCTAAGAGGCGAGAATTTATGCTTGTGGCTCACAAAGGGGAGAAGCCTAAACCTAGGAACTTTGTGAGGGCCAAAGTGCAACTAAGAAAAATGGGCATATGGTTTACCTCCAAGGAGAAAAAACCATTTGGACTTACAACCACTGGGTGGCCACCAACTCCTCCTACAGCTTTTAAATACACGTAGGCAAGTCATATGCTTTTGCAAGATAGCTAAGCTTATTATTTATTTAAAAGAGACTAAGTCCCACACACCTAAGAGACTTAATTAGTAAAATCTAGAAATGCTTTAAATCTAATTTTGGACAATCAATTTGACATGCTTTATGAATCGTTTTCAGGATTGTACCTAAATTAGCTAGAAAGAGGTGTGTTTCCACCATGGCTCCAAAGGTATTCTGAAAGGGTGGAAGCTTTTAAGAGTGAAACAATATTTTTTAATGTGAGAAAGAAAATACAACATCAAGCAAACATCTTGAGAAATAAAATGAGGTTATGAGTTAAATTTAAATCAATTTTTTGTAAAGCTAAATCATAAAAGAAACTAGAAAGATGCCATTATCGTTCCAATCACAAACCTAAAATAAGAGAGGCCATTTGTGTATTCCACCACACTGAATAAATTACAACCTAAATTACACAATTATCTTCATTCTTCATTTCTTCATTCTTCTTTCTTTATTCTTCATTCTTCTTTCTTTTTTCTTCTTTCTTCTTTTGGTTGATTGGAATGTAGTTGCTCCAAAGGCTTCACATGGTACATAAGACATAGTCTTATAACTAATGTTCATCTTAATCCCCCATAATAATCATTCCAAATTCTAATTACAAAATTACATGAAATGGGAAAATGAAATCTAACTAAAACCTGCAAAATAAAGATTATCTAAACAAACCATACAATCCCAAGCATGTATATATATAAATTGGACTTAACACCCAACACATGGGTAACTAAGTCCACCTGGCCTATTTTGGATTATGCTTAGGGGTATAAGCACCTGCATAGCAAAACCAGTTATATTTTTATTACATCACCCCCTAAGCACAATCCCCTATAAAAGATAATGATTAGACTAAGATTGCCCTACCATTCAGTCTACACACATGCACCCTAACATCCTAACTAAAATATTACATGATAAAATAAAAGCAAAGCATAAAACCATGCACCTCCTTAACCTAAAGCAAGAAGTGGTGACTTAGCCTAATGTGTGTGCTATTTAAGGTTCGTGTGATATGCTTAGCTGGAATTTAAGGTTAGAGTTTTCTAAGTATGAAAATGTTCAACTTAGAGGGTGGTTTCTTTTAAGTAATTTAATTGATTTGGTTGATTTTTATTTTTATTATTTTTTTAGGTTTGAATGAACCTGCAATTAATTATTAAGTGTTGTAAAGAGAGGAAAAGAGAACAGAACTTCCCTTTTCTCCCTACCTTAAATAATTTCTAAGGTAGATTCATATTTAATTTTTTTTAGTGAATATTTATTATGTGTTTTAATTAATCCTAAGTTTAGATTTTCCCTAAACAAACATATTCATAAAGAAAGATATTTTAAGATTAAGTAAAGTTAAATAATATCACAAAACAAACAACACTTCATTTTTTCCCAACATATGTAACATGCATATGGATGAATCCTAAGCATATCTATACATACAATTGGAAGTGTTTTGCACACCTTAATGATAAATTCTAAGAGAGTTTGTTTAAGAAAATTTGGAATATTTCATGTATGCATGATTTTGTTAAGTAGAAAAGAGAGATTCTTTTATCCACTTTTCATATGCACATTTGCAAGTATAAAAGATATAAGTGAGTACAAGCACTAGGTGTAAGATACAATACACTTTAAAGCCTAGCAACCCTGGGTTGTCTAGACTAATATACCACTTTTCTTAAATACATGTGCATACAAAAAAGAAATGCATGGAAAGAGAATCATGCAAAAAGTTTATGTTTGTTTGTTTGATTTGTTTATGCAATTTGCATATGCAAGTGTGAATATCCTTCTTAAGTGATAACATAAAAATGAATAGGAATGGATTTAATCAAGTGTTGTGTTGTTTTCAAATGAATTATAGACTTTGTAAAATCCTATTCAAAACTATGCTAAAAGAGAAGAGAAGGAAAGTCACACAATGCACATCTTTATATTTATACTCACATGCAAGGTTATAAATAATTATAAGTAGCATACCTTAGTTATGATATTTTATTTATAAATTTTGAAAATAATTTGGATTTAATAGTGATAATAGCCATTCATATTCTTACTTTAGCCAAAACATACAATTTGACATGAAGAAAACATTTCATTTTAATTTGATTTTTTTTAAAGGCATGAATGCATGATTTTCATATGACACACACATTTAGCATGTTAGAAAAGAAATAAATTGATGAATGCATGTAAATTCATTTACCCTAATTAATTCCTAAAGACAATCTTATGGAATAAGATTATTTAAAGTAAATCAAATTATTTTAAGAAAATTTTGTTCTATTTTGAGTTTGATTTTAAATTTTGAAAATGTATGAAGGTTTGCTGGTCTTAACCGATCTCCCACATGTGTATATTATTTTATTTTAATTTTTAGAACCAATAAATAAGTTTTATGTTTTGCTTAGGTAAGGTGTACATTAAGTCTATTAATTACCCCTTATCTACACCACTTTAACATATTTAACCAAATAATTATGAGCCAAAGTATGACATAAAACCACAATGAATTTGAATCAGTTATAAACCTAGGAAACAAAGGGCCTAATGCAATTGGCTCACAATTAATGATTAATTAAGCTAAAGGGTTTAATTTAAATACTTTCATAACCCTTCCCACACATGTAGGTTGGACTTTGATTTCCTTAAGCTACTTAGGTTATTGAACACCTAAGCACCTACCCAAGATGAATTGGTTAAGTTCTGGAATATTTTGATTTTGAAAAGTTTGATTAATTAAGCCATTTAATTAAGTGATTTAACTATTTAATTAATTTGCATTTTAATTAGATTTTTATCCAAATGAAATAAACTTAGGGGAAAAGATTTGGAAAAGAATTCTTAATCTCATTCCCTAAGTCCATTCACTGTTTTAAGGTAATTAGCAAACATAATTAAATAATTTATCATTATTTAATAGGTTAATTAATCATTTAATTGATTAAGAGAGTGATTAGGAGTGGTAGTAATTACCCTAATTAAACCATTAATAAATTCCAAGAAAATCATGGGAGGCAGAGGTCATCCCATTAATCAACCCTAGGAAGTTTAGAATTAATAAGTGGTATAATTAAGAGTAATTAATATAAGTACATTCCCAATAAAACCCTAATTGCATAAAATTCACTATTCAAAATCCATCAAACTTAATTTTAGATTATTCCCCTTTAAAATATCTTCACAATACATTTTATTTTGTATTTTTTGATTTTTCTACATTTAGTTACTAATATTTGAAGATTCCATAATTAAAACCTAATTAAATAGTTAATTTCATAGCCAATGGACGGGCGATGGTCGCTTCCATGGCATGATGGGATTCACTATTTAACTAGTCACATCTAATGATGCATCAGCGACGGTGCTACACGCTTTCTCCTCGACCGCTCGATCAAAGATCGAATGGTCAGGATTAAGCCCACGATTCTTAAGGGATAAATCCATTGATCCTACGTGGCTTGATCATGACCATCAATGCAAAATGTATGGATGGATGGTCCATGATCCATCACGGAGCTCACCTGCAGGAGAGGGCAACCGTCCATTCCTGAGGGCATGATCCGAGCTCGATCGAGCTTGGATTGAGGTCAAACACAACCCACACCATCATCATGCAAGGGGATGAAGATCTAACAATCCATTTCACTTGGGGTGAAACTTTCCTTCAAAAGGACCAAAGAAAATTCAAACTATGCTCAATTTTGAATAGTACCTCACCGGAGGCTATCAGTGGTGCTCCCAACCATCGAGGTAGCTTCATTTATTGGAGATGAAGCCCTGTTGATGGTTTCAAGCTTTGGGATGAAGTGGATTGCTCAATTGATCAAACTCTCCTCTAGACTTATGGCATTGGTCTAGACACCTCTTTCATGGCTTGAACACTTGGATGAAGGTTTGAGTGAGCTTGATTAGGTCCCCTTAAGGTGCTTGAAGGATGAATTGAGCTCTGGTGAAGGATTGAATGAGATGGAAATTCTTACTACCTCCCTTATTTTTGGCTTAGAAAAAACCGAGAATGGGAAAATCCAATTGGCTTGGAGGACCTTGGGGAGACTTTCAATTGCTTCTTATGGCTTCCTATCACTTAATGAATGCAAGAGAATTGAATTCAAGTGAAATTAAGTGGAGTATATCTCCCCCTAGATGGATCGGATGGCCGAGAGTGGAGATGCCATTTTGGATCAATTGGCATGATTCAATGGAATATTTTGGTTGTTTGAACTTGCACATGGTTCATTTTTTGCATGAGGGGTAGTGGAAATGTTCCCATGTGCTAATTTTTGGTCGAGGAGTGATTGTCATGTGCTTGAAATGAGTGGGTTGGTCGGTTTGGCCATTAGGTTGGGTTTGACTAACCCAAACCCATTGGGTCAAGTGCACCACTCTTACTAGTGTCCATGGAGTCCACTAAGAGGGTGCCAAGTGGCCATGAAGAGGATTCGACCAAATTCCAAGTGAATTTGGCCAAGAATTACCCTTTGACCTAGGGGTAAAATGGTTATTTGGCTTTTATTTCAGTTTTCATATGTTTAGTATGATTGAAAAATGGGTTAGGCTAAGTTTCAATGAATATGGAATTGATTTGATAGGATTTGGATCATGTTGACCCATTTAGGTCACAATGGGTCAACTTGGGTCAAGTTGACCTATTCATCAAATTGGGTCAAACTAATGATTAGGTCAAGTTCATATAACCAATTGAAATATGTTGGCATCATTGGTTTGGTTCAATTTGGTTTATATTTGGTTTTGGTTTCATTTGATTTCATTTAGGTCAAATAAGTCAAGTTGACCAATTTGACCTAATTGGGTTAGGTCATGGGTTAGTTTAGGTTTAGTTGGTTATTTGAAATGATTTGGTATCTTTGTTTTCAAATAATTTTAGTTTGGTATGATTTTGGCTCAATTTGACCTTTTAGGTCAAGTTGGCTTCATGGTCAATTAGGCTAGGTTGGGTCTAGTTGTCCAATTGAGGCTTTGGTCAAGTTCAATAAGTGATTTGGAATGAACTTGACCCATTGGTTTCAATCAATTTGGCTTAAATCAAGTTTTGACATATTTTGACTTTTTAGGTCAAATTAGGTCAACTTGGGTCAAGTGGCTAATTGGGTTAGGTTAGGCTCAAATGATGACTTGGTGAAGTTCAAACATTGCCAATGAATTAGTTTTGATCAATGGTTTCAATCAATTTGACCTATGGTGGATTTTGTATTTCCATTTTGACTTGGTCAAGTTGACAGTTTGACTTGGTTTGACCCAATTTGAGTGATTGATCATCTCATGATGATTGTTGCTCACAATGAGAGGCTTAGGTGGGCTTATTTAATCCAATTTAAGTAGGATTAGAATTTGGCTCATAAGGGGTACTTTAGGTCACTTTAAGTCAAGTGAGCCTAAGTGGGTCAATTGACTTGATCAAGGCTTTATTCAAGTTTGGTTAAACTCACATATGGACTTAAGATTTAAATATAAATCCATTTTCAATTGATTTGGAGTCAAATGGGTTTTGATTCACTTGACAATTTCAAGTTCAAAGGGTGAACCTGAGTTTGACTTGGGTTTAATTTTTGGATTTAGTTTTGGTTTGATAATTGAAGTTTTTGTTTATATTTGGATTCATAATTGAAGGATTGATTGAATCATGAAGAAAAATTAAGGGTTTGGCTTGATTTGAGTTTGATTTGGCTAAGTTCAAGAATTTGACTTGAAAGGCTTAGGTTGAATTTTGGTTGAATTTGGGTTTGATTTTTGAATTTAATTTTGGTTATTTGAATTTATATTTCATTTATATTTGTGAATATAATGAGAATATAAATGGGTTATGAGAAAATCTCTTGAATTTGAGTTGATTTAGATTTGATTTGAGCTAAGTCCATAAGATGGAATCAAAGGGACTCAAAAATATTTGGATTTGGATTTGAATTTCAATCATTTAGAATTGATTAATGATTTGATAAAATTCATTGGAATTAATTCAAGGTTTGATTTGGAGTTGAAGTTATTATGAGTTTGGAGTTAACTTGAAAGAAGGAAGTAAGGATTTGGTTCAAGCTATAGGGTAGGCAAGTTTTCTTAAAACCCCTAAGGCATGATCAACTCCTATGGCTAACTCTTCTAAGTCTCTGGTTAGGTTAAGTATTCACCTAAAGAAGACTAAGAAGAAAAAATCTTAGTGTCTAAGAGGAGTCCTATATCTAAGATGGAGGGATTGAGAGCTCATTCTAAAAATGAGGTCAACACCCAGGCTATAGGATTCATATGCCTAATGCATAAGAAATTAGTTACAAGCCAAAATCAGCAAGAAGGAGGTGTATTTCCACCATGGCTCTCAAAGGTCAAGCCAAGTTCCTTGGCAAAGGTGAAAGCCCTCCATAAGTAAGAGTGAAGGAAGATGGCTTTATATGCATGATATGTTTCCACCATGGCTCTCAAAAGTCAAGCCAAGTTCCCTGGCAATGGTGGAGCCCTCCATAAGCAAAAGTGAAGCAAGATGCTTTTATATGCATGATGTGAGACATACAACATCCAGCTAAGGGGTTGCTAAATCTTTTATCTTGATTTATAATCTTGGCTTTAAGTAAGGTTATCAGTTATTAATTTTTAATTTTGAGTTATCTAGTTGAATAGAAAATTTATTTTTCCCTAGGAGCCTAATCGCATCCAGGCCATTCATCAAAGTAAGGAAAGAACTAGGAAAAACATGTCATCTTAATGCATAAGCTAAAAAAATATCAAATAATTTTATAAAGCTAGCGCAAAAGAATAAGAGGCCTTTGTGATCAGGCTCCACCGCACAAACCCAAAAAGGCAAATGTGGGTAGCCGAGCTCTACACTTATACAACCCGAATTACAAATGAAATTATAATTTAGAAGGAATTCATGTTATGGGGGTCTTCATTCTTCTTTCTTCTTTTCTTCACTTCTTCTTTTCATCTTTCTTTCCTTCTTTTGGTTGGTTAGAATGTGGATTCTCCAAAGGCTTCACATGGTACTAAGATATAGTCTTATGACCAATGTTCATCCTAATCCCCCATAACATTCATTCCAAATCCTAATTGCAAAATTACATGAAAATAGGATAAATCTAACTAAAGCCTGCAAAATAGAGATTAGCTAAACAAATCATACAATCCCAAGCATGTATATGAATAATTTGGACTTAGCACCCCATACATGGGTAACCAAGTCCACTTGGTCTACTTTAGATTATACTTACAGGTATAAGCAACTTGCACATCAAAAGTATTTATATTTTTATTACAGCGTCACTTAAGCACAATCCCCTGCAGAAGATAATGATTAGACTAAGATCATCCTACCATTCAGTCTATGCACATATACCCTAACATTCAGTCTAAAATATTACATCACAAAATAAAATCAGGCATGAAACCATGCACTGCCCTAACATAGAACTAGAAATGGTGACTTAGCCTAATGTGAGTGTCATTTAAGGCTAGTGTGTTATGTCTTAGCTAGACTTTAAGGTTGGAGTTATCTAAGTGTGAAAGGGTTCAACTTAGAGGCTGGTTTCATTTAAGTGATTTATTTGATTTGGTCAATTTTATTTGATGATTTGATTTGATTTGAATGAACCCACACTTAATTACTAAGTGTTGTAAATAGAAGAAAAGAGAAGAGAAACTTCTATTTCATCCCTATTTTTAGTAATTTCTAAGGTTGATTCATTAGTAATTTTACTTTAGTGAATGTTTTATTATGTGTTTTAATTAATCCTAAGTTTAGATTTGCTCTAAATAAACCTATTCAATAAGAAAGACATCTTAAGATTAATTAAGGTGAATTACTATCACATAACACACAACACTTCATTTTCTTCTAACATGTATACCATGCATATGAATGTATCCTAAGCATAGCTATACATACAAATGCAAATCTTAGCACATCTTAATGATGAATGCAAAGAGATGTTCCTTAAGAAAATTTGTATATTTTTATGATGCATGATTTTATTAAGTAGAAAAGAGAGGGATTCTTTTATCCATTAATCAAATGCATATTTACATGTATGAAAGACATAAGTGAGTACAACACCATTATTTTCTACACCAGGGGTGTAAGATAGAAGACCTACTTGGGGCTACTTAAAGCCTCGCAACCCTGAGATGTCCAGATTGATATACCACTTTTCTTAAATATATGTGCATGATCAATAGCAAATGAATGGATGAAGAACCATGCCAAAGATTTATGTTTGTTTGTTTGATTTGCTGATTGTTTAATTTATATATGCAATATGAAGATCCTTCTTAATTCATGACATGGGAGTGCATAGGATTAAATTTAAGCAAGTGTTATTTTCCTTTTAAAGGAATTATACACTTTGCAAATCCTATACAAACCATGTTAAGAAAAGAGAATAAAACCACATAACACATTTTAAGTTATATTCACATACAAGCTTATAAATATTTATAAGTAGAATACATTTATTTATAGTCTTTGATTTATAAGTTTTGAAAATAATTTTTGATTTAGTAGTGATAATAACCATTCATATTCTTACTTTAGCCAAAGCATGCAATTTGACATAAGGAAACATTTCATTTTAGTTTGATTTTTTTAAAAGGTATGAATGCATGATTTCATATGGCATACACCATTTAGCATGCTTGGAAAGAGATGAAGTGAAGTAAGCATGTAATTTCATTCACCCTAATTAATTTCTAAAGGCAATCTTATGGTCATTTAAAGTGAATCAAAATTTCTTTAAAGAGATTTTTATTTTAGTTTTGAGTTTGATTTGATTTATGGAATATGAAAATAGTGTTTTCTAGTCCTAAACCATTTCCCTCATGTGTGTATTATTTTAGTTTAATTTTTAGAATGATTAAGTTGATTTTATGTTTTGTTTAGGCTAAGGTGCAGATTAAGTCCATTAATTATCCCTTCCCTATACCACTTTAACATAATTAACCAACTAATAATGAGCCAACATATGATATGCAACCACAAGGAATTTAAATCAATAATGCACCTTAAGAAAAAAGGGGCCTAATGCAAATGGCTCATAATTAATGATTAATTAAGCTAAAGGGTTTAATGAAGTACTTTCATAACCTTCACAGACATGTGGGTTGGAAATAATTTTCTTAAATTCACCTTAAGCTTTTGAACACCTAAGGATCTACCCAGCAAAGGATTGATTAAGTTCAAATTGATTTTGGAAGTTTAATTAAGCTAATTAAGAAGATCATTAGTGGATTAGTCCTTAATTATGTTTAAATTAAGGAAGGAAGGAGGTTTAGAGAATAGCTAAGTGAAAATACTTCAAAACCATTCCATAAATCTCTTATTCACTTAAACAAAGTTTAATTATCTTAATTAAGTGATTAAACCACTATTCATATCTTTCATTTTTCTTAATTACATTAAGAGAGTGATTAGGGATTCATTAATTGATTTATCTAATTAACTCATTAATAAATTTCAAGAAAATTAGGGGAGGCAGAGGTCATCCCCCAAAATATGCCTAAAAAGTTTGGAATTAATTAATAAAATTATTAGAGAGTAATTAGGGTTATTAAGATTTTATATAAAGACTATTTAAGGAAATTTCACTATTTAAAATCAATTAGAAATAATTCTATATTATTCCTCAATAAATTATCATTAAAATGAACACTCAATTATATTTTTATGATTTTTGCTACATTTAGTTATGTATTTTTGAAGTTTTAGTAATTAAGGATAATTAAATAACCCTAATTATATAACTAATCCCATCGGTGCCACGTGAACCACTGATGTAGCGTGCGCTTTCCACATGGCGTGGCATGATTGGTTATTTAAGTAGTCAAATCAGATGCCGCCCATACCATCAAAGATCGATGGTCGATTAAACTTAAATTTCTAAAGGGTTACAAAGATATCTAACATGGATTAATCGGATCTAAAAAACATGCTAGATGAACGATCCATGATTCATCCTTGCTCTCGCCTGCAAGAGACGAAGGCTATCCGTCCTCCAAGGCTTGATCCGAGCTCAATTGAGCTCGCATTGAGCTAAGATTTAATCCACACCATCAAGAGTTGTGGGGAAGAACATCCACAATTTCAATTGGGATGATACTTTCCTTCACAAAGGACCAAAGAAAATTCTCCCTAAGCTCGGTTTTGAAGCATACTTTATCGGAGGCTATCACCGACGCTCCCAAACATTGAGGTAGCTTCGTCTAGTGAAGAAAAATCCCTGTTGAAGGTTTGAAGGCTTGGGGTGAAGTGGATCTTCCTATTGACCAAAGCTCCCTTTAATGGCTTGCAGCTTTGGTCTAGCTACTCCTTCTCGTGGCTTGGTTGCTAGGAAAATACCTTGGGTGAGCTCGACTTGCCTCCCTAATGGTGCTTGCAAGAGGAATTGGACTATGGTGAAGTGTTGAGCAAAGTGGAATTCTCACTCACCTCCCCTTTTTTTGGCTTGGGCAAATCACGAAATGGAGAATTCAATTGAGCTTAGAATTGCTTGAGAGAGCTTGACAATGCTTCCTATGAGTTCCTAGGGTTCAATCAATAATAAATGATGTGAATTAGAATGAAATTAGGGGGAGTATATCTCCCCCTACTTGGATCGGATGCCCGTGAGCTCCTTTGTCATTTTGGATCAATTGATCCTTTTGAATGGGTTTGTTAGGTTGTTAGGTGCTTCACATGGTTTGGTTTTGGCAGAGAGAGGTAGTGTAGGAGTTGCTCATGTGTTAAATGAGGGTATGGGGTGATTCCATGTGCTCATTTTCTATTGGGTGGTCAGTTTGGCCATTGGGTTGGGTCATGGCTAACCCAAACCCATTGGGTCATGTGTACCACATCCCTTGGTGTCCAAATGGACCACTAAGAAGATGCAAAGTGGCCATGAAAAGGATTTCACCAAATTCCAAATGAATTTGACCAAGAATTACCCTTTGACCATGGGGTAAAATGGTCATTTGGCTTTTATTTCAATTTGGGCAGATTTGGAATAATTGAAAAATGGGTTGTGCCAATTTTCAATGAATTTGGTGTTGATTTGATATCATTTGGCTCATGTTGACCCATTTAGGTCAACATAGGTCAGCTTGGGTCAAGTTGACCAATTGGTCAAATCAGGTCAAACCTTGGGTTAGGTCAAGCTCATATGACCATTTGAAATATTTTGGCATCATTGGTTTGGTTCAGTTTGATTTATATTTGGATTTGGTTCATTTGATTTCATTTAAGTCAACTAGGTCAAGTTGACCAATTTGACCCATTTGACCTAATTGGGTTAGGTCATGAGTTAATCTAGGTTTGGTTGATCATTTGAAATGTATTACAAGCTTTGGTTTCAACTAATTTTGGTTTGGTTCAATTTCAAGTTGATTTGACCTTGTGTCTAGTTGTCATGGTCATAGGCTAGGTTGGGTCTAGAAAGCTTTGGTCAAGTTCAACAAGTGATTTAGAATAAATTTGACCCATTGGTGGCAATTAATTTGAATTATATCAAGATTTGACTCATTTTTACTTTTTAGGTCAAGTTGGATCAACTTGGGTCAAGTGGCCAATTTAGCTAGGTTTGGCTCAATTGATGGCTTGATCATGTTCAATCATTGATGTTGGATTGGTTTAGATCAATGGTTTTAATCAATTTGACATATGATGGATTTTGGCTAGTTTTGGTTTAGTTTAGGTCAAATGTTGACTTGGTCAAAGGATAAGTTTGACTTGGTTTGACCTAACTTGAGTGATTGATCATCTTATGATGATTGTTGCTCACAATGTGAGGCTTAGGTGGGCTTAGTTCAATCCAATTTGGGTAGGATTAGAATTTGGCTCAAAAGGGTATTTTAAGTCACTTTGGGTCAAGTGAGCCTAAGTGGGTCAATTGACTTGATCTAGACTTGATTCAAGTTTGGTTGAACTCAAATACGGACTTATGATTGAAATATAAATCTATTTGCAAGTGATTTGGAGTCAAATGGATTTTGATTGATTTGATAATTTTCAAGTTCAAAGGATAAAGATGGGTTTGATTTGGATTTAAGATTTGAATTTGATTTGATGATTGAAGTTTGTGTTTATAATTGGATTCATGATTGAAGGATTGATTGAATAATGAAGAAAATCCAAGGGTTTGGATTGATTTGAGTTTGATTTGGCTAAGTTCAAGAAATTAACTTGAAATGGTATATGTTGGATTTAAGTTGGATTTGGATTTGAGTTTTGAATTTTATTTTGGTTGCTTGAATTTATATTTCATTTATATTTGTGAATATAAATGAATTATAAGATAATCTCCTGAGTTTGAAGTGACTTGGATTTGATTTGAGCTAAGTCCATAAGATGAAATCAAAGTGACTTAGGAAAGATTTTGGATTTGAGGTTGATCATGGATTTCAATCATTTGGAATTGATTCATGATTTGAGAAAATCCATTGGAATCTATTTGAGAGTTGGTTTGGAATTGGTTTGGGTTCTAAGTTTGACCTGAAAGAAGGAAGTAAGGATTTGGTTCAAGCTATAGGGTATGCAAGTTTTCCTAACACCCCTAAGGCATGACCTATTCTTATGGTTAACTCTTCTAAGTCTCTAGGATTAGGTTAAGTATTCACCTAATCACTAGAAGTGTCTTAAGACTAAGAAACTCTTAATTTCTAAGAGGAGTCTTATGTCTAAGATGGATAATGTTGAAAGCTCACTCCAAAAGTGAGGTCAACAAAGGGCGCCCAATAGGTGTGGTGTGACTGACAAGGCATACCGCACATATTTGGTGTTGATCGAGGTGATCAACAACACCGAACAATCACAAACACTAATAAAATGATCTACTCCTAAACCAAAGGTGTAGAAGGAATCAAGATCATAGTGCAATGTGGCTCTACTCATGTCAAAGAGATAAGAGAGTGAAGGAGGAATCCACTAAGGATTATGTATGTGAACCTTCCACTAAGGGAAAAGGTTCAAGTCATCCACTGAGGGATGAAAAGTTGAATTTGATTTATGTCTCATCGGGGAGAAAGTTTGATTTATTTTGTTGATTTGGTGCTCCAATAAGAATGAAAATGTGAATTCTTCCCTAGGGTAGCAAGTTCAAGTCATCCACTGGAGGAAAATGAGGTTGAGAAATTCATCAAGGGATTATATGTCAAGGATCTGCTAGGGAACCAGAAAGACTTGCATCTCAATGAGGAGAAGTTGATTGATTTCATTTGTTGAATTGACTTCACTGAGGGAGGTTGATTGGATTTGTTTTGTTTATTTAGTTGAGCTCCACTGAGGGAGGAGGGTTGAATTTGTTTCAGATTTTACTCCGCTAAGGAGGTTAGAAGGAATTTGTTTCAGATTTTTTAAGTTTTGAATTTTGAGATGAGCCCTATTGGTTTGCGATGGATTGCACTAAGTAGGGTCCGTGTCAGCCTTGATCTAACACAGATTTACTAATCCAAAGGGGTAGCCTAGTAACCACATAGTAGAACTATCCAACCAAGGGTTTGCCTTTCGGTGTGCAGCAATTATACTGGAAAGAAAGCGTAGTAGACTTACATCTTCCAAAGTAGGGATTAGTCGCTGGGGTGATCAATTGGCAAGGAAATGATTCAAACCTAACCTAGGGTTGACTATTGAGTGAATGTCGCTAGGGTACCTAAATCAGCTCAAAGATAGTCAAGATTAGTTTCATTTTAAATTTCTTTTGATGGATCTCATCGGTTTGTGATGGACTGCACTGAGTAGGGGCCGTGTTGGCCTTGACCTACTACAGATTTACCAATCCAAAGGGAGTAGTTTAGGGAAGAAAGCTAGGGGACTCACATCTTCTACTATAAAAAGACCACTGGAGTGACACATTAATAAGGTAACTTATCAACTCGACCTAGGGCTGCCCGTCGATTTGTAACAGTCATGCTAGAAAGAATGTGTAGAAGACTTACATCTTCAAAAGGGAAATGACCGCCGAGGTAGCCTATTTGTGGCAAAAATATTGAACTTGACCTAACGGCGACTGCGGAGAGAGTGCCGACCCGGGGATTTATCTCAATTATGGTAGTCAAGTAATTCCTATAGGGAGTTCTGCTGACACTGCCCTAAAGATAGGATGCCTTCTTGGGAAAGGGGCCACTGGTGGCTTAATTTCCTAATCCATAAGCAAATTTTGTTTGTTTTATTTTCTTATCATGGACCCAGTTAGTTTGTGAGGGTTCATACTGAGAAGGAGCTTATATCTGCCTAGACCTATCTCAAATTTACTGAGCCAAGGGAGAATCTGCGCATCCGTTGAACAACTTTTCCAACCACAGGGATGGCTACTAGAAAAGGCCGACTGTCCAACCCAAAAGTAATCCGGGTAGTGTCAAAATGGGGTTGTAAAGGATGTGATCCAAATAGAGTGCTTGCAGGGAATGGGGCCGCTGAGGGCTTTATCCAAAACCCTAGAGAAGATAATTTTGTGGGTGAAAAATTTATATATTCTTACCTTCATCTCATCCTCTTCTTTTTCGGAAAGAGATAAATGAAAGCAAATATATATAACACCTTGTTGGACACCATGTAGATCCACAGATGTTCTTATTAGGGTGATCGGGTATGACATTGAGGAAAGGTGTACTATCTCAAAAGATAGAAGCCATCACCTTACAATGGACCTAATCACTTGAATAATGACTCCTAAGAACTATGGGTCTTTGCATGTATCAGATATTCTTCCCCTACTTTACATGGAAAAGCAAAGCAGGGTTTCTTTTAAACTGGGTTTGTTAAGTTCCCTATAGAGGCAAGCTCTCATAGTTAATTACATCCTAAGGAACAGGATTCCTAAAGAATACTCTCGATCAAGGTAAATGATCATTGTCTCCAAAGATTTTCAAGGTAGACTATCAATCGATTGGTTTATTTTCAAAAGATCAAGTGGGATTGATCAAGAGGAGGGAGTTATTATCGAAGCCAAAGAAAGATAAATAAGGGATGCTCATGATGCTAGGAAACCTAGCGAACATCCTAAACTATCCTATGGTTGGGCTTTATATTTTTGAAAATGATATATCTATTTGAGTTTAATTTTTATTAGAAATCTAGGGCTTATAATTCCATGACACAAGATCATGAAAATGCATTAGGTGAGGATTTATGCTTGTATCCCACAAAGGGAAGTAGCAACCTCTAAACTTAAATCTAGGGAGTTTGGGCGAAGGCCAAAGCACGACCTAAATCTAAGGCGAAAATGAGTATAAGGTTTACCTCCACAAGAGAGGATAAACCTCCTGACTGTTTGGACTTACAATCGCCTGGGGATGGCCACCAACTAACTCCTCCTATGATTTTAAATACATGTAGGCAAGTCATATGCTTTTGCAAGATAGCTAAGCTGTTGCTTATTTAGAAAGAGGCTAAGTCCTTAAACACACTCCCTAAAAGACTAGATCATGTAGGGCGTGATTTAATGACTTAAATCTAATGCAAATTTTATTATATTTTATTTTTATTTTTTGACAATCAATTTGACATAGGCTTTAGGATTCATATGCATAATGCATGAGAAATTAGATTATGGACCTAAATCAGCAAGATAAGGAGGTGTGTTTCCACCATGGCTCTCAAAGGTCAAGTCAAGTTCTCTGGCAAAGGTGGAAGCCCTCCAATCAAGGGTGAAATAATATGTTTTTTATGCATGATGTGAGAAAGAAAATACAACATCAAGCTAAGAGGTTGCTAATTCTTTTAGCTTGCTTTATAACCTAAGCTTTAGATGAGGTTATGAGTTATTTATTTTTAGTTTAAATTGATAAGTTGGATAGAAAATTTATTTTCCTAAGAGCCTAATCGTCATCTAGGCCATTCATCAAAGCAAGGAAGAAACTAGGAAAAGATGTCATCTTAATGCACAAGCTAAATAAACATCAATCAATTTATAATGCTAGCTCAAAAGAATAAGAGGTCATTTGTGGTCGGGCTCCACTGCACAAACCCAAAAACAAATTGGGTAGCCGAGCTCTACCCTTATACAACCCAGATTACAAATGAATAAATTACAATTAAGAAGGAATTCATTGTTATGGGGGTCTTCATTTCTTCTTTCTTCTTTTTGGATTTGCTTCTCTCTTCTTTCTTCTTTCTTTTTTTAGTTGGTTGGAATGTGGTTGCTCCAAAGGCTTCACATGGTACATAAGACATCATCTTATAACTAATGTTCATCCTAATCCCCCATAAAAATCATTCCAAAATCCTAATTGAAAAATTACATGAAAAGGGAAAATAAATTTAATTAAAACCAACAAAAGAGATATTAGCTAAATAAACCAAACAATCTCAAGCATGTATATATATAAATTGAACTTTTCACCTCACACATGTGTAACTAAATCCACTAGGCCTATTTTGGATTATGCTTAGGGGTACAAGCAACCTGCACAACAAAAGCATTTATATTTTTATTATAGGGCCCCTTAAGCACAATCACCTGTAGAAGATAATGATTAGACTAAAAGCATCCTACCATTTAGTCTATGCACATGCATCCTAACATCCAAACTAAAATATTACATCACAAAACAAAAGAAAAGCATCAAACCATGCACTGCCCTAATCTAAAGCTAGAAGTGGTGACTTAGTCTAATGTGTGTGTCATTTAAGGTTTGTGTGGTATTCTTAATTGGGATATAGGTTAGAGTTTTCTAAGTATGAAAATGTTCAACTTAGAGGGTGGTTTCATTTAAGTGATTTAATAGATTTGGTTGATTTTATTTGATGATTTTGTTTGGTTTGAATGAACCTACTTAATTTCTAAGTTGTAAAGAGAGGGAAAAGAGAAGAGAACTTCTCTTTCCTTCCCTACCTTAAGTCATTTCTAAGGTAGATTCATATTTTATTTTTGTTTAATGGATATTTTATTATGTGTTTTAATTAATCATAAGTTTAGATTTTCTCTAAACAAACCTATTCAAAAAGCAAGGAATTTTAAGATTAAGTAAAGTGAAATACTATCACAAAACACACAACACATCATTTCTTTCCCAATATATGTAACATGCATATGGATGAATCCTAAGAATATCTATACATGTAAATGGAAGTGTTGAGCAAACCTTAATGTTGAATTCTAAGAGAGTTTGTTTAAGAAAATTTGGAATGTTTCATGTATCCATGATTTTGTTAAGTAGAAAAGAGAGATTCTTTTATTCATTTTTCATATGCACATTTGCAAGTTTGAAACACATAAGTGAGTACGATGCCATTATTAGCACCGGGGGTGTAAGGTACAAGACCTACTTAGGGCTACAACCCTGAGGTTGTCCAGACTAATATACCACTTTTCTTAAATGCATGTGCATGCACAAAAAGAAATGCATGGAATGAAAATCATGCAAAAAGTTTATGTTTGTTTGATTTGTTTATTAAGTGATAACATAGGAATGAATATGAATGGATTTAATCAAGTGTTTTGTTCTTTCCAAATTAAC
The DNA here is from genome assembly GCA_021442155.1 of Cymbidium sinense. Taxonomy (NCBI): domain Eukaryota; kingdom Viridiplantae; phylum Streptophyta; class Magnoliopsida; order Asparagales; family Orchidaceae; genus Cymbidium; species Cymbidium sinense. Next base: position 66,715,276 of record CM038222.1, read on the forward strand.
CATACCCTTTGCAAAATCCTATTCAAAAACTATGCTAAAAGAGAAGAGAAGGAAAGTCACACTATGCACATCTTTATATTTATACTCACATGCAAGCTTAAAAATAATTATAAGTAGCACACCTTTTAGTTATGATATTTAATTTATAAATTTTGAAAATAACTTTGGATTTAATAGTGATAATAGCCATTCATATCTTACTTTAGACAAAACATGCAATTTGACATAAAGGAAACATTTCATTTTAAGTTGATTTTTTTTGAAGGCATGAATGCATGATTTTTCATTTGACATACACATTTAGCATGTTAGGAAATAAATAAAGTGATGAAAACATGTAAATGCATTCACTCTAATTAATTCCTAAAGATAATCTTATGAAATAGGATTATTTAAAGTGAATCGAATTTGCTTTAAAAAGATGTTGACCTCATTTTTAGGATGAGCTCTCAACACCTCCATCTTAGACATAGGATTCCTTTTAGACTTTAGGAGATCCTTAGTCTTATGACACATCTAGTGATTAGGTGGACACTCAACCTAGCCTAGAGACTTAGAAGGGTTAACCATAGGACTAGGTCATGCCGTAGGGGTGTTAGAAAATTTGCCTACCTTTAGCTTGAACCACTCCTCACCTTCCTTCGTTCAAGTCAAAACTCCAAATCAATCTTATTTCATTTTCTCCAAAATCAAATCAACTACATGTGATTGAAATCCATGATTGAAACCCTTGATCAAAATCCATAAAAATTTCTAAGTTCATATTTTCCTAAGTCCCTTAAAATTCCCTTTAATGGACTTAGCCAAAATCAATTCTAAACCAATTCAAATCTTTGAGATTTTTGCATAATTAATTTATATTCCCATTTATATTCACATACATAAATGAGATATAAATCCAAACCAATCAAACCCACTCAAAATTTCAAATGAACTCATGAAATCTTTCTTAAATCCTTTAAATTCCCTTTAATGGATTTAACTTAAATCATGATCAAACCTATTCAAACTCATGAAATTTTCACAAAACTCATTTATATTCTCATATATAAATGAAATATAAATATAAATCAATCAAATCAAATCCAAAAATTAAATTCCAAATTAAAATTTCTTTAAATCCTTTAACTTCCCTTTAATAGATTTAACCCAAATCATGATCAAACCTATTCAAACTCATAGGATTTTCTCAAAACTCATTTATATTCTCATTTATATTCACATATATAAATGAAATATAAATATAAATCAATCAAATCAAATCCAAGAATTAAATTCCAATTTAAAAATTTCCTTAAATCCTTTAAATTTCCTTTTAATGGATTTAGCCTAAATCATGATTAAACCACTTCAAATCCTCGAAATTTTCTCATGATCAATTTATATTCTCATTTATATTCACATATATAAATGAAATATAAATTCAAACAATCAAAACTACCTCCAAAAATCAAACTCAAATCCACTCAAAATCCAACCTAAGCCTTTCAAGTCAAAATCTTGAACTTAAATAAATCAATCAAGCCAAACTCTTGATTTTTCTCATGATTCAATCAACCCTACAATCATGAGTTTATATATAAATCCAAATCAAAACAATCAAAACCCAAAATCTCTTCATATTCTTCCTTTGAATATGAAATTGTCAAATGGATCAAAACCCATTTGACTTCAAACCACTTGTAAATGGATTCATATTTTAATCATAAGTCCATAAACAAGCTCAATCAACTTCAAATCACACTTTAACCAAGCCATTTGACCCACTTAGGCTCACTTGACCCAAAGTGAGCTAAAGTACCCTTATGAGCCAAATTCTAATCCTAACCAAATTGGATTGAACCAAACTCATCTATCCTTCTCATCATGATCAACAATCATCATGGGATGATCAATCAATCAAATTGGGTCAAACCAAGTCAAACCTAAGGGTTGGCCAAGTCAACACTTAGCCCAAAATGAAACGTAACATAGCCAAATTACACCATAGGCCAAATTGATTGAAACCATTAATCTAAGTTCATTCATGAACTATGTTTGAACTTGACCAAGACAAAATTTGAGCCAAACCTAGCCCAATTGGCCACTTGACCCAAGTTGACCCAACTTGACCTAAAAAGTCAAAATGGGTCAAAACTTGATCTAAGCCAAATTAACCCAAACCATTGGGTCAGTTCATTCCAAATCACTTGTTGAACTTGACCAAATCCTCAATTGGCCAACTAGACCTAACCTAGCCCAATTGACCTTAGACCCAACATGACTTAAAGGGGTTATGTTGAGCCAAATTTGAACTTAACCAAAATTGATTGGAAACAAAGATACAAATCCACTCCATATGACTAACCAAACCTAAACCAACCCTTGACCTACCTCAAATAATTCAAGTGGATCAAATTGGTCAACTTGACCCATTTGACCTAAACGAAGTCATGAGCCAAATCCAAAACTATACCAAATTGAATCAACCCAAAGCCACCAAAACATTTCAAATGGTCATATGAACTTGTCCCAACCCTTGGTTTGACCCAATTTAACCAATTGGTCAACTTGACCCAAGTTGACCCATTTTGACCTAAATGGGTCAACATGAGCCAAACCCTATCAAATGAATTCCAAATCCAATGAAAATTAGCCAAACCTAGTTTCTTCATATACCCAACATACCCAAATTGAAAAAATAGCAAAATGGCCATTATACCCCTAGGCTATAGAACAAATTTTGGCTTAATCTATGGGTAATTTGGTCATATCCTCTTCACATTCACTTGAGGCTTTCCTAAAAGCTCAAGAGAACCTAGTGAAGAGTGGTGCACTTAACCCAATGGGTTTGGGTTAACCCAATTGGTCCCTAGACCAAACACGACCCTATGGGTCAAAATTACAAATTCAAAATCCCTCTTCCACTCAAATTCAACACATGGGAGGTTGGCAATCTACTCCCTAGCTCAAATCGACCATCTACACACTCCTAACTGATGAAACAACCCTCCCATTATGATCAATTGGATCAAAATGGAACACAAGCTTGCGACCGTCCGGTCTTTCAACGGAGAGATATACTCCCCCTAATTCAATTATAATTCAACATCCACACATTCAATTGAGTAAGGGAGAGTGTTAGGAGCCATCAGAGAGTGATCCCTAGCCTCCTAGAGCTCTTGCCATTTCCCCATTTCTCAATTTTTGAATAGTGAAAATAGGGGAGCTCAATCCATTCTTGAAGTTTCCTTTGGAGTTCCCGTGGAGTTTCCACAGCAAGAAATAGATGAATTTGATCAAGGCTACAAGCTAACTAAGGAGGAGTTGGTCCATACATCAATCCACTCAACCTCAAGTTCTCATACTCTCAACACAACTTCATCTCAACTAGATGAAGCTTCTCCAAGGGAATCGAGTGCTAGTGATCACCTCTAGCAAGGTATGGGATTTTCTGACCATTAAACTCAATGTGGTGTGGAGCTTTGTGAAAAAAATTTTAATCCCATAGATTTTTTTTACCATTGGATTTGCTGCTCTTTAGCTTTAGATGGTGTGGGTTGAGTTTGATTTGAATCCAAGCTCAATCTAGCTCAGATCATTCCCTTGATCATGGACGATCTCTATTGATCAAGGGGAAGAACTTGTGAGATCTCGGCCGTCCATCCACATATTTTGGATAGACGATTAAGATAATTCCCCATGTTTAGATATTTGTTATCTATTTTTAAACCACGGGGAGATCTTTGATCGTCTGATCTTTGATCAGACAGCAGAGATCAAACTACGTGTGCTGCCAACTGCCATTTGGGATTTGACAACTTAAGTAGGCCCCTCATGACGTGATGTGTGTAAAGTGCACTGACTGCCGCTGCCACGCGTCGCTCCGTGAGCTAGGGGATTAGTTAAAATATCTTAATTAATCCTAATTAACCTAGGGATCTTCTAAAATTTAAAACTCCCTCTAGAAAATTCAAAAAACTATGAAATAAAATCCTATGGAAAGATAATCCAACCTAGAATATTTTAAAATTAATTTCAATGGGTTTTGAGTTATAATTATCTCTAATTTTGGGTTTTCTTGGAAACTTCATTTTGCTAATTACTTTTTAATTAAGCCTTTAATTAATCCCAAATTTCTTGGGTATATTTTAGGGGATAACCTCTGCCTTTCCTAATTTTCTTGTGATTTATTGAAGGATTGATTAGAAGAATTGCATATGGATTTATTAACTACCCTCCTTATGTAATTAAGGATAATTAGGGTGTGATTAGTGATTTTAATCCATGATTAGGGTTAATTAAGATCAGATCCAGTAGATAGAAGGTTTAGGAAATAATTTTGGGGCATTTACCTTAAGCTATTCCTAAACTCCCTTTTCTCTCCTTAATCTCCTCTTAATTAAGGGGAATTCATTAATTATTCCCTTAATTAATTTCTAAAAATTCTAAAAAAAAGTTCCAGAATTTAATTAATCTACTTTGGGTAGATGCTTAGGTGTTTAATAGCCTAAGTTCAATTAAAGAAATCAAAACCCAATTCATAAGTATGAAAGGGTGTTTGAATTTACTTAAGCTAAACCTCTTAGCTTAATTAAATTTTAATTGCGAACCAAATTACATTAGGCCTTTTCTGATTATGTACATTGCAAATTCAAATTCTTTGTGAGTTTTTATGTCATCTTATTGGCTCATAATTATTTTGTTAATTATTCTAAGGTGGTGTAGGTAAGGGTTAATTAAGCTACTTAATTCATACCTTAACCTAATCAATGCTTAAAATGAATCTAATCATGTAAAAATTAAACAAAAAATCTCAAACACATGTGGGAATAGGTTAGTAATAGCAAACTCAACTCATATTTTCAAAATTAAATCAAACTTCAAACAAAACTTGAATCACATTGAATTCACTTTGATTTATTTTAAACTTTCTTATTCTATAAGAATGTCTTTAGGATTTCATTAAAGTGAGTTTCTTTACATGCTTTCATTACTTTGAATCTTTCCTCAACATGCTAAATTTGTATGTCATGTGGTTCCATGCATTCAAATTTTTTAAATTTAAATTTAAAAATGAAATTGTTTACTTTTAGATGAATCCATTAATGCAACTTTTACATTTTTCTTTTTTATTTCATTTCTTTTATACACATATTTGTATTTAAAGAAAGTGATATATTAGTCCAGACAACCCCGAGGTTGCGAGACTTTAAGTAGCCCTAAGTAGGTTTTATACCTTACACCTCTGGTTAACAATGGCATTGTACTCACTTATGTATTTATTACTTTCATGTGTGTGTGTAAAAATTTGGATAAAGAAACTCTTTTCTACTTAAGAAAATCATGAATACTAATCTTCTAAGTTTCCTTAAATGAATTACTTAGCATGCATCATAAACTATGTTAAATATTCTTATTTGTATGTATAGATATGCTTAGGACTCATTCATATGCATGTTATACATGTTGGTAAAAGAAATAAAGTAATGTGTTTTATGTAAATTTTGATTCATTTTATTTAATCTAAAAATGCCTTTCTTTTTGAATAGGTTTGTTTAGAGTTTATATAAACTTAGGATTAATTAAAAATGTAATCAAAACATTCACCTAAATGAAACTAAAATGTGAATCTACTTTAAAAATTACTTGGGTTAAGGAAGGAAAGAGAAGTCCTCTTCTCTTTCCCTCTCTTCATAACTTACTAATTAATTCTAAGATTCACTTAAACTAAATCTAAAGATGAAATAAAATCAAACCAAATCAATTAAACAACTTAAATGAAACCCTCCTCTAAGTTGAACATGTTTTTACTTAAAAAATTTGAACCTAAATCCATGGGTAGGCATACCACACAAACCTTTAAAGCACACACATTAGCCTAAGTCACCACTTCTAGCTTTAGGTTAGGTCGGTGCATGGGTTGATGCTTTGTTTTATTTTTAGACTGGATGATAGGGTGTATGCTCGTAGAATGAATGGTAGGATGATCTTAGTCTAACTATTCTTTTTTGCAGGGGATTGTTCTTAAGGGGCGCTATCATAAATAAATATATAAATTTTTTTACTTGTAGGTGCTTATACCCCTAAGCATAATCTATAGGCCACATGGACTTAGTCACCCATGTGTAGGGCGATAAGTCCAATATACATGCTTGGGATTTGTGTGGATTGTTTTAACTAACCTTTATTTTGTAGGTGTTAGTTAGATTTCCATTATTTTCTTTTCATGTAAATTTGTGCAATTAGGATTTTGGAATGATTATTATGGGGATTAGGATAAGCATTGGTCATAAGATCCTATCTTATGCACCATGTGAAGCCTTAGAGCATCCACATTCCAACCATCCAAAAGAAAGAACCAAAAGAAGAAAGAAGAAAAAAGCTTGAACACCCCCATAACAATGAGTTCCTTGCTTAATTGTAATGTAATTCATTTTTAATTCGTGTTAAATAAGGGTAGAGCTCGGCTACCAAATTTGTCTTTTCGGGTTTGTACTCCCAACCACAACGGCCTTTTATTCTTTTTAGGCTTAGCTTTATAAATTGGTGATGATTTGTTTAGGTTGCACATTAAGTGGCATGTTTTTCTTAGTTTCTTCCTTGCTTTATGTATGGCCTACATATGGATTAGGCTCTTTAGAGAAAAATAAATCTTTTACCCAACTTAACAACTCCAATTAAAAATAAATAACTCATAACCTCACCTAAATCTTAAGTTTAAAATCAACATAACATAATTAGCAACCCCTTAGCTGGATGAGCAATTCTTTTATAATATCATGCACAATAGCATCATATTTCAGTCTTGATTGGAGGGCTTCCACTTTTTCCGAGAAACTTGGTTTGCCTTGTGAGAGCCATGGTGGAAACTCACCTTCTCCCTTCTCACTGATTTTGGCCAATAACTTTATTTCTCATGCATTAGGCATATGAATCCTATTAGTGTGAGTCAAAATGATTGTCCAAAATGAAAATAAAATGAAATTTGAATTGTATTAGGTTTAGGTCATTTGAAGCATAAACTTTATATGATATAGTCTCTTTAGGGAGTGAGTTTAAGGACTTAGTCTCTTTCTAAGTAATAAGAGCCTAGCTATCTTGCATTAAGCATATGACTTTCCTACATATGTTTAAAATCCTAAGAGTTAGTTGGCAGCTACCCCCAGGTGGTTGTAAGTCCAAGCTATCGGGTGGTTTGTCCTACAATTCTTAAGGGATAATTCCATGGATCTTACGTGGTTTGATCATGATCGTCCGTCCAAAATGCATGGATGGATGGTCCATGATCCGTCACTGAGCTCGCCTATGGGAGAGGGCAACCATCCACTCTTTAGAGCATGATCTGAGCTTGATTGAGCTCGGATTGTGCTCAAACTCAACCCACACAATCTAAGAGCAAGCACAAGAAGATCTAACGGTCAATTTTGCATGGGGTGAATTTTTCTTTTACAAAGGACCAAGAACCCCTATACCTAAGCTAGGTTTGAAGGCATACCTCACCAGAGGCTATCACCGGTGCTCCCAACCATTGAGGTAGCTTCATCTAGTGGAGATGAAGCTTTGTTGAAGATTTGAGGGCTTGAGGTTGAGTGGATCTTCCTATGGATGAATCTCCTCTTCTAATGCTTGTGGCCTTGGTCTAGTTCCCACTTGCCTTACCTTCGAATCTTGGGAGAAGCTTTGGATGAGTTTGATTAGGCCTTCTGAGGATGCTTGAAGGAGGAATTGGATTGGAATTGGGTATTGGCTAAGTTGGGATATCCCTTAGCCTCCCCTATTTTTGGTTTGAAAGAATCTAAAAAATGGAGAATAGAAATGCTTAGGAATTGCCTAAGGAAGCTTGGAGTGCTAGCTCCAGGTATCTCTTAGTCAATCAAGTGTGAATGTCTCTAATTCAAGTGAAATTAGGGGGAGTATATCTCCCCCTTGAAGGATCGGATGGTTGAGCATGTCTTTGCCATTTGGATCAACTAGCTATTCAATGAGTTGTTTTGGCTGTTTGAACTTACACATGGTTCATTTTGGCCAAAGGAATGGAGTGGTGAAGCCCCCATGTGCTCAAGAGAGTAGAGGAGTGATCCCCATGTGCTTATTTTCAAGTGAGTGGTCAATTTTGGGTTTAGGTTGGGTTTGACTAACCCAAACTTATTGTGTCAAGTCCACCACTCTTAGTAGTGTCCATGGAGTCCACTAAGAGGGTGCTAAGTGGCCATGAAGAGGATTTGACCAAATTCTAAGTAAATTTGGCCAAGAATTACCCTTTAACTTAGGGTTAAAATGATCATTTGACTTTAATTTTAGTTTGAATATGTTTAGTATGATTGAAAAATAGGCTGGACCAAGTTTTAATGAATTTGGAATTGATTTGATATGATTTGGCTCATATTGACCCATTTAGGTCAAAATGGGTCAACTTGGGTCAAGTTGACCAATTGGTCAAATTGGGTCAAATAAAGGGTTGGGTCAAGTTCATATGACAAATTAAAATGTGTTGGCATCATTGGTTTGGTTCAATTTAATTTATATTTGGTTTTGGTTCATTTGATTTCATTTAGGTCAAATAGGTCAAGTTGACCAATTTGACCTAATTGGGTTAGGTCATGGGTTGTTTTATGTTTAGTTGGACATTTGAAATGATTTGGTAACTTTGTTTCTAATCAATTTTGGTTTGATTTGATTTTGGGTCAATTTAACCTTTTAGGTCAAGTTGGGTTCATGGTCAATTCGGCTAGGTTGGGTCTAGTTGGCCAATTGAGGCTTTGGTCATGTTCAATAAGTGATTTGGAATGAACTTGGCCCAATGGTTTCAATCAATTTGGCTTATATCAAGTTTTGACACATTTTGACTTTTTAAGTCAAATAGGGTCAACTTGGGTCAAGTCGCCAATTGGGTTTCAATCATTTGGAATTCAATCATGGGTTTCAATCATTTGGAATTGATTCATGATTTGATAAAATCCATTGGAATTGATTTGAGATTTGTTTTGGAGTTGAAGTTGATTTGAGCTTGGAGTTTGTCTTGAAAGAAGGAAGTGAGGATTTGGTTCAAGCTATAGGGCAGACAAATTTTCCTAACACCCCTAAGGCATGACCTACTCCTATGGCTAACTCTTCTAAGTCTCTAGGGTTAGGTTAAGTATTCACCTAATCACTAGAAGTGTCTTAAGACTAAGAAACTCTTAGTGTCTAAGAGGAGTCTTATGTCTAAGATGTAGGGGTTGAGAGCTCATTCTAAAAAATGAGGTCAACAAATTTGCATAGGTATTCTATGGCCAACTCAAGGAGAATGCTCGGGGGCTCATATCTGCCAAGAGTGGTGTATCCATCGGGTGAGTTGTTATCAGCATAGCAAATATCAACCAACCTAGGTCCCCATCAGTTTGTGATAATCAACCTAGGAAGAAAACTCAGGGACTCACATCCTCCTATTGCAGAATTGATCTGGGATAGTCTGTCTTTGGCTCGACAGGTGTCATCCGACCTAGGGCGACTACTAAGTAAATGCCACTGGGGGACTTATATCAACTTAAAAGTAGTTAATAGGAAAGGAGCCTCTGGGGACTTATCCTAAGCCTCGAATATACTTAACCTAGCTAGTCCATGATGACTAGTACAAGAAGAAAGCTTGTAGACTTACATCCTCTTAAACTGAGTCAACATGAGGTAGCTTACTAGCTACGTAGTGAAGCCTACCAAACTAACACGATGCTCATCAGTAATGGTCCGTCAGGAAGAAAGCGTAGGGACTCACATCTTCCTGATAAATGACCATTGGGGCGATGTACTAGCAATGTAGCATGTCAGCTTGACCTAGAGCAACTAATGAATGAGTGTCATAGGGGGCTTGCTCCCACATCGAAATAGCCTAAGATAAAATATTTGTGTTTGTTTTTGTGCTTGTGTTAAAGGGAATAGGATGTCTCTCGGGTTCTCTTACACCTACCCAAAACATGCTGGGGAATTTGATGAAATGGTGCCATGAAGGGCAATTGTGATCCCACTAAGAAAGGATGTCGCTTGGGTTTTCCTACACCTAACTTAGTTATGCTATTCAAAATAGGATGCTGCTTGGGTTCTCTCACACCTATTCTAGTACCGCTTGTGTTGTGAAAGAAGGATAGGATGCCTCTTGGGTTATCTCACACCTATCCTAAACACATCATGGCAGATTCGTAAGAGATGCAAACAACGCTTCAAATAGAGAAGATTTTGATGAATTGGAATGATTTTTTTTGTTCTTTTAATGATAGTTATTTTCAAACATGATTTTATGGGTAATATTTCTTCAAATAGAGCCCATTAATTGGATGCATCAGATGTTCCTCCTTACAATCAATAAGCTGATAAGATCCTCCTTGGTAGGCCTTCTCTATTTTTCAAGTGGGTTCAAACTTACATCCCATCTTTCGACGGGAAATAATTGGTCTCCTTAGGACTAATACAAGTCCTCCTACTTGAAAAGCCCTAGGGCATACCATCTTGTTATGAGCTTGAATCATTTTAGCCTTGTTTAACTCGAGGTTATGGCATGCTTGTAGGCATCTCTCCTCCAAACCTTCAAGCTCTTCTAATTGTTATTTGGCATTCTGCTCTATAGTGATTTTATTACCCATTATTATCCTTAGTGATGAGAGTTGGACTTCTAATGGTAGAACGGCTTCAGACCCATACACTAAGGAGAATGGGGTAGATTGAGTTGGAGTTTTGTAAGTGGTATGGTATGCTCACAAAGCTTCAACTAACTGCTCATGCCACTATCGTTTATTATTATCGAGCATCTTCTTTAGTGTTTAGATAAGAGTTTTGTTGAATGCTTTTGCTAGGCCATTCGCCCTGGGTAGTAGATGGTGGAGTATCTCCAATCTATACAGTGTCTTCTGGCAAAGCTTTTGATCTTGGTGCTCTTGAGTGCAGTATCATTATCAAATATAATTCATCGAGGCACCCCGAACCTATATACAATATGATTCCTAAAAAATTGGAGCACATGCTGAGTTGTGACCACTCTGAGTGGGATTGCCTCCACCCACTTGGAAAAGTAGTCGGTGGCAGCTAAGATGAACCGATGACCTCTGGAAGAAGGAGGATCAATCAGACCAATAATATTGGTACCCCAACACTCAAATGGCCATGAGGTCAATGTAGGGTGTAGAATATTGGGTGGTTGATGTAGGACCACACCGTGTACTTGACACTGATGGCATCTTCTAGCTATGTTCATGCAGTATGCGATCACCGAAGGCCAGTAGTATCCTAGTCTCTTAATCTTTCCTTTCATCTTCAAATCAGATTGATGTGCTCCACATAGACCTGAATGTACCTCGATCACGATTCTACAGGCTTTGTGTTTGTCTAAACAATGTAACCACATTTGATCGAAAGATCGTCGGTACATGGTGCCATCTATGGGAGCATAGGAGAGAGCTCTCTGTTTTATCTGATGGACTTGTGATCTCTCTTGAGATAGTTTGTCGGTGTTCAAGTAATCTATGAGTAGTTGCCTCTAATTCAGCTCCTTGTCCTTTTCGACAACGGCAACCTCCCATTCAAGAGAAAGTCTCTCAACGAGTTTAGTGTTAATAAGGGATAAAACTTATTTATCTTGGACCCTTATTGAATTGGACTCATCTTTCGGACATTCTAATTCCTTGGCTAGTTTGGCCAAAGCATCTGCTACTGCATTCTCTCCTTGAGGGACCTTGTAGATGGTGACCTCAGGGATCTGGGCCAACATCTTCATGGTGTACTCATGGTAATGATGAAGCTTGGGTCTGAGAACCTTATAGGACCCAGTAATTTGGTTGATGACCAATTCAGAATCTTCATACATGTTGTTTCTTTTGACACATATTATGATGGCTAACTCCAAACTGGCAATCAAACCCTCATACTCAGCTTCGTTGTTGGTGCAAGGATTGGAGAGATAGCATGAGAATCTCATCACATCGCGGTTTGGAGTTAAGATAATTATTCCTACCCCTCCATTTATTGGAAGAGTAGATCGTAGTTCTTCTTCTTTATGAAAGGAAGCCGCACCATCAAAATACATCTCCTAACGATGATTGTCAACCTCTCTAAGTTCATGATTTGTTCATCAGGGAGATCATCATTAAGCAGAGAATCAATTGCTGCTAAGAAATCTACTAGTGCGTGTTCTATCACCGCGCGGAGGGGTATGAATGTAATGTCAAACTATGAGAGAATCATGGACCAACATGTCAACCGTCTGGATAACATCGTATGTGTCATGAGATACTACAGTGGATTGATTCTTGAAATCAAGTTCACCTTATGAGAAAGCATATAGTATCATAGCTTTTGGGATGTGAAGATTAAAGATAGGCAATATTTCTTAATAGGTGGGTAGTTTGCTTCAGTAGGGATCATACAATGGCTGAGATAGTAGAGAGCGGTCTCCTTCCCTTCGTCATTGGCTTGGGCCAACAAAGCGCCAAGGGAGTCATCCAATATAGCTGTATAGAGGATCAAAGGCCTGCCTAGGATAGGGGCTGCTAGAACTGGCGGCTTTACCAAATACTGCTTGATATCTTCAAAAGCCTGCTGGCACTTATCATCCCACTAGAAATCAGCATCCTTTTTGGCAAGTGCTGAAAATGGTTTGCATCTCCCTAATAGGTTGCAGATAAAGCATCTTAGATATGCCAACCACCCTTGGAAAGATCTGAGTTGAGTTATACTTTTAGGTGGTGGCATTTCTAAGATAGCTTTGATCTTTTCTAAATCTATTTCCCACAACAACCTAAGGAACTTCAAGCTACTCAATGCACACTTTAGAGGTTCATTTTGAGGTTATATTGTTTTAACCATTCAAAACTACTCAAGTCAAAGAGATGGTCTCCTTTCTTTTTTACTTTTGACTACTAGATCATCAACATAACATTCAACTTGATGATGAATAAGTTAGTTGAAGATCTGATTCATGGCCCATTGGTATGTAGCACCAGCATTTTTAAGGCCGAAAGGCATGACCTTATAACAAAAGATTCTAATCGGGGTTCGAAATGCAGTGTTTCTTTCATCCTTGAGGGCCATCTTGATTTGGTTGTAGCGAGTTGAGGCAATGTCTACCATTAATTCTGGTATAGGAAGAGAAAACTCATCCTTAGGACATGTCTTATTTAAGTCCCTAAAATTGATGCATATGCGAATTTTGCCAAATTTTTTTCTTAATTGGCATGACACTGACTAATTAGATAGGGTATTTTTCTTCCCTGATGAAACCAACATCGATTAATTTCTTAACTTCAGAAATGACCTGTTGTTTGATTTCTAACTGCATGCATCTAGGAGCTTGCTTGATATGGTTGGCATTAGGGTCAATTCCTAGTTTATGAACTGCTATGTCAGGAGATAACCTGGGCATCTCTTTAAAACTCCATGCAAAGCATCCCTTAAACTCAATCAATAGCCTAACTAAGTCATTGGTTTCTTCTTCATTTAGCAAAGAGCTGATGTATGTCGGGCGTGGATTATCTTCCATCCTGAGGTTGATTTCTTTAAGTTTGTCTATTCTTGAGTGGATTTCCTCTTCAAATTTTGGAGGCGCATCTTTGATTTAAAGATCATCTAGATCATCTGAAGTTTCTAAACACTCCTCCTCATAAGAGTTAGTGTGGTTGGAGAAGAACCTATTAGACTCTAGATGATTGACAAGTAATCATCATCATCATCGGACCCATCTATCAATCCTAGATCTTGATTGTATCATCCCGCCTTTGTTGTTCCACAACTTCTCAAAGTACTATAACCTGTGCTTAGACCATGTATAAGGAATTAAACCTTTCTTTGCAAGATTAAGAACACAAGGCGAGTACTAATCAAAAGGCAATTCCATTAAGTCTTTATATGAATTATCCTCAAGTTCTACATCCACTTATGGACTTGAGGATGATGATCCTAATAGGAATCTCATTGGCTTCACATCAATGGAAGACTTAGGGCTTCCTTAACTACTAAACCATCATCTTTTTTGAGAGGAAAGTGAGGTTAGAGCTAAGGTTCCCAACTGCTGCCTGAAAGTTTCACATAATTTTGATTCAAATACATTCGTGCTTTGGTTGGAGGCCTGGTCTTCATTGTTGTCTGGGTCAAGTGTCACCTCTAAGGAAACCCGCTTAGAGGGGTTGGCTGGTATGCTAATCACATTAGACTCATCCTCTGAGCTGGATTCCAAGTTAATGCAAATAGTAAGGGTATTCCTATGAACTGGAACATAACCCCTGTTGGCTAGAGGCCAACCAGGGTGTCTTTCACCTCTAGAACTACCTTTATGTCTGTCTCTGCCTCTATCTAGTGGAGGTCGAGTCAACCTACCCATATGTCCATATGGTGGAATGAACTATGGGTAGAATGTGACATGCGACTCTCCTTCTTCCTTAATATCCTTTCTCGTTCACTTGCTCTTTCATTTTTCTTTTCCTTTTATTTTTCCTTTTCTTTTTTCTTTTTCTTCTTTTACTTTTTTTTTTGAATTTGAATTTTGACCAAGTTCATGAGAAAAGGTGTTTTGAGGAAGATAGTAGGTTGCATCTTCATATATCTCAACTTCTCTAACTAAAAATGGCTTTTCATCTCCTTTGACATAGTACTCGATACCATCCCTTCTAAACTTGATGAAGGGGGATGGAATCATCTTATTTTGATGTATCCAAGGCTACCGTACAAAGTAGTGAATGAAGTATTTGAATCAATTATGTAGAATTTGGCATCAGTTTTCCATTCACCTATCTCCAAAGGTAACTCTATGGAACCTAAAGCCCTCTCACCTTATTCATTGAATCCTCTTGACATCATCTGATCTCCTTAAAGTGTAGAGATCTCAATCCTCAAGTAGGCAAGGGTCTTTAGACTCATAATGTTCATCGATACACCTGGATCAACAAGAACAATAGAAAGTCTAAATCTTCTCATGTCCACTATGTTGTAGAGGGAATAATTATGCTCAATGTCTCCCAGAAGAAGGTCTTCATCTGTGAAGGTGACTCCCTGGGCTTCTCTTGAATAATGTGTCTCCTCTCCAATAGTGATCAACTGAGCTAAGCATATTTCAAGATCAAGAAGAACCTTGATTAATGATTCTCTCATCTCTTTGGATAGGACAAGGGAATCATATATGCTTAACTTAGATGGCAACTTTCTTAGGTGAGAGAGGACATTATAATCCACTTTGGGCTAGTCCTCCATAAGCATATCCATGGGTGAAGCATTCTGTGGAGGGGCTTCTTGCTTGCCGATACCAATAAGTTGTTTTCTCTTATCTTTAGGTGTTGCACTATGAGGTAGAACCTTTCCACTACGGAGGTTGACTTCAGTGATCTCTTGTGACAAGTTAGTGGAAGATTCTACCTACTCGTCAGGCTCACCTACAGCTTCTCCTATGGGACCCTCAGAATCAGATGATTGCAAGTCTACCTCAAGAGGTGAACCCTTATTATTTAGAGAAGGAAGGTCCATCTATGAATTAGAAAAGGGAAGATCATAATTGTTATAATTATTATTTAGACTTGGAGAGCTTTCTAAAAGAGTAGAGTTAGACAACCCATTAGAAGTGACATAGATGTAATTCAAACTAACTTTATTCCTTGATTTTTTAGATTTTGAAGTAGGTGCATAGTAAAAATCTAGTAAAGTAAGTAGGGTGAGGGATTTGATGCCCTCATTCACTGATGCAAGATGTCTACTAGTGGAAAGCTAGAAGTAGTGCTCGCAGTAGTGTGTAGCTACAATGAGGGGTCAAGGTTGAGGTGGTTGTGCTACTTGGCTATCTCACCATGGGTTCCGCTACTACGCTGAGCTCCCCCTTTTCCTAAGTTGTCTTTCACAACTAGCAAACTTTCCTTGATGTTGGAGGTTCGAGCCACCTCAGGCACCTACAAAGAAAGTTTCTTGATTTTGGATACTATCTTTTTAGAGGTTGGGATAAGGAGATATCCCAACCTTCTTTGGTTTTGAGAGGATCGCATGTATCCCCAAGGATTACCCTAATGGAACTAGATGATTGTTCCACTAAGTATTCCTTTGGGAAAACTATGGTGCTTGTTTTGAAGCAATGCTCAAGCTAGTCCATGAATGTAAAGCAATCCTCCAAAACATGGCCTAGCATGCTGTGGTAGGGGCAAAAGTTAGGATCATTTTGCTTGCCAATTTCTTTCGACCTTCTAGGCTCGGGTAGCTGAAAGTCAAATTTCTTTAAGAGATTCTTAAATATATTCCTAACTATCTCTCTCTTAAATTAATATGGTTTGTTTAGTTTATCCATAGTAGTAGGTGGATAGTAGCAACTTAGCGGCGAGTATGTATACCGCTGCTATGAATGAGGCTGAGGAAGAGGTAGTGAAGGCCATGGAGGCTATTGTGGTAGCTGGTAGGATGGCCTAGGTGGTGGTAGAGGAGGTGGAAGTGACGGCTATGGAGCACAAGGTCTCTCATACTACTCTCTGGGCGGTTGTTTCCTCTTGTCTACTGTTGTCACTGCTCCTGGCTTCTCCTCATATGCCTTCTACGGCCTTAGCTTTGTTGATTGATCTGAAAAAGGCAACTATTTGGGTTCTTTTTGTAAGCTAATCGTCTTATTGATTAGCTTCTCAAATATTTTGATGGTGAAACCTTTGAGCATGAAGGTGACCAGGCCATGAATATTCTTTAGTAGAATTTCAATGGCATGCTGTTCAGAGAGCTGCAGTTCATATTTCATACTCAAATTATACCATATGAGAATATAATCAATGAGGGACTAATCAGGGTGTTGTTGAGCCACAACAAGATCACCTACAATCGCCCTTTGCTGTGCTCCAACAAACCTCTTAATGAATAGTTGCTCCAACTCAGCAAAATTCTTCACTTAACTATTGTGAAGTTCAGCGTACCAATCAAAGGCTATGACTGCTAAGCTGCTGACAAAAAGATGGAAGAATAATGAGTCGCTGCCACCAGTGTTGCAACAATTGGCCCTGAAATGCACTATGTGCTGTCGTGGGTTCCCGCTGCTATCGAAGCTCTTGAAAGAAGGTAGCACAAAACCCTTAGGATATTGGATGGCATCAAATTCCTTTGGGTAGGGTCTACCCTTTAAAACCGATGATCCTCCTCGGGTTTGTGCAATGCTTCTCTCACATGCTGCTCAACCATGATTTTAATATCCTTTTCTTGTATGGAGGTACTATCCACTACCTTCCTATACAAGCTTGTGATGCCCTGCTCTACCAGAGGTAAACTCTTAGGCTAATCCAAGAGATGCAACAACTCAGGCTGACCTATTTCTATAATGGTAGGATGCACAGTCGGGGCTTGGTTCTGAAGTATGAAAATTACAGCTAGTAAATTTTCAAGCCTCTTTCCCATCCTATCAATTTGTTCATCTTTTTGTTTAAGTTGTTGAAGGAGGTGTTTGGTCAAGTGGGCAGTATTGTCCTGCTCAACCGCATCACCTTCCAAGTTTTGCTGATCACGAAGGAGGGAACCCCTAGTATCAACCATGTGTACTCTTACTGAATCCTCTAACATATCATCTTCATTAGGATCAAAACTGACCTTCTCCTCCTCTAAGTCAGACCAATCATATCTTAAGATCTCCTTCTTCTTCACTAGATATTGTGCTACAATGTTATCTTGGGAACGGTCCAACTGTGTGAGCATAAATGATCATGGTTGATCGATGGTGGGATCACTGTCATGAACGGAGAGACATCTAACATCTCCTACTGCTGGAGAGCTGATCATGTGAGGATTATACTCACTAGAGGATAGATGCTCCTAGCTGCTATTATATCTAGATGGATTGGTACTCCTAGGAGGATCTAGAGCCATGGGGATAGTGGTACTGTCTCCTTCCCCCTCAACTGCTACTATCTTCATAGCCTGATGCAGTGGTGGTGGTGATGGGACAACTACTATGCTCTGAGGTTGCCATTCCCTCTTCATTACAACTAGGGCAAGAGGTTGAGTAGGAGAGCTTGGCCTGCCACAGTCAGTGGTGTAGATGGAATGGGATCTCTTGTCCATAGCCTAATCACTAATGGGGCTCTCTTTTCCCCGGATGCGGCCTTCATGGTCTTTGTTAGAATGGTGGATGATGGAACCTAGACTGGAGATGGTGGACATGGGGTAGAACATGTGGTGGAGGCACCACCAATTGCAGGAGCCCCTCTCTTGTGGTGGGTCATACCCGTCAATACAATGCTATCAAAATGATCGGTGTGGGTAGCACGTCGATCGGGAAAGTCCATGAAGGCTGAAGCAGCTGATTACCTGCTATACCTCTACCTCTCTCGGTTAGTGATCTGCACTGATTCACGGGCCTCCCTAGCCCTCTCCTGGCTGATGTGTCTATCCACACTATGAGGAATGGCAGTTCATAAATCAAATTGAGCCCCATACTTTGATCATCCGTAGGCTCCGCTAACTTGGCGTAGAACTGATCTAAGGCCAACATACGACCTCCTCCTATCTCTGATAGGAGCCTCAAATTATACTACAGGTGGAGGTGAAATTGAAATCCACCTAATATCTTTCTCTTCATCAAATCCAGAGAGGGGGTGAAACTCGTTCTCTATGATAAGAGAAGACACTATCCTAGGTAACTCCTCTACTGCAAACTGGGAAACTACCTCCAACTCCCTGGCTATACGATCATGATACCGCTATGAGAACTAGACCCAACCTCGTAGGAGGGGGAGACTATCCCTGGGATCAGGGGAGTCATCCCTTTGGATGAAGCCAATGAGTGGGTGCCTTCACACTGGGGCGAGAAACCATGGGGCACCAAGCTCACGGCCTGCTGTGAGAACTACAACATCCTTCTTCTTTAGTGAGGGAAACTCTGAAGTAGATGACATCTCAATTTAGATGACCAGCTTCTGCCCAATCACCACGCTCCTGCTGATAGTTGTGAGGGTGGTCTCCTCACAAGTGATCCAAGCCCCCTTGAAACCTCAGCCAAAATGAATGAGGTGGGCATAGTCAGATTGCGAGAGGCTAGCCCGATCCAAGGCCAAATCCATATCAAAAGGAAATGTGAAGACATATTTCTGAGTTGTCATTTGAATTGAACTGAACTAAAAGAAATTAACTGAATTTGAGTTGAACTTCTGCAATTTTGAAAACAAACTTGAATCAGATTTCTGCTTTTGCATGACTTCTAAATTTTGATTTCAGGATTTAAACCCACACTCAATAATTTGAATATGTTAAGTGGGGCTCTTTGATTTTAGAGAGAGAATTTGAATTTTGAATTGGAGAGGAAAATTTTTGAATTTGGAATCTATTTTCAACAAATTTTTGTATGTTAAAAATGGGTTCAAATCTTTTGAAAAGATTGATGCTTCCTTTGGTTCATATTTGAATTTAATTTTTGATTATTTGGGGACCCTTCATTTAACAAATCAGTATGTTAAAGTAAATGATCAATTGATTTTGTTTGGATTTATGATTTTGGAATTTTAATCACTTAATAATTTTGGGTATGCTAGGTGAGGTATTTGAATACAATTTTCTTCTTTTGCTTGCTTGTGAATCATGTGTGAATTTGAAAATGAAATCTTTACTTAGCAAATTTGGGTATGTTAAATTAAGAATCTAAATGTTTTATTATTTTTGAAAAGAGGATCTTTACTTAGCAAATTTAGGTATGTTAAATAAAGGATCCTAATGTGTTTTATTTTTGATGATTTTGAAAAGAGGGTTCTTAACAAATTTAGGTATGCTAAAGAAATTCAAATGTGTTTTGTTTTTATTTTTATTGAAAAGATGATCATTTACTTAGCAAATTTAGGTATGTTAAATAAAAGAAGTCCATGTGTGTTTGATTTTTTTTATTTTGATTTTGAAAATAGGATCTTCACTTAGCAAATTTGGGTATGCTAAATGAAAGATCCTATTATGTTTTGATTCTTTGATTTTGAAAAAGAGGATCTTCATTTAGCAAATTTAGGTGTGTTAAATGAAATATCCAAATATGTTTTGCTTTTGATGTTTTGAAAAGAGGATTCTTAGAAAATTTAGGTATGCTAAAGAAATCCAAATGTGTTTTTATTTTAATTTTTGTTGAAAAGAGGATCCTTTACTTAGCAAATTTAGGTATGCTAAATAATAGTAGTCCATGTGTGTTTGATTTTTGTGATTTTGATTTTGAAAAGAGGATCTTCACTTAGAAAATTTGGGAATGTTAAATGAAAGATTCTAATGTGTTTTGATTTTTGATTTTGAAAAAGAGGATCTTCATTTAGCAAATTTGGGTATGTTAAATGAAAGATCCAAATGTGTGTGTGTGTGTGTGTGTGTGTGTGTGTGTGTGTGTGTGTTTGATATTTTGAAAATAGTATTCTTAGCAAATTTAGTTATGATAAATAAATCCAAATGTGTTTTTTTTTTCTTTTTGATTTTTGTTGAAAAGTGGATCCTTTACTTAGCAAATTTAGGCAAACTAAATAAAAGAAGTCTATGTGTTTCATGTTTTGATGTTTTAATTTTTTTGAAAAGAGGATCCTTTACTTAGCAAATTTAGGTATGCTAAATGAGGGGTCCAAGTGTTGTTCAATTTTGTTATTTTGAAAAAGAGGATCTTCAGTTAACAATTTGGGTATACTAAATGAATGATCCAAATGTATTTGAGATTTTGATTTTGGAAAGAGGATCTTCACTTAGCAAATTTGGGTATGCTAAATGAAAGATCCAACCGTGTTTTGATTTTTTTTTTTTTTTTTTTTTGGAAAAGAGAATCTTCATTTAGCAAATTTGAGTATGCTAATTGAAAGATCCAAATGTTGTTTGATTTGTTTTGATGTTTTGATCTCAAAAAGAGGATGTTCATTAAGCAAATTTGGGTATGCTAAATCAAGGATCCAAGTGTGTTTCGATTTTTTTTTTTTTTTTTTTTGAAAAGTGGATCTTCATTTAGCAAATTTTGTATGCTAAATGAAAGATCCAAATGTGTTTTGATTTTTGGAAAGATGATTATTGATTTTGTTTTTGAAAAGATGATTATTGATTTTATTTTTTGAAAATATGATTGTTGATTTTATTTTGAAATGAAATCTTCATTCAATAAATTTGGGTACATTGAATGAGGATGTTCATATGTGCTTTTGAAGAGATGATTGTTGATTTTGATTGAAAATGAAAACCTTCATTCAATAAATTTGAGTATATTGAATGAGAGTGTTCATGAGTGCTTTTTGAAAAGATGATTTATGATTTTGTTTATGGAAATGAAATCTTCATTCAATAAATTTGGGTATATTGAATGAAGTTGTTCATAAGTACTTTTAAAAATATGATTGTTAATTTTGATTGAAAATGAAAATCTACATTTAATAAATTTGGATATATTGAATGAAGATGTCCATACGTGCTTTTTTTGAAAATATGATTGTTGATTTTATTTTTGAAAAGATCCTACATATAGAAATCATGAAGATTTTTAGGTGAGGTTGAAATATTTTACTATGTGCATTTTGGAAAAGTGCTTTTTGGAAAGATGATGTTTTTATAAAGGATTTATTTATTTTTCTTTATTTTTGGAATGAACCTTTCCTTATCATAGAAATGGTAAGGAGGAAATCTTTTCTTCACTTCTTCTTTTCTTCTTTCTTTCCTTCTTTTGGTTGGATGGAATGTGGATGCTCCAAAGGCTTCACATGGTACATAAGATATAGTCTAATGACCAATGTTCATCCTAATCCCCCATAACATTATTTCCAAATCCTAATTGCAAAATTACAAGAAAATGGGAAAAGTAAATCTAACTAAAGCCTACAAAATAGAGATTATTTAAACAAATCATACAATCCCAAGTATGTATATGAATAATTTGGACTTAGCACCCCACACATGGGTAACAAAGTCCACCTAGCCTATTTTGGATTATGCTTATGGGTATAAGCAACTTGCACAGTAAAATAATTTATATTTTTATTACAACGCCCTTAAGCACAATCTCTTATAAAAGATAATGATTAGACTAGAATCGCTCTACCATTCTATCTACACACTTAAACCCTAACATCCAGTCTAAAACATTACATCATAAAATAAAATCGCATCAAACCATGCACACCTAACATAGGACTAGAAATGGTGGCTTAGCCGAATGTGAGTGTCATTTAAGGTTTGTGTGGTATATCTTAGCTAGGCTTTAAGGTTGGAGTTTTCTAAGTGCGAAAGGGTTCAATTTAGAGGGTGGTTTCATTTAACTAATTTAATTAATGATTTTATTTGGTTTGAATGAACCTACACTTAATTACTAAGTGTTGTAAAGAGAAGAAAAGAGAAGAGAAACTTCTCTTTCATCCCTACCTTAAGTAATTTTTAAGGTAGATGCATTAGTAATTTTTCTTTAGTGAATGTTTAATTACGTGTTTTAATTAATCTTATGTTAAGATTTCCTCTAAATAAACCTATTCAATAAGAAAGGCATCTTAAGATTAATTAAGGTGAATTACTATCACATAACACACAACACTTCATTTCCTTCCAACGTGTATACCATGCATATGAATGTATCCTAAGCATAGCTATACATACAAATACAAATCTTACCACATCTTAATGATGAATGCAAAGAGATGTTGCTTAAGGAAATTTGAATATTTTTATGATGCATGATTTTGTTAAGTAGAAAAGAGAGGGATTCTTTTATCCATTAATCAAATGCACATTTACATGTATGAAAGACAAAAGTTACGGCGCCCTTATTTTCTACACTAGGGGTGTAAGGTTCAAGACCTACTTGGGACTACTTAAATCCTCGTAACCCCGGGATGACCAGACAAATATACCACTTTTCTTAAATACATGTGCATGTACAAAAGCAAATGACTAGATGAAGAATCATGCAAAAGATTTATGTTTATTTTTTTGATTTGTTGGTTGTTTAATTTATATGTGCAATATGAAGATCCTTCTTAAATCATGACATGGGAGTGCACATGAATAAATTTAAGCAAGTGTTATGTTCCTTTCAAAGGAACTATACACTTTGCAAATCCTATACAAATCATGTTAAGAAAAAAGAAGAAAAGCACATAACCATATTTTAAGTTATATTCACATACAAACTTTTAAATATTTATAAGTAGCATACATTCATTTATAGTCTTTGATTTATAAGTTATGAAAATAATTTTTGATTTAGTATTGATAATAGCCATTCATATTCTTACTTTAGCCAAAGCATGCAATTTGACATAAAGGAAACATTTCATTTTGATTTGATTTTTTTAAAAGGCATGAATGCATGATTTCATATGACTTCACCATTTAGCATGCTTGTAAATATATGAAGTGAGGTAAGCATGTAATTTCATTCACCCTAATTAATTCTTGAAGACAATCTTATGGAATAAGATCATTTAAAGTGAATCAGAATTTTTGAAATGGATTTCTATTTTAGTTTTGAGTTTGATTTGATTTAAGGAATATGAAAAGGGTGTTTGCTGGTCCTAAACCATTTTCCTCATGTGTGTATTATTTTAGTTTAATTTTTAGAACCATTAAGTTGATTTTTTTTGTTTAGGTTAAGGTGTAGATTAAGTCCATTAATTACCAGTTTCTTATACCACTTTAACATAATTAACCAACTATTTATGAGCCAACATATGATATGCAACCACATGGAATTTTGCACCTTAAGGAAGAAAGGGGCCTAATGCAATTGGCTTACAATTAATAATGAATTAAGCTAAAAAGTTTAATTAAATACTTTCATAACCTTCCCACACATGTGGGTTGGAAATAATTTCCTTAATTCACCTTAGGCTTTTGAACACCTAAGGATCTACCTAGCAAAGGATTGATTAAGTTTCGAATGATTTTGAAAGTTTAATTAAGCTAATTAAGAAGTTCATTAGTGGATTAGTCCTTAATTATGTTTGAAATTAAGAAGGAAGGGGGTTTAGGGAATAGCTTAGGAAAAATACCTCAAAACCATTCCATAAACCTCCTATTCACTTAAACAAAGTTTAATTATCTAAATTAAGTGATTAAATCACTATTCACATGCTTAAATTTTCCTTAATTACATTAAGAGAGTGATTAGAGATTCATTAATTAATTTTCTTAATTAACTCATTAATAAATTCTAAGAAAATTAGGGGAGGCAGTAGTCATCTCCCAAAATATGCCTAAGAAGTTTTGAAATAGTTAATAAAATGATTAGGGAGTAATTAAGGTTATTAAGTTTTCAAATAAACCTTAATTAAAAAAATTCACTATTCAAAATCAATTAGAAATAATTTTATATTATTCCTCACTAATTTATCTTTAAAATGAGCCCTCATTTATATTTTTTGATTTTCAACATTTAGTTATGTATTTTTGAAGTTTTAGTGACTAAAGATAATTAAATAACCCTAATTATATAACTAATCTCGTTAATGCCACATGGACCACTGACGTGGCATGCGCTTTCCATGTGGCGTGGTAGAACTGGTTATTTAAGTAGTCAAATCATATGTCACATTAGCCAGTGGTGCTACGCATTTTCTCCTTGGGCCGTCTGATCTCAGGATTAAACCTGTAGTTTCTAAAGGGTTAATCAATGGATCTAACATGGTTTAATCAAGACCATCTATCCAAAACACACAGGATGGATGGTCCATGATTCATCCCTGCCCCACCTATGGGAGACGGGGGTTGTCCATCCTCCAAGGCTTGATCTGAGCTCACTTGAGCTCGGATTGAGCTAGGATTCAACCCACACCATCAAGAGGTGTGGGAAGAACATTTAACGGTCAATTTCAATTGGGATGATACTTTTCTTCACAAAGGACCAAAGAAAATTCTCTCTAAGCTCAATTTTGAAGCATACTTTGCCGGAGGCTATCACCAGCACTCCCAACATTGATGTAGCTTTGTCTAGTGGAGACGAAGCCTTGTTGAAGGTTTGAAGGCTTGAGATGAAGTGGATCTTTCTATTGGCCAAAGCTCCCTTCAAAGGCTGGTGACTTTGGTCTAGCTCCTCCTTCCCGTGGCTTGGTTGATTGGAAAACACCTTGGGTGAGCTCGACTTGCCTCTCTAATGGTGCTTGCAAGAGGAATTGGACTATGGTGAAGTGTTGAGAAAAGTAGAATTCTCACTCACCTCCCTTATTTTTAGCTTAGGAAAATTGAGAAATAGAGAATTCAATTGAACATAGGAATGCTTGAGAGAGCTCGACAATGCTTCCTTTGAGTTCCTAGGGTTCAATCGACATTAAGTGATGTGAATTGGAATGAAATTAGGGGGAGTATATCTTCCCCTACTTGTATCGGACGGTCGTGAGTTCCTTTACCATTTTGGATCAATTGATCTTATTGAATAGGTTTATTAGGTTGTTAGGAGCTTCACATGGCTCGATTTTAGCAAAGGGGGGTAGTGGAGGAGTTGCTCATTTTTTAAATGAGGGTATGGGGCGATTTCATGTGTTCATTTTCCATTGGGTGGTCGGTTTGGCCATTGGGTTGGGTCATGGCTGACCCAAACCCATTGGGTCATGTGCACCACATCCCTTTGTGTCCAAATGGACCACTAAGAGGATGCCAAGTGACCATGAAAAGGATTTGAACAAATTCCAAGTGAGTTTGACCAAGAATTACCCATTGACCCAAGAGTAAAATGGTCATTTAGCTTTCATTTCAATTTGGGAAGATTTGGAACAATTGAAAAATGGGTTGTGCTAATTTTCAATGAATTTGGTGTTGATTTGATATCATTTGGCTCTTGTTGACCCATTTAGGTTAACATGGGTCAAGTTAACCAATTGGCCAAATTGGGTCAAACCTTGGGTTAGGTCAAGTTCATATGACCATTTGAAATATTTTGGAATCATTGGTTTGGTTCAATTTGATTTATATTTGGAATTTGATTCATTTGATTTCATTTAGGTTAAATGGGTCAAATAGACCAATTTGACCCATTTGACTTAATTGGGTTAGGTCATGAGTTGATTTAGGTTTGGTTGGTCATTTGAAATGTATTGCAAGCTTTGGTTTCAACTAATTTTTGTTTGGTTCAATTTCAAGTTGATTTGACCTTTTAGGTCAAGTTGGGTTCATGGTCAATTGGGCAAGGTTGGGTCTAGTTGGCCAATTGAAGCTTTGGTCAAGTTCAACAAGTGATTTAGAATGAATTTGACCCATTGGTTGCAATCAATTTGGCTTAGATCAAGATTTGACCCATTTTGACTTTTTTTGGTCAAGTTGGGTCAACTTGGGTCAAGTAGCTAATTGGGCTAGATTTGGCTTAATTGATGGCTTGATCATGTTCAATCATTGATGTTGGATTGGTTTAGATCAATGGTTTCAATCAATTTGGCCTATGGTAGATTTTGGCCAGTTTAGGTTTTGTTTGGGTCAAATTTTGACTTGGTTTGACCTAACTTGAGTTATTGAACATCTTATGATGATTGTTGCTCACAATGTGAGGCTTAGGTGGGCTTAGTTGAATCCAATTTGGGTAGGATTAGAATTTTGCTCACAAGGGTGCTTTAGGTCACTTCAGGTCAAGTGAGCCTAAGTGGGTCAATTGACTTGATCAAGGGTTGATTCAAGTTTGGTTGAACTCACATATGGACTTATGATTGAAATATAAATCCATTTGCAAGAGATTTGGAGTCAAATGGATTTTGATTCATTTGATCATTTTTAAGTTCAAAGGATGAACATGGGTTCGATTTGGGTTTGAGATTTGAATTTGGTTTGATGATTGAAGTTTGTGGTTATATTTGGATTCATGATTGAAGAATTGATTGAATCATAAAAAAAATCCAAGGGTTTGGATTGATTTGAGTTTGATTTGGCTAAGTTCAAGAAATTGACTTGAAAGGGTATAGGTTGGATTTGAGTTTTGAATTTGATTTTGGTTATTTGAATTTATATTTCATTTATATTTGTTAATATAAATGAGAATATAAATGAATTATGAGAAAATCCCTTGAATTTGAAGTGACTTGGATTTTATTTAAGCTAAGTCCATAAGATAAAATCAAAGTGACTTAGGAAAGATTTTGGATTTGTGGTTGATCATTGATTTCAATCATTTGGAATTTATTCATGATTTGAAAAAATCCATTGGAATTGATTTGAGAGTTGGTTTGGAATTTTTTGAGTTTGAAGTTTGACTTGAAAGAAGGAAGTAAGGATTTGGTTCAAGCTATAGGATAGGCAAGTTTTCCTAACACTCCTAAGGCATGACCTATTCCTATAGCTAACTCTTCAAAGTCTCTAGGGTTCGTTTAAGTGTTCACCTAATCACTAGAAGTGTCTTAAGACTAAGGAACTCTTAATGTCTAAGAGGAGTCCTATGTCTAAGATGGAGAATATTGAAAGCTCACTCCAAAAGTGAGGTCAACAAAGGGCACCCAATAGGTGTGGTGTGACTGACAAAAGCACGTATTGGTGTTGATCGAGGCAATCAACAACACTGAACAATCACAAACACTAACAGAAATGATCTACTCCTAAACCAGAGGTGTAGAAGGAATCAAGAGCTTAGTGCAATGTGACTCTACTCATGTCAAAGACACAAGAGAATGAAGGAGGAATCTACTAAGGATTGAGTATGTGAACCTTCCACTAAGGGAAAAGGTTCAAGTCATCCACTGAGGAATGAAAGGTTGAATTTGATTTGTGTCTCACTGAGGAGAAAGTTTGATTTGTCTTGTAGATTTGGTGCTCTAACAGGAATGAAAATGTGAATTCTCCCCTAAGGTAGCAAGTTCAAGCCATCCACTGGAGGAAAAAGAGGTTGAGAAATCTGTCGAGGGATTAGAATTCAAGGATCCACTAGGGAACCAAAAAGACTTGCATCTCACTAAGGAGAAGCTAATTGATTTGATTTATTGAATTAACTCCACTGAGGGAG
This sequence comes from Cymbidium sinense, assembly GCA_021442155.1. Classification (NCBI taxonomy): domain Eukaryota; kingdom Viridiplantae; phylum Streptophyta; class Magnoliopsida; order Asparagales; family Orchidaceae; genus Cymbidium; species Cymbidium sinense. The sequence continues at coordinate 66,743,114 of CM038222.1, forward strand.
GTTGATTGGATTTATTTTATTTATTTAGTTGATCTCCACTGAGGGAGGAGGGTTGAATTTGTTTCCAATTTTACTCCACTGGGGAGGTTATAACGAATTTATTTCAGATTTCTAAGTTTTGAATTTTGAGATGAGCCCTGTAGGTTTACGATGGACTATATTGAGTAGGGGCCATGTCGACCTTGATCTAACACAGGTTTACCAATCCAAAGGGGTAGCTTACTAACCACATAATAGAACTATCCAACCAAGGGTTTGCCTTTTGGTGTGCAGCAACTGTACTGGGAAGAAAGCATAGTAAACTTACAACTTTCAAAATAGGGATCAGTCACTGGGGTTATCAGTTGGCAAGGCAACGAATCGAACACAACCTAGGGCTGACTATTGAGTGAATGACATTGGGGACTTAAATCATCTCTCAAAGATATTCAAGATTAGCTTCATTTTAATTATTTTTGATGGATCCCATCAGTTTGCGATGGATGACACTGAGTAGGGGTCGTGTTGGCCTTGATCTACCGCAGATTTACCAATCCAAAGGGAGTAGTCTACCAGCCACATAGTAGGACTATCCAACCAAAGGGGTTCCTTTCGATTTGTAGTAGCTAATTTAGAGAATAAAGCTCAGGGACTAACATCTTCCACTGCAAAAGACCACTAGAGTGACACATTAGCAAGGTAACATGCCAACTCGACCTAGGGTTGACTATTGAGTGAATACCACTAGGGACTTAAATCGGCTCAAAGATAGTCAAAATTTATTTCATTTTTAAATTGTTTTTGATGAATTCCATCAGTTTGGCCATGTCGGACTTGATCTACCACAAATTTACCAATCCAACATAGTAGGACTATCCAACCAAAGGGGTGTATTTCGATTTGTAGTAGATAATTTAGGGAAGAAAGCTCAGGGACAGACCTCTTCCACAATAAAATACCACTAGAGTGACACATTAGCAAGGTAACATGTCAACTCAACCTAGGGCTAACTATTGAGTGAATACCGCTGGGGGACTTAAATCAAAGATAGTCAAAATTAATTTCATTTTTAAATTATTTTTTATGGATCCCATCGATTTGTAATGGACTGCACTGAGTAGGGGCCGTGTCGACCTTGATCTATCATAAATTTACTAATCTAAAGGGAGTAGTCTACCAGCCACATAGTAGGACTATCCAACCAAAGGGGTGCCTTTCAATTTGTAATAGCTAATTTAGGGAAGAATGCTCGGGGACTAACATCTTCCACTACAAAAGGCCACTGGAGTGACACATTAGCAAGGTAACATGTCAACTTGACCCGGGGTTGACTATTGAGTGAATGTCACTAGGGGACTTAAACCAGCTCAAAGATAGTCAAAATTAATTTTATTTTTATTTATATTTTTGATGGATCCCATCGATTTATGATGGACTCCACTGAGTAGGGGCCATGGTGGCCTCGGTCTAATACAGGTTTACCAATCCAAAGGGAGTAGCTTCTCGGCCGAGGGGGAACTATCCAACCAAAGGGATGCCTTTTAGTTTGTAGCAACTAATCTAGGGAAGAAAGCTCAAGGACTCACATCTATCACTACAAAAAGATCACTAGAGTGACACATTAACAAAGTAACATGTCAACTCGACCTAGGGCTTCCCATCATTTTATGATAGTCATGCTAGAAAGAATGCGTAATAGACTTACACCTTCCAAAGTGAAATGACCGTCAGGGTAACCTGTTTATGACAAACAGATTGAACTAGACCTAAGAGCTACTATAGAGAGAGTACCGACCCAAGTACTTATCTTAACTCAAGTAGTCAGGCAATTCCTATAAGGAGTTTTTTGACACAGCCCTAAAGATAGGATTTTCGTTTGGGAAAAAGGCCATTAGAGGCTTGATTTCTTAATCCACAAGCAAATTTTGTTTATTTTATTTATTTATCGTAGACCTTGTTAGTTTGCGATGGGTCATATTGAGAAGAAGCTTATATCAGTCTAGACATATCTCAGATTTACTGAACCAAGGGAGAATCTATGCATCCGCCAAACAAATTTTTCAACCACAGGGATGGGTACTAGGAAAGGGGGACTGTCCAATTCAAAAGTAACCTGGGTAGTATCTAAATAGGGTCGCGAAGAACATGATCCAAATAAAGTGCCCACAGGGGATGGGCCCACCCAGGGCTTTATCTAAAACCCTAGAGAAGATAATTTACATAGGTATTCGGTGGTCAACTCAAGGAGAATGCTCGGGGACTCATATCTGCCAAGAGTGGTATATCCACCAGGTGAATCACTATCAGCATAGCAAAAATCAACCAACCTAAGGTGCCCATCGATTTGTGATAATCAGCCTAGGAAGAAAACTTGGGGACTACATTCTCATATTATGGAACTGATTATCGGGATAGTCTATCTACGATTCAACAGTTGACATCTGACCTAGGGCGACTACTGAATAAATGCCACTAGGGGACTTATATTAACTCAAAAATAGTCAAGAGGAAAGGAACCTTTAGGGACTTATCCTAAGCTTCGAATATACTCAGCCTAGTCAATGCATGATGACTAGTTCAAGAAGAAAGCTTGTAAACTTACATCCTATTAAATCGAGTCAACATGAGGTAGCTTACTGGCTACACAGTGAAGCCTACCAAACTAACATGGCACTCGTCAGTTTGCAATGGTCAAGTCAAGAAGAAAGCGTGGGGACTCACATCCGCTTGACAAATGACCACTAGGACAATATACAAGCAAGATAGCATGTTAAGCTGACCTAGAGCAGCTAATGAGTGAGTGTCACATGGGGCTTGCTCGCACATCAAAATAGCTTGAGATAAAAGATTTGTGTTTGTTTTTGTCCTTGTGTTAAAGGGAATAGGATGCCTCTCAGGTTCTCTTACACCTACCCTAAACACGCTGGAGAATTTGATTAAATGGTGCCATAAATGGAAATTATGATCCCACTAAGAAAGGATGTCATTTTGGTTTTCTTACACTTGACTTAGTTGTGCTAATCGAAATAGGATGCCGCTTGAGTTCTCTCACACCTATTCTAGTAGGACTGGGAAAATTGTGTGCAACATATGTTTCTTTCATCCTCGGGGGCCATCTTGATTTGGTTGTAGCTAGATGACCCATCCATGAAGGAGAATATTGCATGAGATGAGGTAATGTCCACCACTAATTTTGGTATAAGAAGAGGAAACTATTCCTTAGGACACTCTTTATTTAAGTCCTTGAAATTGACGCATATGCGAATTTCACCATTCTTTTTCTTAAATGACATGACACTAGCTAACCAGGTAGGGTATTTTTCTTCCTTGATGAAACTAGCATTGATCATTTTCTTGACTTCACAAATGACCTATTATTCAATTTCTAATTGCATGCATTTAGGAGCTTGCTTGATAGGGTTGGCATTAGGGTCTATTGCTAATTTGTGGACTGCTACATCAGGAGATAATCCAGGCATCTCTTTATAGCTCCATGTAAAGTAATTCTTAAACTCAATCAATAGCCTAACTAAGTCATTTATTTCTTCTTCATTTAGCAAAGAGCTGATGTATGTCAGGCATGGATCTTCTACCATCTCAAGGTTGATTTCTTTAAATTAGTTTATTATTGAATGAATTTCCTCTTCAAATTCTGGCGGCACAACTTTGATTTGAAGATCATCTGGATCATCTGAAGTTTCTAAACATACCTCCTCATAAGAGTTAGTGTGGTTGGAGAAGAACTTTATTCTTTGGTGAGAACTAAGCATTATCATCATTTGGACCCCATCTTGAATTCTAGTCCTAATATTGATTTTGCATCTCTAGCTTTGTTGTTCCATAGCTTTTCAAAGGACTCTGACCTGTTCTTAGACCATGTATAAGGAATTATACCTTTATTTGCAAGATTAAGAACACAAGGAAAGTACCAATCAAAAGGCAATTCTATTAAGTCTTTATATGAATTATCTTTAAGTTCTACATCCCTTCTGGACTTAAGAATGATGATCCCAATAGGAATCTCTTTGACTTCACATCAATGGAAGACCTAAGGGCTTCCTTAACTACAAAACCTTCAACTTTTTGAGAGGAAAGTGAGGTTAGAGCTAAGGTTTCCAACTGTTGTCTGATAGTTTCACATAATTTTGATTTGAATGCATTCATGCTTTGCTTGCAAGCCTAGACTTCATCGCTATCCAGCTCAAGTGTCACCTCCAAGGAAACCCACTAAGAGGGTTTGGCTGGTATGCTAATCATATTAGACTCATCCTCCGAGCTGGATTCCAAGTCTATATGAATAGTAGGGTACTCCTATGAACTTGAACATAACCCCTGTTGGCTGGCGGCCAACCAGGGGGTCTTCCACCTCTGGAACTACCTCTATGTCTACATCTGCCTCGGCCCATGGAGGTTGAGTCATCCTACTCATATATCCATATGGTGGAATGAACTGTGGGTGGAATGTGACATGCGACTCTGCTTCTTCCTTGATATCCTTTTCTCGTTCACTTGTTCTTTCATTTTTCTATTCCTTTTCCTTTTCTCTTTCTTTTTCTTTTTCTTTTTTTTCTTATTTTTCTTTTTCTTTTAAATTTGAATTTTGACCAAGTTCATAAGAAAATGTATTTTGAGGAAGATAGTAGGACGCATCTTTATATATCTCAACCTCTCTGATTGTAAATGGCTTTTCATCTCCTTTGACATAGTAATCGATCCTATCCCTTCTGAACTTGATGCACTGATGAAGGGAGGATGGAATCATCTTGTTCTGATGTATCCAAGGACTACCGAGCAAAGCAATGAATGAAGTATTGAATCAACTATGTAGAATTTTGCTTCAGTCTTCCAGTCACGTATCTCTAAAGGTAACACTATGGAACCTAAAGCCCTCTTGTCTTGTTCATTGAATCCTCTCAACATCATCCAATCTCCTCATAGTGTAGAGATGTCAATCCTCAAGTAGGCAAGGGTCTTTAGACTCATAATATTCACTGATACAACTGGATCAATAAGAACCCGAAAAGTCTGAATCTGCCCAAGTCCACTGTGATGTAGAGGGGACGGTTGTGTAGAAGGTCTTCATCTGTGAAGGTGACTCCTTGGGCTTCTCTTGAATAATGTGCCTCCTCTCCAACAGCGGTCAATTGAGCTAAGCATATTTCAGGATCAAGAAGAGTCTTGATTAATTATTCCCTCATCTCTTTGGATAGGATAAGGGCATCATATATGCTTAACTTAGATGGCAACTTCCTTAGGTGAGAGAGGATATTGTAATTCACTTTGGCCTGGTCCTCCACAAACATATCCATGGGTGGAGCATCCTATGGAGGGGCTTCTTGATTGCCGGTACCAATGATTTATTTTCCTTTATCTTGAGGTGCTACCCTAGAAGGTAGAACCTTGCCACTATGGAGGTTGACTTCAGTGATCTCTTGTGGCAAGTTAGTGGAACATTCTATCTGCTCGTCAGGCTCACCTATAGCTTCTCCTATGGGACCCTCGAAATTAGATGATTCCAAGTCTATCTCAATAGGAGAACCCATACTATTCAGAGAAGGAAAGTCCATCTCTAAATCAAAAAATTGAAGATCAGAGTTATTATAATTATTGTTTAGACTTTGAGAGCTTTATGAAAGAGTAGAGTTAGACAAGCCCATTAGAAGTGACAGATGTAATTCAAACTAGCTTGATTTCTTGATTTCTTAGATTTTGAAGGAGGTACATAGTAGATATCCAGTAAAGTAAGTGGGGTGAGGGATTTGATGCCCTCATCCGCCGATGCAAGATGTATACTGGAGGAAAAGCTAGCTGAAGTAGAAGTGCTCACTGAAGAAGTAGTTGCAAAGGTGGACTAGAGGCTGGGCTCGATTGGTGGTTCTGCTACTTGGCTATCCAGGGATGGCATGGGCTGCTGCTGCTACTACTATAGAGCTCTCTCTTTTCCCAAGTTTTCTTTGGCAACTTGCAAACCTTCATTGATGTTAGAGGTTCGAGCTGCCTCAGGCACCTACAAAGAAAATTTCTTGATTTTGGATACTATCTTTTTAGAGGTTCAATATAAGGAGATATCTCAACCTTCTTTGGTTTTGAGAGGATCGCATGTATCCCAAAGGATTACCCTAATAAAACTGGATGGTTGTTCTACTGAGTATTTCTTTGGGATAACTATGGTGCCTATCTTGAAGCTATGCTCAAGCTAGTCTTGAATGTAAAGAAATCCTCCAAAACATGGCCTTGCATGCGGTGGTAGAGGTAAAAGCTAGGATCATTGCTCTAGCCCACTTTCTCCAGCCTTCTAGGCTCAGGTAGCTGAAAGTCAAGTTTCATTAAGAGATTCTTAAAGATTTTTCTAACCACCTCCCTCTTAAATGAATATGGTTTATTTAATTTATCCATAAGAGTAGGTGGATGATAACTACCTAGAGGCAGGTATGTATTGTTGCTATGAATGTGGCTAAGGAGGAGGTGGCGAAGGCCGTGGAGGTTGCTCTGGTGACCGGTAGGATGGCCTAGACGGTGGTAGAGGAGGTGGAAGTGATGGTTGTGGAGCACAAGGTCTCTCATACTGCTCTTTGGCCTAACTCAAAGCCAAACTGACCCCTCTAATTGAATTTTTCCACTTGGATCACCTCCTCACTCCATGAACTTCCTCCATTCCACTCAATGTCGCACATGGAGCTCCCAACAACCTAAACAAATCATTCAACCTCCTCAATTTGATCAAAATGGCAAGGCAAGCCTCAGTCATCCGATCCAAGGAGGGGGAGATATACTCCCCCTCATTCCCACTCAAACCATCATCCTGGCATTCGATTGAGTTCAGATGATCAAAGGCAAGCTTCTCCAAGTTTCCCAAGCTCCTTTGAATTTCTCTCTCTCAATTTTCTTCATAGCTGAAATAGGGGAGGTGGGAGATTTTTCTACTTCACTCAATCCTCAATCAAATCCCAATTCACTTGGCAATCACCATCAAGGAGGCAAGTCAAGCTCACTGAAAGCTTTTCCCAAGAATCCATGCCACGGGAAGGGGGATTTCAATCAAAGCTGCAAACCATTAGAGAGGAGCTTGGTCAATTAGACAATACACTTCAAAATTAAGTCTTCAAACTTTCAACACGGCTTTATCTCCACTAGAAGAAGCTACCTCCATCATTAGAAGCATCAGTGATAGCCTCCGGTGAGGTATGACTCAAAACAGACCTTAATTTGAAAAATGTTTGGTCCTTTGTGAAGGGAATTGTAATCCCATTAAAATTCAACCATTGGATGTTCTTCCCTTTGCTTCTTGATGATGTGGATTGAATCTCAGCCTAATCTGAGCTCAAATTAAGCCATTGAGGACGGACGGCCTCAGTCTCCCGCAGCTTAGGCAGGGAGGAATCATGGGTCATCAATCCTGCATGTTTTGGATGGACAGCCCTGATTAAAACAAGTTAGATCTCTGATTTTAATCGTTTTAAACCACGAGTTTAATCCTAGCCATCCGATCCTTGATCAAATGGCCTAGGGGAAAGCACATCGTACCGCCAGCTGACAAGATGTGCGATGTGATAACTTAAATAACCAATCTCGTCATGCCATATGGAAAGTGTGCACTATGTCAGCAATCCATGTGGTGCCGATGAGATTAGTTATATAATTAGGCTATCTAATTATCCCATAATCACTGAAACTTCATAAATTGATAATTAAATGTAGAAAAATCCAAAAAATATAAATAAGAGCTTATTTTAAAGATAATTCAGAGGGAAATCCAATAAAATTATTTCCAATTAATTTTGAACAATGAATGTTCCTTAATTAGGGTTTAATTAAAATTTAATTACTCATTAATTAATTCCAAATTTCTCAAACATATCTAGTGGGATGACTTCTGCCTCCCCTAATTTTCTTGGAATTTATTAATGAGTTAATTAAAGAAATTAATTAATAAACCCCTAATCACTACCTTAATATAATTAAAAGTAATTAAGCATATGAATAGTTGTTTAATCCCTTAATTAAGATAATTAAACTTTTTTTAAGTGAGCAAGAGGTTTATGGAATGGGTTTGGGATATTTTTCCTATGTTATTCCCTAAACCCCCTTTCTTCCTTAATCCAAACATAATTAAGGTTTAATTCACTAATGATCTATTTAATTAGTCTAATCAAACTATTAAAATCAATCCGGAATTAATCAATCTCTTACTGTGTAGATCCTTAGGTGTTCAAGAGCCTAAGGCAAGTCAAAGAAAATCAAATCCAATGTGTGGGAAGGTTATAAAAGTACTTAATTAAATCATTTAGCTTAATTAATCAATAACTGTGAGCCGACTGCATTAGGCCCCTTTCTTTCTTAGGTGCATTGCTGATTTACATTCCATGTGATGGTATATCATATGTTGGCTCATAATTGTTTGGTTAATTATGTTAAGGTGGTATAGGTAAGGGGTAATTAATCGATTCAATTCACACCTTAACCTAAACAAAACATAAAATCCACTTAATTGTTCTCAAATTAAACCAAATCAATTCACACATGTGGGAAATGGGTTAGGACTAGCAAACTCTTTTCACATTTCCTAAATTAAATCAAATTCAAAAAACTAAAAATCTCTTTAAAGAATTTTGATTCACTTTGAATAATCTTATCTTATAGGATTATTCTTAGGAATTAATTAGAGTGAATGAAGTCATATGCTTACATCACTTTATTTATTTCCAAGCATGCTATATATTATTTTCTGTATGAAATCATGTATTCATATCTTTTGAAAAATCAAATTAAATAAAATATTTTCTTTATGTCAAATTGCATGTTTTGGCTAAAGATAAGAATATGAATGTCTATTATCACTATTAAGTCAAAAATTACTTTTCAAAACTCATAAACCAAAGATTATGAATGAAGGGATGCTACTTATAAATACTTATAAGCTTGCATGTGATTATAGCATAAGATGTGCATTATGTGATTTTCTTCTCTTCTCTTAACATGGATTTGAATAAGATTTGCAAAGTGTATAGTTCATTAGAAGAGAACATAACACTTGCTCGAATCTATTCCTATGCACTTCTATGTTATGACTTAAGAAGGTCTTCACATTTACACATATAAATTGCATAACCAAATCAAACAAAAATCTTTTGCATGATTTCATCCATTTGTTTCTTTTTGCACATGCACATGTATTTAAGAAAAGTGGTATATTAGTCTGACATCCCGGGGTTGTGAGGCTTTAAGTTTCCCCAAGTAGGTCTTGTACTTTACACCCCTGGTGTAGAAAACAATGGCATCGTACTCACTTATATCTTTTATACATGTAAATGTGCATCTTGTTAATGGATAATAATTCCCCTTTCCTACTCAATAAAAATATGCATTCATGAAATATCCAAATTTTCTTAAACAACATCTCTTTGCATTCATCATTAAGGTGTGCTAAGATTTGCATTGCATGTATAGATATGCTTAGGATTATTCATATGCATGGTATACATGGTGGAAAGAAATAAACAATTGTGTGTTATGTCATAGTAATTCACTTTAACTAATCCTAAGATGTCTTTCTTATCGAATAGGTTTATTTAGTGTAAATCTAAACTAGGGTTAATTCAAACACATAATAAAACATTCACTAAAGAAAAATCATTAATGAATCTATCTTAGAAATTACTTAAGGTAGGGATGAAAGAGAAGTTCTCTTCTCTTTTCTTCTCTTTACAATATTTAGTAACTAAGTGTAGGTTCATTCAAACTAAATCAAACCATGAAATGAAGTTATTAAATCAACTAAACCACTTAAAATGAAACCACCCTTCTAAATTGAATCTCTCATACTTAGAAAATTCTAATATTAAAGCCCAGCTAATACATGCCTCACAAGCTTTAAATGGCACACACATTAGGCTAAGTCACCATTTCTAGCTCTACGTTAGGGTGGTGCATAGTTTGATGCCTAATTTTGCTTTGTGATGTAATATTTTTAGACTAGATATCAGGGTGTATGCGCTTAGACTGAATGGTAGGGCAATCTTAGCCTAAACATGTCTTCTGCAAGGGATTGTACTTAAATGATGCGAATAAAAATATAAATGCTTTTATTGTACAGTTGCTTGTACCCTTAAGCATAATCCAATTTAGGATAGGTGGACTTGGTTACCCATATATGAGGTGCTAAGTCCAAATTATTCATATACATGTTTGGGTTGTTTGGTATGTTTAGCTAATCTCTATTTTGCAAGTTTAGTTGGATTTATCTTTCCATTTTCATGTAATTTTGTAATTAAGATTTGGAATAAATGTTATGGGGGATTAGGATGAACATTGGTTATAAGACCAAGTCTTATGCACCATGTGAAGCCTTGGAGCAACCACATTCCAACCAAGACAAAAGAAGAAGAAAATGAAGCAAATCAAAATGAAGAATGATGAGCCCCATAACATGAATTCATTTTAATTATAAATTCATCTAATACGAGTTGTATAAGGGTAGAGCTCGGCTACCCACATTTCTTTCAGGTTTATGCAGTGGAGCCCGACCACATAGGCCTCTTATTCTTTTGCTCTAAGCTTTATAAATGATTTGATGTTTATTTAGCTTGTCCATTAAGATGGCATGATATTCCTAGTTTCTTCATTGATTGATGAATGGCCTAGATGCAATTAGGCTCTTAGGGAAAAATAAATTTTCTATCCAATTAATCAACTCAAAATTAAAATTTAATAACTCATAACCTCACCTAAAGCTTAGGACATTAATAAAGATAAAAGATTTAGCAACCCCTTAGTTGGATGTTATATGTCTCACATCATGCATAAAATCATCTTGCTTCACTCTTGTTAATGGAGGGCTTCCATCTTTGCTAGAGAAAATGGCTTGACCTTTGAGAGCCATGGTGAAAACACACCTTCTTCTTGCTGATATTGGCCCATAACCAATTTCTCATGCATTAGGCATATGAATCCCATAGCCTATGTTAAATAAATTATCCAAAATCAAAAATAAAACTTAATAAAATTTGCATTAGATTAGGTCATTATTCATATCTTACATGATCTAGTCTCTTAGGAAGTGTGTTTAAGGACTTAGTCTCTTTTATAAATAAATAATAGCCTAACTATCTTGCAAAAGCATAAGCCTTTCATATATGTATTTAAAATCATAGGAGGAGTTAGTTGGCAGCCACCCCCAGGCTATTGTAAGCCAAACAGTCAAGTGGTTTAACCTCTCTTGTGGAGGTAAACCATATACTCATTTTGCACCTTAGATTTAGGTTAGGCATTGGCCTTTGCCAAAGCTCCCTAGATTTAGGATCTGAGATTGTTGTTTCCCTTCATGGGCTACAAGCATAAATCCTCACCTCTTAGGCATTTCCACAACCTTGTATTGTGCAATTGTAAGCCCTAGATTTCTAATAAAAATTCAACTCAAACAAACAAATCTCCTCATCTTCAAAAATATATCACAACCATAGAATAATTTGGGATGCTTACTAGGCTTCTTAGTATCATGAGCATCTCCTACTCATCTCCATTTGGTTCTGAAAATAACTCCCTCCTTTTGAACAATCCCACTTGATTTTTTAAAAATAACCAATTGATTGATAGTCCTATCTTTGAAATATTTATAGATAATGATCATTTATCTTAATCGAGAGTATTCCTAAGGAATCTCATTCCTTATGATGTAATTAACTATGAGGGCTTGCCTCCATAGGAAACTTAATGAACTCGGTTTAAAGTAAACCCTACTTTACTTTTCTATATAAAGTATGGGAAGAATCTCAAGTACATTCAAAGACCAATTATCCTTACGAGTTTTTATTAGGCGATTAGGTCCATTGTAGGGTGGTGACTTCTATCTTTCGAGATAATACATCATTCCTCAGTGACATACCCAATCATCCTAATAAGAACATCTGCGAATCTACATGGTGTCCAACTAGCATATTTTTTGTTTTCATTTTACCTTAAAGATGAAAATAAAAAAAACACCATAATTACTTTACTAATGTGTCAACCTAGTAGTCTTTTATTCAGAAAGATGTGAGTCCTCGAGTTTTCTTCTAAATGATAAAAAGGCATTCGGTTGGATAGTTCTCCCTTGGTGGGAAACTACTCTTTGGATTGGTAACTGACTAGATCAAGGATACATAGTCAACCATCACAAACCGATGAGATCCATCAAATATAATTAAAAATGAAATTAATTTTGACTATCTTTGAATTTAAGTCACCCAAGAGCATTCACTCAAGAACATTGGGTTTGATTCGTGTCGCCAACATCACCAAAATTGATCCCGACGTTGGAAGATGTAAGCCAACTACATTTTCTTCCTAGTATAACTGCTGCACACCAAAAGGCAACCCCTTTGGTTAGTTAGTTCTACTATGTGGATGGTAGACTACCCCTTTGGATTGGTAAATCTCAGATAGGTCTAGGCTGATATAAGCTCCTTCTCAATATGATCCATGCATCAAGGTCCACCCAAAAAATTTAAAAAATAAAATCAACCTCCTTAGTGGAGTCAATTAAATAATCAGCCTTTCAGATGCAAATCATCCAATTTTAGTGAATTATTCATTTAATTCCTTTTTCTTAATTTATCTTTCTGGATTCATCTTTATTTTCATTATGGAGTGTATTCACTAATTCCTCATTTTTTTATTCTTGCTAGACATAAGTGTTAAAAGCAAAACATTGTTGATTATTTTCAACATTACATGTGTGTTGCCACACCACTATCCTTTGTTGACTTCACTTTTGAGTGAGCTAGCTTCCATCTTAGACATAGGACTTCTCTAAATACTAAGAGTTCCTTAGTCCTGAGATATTTTAGTGATTAGGTGAACACTTAACCAAATCCTAGAGACTTAGAAGAGTTAGCCATATGAATAGGTTATGCCTTCGGGGTATTAGGAGGACTTGCCTACCCTATAGCTTGAACCAAATCCTTGCTTCCTTATTTCAAGTCAAATTCTAAATTCAAATCAATTTCAAATTCAATTCAGTTCCAAATTCAAATCAATTCCAACTCAATTGATTTTCTCAAATCATGAATCAAATTCCAATTCAAATGATTGAAGCCCATGATTGAATTCAAATCCCAAAATCTTTCCTAAGCCCTTTGATTTGATCTTACGGACTTAGCCCAAATTCCAAATCCAAATTAATCCAAACTCAAAAGATCTTCTCGTAACCCATTTATATTCTTATTTATATTCACAAATATAAATGAAATATAATTTAAATAACCAAAATCAATTCAAAACTCAAATCCAAATCTAACCAAAATCCAACTTATACTCTTTCAAGTCAAATCCTTGAACTCTTTCAAACAAATCCAAATTACTCCAAACTCAGAAGATTTTCTCATAACCCATTTATATTTACAAATATGAATGAAATATAAATTCAAATAACCAAAATCAATTCAAAATCCAAATCTAAATCAAACCAAAACCCAACTTACACTCTTTCAAGTCAAATTCTTGAACTTAGTCAAACCATTCTCAAATTAATCCAAACCTTTGGATTTTCTCTTCAAACAATCAATCCTTTAATCACATGCCCAATATAAACATAAACTACAATCATCAAACTAACCCAAGTCAAACCCATGTTCACCCTTTTAACTTGAAATTATCAAATGAACCAAAACCCATTTGACTCCAAATCACTTGCAATTGAATTTATATTTCCATCATAAGTCCATATATGAGTTCAACCAAACTTGGATCAAGCCTTGATCAAGCCAATTAACCTATTTAGGCTCACTTAACCCAAAGTGACCTAAAGGCTCTTTTTGAGCCAAATTCTAATCCAACCCAAATTGGATTGAACGAAGCCCATCTAAGCCTCACATTGTGAGCAACAATCATCCTAAGATGATCAATCATCCAAACTAGGTCAAACTAAGTCAAACCTAGCCTTTGACCAAGTCAACACTTAGCCCAAATTAAATTTAAATAAGCTAAAATTCACTATAAGCCAAATTGATAGAAATCATTGATGTAAATGAATCCAAAATCAATCATTGAATAAGATCAAGCCATCAATTAAGCCAAACCAAGCCTAATTGGCCACTTAACCTAAGTTAACTTAAATAGACCTAAAAAGTCAAAATAGGTCAAATCTTGATCTAAGACAAATTGATTGCAACCAATGGGTCAAATTCATTTTGAATTGATTGGTGAACTTGACCAAAGCTTCAATTGGCCAACTAGACCCAACCTAGCCCAATTGATCATGAACCTAACTTGACCTAAAAGGTCAAAGCAACTTGAAATCAAACCAAACCAAAATTGATTGAAACCAAAGCTTGCAATACATTTCAAATGATCTACCAAGCCTAAACCAACCCATGGCCTAACCCAATTGGGTCAAATGGGTCAAATGGGTCAAATTGGTCAACTTCACCCATTTGACTTAAATGAACTCAAATGAACTAAAACCAAACCTAAACCAAATTGAATCAAAATAATGACACTCATAGGCTCCAAATGATCATTTGAACTTGACCTAACCCACGGTTTGATCCAATTTGACCAGTCAACCTAACCTAATTTGACCCAACTTGACCTAAATGGGCCAAATTGAACCAAATCAAACCAAATGAACTACAAATCATTTGAAATTTGGCCCAACCCATTTTTGAATCATTTCAAATATGTCCAAATTAAAATCAGGGCCAAATGACTGTCTTACCCTTAGGTCAAAGGGTATCCTATGACCAAATTCACTTTGAATTTGATCATTTCTTTCTCAATGCCACTTGGCATTCTCCTACCGGTCCACATGGACACCAAGGAGGGTGGTGAACATGACCCAATGGGTTTGGGTCAGCCATGACCCAACCCAAGGCCAAACTAACCCTCTAATGAGAATTGATCACTTGGATCACCAAATGCACTCACCTAGTATATGGGCACTCACTCTCCTTCCCTCCACTACCTAAAATGACTCACATGGGTTGTTAAATAGCCCAAACCGATCAACCAATATCAGTAATTGAGCTAAAATGGCAACTCAGCCCTCGGTCGACCGATCCAAGGAGGGGGAGATATACTCCCCCTCATTCACACTCAAACCATAAGCACTCAATTCGACTAAGCTCTAAGAATCAAAACTAAGCATCCTTAAGCTTCCTAAAGCCATTTCCAAGCTCCCTTGATTTCTCCTTCTCGGTTTTGCTCAAATCCAAAATAAGGGAGGTCCATCCAATTACCAACTCATCCAATTCTCTATCAAAACCAAATTAACTTAATAAGCACCATCAAGAGACTTCGTCGAGCTCAACCAAGTTATTTCCCAAGTCTCCAAGCCATGGGAAGCATCACCTTGACCAAAGTTGATCATCATTGACGAGGAGCTTGGTCAACCGAGCCATCCACTTCAAATCAAGATCCAATACTTTCAATAAGGCTTCTTCTCTATTAGACGAAGCTACCTCCTCCGTTGGAAGCCCCGGTGATACCCTCCGGCAAGGTATTGCTCAAAATTGTAGCCATAAGAAAAATAGCTTGGTTCTTTTTGAAGAAAATTGTAATCCCTTGAGATCTTGACTGTTGGATGTGCATACCCCCTCCTTCCGAAGGTGTGAGATCATTTTGATCTCAATCCGAGCTCAGGTGAGCTCAAATTAAATGGGGAGAGATGAACAATGTTCGTCTCTCATCACTCGCAAAAGGGAAGGATCACCCACCATCTGTTCTATGTGATTGGAATGAATGGTTGTGATTAGATCCACGTTAGCCCCTCTGATTTAAGCCTAAATCATGGGATTAATCCTGACCATCCAATCCTAAATCGGATGACCCATGGAGAAAGCACATCCATCGCTGGCTGACTCAGCAGCAGATATGAAAACTTAAATACCCTATCCCATCGTGCCACATGGAAAGCACGCCGTGTCAACTGCCACGTGGCCCAACAGGATTAGGGGTTTAATTAGGCTTAATTGATTCATTTTTAATGCTGAAACTTCCAAAATTCATAACTAATTGTAAAAAATCCAAAAAATAAAAACTCAAGTTCATTTTAAAGTTAATTAATTTTAAATAGTGATTTTAACCCAATTTGGGTTTTATTGGAAATGTAATTAGGTTAATTACTCCTTAATTATATCAGCAATTAATTCCAAACTTTCTAGAGTTGATTAGTAGGATGATCTCTACTTCCCATGATTTTCTTAGAATTTATTGTTGGATTAATTGGGGGAATTACTTGATTCACCCCTAATCACTTTATTAATTAATTAAATGATTAATTAACCTATTAAATAGTGATAAACTCATTAATTAAACTTCTTAGTCATCATGAAAGAGTGAATGGACTTAGGGAATGAGAATGGAATTTCTTTTCCAATCTTTTCCCCTAAGTTTATTTCATTTTGATAAACACTTAATAAATTTGCAAATTAATTAATGACTTAATCACTTCATTAATAAATTCAATTAATTAAATTAAAAAAACTAAATCATTCCAAAACTTAATCATTTAATCTTGGGTAGATTCTTAGGTGTTCAATAACCTAAGAGACTTTAAAGAAAATTATAATCAAACTACATGTGTAGGATGGTCATGAAAGTACTTAATTAAACCCTTTAGCTTAATTAATCAATAATTATGAGCTAATTGCATTAGGCCCCTTTATTTCTTAGATGCCTTTGCTGATTTAAATTCCATGTGGTTGCATATCATATGTTGGCTTATAATTACTTGAATAATTATGTTAAAGTGGTATAGGTAAGAGGTAATTAATGGACTTAATTCATACCTTAACATAAACTAAACATAAAATCAACCTAATTATTCTAAAATTAAACCAAACCAATTCACACATGTGGGAAATGGATTAGAACTAGAAAACCTTTTACATATTTCCCAAGTCAAATCAAATCCAAAAATAAAAAGCTCTTTAAAGAATTTTGATTCATTTTAAATAATCCCATTTTATATGATTGTCCTTAGGAAGTAATTAGGGTGAATGAAGTCATGTGCTTACATCCCTTTATTTCTTTCCAAGCAAGCTAAATATTGTTTGCCATATGAAATCATGCATTCATTTCTTTTGAAAAATCAAATAAAAAATGTTTCTTTTAAAATAAAAAGTTAAGAATATGATTATTATCTATTAAATTAAAAATTATTTTCAAAATATATAAATCAAAGATTGTGAATGAAATGATGCTACTTATAAGTACTTATAAGCTTGCATGTGATTATAGCATAAGATGTCTATTATGTTAATTTCTTCTCTACTCTTAACATGGATTTGAATAGGATTTGCAAAGTGTATAGGCCATTTGAAAAGAACACAACACTTGCTTAAATCTATTCCTATGCTTTTCTATGTTATGACTTAAGAAGGATCTTCACATGTACACATGTAAATTATATAACCAAATCAAACATAATCTTTTGCATGATTCTTCATCCATTTGTTTATTTTTTGTACATTTACATGTATTTAAGAAAAGTGGTATATTAGTCTGGACATCACGGGGTTGTGAGGCTTTAAGTAGCCCTAAGTAGGTCTTGTATCTTACGCCCTTGGTGTAGAAAATAATGGCGTCATACTCACATGTCTTTCATACATGTGGATGTGCATTTAGCTAATGGATAAAAGAGTCCTTCTTATCTACATAATAAAGACATGCATCAATTGAATATCCAAACTTCTAAATCATATCTCTTAGCATTCATCATCAAAGTGTGCTAAAATTTGCATTACATGTATAGCTATGCTTAGGATCATTCATATGCATGGCATAGATGGTGGAAGGAAATGAATGGGTGTGTGTTATGTGATAGTAATTCACGCTAACTAATCCTAAGGCCTTTCTTATTGAATAAGTATTATGTAGAAATTAAATCTAAACTTAGGATTAAATAAAATACATAATAAAACATTAAAAAAAGAAAATCCATTAATGAATCTACCTTAAAAATAATTTAAGGTAGGGATGAAAGAGAGTCCTTTCTTTCTTCTCTTTATAATATTTAGTTGCTAAGTGTAAGTTCATCCAAATCAAATCAAATCACTAACTAAAATTGACAAATCAACTAAACTACTTAAACTAAAATCATCATCTAAATTAAATCTTTCACACTTAAAAAATTTCAACCTTAAAGCCTAGCTAAGACATGCCACACAAGCCTTAAATGGCACACACATTAGGCTAAGTCACCATTTCTAGCTCTATGTTAGGTCGATGCATGGTTTGATGACCTATTTTATTTTATGATATAATATTTTTAGATTGGATGTTAGGGTGTATGTGTGTAGACTAGATGATAGGATGATCTTTGTCTAATCATGTCTTCTATAGGGGGTTATGCTTAAGGGGCATTGTAATAAAAAAATATAAATACTTTTGATGTGCAAGTTGCTTATACCCCTAAGTATAATCCAAACTAGGACATGTGGGCTTGGTTACCCATGTGTGGGGTGCTAAGTCTAACTTATTCATATAATTGCTTGGGTTGTGTGGCATATTTAGCTAATCTCTATTTTGCAAGTTCAATTAGATTTACTTTCCCATTTTGATGTAATTTTTGCAATTAAGATTTGGAATGAATGTTATGAGGGATTAGGATGAATATTGGTCATAAGACCAAGACTTATGCACCATGTGATGCCTTTGGAGCAACCATATTCCAATCAAGCCAAAAAGAAGAAAGAAAAGATGCAAATCAAAATGAAGAATGAAGAATGAAGACCCCCATAACATGAATTCCTTTTAAATTATAATTATTCATTTATAATCTGGGTTGTATAAGGGTAGAGCTCGACTAACCATATTTGTCTTTTTGGGTTTGTGCAGTGGAACCCGACTACATCGGCCTCTAATTCTCTTATGCCAATTTTACAAATTGATGGATGTTTTTTTTATGATTGCGTAATTAGGATGGCATAATTTTCCTAATTTCTTCATTGTTTGGAGAATGGCTTGGGTGTGATTAGGCTCCAAGGAAAAAATGAATTTTCTATCTAATTAATCAACTAAAAATTAAATTAAATAATTCATAACCTCACCTAAAGCCTAGGACATAAATCAAGATAATAATTGATTTAGCAACCCCTTAGCTATATGTTATATGTCTCACATCATGCATAAATCATATTACTTCACTCTTTTAATAGAGGGCTTCCACCTTTACCAGAAAAAATGGCTTGACCTTTGAGAGCCATGGTGGAAACACACCTCCTTCTTTCTAATTTTGGCCCATAACCAATCTTCTCATGCATTAGGCATATGAAATCCCATAGCATGTGTCAAATAAAAATGTCTAAAAATTTAAATAAAACTTTAAAAAATTTGTATTATATTAGGTCATTATTCATACCCTTCATGATCTAGTCTCTTAGGGAGTGTGTTTAAGGACTTATTCTCCTTCCTAAATAAACAACAGCTTAGCTATCTTGTAAAGCATAAGACTTGCCTACATGTATTTAAAATTGTAGGAAGAGTTAGTTGGCAGCCACTCCCACATGGTTGTAAGTCCAACAGTCGGGTGGTTTATTCTGTCTTGTGGAGGTAAACCATATACCCATTTTTTGCCTTAGATTTAGGTCATGCTTTGGACCTCACCAAAGCTCCCTAGATTTAGAATCCAAGGTTATTGTTTCCCTTAACAGGCTACAAGCATAAATCTTCACCTCTTAGGCATTTCTACAATCTTATATTGTGGAATTGTAAGCCCTAGATTTCTAATAAAAATTCAACTCAAACATATAATTCCCTTTAATTTCAAAAATATAAAGCCCAACCATATGATAGTTTGAGATGCTCACTAGATTTCCTAGTATCATGAGCATCCCCTACTCATCACTCTTTGATTTTGATAATAACTCGTCCCTTTTTTCTCAAATCCCACTTGATTTTCTAAAAAATAACCAATTGATTGATAATCCTATCTTTGAAATCTTTGGAGACAATGATCATTTACCTTAATCGAGAGTATTCCTAAGGAATCTCACTTCTTATGATGTAATTAACTATGGAGGCTTGCATTCATAGGGAACTTAATGAACCCCGTTTAAAATAAACCCTACTTTACTTTTTCATGTAAAGTAGGGGAAAGATCTCTAGTACATTTGAAGACTCATTGTCCTTAGGAGTCCTTATTAGGTGATTAGGTCCATTATAAGATGGTGACTTCTGTCTCTCGAGATAGTACATCATCCCTCAATGTCATACACGATCACCCTAATGAGTACATCCATGGATCTACATGGTGTCCCACTAACCTCACCTCATCTATAGAAAATAAAACACCATAGTGGGCAAACTGTGTCTTTATTGCCTCATGGTACAACTGCTTCACTAATTGAACCTTTTATACCAGGAAAGCATGATCATGAAGCTTCCTCATTAGAAAATAAATTAACTAGAAGGCAGAGAAGAAAGAGCAATGCTAAGGTGAGGGCTCAGCAGATCTCATTCAAATGACCTAGTGAACAAGCTACTACCAGTGAGTATTCTACCCATAATAACTTTGAGAATCTAAAATGGGTAAAAGGAATAGCTCTTGGTGAGGAAACAATCATGGAGCACCCCACCATAGAGGTAAAACACTCGCCAAAATACACAACATTCTTAAAGTAACGAAGGATAGAGGCTTAATGAAAAGAAAATTTTAGAGGCCTATGGTGATTGAAAATACTAAAGCTCCACCAAAGAGGTTTCCTTCTCTTATGTAACTAGTCATCGAGCCAAGTATGCTTCGCGCGGTGAGCATCAAAGCATGACACTCGGACTGCATGTCCAAGAATCTGCTGTCGAAAGGTCCCAGTAAAAAGGTAAGTAAATATGGAGGCCAAGGCCCCATGATGAAATCCTAAAGAATGAAAGCGGTGTGACATCTGATATTCATATTCAAAAATTCACCTCAAAAATAACTTATCATAAGTGGATACCCAAAAGAAGGGATATTATTGATAAAAGACATGATGGTCGACACCCTAGAGAATCCTCTAGGGGATCTCATCATCGGTTAGATTCACCCTCATAATAGAAGGTTGACTTTGATCATAGTCCTTTAATGGAAGAAGTATTTATTTCGTACACTAAACCAGAGATCCACTGAAAATGTCGATCAGAAATTTATGTGCAAAAAGAAGGTGATGAAGAGGATACTATGTAAGTAGAAGTCGTCTATATGATCAGAGATATAGCTGAACTTTCTACTCAGTATCATCAGCAACATGAATCCAGGGATTTGAACCTGAATTTGATGTTTATGAAGGAGAGTCTTCACAGAAGCAAGTAGAAGGTGGATCACCAATCTCTACTAAAGAGGAAGAAGAAAAAGATCACAATGAAAAAGAGATCATGGGTGTTGAAGCTATTTATATGGTTAAACCAAAAAATGATCAGCCTGGTACACGCTTTTATACTGAGTGACGTCGTTCAGCCCCAGCAACAGCTGTCCCTACAAATGCACAAGGAGAAGGATAGTCAAGTTCTTCCCCTAAAGATGTGCAAGGAGCGAAACAACAACAAGAAATAGAGGAAGAAGAAGAGCCTATACTTATTGACGTTATGGCGTTAGCTAGAGAGCAAAGACAAATGCAGCATCAAATGGAAGTCAAAGATAAAGAAATTGCACAGCTTGGTACCAAGATGAATGATATGATGGTATAAATGAATATCATGATGGATATGTTGTAGAAGAATATCACATCAAATGTAGCACCTTCCTTGTCTGCTAATCAACATGTAGCTAATAATACAACTTTTATACCACCAGTCACTCCAGTACCTCAAGTTCATGTAGTACATGCTACACCTAAAGCGAGGAATGAAGTTAACCAACTACCTCTTCAATCGATAATTCAAAATATGGCTAGCACACCTAGAATAGTAACAGCTGCTCAACTAGAAGCAATAATTAATGAAAAGATAAAGGCAGTTATAACTTTAAAGCAAGCTGAAATGTTGGTGAGTGTTGACCTTAATTTTAGAATGAGCTCTCAACCCCTCCATCTTAGATATAGGATTTCTCTTAGACTTTAAAAGATCCTTAATCTTAAGACACATTTAGGCTTTCAAGTCACTTTGATCCCTTTGATCCCTAAATTAAATTCAAATCACTTCAAATTCAAGAAATTTTCTCATAACCCATTTATATTTTCATATATATTCACATGTATAAATTAAATATAAATTCAAACAACCAAAACCAATTCCAAGAATCAAACTCAAACTCATTCAAAATTCAACCTAAGCCTTTCAGATTCTTGAACTTAGCTAAATAAAATTCAAATCAAGCAAAACTCTTGATTTTCTTCATGATTCAATCAATCCTTCACATATATAAATAAAATACAAACTTCAATCACTTAACCAAAACTCAATTCAAAAATTAAATCCAAATCAAGCTCATGTTCACTCTTTGAACTTGAAATTGTCAAATAAACCAAAACCCATTTGATTTCAAACCACTTGCAAATGGATTTATATTTCAATCATAAGTCCATATGTGAGTTCAATCAAACTCAAATCAAGTCAAACACACTTAGGCTCACTTGACCCAAAGTGACCTAAAGTACCCTTATGAGCCAAATTCTAATCCTAACTAGATTGGATTGAACTAAGCCCATCACCTCTCATCATGATCAATCATCCTTGAGATGATCAATCACTCAAATTGGGTCAAACCAAGTCAAACTTAGGGTTGACCAAGTCAAATTAGCAAATGAAATCCAACATAGCCAAAATCCACCACACCAAATTGATTGAAACCATTAATCTAAGTTCATTCATGACCAATGTTTGAACTTGACCAAGTGCCTAACATTGCCTAATTGGCCACTTGACCTAAGTTGACCCAACTTGACCTAAAAAGTCAAAATGTGCCAAAACATGATCTAAGCCAAATTAATTGAAACCAATGGGTCAAGTTCATTCCAAATCACTTGTTGAACTTGACCAAAGCCTCAATTAAACTATACCTATTAGCCCAATTGATCATGAACCCAACTTGACCTAAAAGGGTCAAATTGAGTTAAACTCAAATATAAACCAAATTGATTTGAAAAAATAGATACCAATCCATTTCATATGACCAACCAAACATGAACCAACCCATGACCTAACCCAAATAGGTCAAATGGGTCAAATTGGTCAACTTGACCCATTTAACCTAAATTAACTAAATTGAACCAAATTCAAACCTAAACCAAATTGAATCAAACCAAAGCCACCAAAACATTTCAAATGCTCACATGAACTTGACCCAATCCTTGGTTTGACCCAATTTGACCAATTGGTCAACTTGACCCAAGGTGACCCATTTTGATCTAAATGGTCAACATGAGCCAAATCACATCAAACCAACTCCAAACTCAATAAAACTTGGCCAAACTCATTTTTCAAACATAAAAAAACATAGTCAAATTAAAATCTAAGCTAAATGACCTTTTTACCCCTAGGTCAAAGGGTAAATTTTGGCCAAATCCACTTTGAATTTGGTCGAATCCTCTCCATAATCACTTGGCACCTTATTAATGGATCAAATGAACACTAGGGAGTGTGGTGCACCCAATGTTTGGTCAACAACCAAGCCTAAGGCTAAAATAAACCACCTCCTTCAAATTGAACACATGGAAAACCTTCCTCCACTCAATTAAACACATGGCCACTTTCATACCCCCCCTGCCAAAATGATCAATCATGGCTCTAACTAAACCCATTAAATGAGTTCCATTGATTCAAAATGGCAAGTGAAAGCATGGCCATCGAATCCTTCAAGGGGGAGATATACTCCCCCTAATTTGAATTGAATTCAACATTCCCTAATTCAATGGAGTAATAGAAAGCTAAAGGAGTCATTTCCCAGCCTCACTAAGCTCTCTCAAGCTTTTCCCAAACTTCATCTTCTCCATTTTCATAGCTTGAAAATAGGGGAGCTCCACTGAAAATTCAACTTACTCCACACTTCAAATTAATTTAATTCCCTTTGCAAGCTCCATCAGTGAGCTCAATCAAACTTGCCTAAGCTCTTTCCTAAGTTCCAAAGGCAAGGGAAGACCATCCTTGATCAAGATCGAGCTCAAGTCAAGGAGGAGTTGGTCCATAGAAGGATCCACCCAATCTCAAGACCTCTAAACTTCAACAAAGCTTTGTCTCTACTAGATGAAGTTTCTCCAAGAGAATCGAGCATCGGTGAGGTTAGCCATTAAACTGAGCTTAATTTCAATGTGATTTTTTCCTTTATGAAGTGGATTTTAATCCCATGCAAATATAGCTATTAGATGTGTTTGCCTTTGTGCTTAAATGGTGTGGATAAATTTTGGGATCAATCCGAGCTCAATCAGCGGATCATCTAGAAGATGGATGGTGTCCATTCTTCATAAAGAAATATAGTGATAGATCATGAGCCATCCATCCATGCATTTTGGATGGGCGACCATGATTTAAGACACATAGATCTCATATTTAATCCCTTAGATCGCTTTAACCTCAACCGATCCACGATTGAGCGGGTGAGGAGAAGCGCGTGGCGCCATCGTTGACTATGATGTGACTACTTTAATATCGAATCTCATCGCACCACGTGCAAAGCGCATGTCGCATTAGCGGTCCACGTGGCGCCGACAGGATTTAACATTTTAATTAGGCTATTAATCATTAATTAACCATGAAAATTTCCTAAAATCATATTTAAGCCTAAAAAAATTAGAAAAATATGAAATAAATTGCATTGGATTGATAATTGAACATAGAATATTCTAAAAATAATTTGAATGGATTTTGAATAGTGTTTTTCTATGGAATTGGGTTTTATTGGGAATGTTATTTTGTTAATTACCCTTTAATTACTCCAGATTAATCCCAAACTTCTTGTGCATAATTAGTGGAATGACCCTACATCCCCTAATTTTCTCGAGATTTATTGGTAACTTAATTAGAGGAATTTCTAGTTCATTCCTTAATCACTCCTTTAATGTAATTAAGCTTAATTAAGGGTATAATTAATGGTTTAACCCTCTGATTGAATCAATTAAGTTTTGATTAAGTAAATATGAGTTTTAAGG
This sequence comes from Cymbidium sinense, assembly GCA_021442155.1. Taxonomy (NCBI): domain Eukaryota; kingdom Viridiplantae; phylum Streptophyta; class Magnoliopsida; order Asparagales; family Orchidaceae; genus Cymbidium; species Cymbidium sinense. Next base: position 66,768,124 of record CM038222.1, read on the forward strand.
AATAATTTTGGGATACTTTCCTTAAGATATTCCTTAAACCCCCTTTCTTCCTTAATCCAACCTTAATTAAGGGTTAATTCATTAATTATCCCCTTAATTAATTTCATAAAATCCTAAAACTTTCCAGAATTCAATTAATCTATCTCGGGTAGATGCTTAGGTGTTCAATAAACTAAGTACATTAAGGAAATCAAAACCCAACTCACATGTGTGAGAGGGGTTATGAAAGTACTTAATTTAAACCCCTTAGTTTAATTAATCATTAATCATGAGCCAAATGCATTAGGTACCTTTCTTTCCTAGGTGCATTACTGATTTAAATTCCTTATGTGGTTTTATGTCATCTCATTGGCTCATAATTATTTGATTAAGAATGCTAAGGTGGCATAGGTAAGGGATAATTAACACACTTAATTAATACCTTAACCTAACCAAAGCATAAAATTGATCTAATCACCTAAAAATTAAAATAAACAAACATATGTCGGAATGGGTTAGGAACAGCAAACTCACCTCACATTTCTCAAATTAAATCAAACTCAAAACAAAATCAAACCTTTCTTAAAAATAATTTGATTTGCTTTATGCTTTCTTATTTCATAAGATTGTCTTTAGGAATTAATTAGGGTGAATGTGTTTACATGCTTTCATCATCTTAGTTCTTTCCTAACATGCTAAATGTGTATGTCATATGAATTTCATGCATTCATGCTTTTCCAAAATTAAAATTAAAATGAAATGTTTTCTTTATGTAAAATTGTATGTTTTGGCTAAAGTAGAAATATGAATGGCTATTATCACTATTAAATTCAAAACTATTTTCAAAATCTACAAATCAAACACCTAAAACTAAAAGTGTGCTACTTATAATTATTTTTAAGCTTGCATGTAGATATAAATATGAAGATATGCATAGTGTACTTTTTCTTCTCTTTTCTTTTAGCATAGTTTTGAATAGGATTTAGCAAAGTGTATAGTTCATTTGAAAAGAATGTAACACTTGCCTAATACCATTCCTATTCATTCCTATGCTATTACTCAAGAAGGACATTCACACTTGTGCATATAAATTGCATAAACAAAATAAACAAATAAATACAAACTCTTGCATCTTTCTTTTCCATTCATTTCTTTTGTACATATGCTTGTATTTAAGGAAAGTGGTATATTAGTCTGGACAACCCCAGGGTTATGGGGATTTAAGTAGCCCTAAGTAGGTCTTGTACCTTGCACCCCTCCTGCTAACAATGGTACCGTACTCACTTATGCCTTTCATACATACATGTGTGCATGTGAAAAATGGATAAGAAAACCTCTTTTAAACTTAATGAAAATCATGCATCATAAAGCATTCAAATTTTCTTGAGTAACTCACTTAGCATTCATTATAAAGTATGCTAAACATTTCCATTTGTATGTATAGATATTCTTAGGATTCATTCATATGCATGTTATACATGTTAGGAAAGAAATGAAGTGATGTGTGTTTCGTGATGTTAATTCACTTTATTTAATCTTGAAATGCATCTCTTTTTGAATAGGTTTGTTTAGGGAAAATCTAAACTTAGAATTAATTAAAACACATAATAAAATATTCACTAAACAAAATCAAGCATGAATCCACTTTAGAAATTACTTGAGGTAGGGAATGAAAGAGAAGTTCTCTTCTCTTTTCCCTCTCTTTACAACACTTAGTAATTAATTGTAGGATTCACTTAAACCAAATCAAAATACAAAATATAATAGACCCAAATCAACTAAACACTTAAATGAAACCACCCCTTTAAGTTGAACATCTTCACACTTAGAAAATCCAAACCTTAAAGCCATAGCTAAGCATACCACACAAACCTCCTAAAGCACACACATTAGACTAAGTCACCACTTCTAGCTTTAGGTTAGGGCGATGCATGATTTGATGTTTGCTTTTATTTTGTGATATTTTATTTTAGTCTGGATGTTAGGCTGAATGTGCGTAGAATTAATGGTAGGATGACTTAGTCTAATCATTATTTTCTGCAAGGGATTGTGCTTAAGGGGCGTTGTAATAAAAATATAATTGTTTTTGTTGTGCGGGTGCTTATACCCCTAAGCATAATCCAATATGTCAGGTAGACTTAGTTACCCATGTGTGGGATGCTAAGTCCAATATACATGCTTGGGATTTGTATGGTTTGTTTAGTTAATCTCTATTTTTACAGGTGTTAGTTAGATTTACTTTTTCTTTCCATGTATTTTTTGCAATCAAGATTTTGGAATGGTTGTTATGGGGAATTAGGATGAGCATTGGTCATAAGATCCCATCTTTTGCACCATGTAAAGCCTTTGGAGTATCGACCTTCCAACGATCCAAAAGAAGGAACCAAAGAAGGAAGAAGAAAGAAGAAAGAAGAAAGAAGAAAAGAAGAATGAAGAACTCCATAACATGAATTTCCTTGCTTGATTGTAAATTAATTCATTTATTATCCGGTTGTATAAGGAGTTGGCTACCTAATTTATTTTGGATTTGTGCGGTGGTGCGACCAAATGGTATTTTATTCTTTTTTGCGTTAGCTTTATAAAATGTGTGATGTTTTTCTTAGCTTGTGCATTAAGATGGCATCCTTTTCCTAGTTTCTTCCTTGCTTGATGCATGGCCTGGATGATGATTAGGCTTTTAGGAGAAAATAAATCTTCTACCAAATTAACCAACTCAAAAATTAAAACTAAAGAACTCATAATCTCATTTAAAGCATAAGTTAAAAATCAAGATAAAAGAATTAGCAATCCCTTAGCTGGATGAGTATTTCTTTTATAACATCATGCACAAAATCATATTTTTACACTCTTGATTGGAGGGCTTCCACCTTGGCGAGCTTGACCTTTGGGAGATAATGGAAACACACCTCCCCTTCTAGCTGATTTTGGCCCATAATCTTACTTCTCATGCATTAGGCATATGAATCCTATAAGCCTGAGTCAAATGATTGTCCAAAAATGAAAATAAAATGTAATATGTTTTGCATTAAATCTATGTCATTTTTTAGGCCCATACATGATCTAGTCTCTTAGGGAGTGATTTTAAGGACTTAGTCTCTTTCTAAATAAATAACAGCCTAGCTATCTTACATAAAGCATATGACTTGCCTACATGAATTTAAAATCATGGGAGGAGTTAGTTGGCGGCCATCTCCAGGCAGTTGTAAGTCTAAGCAATCAAGTGGTTTGTCCTCTCTTGTGGAGGCAAACCAAATACCCATTTTTCCTTAGATTTAGGTTATGCTTTTGGCCCTCGCCAAAGCTCCCTTGAGGTTGCTTCTCCCCTTTGTGGGCCATAAGTATAAATCTTCATCTCCTTGGCACTTCCACAATCTTGTGTTGCGGAATCATAAGCCCTAAATTTCTAATGAAAAATTCAACTCAAACAAATTAAATCAATTTCAAAAAGGTAAAGCCCAACCATAGGATAGTTTGAGATGCTTGTTATGTTTCCTATCATGAGCATCTCACCTTCTGATAATCTCTCTCTCTCTCTCTCTCTCTCTCTCTCTCTCTCTCTCTTTGATAAATCCCATTTGATATTCTAAAATAAACTAATCAATTGATAGTCCTACCTATTGAAATCTTTGGAGATAATGATCATTTACCATAATCAAGAGTATTCCTAAGGAATCCCCTTCCTTAGGATGTAATTAACTATGGGGGCTTGCCATTGTAGGGAACTTAACATACCCAATTTAAAATAAACTCTGCTTTACTTTTTTATGTAAAGTAGGGGAAGAATCTCTCGTACATATGCAAACCCATTGTCCTTAGGAGTCCTTATTCAGGTGATTAGATCCATTGTAGGGTAGTGACTTCTATCTTTTGAGATAATACACTTCTCCTCCATGTCATACCCAATCACCTTAATTAGAATATATGAGGATCTATGTGATGTCCAAATGCATAAAAGAAGTATATTTATATCTTCATTTTCTTCCACATAGATTGAAGATGGAAGTATACATCTTAGAAAATCTAATAAATTTTCACCATATTGAGTAAGGGTCTCCCTTACCTAGTTGAATATGATCAAGTGTCATACCTGAAAGGTTACTTAGTGTCAAAATTTAATACCTTCAGTGGGCTTGGTAACTCAAAGCAACATCTAGCCCAATTTAAGGCTACTTGTGGTAACACATAAGGGAATGATGTGATGCTTCTCCATCAGTTCATTAGCAGCTTGACCTCAGTTGCTTTCGAGTGGTATGTAGAATTATGAAATGATTTGGTTAAAACCTTTACTGAATTAGAGGCAATATTCATGAAGAAGTTTGCCAGTGAAATTGATAAAATAACAATCGCTGATATTGCCTTGCTAAAAAGGAAATAAGATGAGTCAGTGACCAAATTCATAAGTCGGTGTAACCTATGTATGAAATGTGAGCAACAATTGGAAGAAGAACATGTGATTCAATTACTAATGTGCAATATGGATGATAAAAGGGTACAATTTTATGTATGGCATCAATTATAACATTACAGACTTGCATGATAAGGTGGCCAAATTTGAATTGCCCTAAGTCCAAATCTCTATGGATAAAGTAAAGAGAAACAAACCTTCGACTCAAGAAGAAATGAAACTCATCTTTGGTTATAGCTGTGATATATAATATGGATAAAGGAAAATAGCCAATGTACAATGATGATAAGGGAAAGAAGCTTTCATCTAATTCTAATCCAAAATTAGTATTGTGAGGCAATGATAAACCTCGAGACCTTTCTAAGTGGTGGGAGCATCCAAAATAAACAATGAGAGATGATGAGCAATGCGCCATCTCTTAAGGAAAAGATGAAGAAAGACTATTCCTTTAGAAGGGATAGTGTTGCTAAATTATTTTGGCAAGTAGTCAAGGCTGGTCTATAATTACCAGAAATTAAAAGGCTTGAAGAAGTTGATCAAGTCAGTAATCCAAATTACTGTCCCTATCATCGAATGATTAGTCATCCTATCGAAGATTGTTATGTCTTCAAAGATTTGATAGAAAGGAAGTATCGGCGAGGTAAATTTACATTATCTGATAGTGTTCTAGTCAACTCAAAAAGAGAGTCTATAAGGATGATTACATCCTCTTTCGTATCATCCATCAAAGACAAAAAGAAGGAAAAATTAGTTCAAATTGAAGAATGGGAAACAATAGTCTCCAAAAAGATCATGAAAATGTTGAAGCAGTTGAAGCGTGTCTCTAGTGTTAAGTGGAAATCACCACTTGAACCTATATTGGACTTAAAAGAAATGCTTAGACCAAGTATTTAGGCTTCTCAATGGCATTCTGATAAGGCTACTTTATCACAGAATAAGGAGCAGGCTACTAAATTCAATGCAGCTCATAAATCAAAGAAGCCAGCTAAGAAATAGAAGACCAAGAAGAGAACTACAACTTAAAAGATTATTAATAATTTAGAGGAGTATGACTAGCCGACAAGACAACCATTTAGGATTACAAACTTTATGCATAAACTTTGTATTATTGAATCGGATGAAGAATATAATGGTGATGCTTGTCCAGTAGAGACAAGCCGAATCATTTATGTGATAACAGATGTTCTTCCGCATCAGTTACTCCAAAATGATAAGGGTAGTTAGATAGACTCGCCCAACCCATCAAAATTCTTATCTAGAAAGAAAAAAGAGCCTGAAGAGTTAACATCTAAATTTTATTTAATGACTCAACAAGAAGATAACAGTTTAGATGAAACTTTATATTTTCTCAACGGTGAAGAGTCAGACTCATCGATATCATCACGTATGAAATGTATGAAGTTGAAAATTAAGTATAGCCCTTTTGGTAATCCTCCATAATAAGAAGGGAATTTGAAGAAACTATCTCTTCAAAAGAATCTGAGCAAGATTAGGTGATTAAAGTTCAGTTGAGAAGAGCTAAAGTCTTACCATCTTCATCAAATATGGGAAATGCAAACAAAGACAAAGGCAAACAAATTGAAGTCAATGAATATATCATTCCCAAAAATTGTAGAATAAAGCTTAAATCAAGCAAAAATATACATTATAATATTCTATCACATCTGAGAAAGATCCCTGCATAATTAAATGTGTTTGAGGCTCTCTTGATGTCAAAAGACCTCCGAGAAACTTTGATCTGCTCAAAGATTGAAAAATATGAAGCTTTGTGAAAAATGCATGACGAATCATTGCGAACTCAAGATCTCCCATAATCGTATTTTTCAAGAAGATCTTATGTTGAGAACGCATCACAACCGTCCTCTATATACTAGAGAGTGATGGCATCTCGATCGAAATATTGATTGATCTAAGTTCTTTTATTAATCTTATGACTCTAAAGGTATTAAGAGGATTATCACTTGATATCCAACATCTTGAGAGAGATAAGTTGATGGTTTATAGTTTCAATGAGAAAGGGTAGAAAATTCTAGGTTCTTTTATTCTCTTGCTCAATTTTGGGATTTATATACAGAAGTCAAATTTCATGTAATCATTGTTGATACATCATTTAGAGCTCTCTTGGGCCGGCCATGGCTGCATGAGTATGGTATGGTCCCATCAACTATGCATCAGTGTATGAAGAACTTGAAGGATGGGGAAGAATTCAAAATTTCTAGTAACCTATAATCATTCTCTGTCCATGAAGCAAAGATCTATGAAGATACAAAATATTTCATCCCTAAAGAGCCTAAGCCAATAGAGCCTCTTGAAGCGGCAGCATCCACTTCAGAAACTAAAAAGCAACTTCACAAAGTGAAAGAGCGAAAGCAAAGAGGAAGAAAGAAGGCAATGTCGACTCTCCCTAAAGCACTTAATTCTACATCTAAATCAAGAAGATCAGTTTCTCATTTGGGAAGTGACACACAAGAAGAAGAAGATGATTCTATCAAACTTAGGGGAACTTATAGGCTTTCAAGAAAGGCAAAGTATGAAATAAGTGATTCTGATTCAGACTATGATATTGAATCTACTTATGGAAATAGAGTTCAGAGGGTTGCATCAAGAAGGATAGCTCCTTTGGTAATGTCTGAGGACTCCTTCAAAATTATACCCATCCTTTAATAGTACTTTAAAGAAATCACTCCACTGGAGGTTCATAATATTGAAGAATTGATAACATTCTATGTGCCATCGTTGAGAGTGACAATAAGAACTCTTTTTTCTAAAGAGTCTCAACCTCACAATTTTGATCACCTACTCAACATAAAAAATTCGATGAGATAGTGCCAATAAGAATATCAATATACTATCCATAAAATTGTGAAGAATGATGCATAAGCTTGGAATTCATATAATTACCAAAAATAAAACTCAAATCTTTAAGATGTGGAGCCAAAGAAGTCCTCAAGCATCACGAAGAAGTGAAAAGTTTATCACTAAAGGTCTTAGTTTCATCCACAAATCTCATCAAAATAAAGTTTGTTATAATATAATAGAAGTTGAGATCAAAATTAACAGTAATAAAAAAGATGATCTCTATGAAATTCTATTTACAAACAATGAAGAAGTAGAAGCCAAGCCTGCACTTAAAGAACTCGAAGATGGTGGACAAATAGCTACTATGAATGAACTCAAAGAAAATAACCTAGGAGCTGAGGATGATCCCCGTCAAACTTTTGTCAGTGCCTGTGGTGAAAAATTTTGATATAGAGTCGCCTTCAAATCTATAGTGAAAGGAGAGGCAAGACTATATAAAAATTCATCTTTTTAGGATGCCACACAGATCCGTAGATGTACATATTCAGGTGATCGAGTACATCATCAAGGAAATAGTGTACTATCTCGAAAGATAGAAGTCACTACTTTTTAATGGACCTAATCACCTCAATAATGACTCCTAAGGACCATGGGTCTGCATATGTACTAGAGATTCTTCCCCTACTTTACATGAAAAAGTAAATCAGAGTTTTTTTTTTAAACTGGTTTCTTTAAGTTCCCTATAGGGGCAAGCCCTCATAGTTAATTACATCCTAAGAAATGGGGATTCCTTAAGAAAACTCTAGATTGAGGTAAATGATCATTGTCTATAAGGATTTCAATAGGAAAGAACTATCAATCGATTGGTTTATTTTTGAAAGATCAAATGGGATTGATCAAAGAGAGATTTATTATCAAAGCCAAAAATGGGAATAAGTAGGAGATGCACACAATGCTAGGAAACTTAACATCTCAAACTATCCTATAGTTGGGCTTCAAATTTTTTGAAATTGATTTAATTTGTTTGAGTTGGATTTTCATTACAATGCTAGGCTTACAATTCCATAATACAAAGTTATGGAAATTCTTAAGAGGTGAGAAATTAAGCTTAGGGCTTGCAAAGGGAAAAGCAACCTTAGAACCTATATCTAGGGAGCTTTGATGAGGGCCAAAAGCACAACCTAAATCTAAGGGAAAATGAGTAATTAGTTTGCCTCCATAAGAGAGGACAAACCAATAGCTTGGACTTATAATAGCCTGGGGGTGGCTGCCAACTAACTCCTCCTATGATTTTAAATTCATGTAGGCAAGTCTTTATGCTTATGTAAGATAAGATGGGGTATTTTTATTTAGAAAGAGACTAAGTCTTTAAACTCACTCCCTAAAGAGACTAGATCATGTAAAGGTATGCTTCAAATGACCTAAATCTAATGCAATTCAAATTTTATTTTATTTTCATTTTGGATAATTATTTTGACTCGGGCTAATAGGATTGTTATGCCTAATGCATGAGAAAGAAGGCTATTGGCAAAAATCAGTGAGAAGGGAGGAGGTGAGTTTCCACCATGGATCTTAAAGGCCAAGCCAAGTTTCTCTGATAAAGGTGGAAGCCCTCCAATCAAGAGTGAAATAAGATGTTATTGAACATGATATTATAAAAGAAATACTCGTCCAGCTAAGGGGTTGCTAATTCTTTTATCTTGATTTTAAACCTAAGATTTAGGTGAGGTTATGAGTTATTTATGTTTAATTTGAGTTGTTAAGTTGAGTAAAAGATTTATTTTTTCCTAAAGAGCCTAATCCACATCTAAGTCATACATAAAGCTAGGAAGAAACTAGGAAAATCACCCACTTAATACACAAGCTAAATAAATCATCAATCAATTTATAAAGCTAAGTGCAAAAAAATAAAGGTCGTTGTGGTCGGGCACCACAGCACAAACCCGAAAATATCAAATGTGGGTAGCTGAGCTCTACCCTTATACAACCAGGATTACAAATGAATAAAATTATAATTAATCAAAAGGAATTCATTGTTATGGGGGTCTTCAAGCTTTCTTTCTTCTTCCTTCTTTTCTTCTTTCTCCTTCTTTTCTTCTTTCTTCTTTTGGTTCCTTCTTTTAGATGGTTAGAAGGTGGATGCTCCAAGGCATCACATGGAGCATTAGATAGGATCTTATAACCAATGCTCATCCTAATCCCTATAACAAATCATTCCAAAATCCTAATTGTGCAAATTTACATTAAAAGGAAAAGGTAAATCTAGCAAACACCTGTAAAACAAGGTTAGCTAAAATAAACCAAATCCCAAGCATGTATATTGGACTTATCACCCCACACATGGGTGACTAAGTTCACCTCGCCTATTGTATTATGCTTAGGGGTATAAGAACATGCAAGAAAAAGCATTCATATTTTTATTTATGAAAGGGACCCTTAAGCACAATCTCCTGTAGAAAAGAATAGTTAGACTAAGAGCATCCTACCATTCATTCTATGAGCATACACCCTAGCAACCAGTCTAAAACATATATCAAAAAACAAAACAAAGTATCAAGCCATGCACTGACTAACCTAAAACTAGAAGTGATGACTTAGGCTAATGTGTGTGCTTTGAAGGTTTATATGGTATGCTTAGCTATGGCTTTAAGTTAGGATTTTCTAAGTGTGAAAACATGTTCAACTTCGATGAGGGTTTCATTTTAAGTTATTTAGAAGTTTTGGATTGATTTTATTTTGTGTTTTCAATTGGTTCAGGTGGATCCTACAATTAATTACTAAGTTATGAAGAGAGGGAAAGAGAAGAGAACTTCTCTTTCCTTCCCTAACCTAAGTAATTTCTAAAGTATGTTCATATTTTAGTTTGGTTTGGGTGAATGTTTTGATTAAATATTTTAATTAATCCTAAGTTTAGATGAACTCTAAACAAACTTATCCAAAAAGAAAGGCAATTTAAGATTAAATAAAATGAATCAAAATTCACATAACACACATTACTTCACTTCTTTCCCCAACATATATAACATGCATATGGATGGACCCTAAGCATATATATGCATTCAAATGAGAGTATTTAACATACTTTATGATGCATGTTAAGTAATCCATTTAAGAAAATTTAGAATATTAGTATGCATGATTTTCTTAAGTTGAAAAGGGTTTCTTTATCCAAATTTTCACATACACACATGAAAGTAAGAAGGGCATAAGTGAGTACAGCGTCATTGTTAACCAGAGGTGTAAGGTATAAAACCTACTTAGGGCTACTTAAAGTCTCGCAACCTCAGGGTTGTCCAGACTAATATACCACTTTCCTTAAATACAAATATGTGTATAAAAGAAATGAAATAGAACAGAAGAATGCAAAAATTGTTTAATGGATTCATTTTTTTTAATACAATTTATGTATACAAGTATAGGTAATCCTTCTTAGGTAATAGCATAGGGATGAATAGAGTATGAAATTAAGTAAGTGTTGGGTTTTTTCAAATGAACCCTACATCTTACCAACTCCTACTCAAAACTATGCTAACATAAGAAAGAAAGGAAACCTATACTAAGCATATCTTTATAATTTTTCATATGCAAGCTTATAATTAGAATATAAGTAGACACTTTTAGATTTGGTATTTGATTTATATGCTTTGAAAGTAGCTTGGATTTAGTAGTGACAATAGTCATTCATATTTCTACTTTAGCCAACACATGCAAATTTGACATAAAGTAAACAATTTCATTTTTAAATTTGAATTTGAAAAATATGAATGCATGAAATCACATGACATACAAATTTAACTTGTTGGGGAAAGATTCAAAGTAATGAAATCATGTAAACAAACTTACTTCACTTAAATCCTAAAGACATTCTTACAGAATAAGAAAGTTTAAAATAAATCTCAAAGTGATTTTTGTTTAGTTCGAAGTTTAATTTAATATTGAAAAGATGAGTTAAGTTTGCTATTACTAACCCATTCCCCTATGTGTTTAATATTTTTGTTTAATTTTTAGATGATTAGATCCATTTTTATGCATTAATTAGGTGAACGTATAAATTAAGTAGGTTAATTAACCCTTACCTACACCACCTTAGAAGAATTAACCAAATAATTATGAGCCAATGAGATGACATAAAACCCACAAGGAACTTAAATTTGCAATGCACCTAGTAATGAAATGGCCTAATGCAATTTGGCTCACAATTAAAGGTTAATTAAGCTAAGAGGTTTAGCTTAAGTAATTTCAAAATATCCTTTCACTCATGTGAATTGGGTTTTGATTTCTTTAATTGAACTTAGGTTATTAAACACCTAAGCATCTACCTAAAGTAGATTAATTAAGTTCTGAAACTTTTTAGAATTTTTAGAAATTGATTAATGGGATAATTAATGAATTAACCCTTAATTAAGAGGAGATTAAGGAGAGAAGAGGGGGTTTAAGCAATAGCTTAGGGAAAATGCCCAAAAACTATTCCATAAACCTCCTACTTACTGGATCTGACCTTAATCAACCCTAATCATAGGTTAAAATCACTAATCATACCATAATTATGTTTAATTACATAAGAAGGGTAATTAAGGAAACCATATGCAATTATTCTAATTAGGCCTTTAATAAATCCCAAGAAAATTAAGGGAGGTAGAAGTCATCCCCTAAAACTTACCCAAGAAATTTGGGATTAATCAGATGCTAAATTAAAACATAATTAGATAAATAACTTTCCAATAAAACCCAAATTCAGAGAAATTCATAATTCAAAACTCATCAAATTTAATTTTAAAATGTTCTAGGTTTTATTATCAATCCATAAGATTTTATTTCATATTTTTCTAAATTTTCTAGAAAAAGTTATGCATTTTAGAAGATCCTAGGTTAATTAGGAATTAATTAAAGCATTTTAACTAATTCACGGCTCACGCTGTTGCATGGCGGCGCTAGCTTTACGTGTCATCGTGAGAGTCACTTAAGTTGTCACCTAACGGGTGGTGGTGGCAGCGCACGCGCTTTAATACCCTGCCGTTCGATCAAAGATCGGACGGCTAAAGATCTCCCTGCATTCTAAAGGGGATTAATGGATTTCTAAATGTGCTAAATTTTCTCAGTCATCCATCTAAAATGCGTCTATGGACTGCTGAGATCATCCAAGTTTTTTCCCTTGATCAATAGAGACCGCTCATGATCAAGGGGAAGATCCAATCTAGTTCTAGCATGGAATCAAACCAAATTCAACCCACACCAACTAAAGACAGAGAGTGGCAAATCCAACGTTCAAAAATTGATGGGGTGAAAATTTATTTCACAAAGTTCCACACCATATTGAGTTTAATGGTCAAAATTCTCATATCTTGAGGTGATCACCCAAGGCTCAATTCTCGGAGAAGTTTTGATTTGGTCGGAGAAGCCTTGCTGAGTGAAAGCACTGAGGTTGAGTGGATTGATCATATGGACTAACTCCTCCTTGCTTGAGCCGATCCAATTCCCCTCCCTTGCCTTTAAACTTGAGAGAGCTTAAAGCTTGACTGACCCCTAATGGAGTGTGCAAGAGCAATTGGATTCAAATGGAATGAAGAAGTTGAATTTTACTCTATCCTCCTATTTTCACTATTCAAAAGTCAAGAAAAGGAAAATGGGAAGAGCTCTAAGCCTTAGGATCAATCTCCAATGGCCCCTAGCTTCATATCCTTCAATCACCTTGAGTGAATGAAAATGAAAGTGAATTAGGGGGAGTATATCTCCCCCTTGAAGGATCGGATGGCCGAATGGACATGCCATTTTGATCCAATTGATCATAGCCTGAGGGCTATTTGAACAGTTAGGGGTGTGCACATGGTCGGTTTGAGCCAAGGAGTGGATTGCGAACCTCCCATGTGCTTGAATTTGAGCTTGAGAGGGAGTTTGAATTTTTAAATATTGACCATAGGGTCGGGTTTGTTCTAGGGACCAAATGGGTTGAATCAAACCCATTGGGTTGGGTGAACCACTCATCACTAGGTCCCCTTGAGCTTTTAGGAAAACCTCAAGTGAATGTGAAGAGGGTATGACCAAATTACCCATGGATTAACCCAAAATTTATTCTATGGCCTAGGGTTGAAATGGTCATTTTGCTCATTTTTTTACTTTGAGTATATTAGCTTTATGGAGAAACTAGGTTTGGCCAAGTTTCATTAGATTAGGAATCCATTTGATAGGGCTTGGGTCATGTTGACCCATTTAGGTAAAAATGGTCAACTTGGGTCAAGTTGACCAATAGGTCAAATTGGGTCAAACCAAGGGTTGGGTCAAGTTCATATGACCATTTGAAATGTTTTGGTAGCTTTGGTTTCAATTTGGTTAGTTTTCAATATGACTTCATTTAGGTCAAATGGGTCAAGTTGACATTTGACCCATTTGATCTATTTGAGGTAGGTCAAGGTAGGTTTAGGTTAGTTAGTCATATGGAGTGGATTGGTATCTTTATTTCCAATCAATTTGGTTAAGTTCAATTTGGCTCAACATGACCCCTTTAGGTCATGTTGGATCTAAGGTCAATTGGGCTAGGATAGGTCTAGTTGGCCAATTGAGGCTTTGGTCAAGTTCAACAAGTGATTTGGAATGAACTTGACCCAATGGTTTAAGTCAATTTGGCTTAGATCAAGTTTTGACCCATTTTAACTTTTTAGGTCAAGTTGGGTCAAGTGGCCAATTGGGCTAGGTTAGGCTCAAATGTTGGCTTGGTCAAGATCAAACATGGGTCATGAGTGAACTTAGATCAATGGTTTCAATCAATTTGGCCTATGATAGATTTTGGCTATGTTAGGCTTCATTTTGGTTAAGTGTTGACTTGGTCAACCCTTAGGTTTGACTTGGTTAGACCCAATTTGATTGATTGATCATCCCATGATGATTTTTGATCATGATGAGAGGGATAAATGAGTTTGGTTCCATCCAATTTGGTTAGGATTATAATCTGGCTCATAAGGATACTTTAGGCCACTTTGGGTCAAGTTAAGTCAAATGGCTTGGTCAAAGCTTGATTTGAAGTTGATTGAACTTGTTTATGGACTTATGATTGAAATATAAATCCATTTGCAAGTGGTTTGATGTCAAATGGGTTTTGATTCATTTGACAATTTCATATTCAAAGGAAGAATATGAAGGGGTCTTGGCTTTGATTTTTGAATTAGGTTTTTATTGTTTGATTGAACTTTGGATTTATATATGGACTCATAATTGTAGGTTTGATTGAAACATAAGAGAAAATCAAGATTTTTGGCTTGATTTGGAATTGATTTGGCAAAGTTCAAGATTTTGGCTTTAAAGGCTTAGATTGGATTTTGAGTTGATTTGAGTTTTTTTTTTTTTTTTGGAATTGGTTTTGATTGTTTAAATATATATTTCATTTATATATGTGAATATAAATAAGAATATAAATGGATCATAAGAAAATTTAAAGGATTTGAAGTGGTTTAATCATGATTTAGGTTAAATCCATTAAAAGAGAATTTAAAGGATTTAAGGGAATTTTGAAGTTGGAATTTAATTTTTGAATTGGGTTTGATTGATTTATATTTATATTTCATTTATATATGAGACTATGAATGTGAATATAAGTAAGTTTTGAGAAAATACCATGAGTTTGAAATGATTTGATCATGATTTGGGTTAAATCCATTAAAGGGAATTTAAAGAATATAAGGGAATTTTTAAATTGGAGTTTAATTTTTGGATTTGATTTGATGGGTTTAAATTTATACTTCATTTATATGTGTGCATATAAATGAAAATATAAATAAGTTATGAAAAAATCTCAAAGATTTGATTTGGTTTAGATCAAGCTTTGGGTTAAGTCCTTAAGGGAGACTTAAGGACATAGGCAAAATTTGGACTTAAGAATTCTTCAAATTCTTTTTAATTTGATTTCAATCATAGATTTTAATCATGGATTTCAATCATAGAATTGATTTAGATTTGGAGAAAATCAATTATAATTGATTTATAAATTGACTTGAGGGAAGGAAGGTGAGGAATGGTTCAAGCTAAGGGTAGCAAATTTCCTAACACCCCTAAGGCATGGCCTATTCCTATAGTTAACCCTTCTAAGTCTCTAGGCTAGGTTAAGTGACCACCTAATCACTAGATGTGTCTTAATACTAAGGAACCCCTAAAGTCTAAGAGGAATCCTATGCCTAAGATGGAGGTGTTGAGAGATCATTCTAAAAATGAGGTCAACAAAGGCAATGTGTGTGTGACTGCACATCAAGACATTGGGTGTTGACCAAATGATCAACAACACCAAAAGATCACAAGCACTAGTAAACAATCTATCTTACCCAAGGAGTAGAAAGAATCTGAGCCTAATGGCTCTACTTATGTCCAAGACATAAGAGAGAGGAAATCCACTAAGGGATGATAGAGTGTGAACCTTCCACTGAAGGTTCAAGTCATCCATGATGAGAGGTTTGATTTGAGTTTCAGGGAAGAGGGTTGAATTTGTTTCAATTTATTATTTGTTTAGTTTGTTTTGATTAGATTTGTTTTGATTACTCACGGGATAGAAAAAGTGAATTTTCACTGTGGGAAGCAAGTTCAAATCATCCACAAGGAAGGGATTGTGAAATCCATTGAGGGATTAGAATTCTAAATCCGCTAGGGGAATATAAAGATTTGCATCTCATTGAGGAGAAGCAAAAGAATTGATTTATATTGATTGTGTATTTTGTTTCTTTTCTTTATTTCATTGGATTTGTTTATTTCAAATTTTTAGATTTTAGATTTTTAGATGAACCCTGTTTTGGATGAATCACAGAAAAGCCTGACTAACTCATTTATCAATCCAAAGGGATAGTCTAGTAAACACATAGTAGGACTATCCAACCAAAGGGATGTCTTTCTGTACACAGCGGTTGTACTAGGGAGAAAGCATAGTAGACTTACATCCTCCAAAGTAGGGACCAGTTGCTGGGGTGATCTATTGGCAAGGAAATAAATTAAACCCAACCTAAGGCTTACTATTGAGTGAATGACGCTGGAGGACTTAGATCAACCCAAAGATAGTCAAGGCATGTTTCATTTTTAGATTTGTTTTTATTCTGATGGATCATATTAGTTTGCGATGAACTATACTGAGTAGAGGTCGTGGAGGCCTAACTCAGATTTACCAATCCAAAGGGAGTAGTCTACCAACCACAAGGTAGGACTATCCAACCAAAGGAGATGCCTTTCAGTTTGCAATGATCGAGTCTTAAGAAGAAAGTGTGGGGACTCATATCTTCTAGAAACAAGAAACCACTGGGATGATTGGTTGCTTTAGGCAACAAATCAAACCCGACCTAGGGCTGACAATTAAGTGAATGTCGTTGGGGGACTTAAATCAACTCAAAGATAATCAAGATAGATTTAATTTTTAGATTGTGTTATTTATGATGGATCCTATTGGTTTGCAATGAACTGCACTGAGTAGGGGCCATGGAGTCCTAGACCTAATTCAATTTTACTAATCCAAAGGGAGTAGTCTACCAACCATAATGTAGGACTATCCAACCAAAGGAGATGCCTTCCGGTTTACAATGGTCAAGTCTTAAGAAGAAAGTGTGGAGACTCACATCTTCTAGAATCAAAGAACCACTAGAGTGATCGGTTGCTTTGGGCAACAAATTGAACCCAACCTAGGCCTAGCAATTGAGTGAATGCCATTGGGGGACTTAAATCAACTCAAAGATAGTCAAGATAGATTTTATTTTTAAATTTGTTTTAGTTTTGATGGATTCCATTAGTTTACGATGGATCATACTGAGAAGGAGCTTATATTAGCCTAGTCCTATCTCGATTTAACAACTAAAGTAGCTTCCTAGATGGGAGAACTATCCGACCAATGGAGTGCCTTCGGTTTGCAATGATCAAGGGAAGAAAGCTGACTCACATCTTCCACTACAAAAGACCAGGGAGATTGGGCAACAAATCAACCCACCTAGGTCGCTGTTGGTTTGCAAAGTCATGCTAGAAAGAATGTGTCATAGCCTTACATCTTTCAAAGTGGAATGACCGGGTAACCTTGGAAAATAGATTGAACCGACACATGAGTGAGTATCAACCCAGGGATTTATCTCAACTCGTAGTCGAAATTTCTATAGGAGTTCGACACGCCTAAAGAGGATGCCTACTTGAAAGAAGGGGGGCCTTTGGGGGCTTGAATTCCTAATCCATAAGAGAATTAATTTATTTATTTATTTTAGTTTATTTTGACGTGGACCCTATTGGTTTGCGAGGGATCAAACTAAGAAGGAGCTTATATCACCCTAGACCTATCTCAGATTTACTGAACCAAGGGAGAATCTGCATATCCGCTGAACAAATTCTCCAACCATAGGGGTGGCTACTAGGAAAGGGGGATTGTCCAATCCAAAAGTACCTCGGGTAGTGTCTAAATGGGGTCGCAAAGGACTTTGATCCAAATAGAGTGCCCACAGGGGATGGGGCCGATAAAAGGCTTAAATCCAATACCCTGGAGAAGATGACATTGCTAGTCATATATTCAATGGGTATTTTGTGTCCAACTTAAGGAGAAAGTGTAGAGACTCACATCTACCAAGAGTGGTGTACTCACCGGTGAGTCACAAGATAGTAAAACATCAACCAAACCTAAGGTGCCCATCCATTTGTCAATCGCTAAGAAGAAAGCTCGGGATTCACATCCTCCTATGAACCGAGCCAAAATACCGCTCGACAAGCCCACCTAGGACTACAAGTGAATGTCATTGGGGACTTATATCAACTCAAAAGTAGTCAAGAGGAAATGAGCCTCAGGGGGACTTACCCTAAACCTCGAATATACTCAACCTAGTTAGAGCATGATGGCTAGTTCAAGAAGAAAGCACGGGGACACATCTTCTTAAGCAAAGTCAACATGAGGTAGCTTACTAGCTGGGCAGTGAAGAATACAATACTAATAAGGTGCTCCTTAGTTTGCAATACTCAAGTTAGGAAGAAAGTGCAGGGACTCACATCTTCCAAAAAATGATCACTGGGGTGACATACTAGCGAGGTAGCATGTCGACCCGACCTAGATCAGCTAATGAGTGAGTGCCGCAGGGGCTTACTCCCATATCAAAGTAGCCTGAGACAAAAGATTTGTGTTTATTTTGTGCATGTATTAGAAGGAATAGGATGCCTCTTGGGTTCTCTCACACCTATCCTAAATACACTAGGGGAGTTGATGAAATGGTTCCATGGATGGCAGTCGAGAATTTCCATTAAGAGAGGATGTTGCTCGGGTTCTCTTACACCTAACTTAGTTGGGCTAATCAAAATAGGATACCGCTTGGGTTCTCTCACACCTATTCTAATAGTGTCGGGAGGTTGTGTTTGTGATTTGAAAGAGGGATAGGATGCCACTGGGGGACTCTTACACCTTCCCAAAACATGTCATGATTCACAACAAGCAAACAAAGACTTGAAAGTAGAGAAGATTTGATGAATGGAATCAGATTTTTGTTCTTTTTATTAATGATTATTTTCAAACATGATTTATTTTATGGGTAATATTTCTTTAGAAAGAGCCCATTAATTGGAAGCATCGGGTGTTCCCCTTTACAATCAATAAGCTGATAAGATCTTCCTTGGTAGGCCTTCTCTATAGTATAGGGGCCTTCCCAAGTTAGTTCAAACTTGCCTCCCATCTTTCGACAGGAAACAATTGGTCTTCTTAGTATTAACATAAGTTTTCCTACTTGGAATGACCTAGGTCAGACCAGCTTATTATGAGCTTGAATCAATTTGGCCTTATATAACTCGAGATTTTGGCACGCCTGTAGGCGACTCTCCTCTAAACCTTCGAGCTTTTTTAACCGCAACTTTGCATTTTATTTTGAAGTGATCATGTTACCCCATGTTATCCTTAGTGATGGGAGCTGAACTTCTAAAGGCCCATACACTAAGGAAAATGGGGTAAACTGAGTTAGAGTCTGGTATGTGGTACAGTAGGCCTACAAGGCTTTAACTAACTGCTCATGCCACTATCATTTATTGTCATCAAGAGTTTTCTTCAAAATCTAGATGAGAGTTTTGTTGAATGCTTATGCTAAGCCATTTGCTCTGGGGCAGTAGATGGTAGAGTATTTCTAATCTATACCTTATCTTCTGGAGAAGCTGTTGATCTTTGTGCTTTTGAATGCAGTACCATTATCGGATATAATTCATCGAGGCACCCCGAACCTATATACGGTATGGTTCCTAAAAACCTGAAGCACTTGCTGAGTTGCGACCTCTATGAGTAGGATGGCTTCCACCCACTTGAAAAGGTAGTCGGTGGCAGCTAAAATAAATCGGTGACCCTTGGAAGAAGGAGGATCGATCAAACCCACAATGTAGGTACCACAACACTCAAATGGCCATGAGGCCAATGTAGGGTGTAGAATATTGGGTGGTTGGTGGAGGACCACATCGTGTACCTGACACTAATGGCATCTTCTAGCTACATCCATGCAGTCTGAAATCATCAAAGGCTAGTAGTATCTAAGTCTCTTCATCTTCATCTTTATCTTCGACCAGACTGATGAGCTCCGCATAGACTTACGTGTACCTCAGTTACAATACCATAAGCTTCGTGTTTGTCTAAACAACATAACCACATTTGGTCAAAGGACTGACGGTACAGGGTGCCATCATCGAGAGCGTATGAGAGAACTCTCTATTTCACTTGATGGGCTTGTGACTTTTCTTGAGGTAGTTTACCAATGTTCAAATAGTCTATGAATGGTTGCCTCCAATCCAGCTCCTCATCCTTTTTGGCAACGGCAACCTCCCCTTCAAGAGAAAGTCTCTCGATGAGTTCAACATCAATAAGGGACAGGACTTGTCTATTTTGGACCCTTATTGGAATGGACTCATCTTTCATACATGAAAATTCTTTGGCAAGTTTGGCCAAAGCATCTGCTACTGTGTTCTCTGCTCAGAAAACTTTGTAGATGGTGACTTCAGGATTCTGGGCCAACATCTTCATGGTGTATTCATGGTAGTGACGAAGCTTGGGTTTGAGAATCTTGTATGACCCAGCGATCTGGTTGATAACCAATTGAGAATCCCCAAAGATCTTGATATTTTTGACACCGATGGTGATAACTAACTCCAGATAGGCAATCAAAGCCTCATACTCAGCTTCGTTGTTGGTACAGGGGTTAGAAAGATAGTATGAGAATCTCATCATATCACAGTTTGAAGTTAGTAGAACTATTCCTACCCCTGCCTTTCCTGGGAGAATAGATCGTGATGCTTCACCTTTAAGAAAAGAAGCAGCACCATAAAAATACATCTCCCATCAGTGGTTACCGGCCTCCCCTAAGTTCATGATTTGTTCATGGGGTAGATCGTCACTAAGCGGAGAATCAGCAGGAAGTGGGTGTGCTGCTAAGAAATCTGCCAGTGTTTGTCCTTTAACCACATGGAGGGGTACAAAAGTGATGTCGAACTATGAGAGTATCATGGACCAGTGAGCCAAACGTCCAGATAGCATTGGCCGTGTCATGAGATATTGTAGTAGATTTATCCTGGAGATCAAGTTTATCATATGAGAAAGCATGTAATGCCATAGCTTTTGGGAGGCAAAGATCAAAGCTAGGAAATGTTTCTTGATAGATGGATAGTTTGCTTCAACAGGGATCAGACGAATGCTGAGGTAGTAGAGGGTGTTCTCCTTTCCTTCATCATTGGCTTGGGCCAATAGAGCGTCGAGCAAGCCATCCAATGCAGCAGTGTAAAGGATGAGTGGCCTGCCCGGGATAGGGGTTGCAAGAACTGGCGGCTTCACCAAGTACTGCTTGATATCTTTGAATGAGCGCTGGCACTTGACATCCCACTTGAACTTAGCATCCTTTTTGATAAGTGTTTAGAATGGCTTGCATCTCCTTGATAGGTTTGAGATAAAGCGTCTTAGATACTCCAGCCATTCTTGAAAGGCTCTAAGTTGAGTTAAACTCTTAGGAGGTGGCATTTCTAAGATAACTTTGATCTTTTCAGGATCTATTTCTATTCCCCAGTGTCGAACAACAAATCCAAGTAATTTCCCTGAAGCTACTCTGAATGCACACTTCAGGGGATTCATTTTTAGGTTATATTGTCTTAGCCGTTCGAAAACTACTCTCAAGTGTAAGAGGTGCTCTTCCTTTTCTTTGCTTTTGACTACTATATCATCAACGTAACACTCAACCTGATGATGTATGAGTTCATTGAAGATCGGAGTCATGGCCTATTGGTATGTAGCACCAGCATTTTTAAGGCCGAAAGGCATGACCCTATAATAGAAGATTCTGATTGGCATTCGAAAAGCAGTGTTTCTTTCATCTTCATGGGATATCTTGATTTGGTTACAACCAGATGACCCATCCATAAAAGGGAAGACTGCATGAGATGAAGCAATGTCCACCATTAGCTCTGGTATAGGAAGAGGAAACTCATCCTTAGGGCATGCCTTATTTAAGTCTCTAAAATTGACTCAAATGTGAATTTAGTCATTCTTCTTCTTAACTGGGATGACACTGGCTAACCAGGTAGGATATTTTTCACCATGATGAAACCAACATCAATCAATTTCTTGAATTCAAAAATAACCTATTGTTCAATTTTTAATTGCATGCGTCTACGAGCTTGCTTAATAGGGGTAACGTTAGGGTCTATTGCTAACTTGAGGACTACAATGTCAGGAGATAAACCAAACATTTCTTCATAACTCCATGTGAAGCGGTCTTTAAACTCAGTCAATAGCCTAGCAAATTCATTGTTTTTTTCTTCATTCAGCAATGAACTGATGTATGTCAGGCGTGGATTTTCTTCTATCCCGAGGTTGATTTCTTTGAGCTTGTCTATTGTTGAATGGATTTCTTCTTCAAATTCTAGAGGTGCATCCTTAACTTGAAGATCATCTGGATTATCTGAAGTTTCTAAACACACATTCTCATAAGAGTTAGGGATGTGTGAGAAGAACCTATCAGACTCCAAATAGTTGGTAACAACCAAATAGTAATCACCATCATCGACTGGACTCACTGTCCCGAATCCTAGTCCTTCTTTTGATTATACTTCCCTTCCTGAGTTGTTCCATAATTTTTCAAAGTACTCAGACCTGTGCTTGGACCATGTGTGAGGAACAAAACTTTTTTGTATAAGATTTTGAACACAAGGAGGGTAAAAATTAACTGCTAATTCCAATAATTCTTTAATAGTATCTTCCTCACGTCCTCTATCTAGCTCTGGACTTGAGGATGATGAACCTAAAAAGAACCTCTTCTACTTCATGTCATTGGAAGACTTAGGGACTTCCTTAACTACTAAACATCCAACTTTATGATGTGTAAGTGAGGTTAGAGCTAAGGTTCCCAACTACTGCCTAATAATTCTACATAAACCAGATTCGAATGCGTTGCTTTGCTTGGAGGCCCGGTCTTCGTCACTGTTTAGAATGAAAGTCACCTCCAATGGTCCCCGCTAAGAGGGGTTGGCTGGTATACTAATCACATTAGACTTGTCCTCTGAGCTGGATTCCAAGTCTATGTGAATACTAGGGGTACTCCTGTGAACTAGTACACGGCCTCTATTGGATGAAGGCCAACTAGGTGGTCTCCCACCTCTGGAACTGCCTCTATTTCTACTTCTACCTCTGCCTGGTGGAGGTTGAGCCATTCTACCCACACGTCCATTTAATGAAATGGGCTTTGGGTGGAATATGATATGCAGCTCTATTTCTTTCTCATTTACCCTTTCTTGTGGACTTGGATTTCCATTTTTCTTCTCATTTTCTTTTAACTTTTCTTTTTCTTGATTTTTTTCTTTTGTTTTCGCATTTGAATTTTTCCCAAGTTCACGAGAAAGGGTGTGTTGAGGAAGATAGTAGGTTGCATCCTCATAAATCTCAACCTCTCTAACTGAAAATGCCTTTTCGTTGCCATTGGCATGATATTCAATTCCATCTTTTCTGAACTTGATGCACTGATGAAGGGAGGATGGAATGATCTTGTTCTGATGTATCCAAGGCCTTCTTAACAAAGTAGTGAACAAAGTATTCAAATCAATGATGTAGAACTTGGCTTCAGTCTTCCAATCACTGATCTCCAATGATAATACTATAGAACCTGAAGCCCGCTCACCTTGATCATTGAACATCTCAACATCATCTAATCTCCTCAAAGTATAGAGATGTCGACCTTCAGATAAGCAAGGGTCTTTAGACTCATAATGTTCACCGATGCACCTACGTCCACAAAAACCTTGGCGAGTCTGAACCTGTCCATGTCGACTGTGATGTAGAGGGGACATTTGTGCTCCAAGTCCCCTAGCAGAAGGTCTTCATCTGTGAAGATGATCCCTTGGTCTTCTTTTGTATAATGTGCTTCCTCACCTATAGCGGTCAACTGAGCTAAGCATATCTCAGGATCAAGGAGAGTCTTGATTAGTGATTCTCTCATCTCTTTGGATAAAATAAGGGCATCATATATGCTTAGCTTAAATGGGAACTTTCTTAGATGAGAAAGGACATTGTAGTCCACCTTCAGCTGGTCTTCCACAAGCATATCCAAGGGTGGAGCATCCTATGGAAGGGCTTCTCGATCTTCAATACCAATGACTTGTTTCCCTCTATCTTGAGGTGTTGCCCTAGGAGGTAGAACCTTGCCACTACGGAGGTTGACTTTGATAATCTCTTGAGGCAAGGTGGTGGAAGGTTCTACTTGCACTTTAGGCTCACCTATAGCTTCTCCTATGGGACACTCAGAATCGGATGATTCCAAGTCTATCTCAAGAGGTGAACCCATAGTGTACATATTTGAAAAGTCCAACTCTGAATTAGAAAGATAATAATCAGAATTATTATAATTATTTAGACTTGAAGAGTTATCGTTTGGAATAGAAGAAGACAACCCATCAAAAGTGACATAGATATAATTCAAGCTAACTTTATTCTTCAATTTCTTGGAATTATTTGGAGGTACAAAGTGGAAATCAAGTAGAGTGAGTGGAGTAAGGGATTTGATGCCCTTATTCGTTGATACAATAGTTCTACTAGTAGAAGAAATAGAAGAGCTAGTTGAAATGGAAGAAGTTGTAGGTGTGGAAACTGTAACTGAAGGCTGGAGGCTGGACATGGTCGGTGGATGTGCTAAAGGGCTATCCCGGGCCGACACATGTTGTTGCTGCTACTGCTACTGTTGAGCTCCCCCTTTCCTAGAGTTGGCACTGACAACTTGCAAACCTTCCTTAGTGGTGGAGGTTTGAGCTGACTCAGGCACCTGCAAGGAAAGCTTCTCGATCTTCTAGACTATCTTCTTAGAGGTACAGGATAAGGAGATATCCCAACCATCTTTTATTTTGGTATGATCACATGTATCCCCAAGGATTATCCTAATGGAACTAGAAGGTTGTTCCACAATGTATTCCTTTGGGATAACTGCAGCACCAGTCTTGAAGCTATGTTCAAGTCAGTCCTTGAATGTGAAGCAATCCTCCAAAATGTGGCCTAGCATATAGTGATAAGGGTAAAAGTTTGGATCATGACTTTTGCTAACTTGCTCCGATCTCTTAGGCTCGGGTAACTAGAAATCAGGTTTATTTAAGAGATTCTTAAATATTTTTCTAATTACCTCCCTCTTAAAATAATATGGTTTATTTAACTTATCTAAAAGAGTAGGTGGACCATAGCTACCTGGCAGTGGGTATGCATGTCTTGCTAGTATGGTAGGTGGTATGTGTATGTGGAGGCTATGAGGCGGTAGGCTACCTGGTGGTGGCAAAGGAGGTGGAGTCTACTAAGGTCGTGGTCTCTCTGACTGATCTCTAGCTGGCTACTTCCCCTTTTCCATCGCTGCCACTGCTCCAGGTTTCTTCTCATAGACCTTTCTGGCTTCTGCTTTAGCTACTGATCTTGAAAAGGCAACTATTTGGACTCTCCTTGTAAACTAGCTGCCTTGTTGATTAGCTTCTCAAATGTCTTGATAGTGAAGCCCTTAAGCATTAAGGAAACCGGGCCATGGATATTCTTCAAGAGAATCTTAATGGCATGCTATTCAGACAGTTGTGATTCACACTTCATACTCAGGTTATCCATCAGAGAATATAATCAAAAAGTGACTCACTAGGGTGTTGTTGTGCTACAACGACATCACCTACAATAACCCTTTGCTGAGCTCCAGCAAATCTCTTGATGAAGAGTTGCTCTAACTCAGCAAATATCTTTACTGAACTGTTGGGTATTTCAACATACCAATCAAAAGCAATACCTACTAGGCTACTAACAAAGAGTCTAAAGAGTAAAGCATCATTGCCACCTGTGTTACAACAACTAGCTCTGAAATATGATATATGTTACCTTGGATTTCCATTGTCATCAAAGCTTTTGAAGGAAGGAGGCACGAAACCCTTGGGATATTGGATAGCATCGAATTCCTCTGGGTAGGGTCTACCCTTTAGAACCGATGATCCTCCATGGGCTTGAGCCAAAGCCTCCTTCACCTGCTACTCAACCATGGATTTTAGATCTTTTTTATATATGGAGGTACTTTCCACTACCTTCCTATATAGGCTAGTGCTACCTTGCTCAATGGGAGGTATAATCTTGGATAGGTCCAAGACATGCACAAACTCAAGCTGACTGACATCGACTATAATAGGATGAACTTGAGGGGTTTGTTTATGAAGCATTGACACTACTACTAACAAGTCCTATAACTGATGTGCCATTTTATCAATCTGCTCATTCTTTTGCCTCAACTGATGTCAGAGGTGCTGAGCAAATTCTACAGTGTCTTCCTAATCAACCTCATCACCTTCCATGGCTTGTTGTTCCCTAAGAAGAGATCCCCTAGAATCAACCATACAGACTCTAGCTAAATCCCCCATTAAGTCATCTTCGTTGGGATTGAAGCTGACTCTCTCTTCATCTGATAACTTATACCCTAGGATCTCCTTCTTTTGCATGAAATAATGGACCACTATCTCATCTATAGAATGATTCATCTGAATAGGTATGAATGATCTAGGATGATTGATGTGGTCACTATCGTGCACTGAGATGCACCGGAGCTCGCCTGTCATTGGACGGTCAATCTTGTGGGGACTGTACTCATTGGATGAATAACACTCCTAACTGAAACTGTCTATAAGAGGGGTAACAATCCTAGGATGTTCCTCTACCACTAGCACAGTTGAACTGTCATCTAGAATATCTATAACAACTGTCATCATCTCCACATCCGGCTGTATGGGCAGAGTTAGTGAAGGAATGACCACAATGCTTCGGGGTCGCCACTCCTTCTACACCACCACTAGGGTAGAAGGTCGAGCAGGAGAGCTCGGCCCTACCATAATGGGTGGTGTAGGAGGGGTAGGATCTCTTGGCCATAGCCAAATCACCAATGGGGTGCATTTTTCCCCGGATGTGGCCCTCATGGTCGTAGATGGAATGGGAGATGCTGTAACCTGCACTAGCAATGGTGAATGAGGAGTAGAGCGGTGGGGTGGAGACACCACTGACTCTCTAGGAGCTGTCCTTATATGGTGACTAGTCCCAATGAGGAGTAGACTATTAGTATGGTCGGCACGAGTAGTGCACCGAGATGAAAAATCAATCAAAGTAGAAGTGGACGACTGACGACTGAACCTCCATTGCTCTTTGCTAGTAATGTGGGCTGTATGGGCCTCACGGGCCCTCTCCTGATGAATCAGCCTCCCTACACTGTAGGGAATAACATACAGAAGATCGAACTGAGTGTCAAACTTTGAGCGTCCGTATGATCTGCCTATTGGCGTAGGATAGATCAGAGGTCGGCGTACAACCTCCTGCTCCTAAAAACTATTGGCTGGAAATGCACCACTGGAGGAGGTGATGAACGGATCCTCTTAGCATCCTCTCTGTCTGATCCAAAGAGAGGATGGAATTGGTTTTCTGTAACCAGTGGTGAAGTGATGATGGGAGACTCATCCATGGCTGATTGAGCTGCTGCCTCTAGCTCCCTAGCTATCCGAGTGTGGAACCACTTGACCATGCAATTTTTGTTCCTACATTGGGTATGAGTAGGATAAGAGGAGTGTGAACTAGACCCATACTCAAATGTAGGGGAGGAAAACCCTGAAACTAGGGGAGGCTTACCCTTGGAGAGTACATATGGTAGGGTACTAGCCCTCACTGGGGCAACATGAGCAACTCTGGGATGAACTGCAACTCGAGCTGGTACTGTTGGCACTGCTGGCACTATAATAGCTGAAGTCTATGATAGTGCCATAGCTTTCCTCTTTAGTGAGGAGACATCACCAAAGTAAGTCTGAATGATCGGCCGCCCGTCACCTTGCTGTGGTGAGGGGAATGCCCTCACAAGTGATCCTGGCCCCCTCAAATCCCCAGTCAAAGTGAATCAGGTTGGTATGGTCTAGACGGGGGAAGTCAGCCTGATCTAACACTAGATCCATACTATGGGGGAAGGTGAAGACAAATTTCTGAGAACTTGCCATTTCACTAACTATAGTAAACTGAAATTGAACTGTAATGTATTGACTATAAAGAATCTGCAATGAGAAATGAACTTGTATCAATTTTCTGTCTCCATAGATTATTATTTTTTTGAATTTTGAATTTTGAAAATTTTGAACCCACATCCAACAACTTGGAAGTGTTAAGTGGGGTTCAAATGGATTTGGGAAGATTGATTGAAAGAGGAATTTTGGATTATGAATCCAACTTCAACAAATTTGGGTATGTTGAAATGTGGATTCAATTTTTTTTTTTTTTGATAACGATGCTTCCATAGGTTCATTATTATTTTGAATTTGATTTTTTGATTTTTTTTTTTATTTGATGATCCTTCCCTTTAACAAATTTGGGTATGTTAAAGTAAGGGTCAATTTGATTTTGTTTTTGTTTGATTGTTTTGGAATTTTACTTACTTAGCAAATTTAGGTATGTTAAGTGAAGTGTTTGTTTCTTTTTGTGAATTTTGTTTTGATTTTGGAAAATTTGGAATTCTTACTTAGCAAATTTAGGTATGCTAAGTGAGGAACCCAAGTGTGTTTTGTTTAATTTTTGAAAATAGGATTCTTAGCAAATTTAAGTATGCTAAGAAAATCCTAAGTGTTTCATTTTTATTTTGATGTTTTGATTTTTTTTTTTTTTTTTTTTTTTGAAAATGTAGGATCCCTAGCAAATTTATGCATGCTAAGGAAATCCTAAGTGTTTCTTTTTTTTTTTTTTTTTTTGAAAGTGGAGACTTTACCTTAACAAATTTGGTATGCTAAAGATGAAGTTCCACTTAGTTTTATGAGATGGGAATTTCACTTAGCAATTTTGAGTATGCTAAATCAAATTCTAAATGGTGTGTTCATATTTTTTATTTCATTTTGGTTTTGAAAATGGAAACTTCTCCATAGCAAATTTGGTAAGCTAAGGAACAAAGTTCCAAAGGTGTTTGAGAATTTTGTTGTTTTTTGACTTTGGAAACTTCACCTAGAAAATTTGAGTATGCTAAATGAAGTTCCAAAATGTGGTTTGAAAATTTTATTTTGATTTTGAATTTGGATTTGGAGATTTCATTTAACAAATTTGGGAATGTTAAATGAAGTTCCAAAATGTGTTTTGAAAATTTTTGGATTTTGGATTTGGAGACTTCACTTAACAAATTTGAGTATCTTAAGTGAGGTTCCAAATGGTGTTTGAAAATTTTGATTCTGGAATTTGGAAACTCCACTTAACAAATTTAGTTATGTTAAGTGAGCTTCCAAATGTGTTTAGAAATTTTTTGACATATGATTGTTGATTTTTGATTTTGGATTTGGAAACTTCATTTAACAAAATTGAGTATGTTAGATGAAATTTCAAATGTGTTTTGAAAATTTTTGGATTTCAGATTTGGAGACTTCACTTAGCAAATTTGAGTATGTTAAATGAAGTTCCAAAATATGTTTTGAAATTTTTTTTTAATTTTGGTTTTGGAGACTTCACTTAACAAATTTGAGTATATTAAATGAAACTCCAAAATGTGTTTTGAAAATTTTTTTTTGAAAAGTTTTATTTTGGGATTTGGAGACTCCCCTTAACAAATTTTGGTATATTAAGTGAAACTCCAAAATGTGTTATGAAAACTTTTGAATTTAGGATTTGGAGACTTCGCTTAACAAATTTGGGTATGTTAAATAAAGTTCCAAAAAGTTATTTGAAATTTTTTGATTTGGGATTTGGAGACTCCCCTTAACAAATTTGGGTATGTTAAGTGAGGTTCCAAATGTGTTTAGAAAATTTTTGGATTTTGGATTTGGAAACTTCACTTAATGAATTTGTGTATGTTAAGTGAAGTTTCAAAATGTGTTTTGAAAATCACTTAACAAATTTGAGTATGTTAAGTGAGTTCCAAATGTCTTTTTAGAACTTTTGATTTTGGGATTTGGAAACTCTACTTAACAAATTTGGGTATGTTAAGTGAGGTTCCAAATGTGTTTAGAAAATTTTTAGATTTTGGATTTGGAAACTTCACTGCACAAATTTGGGTATGTTAAATGAAATTCTAAATGTGATTTGAAAATTTTTGGATTTTGGATTTGGAGACTTCACTTAGCAAATTTGAGTATGTTAAATGAAACTCCAAAATGTGTTTTGAAAAAAAAATTGAATTTTGGATTTGGAGATTTTACTTAACAAATTTGGGTATGTTAAATGAAATTCCAAATATGTTTTAAAAAATTTTTGATTTTGGATTTGGAGACTTCACTTAACAAATTTGAGTATGTTAAGAAACTCCAAAATGTGTTTTTGAAAAAAAAATTTTGAATTTTGGATTTGGAGATTTTACTTAACAATTTGGGTATGTTAATTGAAGTTCCAAAATATGTTTAGAATTTTGAATTTTGGACTTGGAGACTTCACTTAACAAATTTGGGTATGTTAAATGAAGTTCCAAATGTGTTTGAAAATTTTTGAAAATATGGTTGTTAGATTTTGATTTTTAAAAAGGGGTCTTCCATTTTACAAATTTGGGTATGCAGGAATGGAGATCAATTTTATTTCTGAAATATGAAAATTTTGTGTGTGATTGTTGCTTTTTTGAAAGAGAGGAATTCCAACTTAAAAGATATGTGATATATGTTCAAGTGGGATTTCCAAATGATTTCATTTGTTATATTTGGGAATGAAATCTTCATTCAATAAATTTGGGCATATTGAATGGAGATGTTCATGTGTGTTTTTTTAAAAAAAATTAGTTTTGTTTTGAAAATGAAACTTCCATTCAATAGGTGTGAATGTATTGGATGGAAAGATTCAAGTGTTCATTTTGAAAATTTAATTTTGATTTTGATTTTGGAAAGATGATTGTTTACTTTATTTTTGAAAATGAAATCTTCATCAAAATAAATTGATGGAAAGATGTTCATTTGTGCTTTTGGAAAGTTTAATTTTGCTTGAAAATGAAACTTTCATTCAATAAGTGGAGGTATTGAATGGAAAGATTCATATGTGCTTTTTAAAAATTTAATTTTTGGATTTTGAACTTTGAAAAGATGATTGTTTATTTTATTTTGAAAATGAAATTTTCATCAAAATAAATTGATGGAAAGATGTTCATTTGTGCTTTTGGAAAGTTTAATTTTCTTTGAAAATGAAACTTCCATTCAATAAGTGTGGGTATATTGAATGGAAAGATTCATATGTGCTTTTTGACAATTTTTTATTTTTATTTTAGAAAGATGATCGTTCATTTTATTTTGAAATATGAAATCTTCATCAAAGTAAATTGATGGAAGATATTCATTTGTGCTTTTGGAAAGTTTAATTTTGTTTGAAAATGAAACTTCCATTCAATAAGTCGAGGTATTGAATGAGAAGATTTATATGTTCTTTTTAAAAAGTTTGATTTTGATTAGAAAGATGATTGTTCATTTCATTTTGGGAATGATATCTTCATCAAAATGAATTGACGGAAATATATTCATTTGTGCTTTTTCAAAGTTTAATTTTGTTTGAAAACGAAACTTTCATTCAATAAGTGGAGGTATTGAATGGAAAGATTCATATGTGCTTTTTAAAAATTTTGATTTTGATTTTAGAAAGATGATTGCTCATTTTATTTTGGACAATGAAATCTCCATCAAGGTGAATTGATAAAAGATATTCATTTGTGCTTTTGAAAAAAAAATTTAGTTTTATTTTTGAATATTCTTATATGTAACAATTACAATAATTGTTAGATGAGGGTGATTTAAGAAAATTGTGTGAAAAATATTTTATTAAGTGCATTTTTGAAAAGGTGCTTTTTGAAAAGCAAAATTCTTAAGGAAGATTTACTTTGTTTTTATTATTTTGGGATGAACCTTTCCTTATCATAAAAAATGATTAGGAGGAAATCTATAAATATTTTCTTTTTTATTTAGATCTTTTTATTTTTACCCATTCGAGGACCGAACGAGGGTTTTAAGACCAACAAGAAATGTGATCCCAAAACCTAAAGATGTTGGCTAACTCAACTCAAGAATGAAATGAGCTAAGTGCCAACAGAAAGAAATATAGTCTTGGGTTTGTACAAAAAGTAAAAACCCAATATCGATACTTAAAGACAATGATCATTTACCAAAGATGGAGAGAGGAACCCTCCCGGCGGAGTCACCAGAAAAATTTAGGGTGAAAATTTTCGATATAGAGTTGCTTTCAAATCTATGATGAAAGGAGAGGCAAGACTATATAAAAATTTATCTTTTAGGACACCATGCAGATCCGCAGATGTACTTATTCAGGTGATCGAGTATGTCATCAAGGAAATAGTGTACTATCTCGAAAGAAAGAAATCACTACCCTTTAATGGACCTAATCACCTCAATAAGGACTCCTAAGGACAATGGGTATACATATGTACCAGAGATTCTTCCCCTACTTTAGATGGAAAAGTAAAGCAGGGTTTATTTTAAATCTAGTTTGTTAAGTTCCCTACAGGGGCAAGCCCCTATAGTTAATTACATTCTAAAGAATGGGGATTCCTTAAGAAAATGCTCGATTAAGGTAAATGATCATTGTCTCTAAAGATTTTAATAGGAAAGAACTATCAATCAATTAGTTTATTTTTGAAAGATCAAATGGGATTGATCAAAGAGAGATTTATTATCAAAACCAAAATAGGAATAAGTAGGAATGGACATGATGCTAGGAAACCTAGTGAGCATCTCAAACTATCTTATAGTTGGGTTTTAAATTTTTTTGAAATTGATTTAATTTGTTTGAGTTGGATTTCTCATTAGAATGTTAAGGCCTACAATTCCATAAGACAAGGTTATGGAAATGCCTAAGAGGTGAGGAATTAAGCTTAGGGCCCGCAAACGGAAAAGCAATTTCAAAACTTAAATTTAGGGAGCTTTGGCGAGTGCTAAAAGCACAACCTAAATCTAAGGCAAAAATGGGTAATTGGTTTGCCTCCACAAGAGAAGACAAACCACCCGACAGCTTGGACTTACAACTGCCTAGGGGTGATTGCCAACTAACTCCTCCTATGATTTTAAATTCATGTAGGCAAGTCTTTATGCTTATGCAAGATAAGATGGGATGTTTTTATTTAGAAAGAGACTAAGTCCTTAAACTCACTCCCTAAAGAGACTAGATCATGTAAAGATATGCTTCAAATTACCTAAATCTAATGCAATTTAAATTTCATTTTATTTTCATTTTGGATAATCATTTTGACTCGGGATAATAGGATTGTTATGCCTAATGCTTAGAAAGAAGGTTATTGGCCAAAATCAGTGAGAAGGGAGGAGGTGAGTTTCCACCATAGATCTCAAAGGTCAAGCCAAGTTTCTTTGACAAAGGTGAAAGCCCTCCAATCAAGAGTGAAATAAGATATTGTTGTGCATGATATTACAAAAGAAATTCTCACCCAGCAAAGGGGTTGTTAATTCTTTTAACTTGATTTTAAACCTAAGCTTTAGGTGAGGTTATGAGTTATTTATTTTTAATTTATGTTGTTAAGGTGGGTAAACATTTATTTTTCCCTAAAGAGCCTAATCCACATCCAGGCCATACATAAAGCAAGGAAGAAACTAGGAAAAGCATGCCACTTAATTCACAAGCTAAAAAAATCATTAATCATTTTATAAAGTTAAGCGCAAAAAGAATAAAAGGCCATTGTGGTCGGGCACCACCGCACAAACTAAAAAATATCAAATGTGGGTAGTCGAGCTCTACCCTTATACAACCCAGATTATAAATGAATTAAATTACAATTAAGCAAAAGAAATTTATCGTTGTGGGGGTCTTCAAGCTTTCTTTATTCTTTCTTCTTTTCTTCTTTCTTCTTTTCTTCTTTCTCCTTATTTTCTTCTTTCTTCTTTTGGTTCCTTCTTTTGGATGGTTGGAAGGTGGATGCTCCAAGGCTTCACATGGTACATAAGATAGGATCTTATGACCAATGATCATCCTAATCCCTATAATAAATCATTCTAAAATCCTAATTGCACAAATTTACATGAAAAGGAAAGGGTAAATCTACCTAACACCTGCAAAATAAAGGTTAGATAAAATAAACCACACTAATCCCAAGCATGTATATTGGACTTATCAGCCCACACATGGGTGACTAAGTCCACCTGGCCTATGGATAATTCTTAGGGGTATAATCACCTGCAAGCAAAAGCATTTCATATTTTTATTTATGATAGCGCCCCTTAAGCACAATCCCTTGCAAAAAAGAATAGTTAGACAACGAGTATTCTACCATTCATTCTATGAGCATACACCCTAACATCTAGTCTAAAATATATATAACAAAATAAAATAAAGCATCAATCCATGGACCGACCTAACCTAAAGCTAGAAGTGGTGACTTATGCTAATATGTGTGCTTTGAAGGTTTGTGTGGTATGCTTAGCTATGGCTTTAAGTTAGAATTTTCTAAGTGTGAAAACACGTTCAACTTAGATGAGGTTTTCATTTTAAGTTGTTTAGAAGTTTTGGATTGATTTTATTTTGTATTTTCATTTGGTTCAAGTGGATCCTACAATTAATTACTAAGTTATAAAGATAGGGAAAGAGAAGAGAACTTCTCTTTCCTTTCCTGACCTAAGTAATTTCTAAAGTAGGTTCACATTTTAGTTTGGTTTAGGTAAATGTTTTTTTAAATCTTTTAATTAATCCTAAGTTTAGATGAACTTTAAACAAACTTATCCAAAAAGAAATGCATTTTAAGATTAAATAAAATGAATCAAAATTCACAAAACACACATTACTTCACCTCTTTCCCCCAACATATTTAACATGCATATGGATGGACCCTAAGCATATCTATACATGCAAATGAGAGTATTTAATATACTTTATGATGCATGCTAAGTAATCCATTTAAGAAATTTTAGAATATTAGTATGCATGATTTTCTTAAGTAGAAAAGGGTTTCTTTATCCAAATTTTCATATACACACATGAAAGTAAGAAGGGCATAAGTGAGTACAGTGCCATTGTTAACCAGAGGTGTAAAGTATAAAACCTACTTATGGCTACTTAAAGCCTCAAAACCTCAGGTTTGTACAGACTAATATACCACATTCCTTAAATACAAACATGTGTATAAAAGAAATAAAATGGAAAAGAAGAATGCAAAAAATTGTTTAATAGATTCATTTTGTTTTTATGCAATTTATGTATACAACTATAGGTAATCCTTCTTAAGTAATAACATAAGGATGAATAGAGTATGGAATTAAGTAATTGTTGGGTTCTTTTCAAATGAACCCTACATCTTACAGACTCCTATTCAAAACTATGCTAACATAAGAAAGAAAGGAAACCTATACTAAGCATATCTTTATAATTTTTCAAATGCAAACTTATAATTAGAATATAAGTAACACACTTTCAGATTTGGTATTTGATTTATATGTTCTAAAAATAGTTTCGATTTAGTAGTGATAATAGCCATTCATATTTCTACTTTAGCCAACACATGCAAATTTGACATAAAGCAAACAATTTTATTTTTAAATTTGAATTTGAAAAATATGAATGCATGAAATCACATGACATACAAATTTAACATGTTGGAGAAATATTCAAAGTAATGAAAGCATGTAAACAAACCCACTTCACTTAAATCCTAAAGACATTCTTATAGAATAAGAAAGTTTAAAATAAATCAAAGTGAATTCAAAGTGATTTTTGTTTAGTTTGAAGTTTGATTTAATTTTGAAAAGATGAGTTAAGTTTGCTGTTCCTAGCCCATTCTCATATGTGTTTGATATTTTTGTTTAATTTTTAGATGATTAGATCCAATTTTATGCATTGATTTTGATAATCTATGAATTAAGTAACTTAATTAACCCTTACCTACACCACCTTAGAAGAATTAACCAAATAATTATGAGCCAATGAGATGACATAAAATCCACAAGGAAATTAAATTTGCAATGCACCTAGTAATGAAAAGGCCTAATGCAATTTGGCTCACAATTAAAGGTTAATTAAGCTAAGAGGTTTAGCTTGAGTAATTTCAAAACACCATTTCACACATGTGAACTGGGTTTTGATTTTCTTAATTAAACTTAGGTTATTAAACACCTAAGCATCTACCTAAAGTATATTAATTAAGTTCTAAAACTTTTTAGAATTTTTAAAAATTGATTAATGGGATAATTAATAAATTAACCCTTAATTAAGAGAATATTAAGGAGAGAAGAAAGGGTTTAGGGAATAGCTTAGGGGAAATACCCCAAAAATATTCCATAAACCTCCTACTTACTAGATCTGACCTTAATCAACCCTAATCAAAAGTTAAAATCACTAATCATATGCTAATTATGCTTAATTATATAACAAGGTTATTAAGGAAACCATATGCAATTACTCTAATCAAGCCTTCCATAAATCCCAAGAAAATTAAGGGAGGCAGAAGTCATCTCCTAAAACTTACCCAAGAAATTTGGAATTAATCAGATGTTTAATTAAAAAGTAATTAATAAACTTTCTAATAAAACCCAAATTCAAAGAAAATACTATTTCAAAACCCATCGAAATTAATTTTAAAATGTTCTAGGTTTGATTATCTATCCATAGGATTTTATTTCATATTTTTTCAAATTTTTTAGAAAGAGTTATGCATTTTAGAATATCTTAGGTTAATTAGGAATTAATTAAAGCAATAGTTAATCCCTGGCTCATGGCGCGACGCATGGTGGTGGAAGTCAACGCACTTTACACGCATCACGTCGTGAGGAGGTCACTTAAGTAGCCACCTCACGGGTGGTGGTGACGGTGCGCGCGCTTTAATCCCCTGCCATTCGTTCAAAGATCAGATGGCTAAGGATCTCCCTGCATTTTAAAAAGGATAAAAGGATTTCTAAATGTGCTGAATTATCTCAACCGTCCATCTAAAATGCGTGGATGGACGGCTGAGATCATGTTAAAAATAAAATTCAATAGAGATTGTCCATAGATCAATAGAGATTGTCCATGATCAAGGGGAAGATCCAAGCTAGATCTAGCATGGAATCAAACTAAATTCAATTCACACCATCTAAAGATAGAGAGCGGCAAATCCAATGATCAAAAATCGATGGGGTGAAAATTTCTTTCGCAAAGCTCCACACCACATTGAGTTTAATGGTCAAAAAATCCCATACCTCATCGGAGGTGATCATCGGCACTCGATTCCCTTGGAGAAGCTTCGTCTGTTGAGACGAAGCCTTGCAGAGAGTATGAGCACTTGAGGTTGAGTAGATCAATGTATGGACCAAGTCCTCCTTGCTTGAGCTTCGGTTTTAATCCAATTCAGTCCTCCCTTGCCTTTAGAACTTTAGAGAGAGCATAGGCAAGCTAGACTTGACCCTCTCATGGAGTGTGCAAGAGTAATTGGATTCTAATGGAATATAGATGAAGTTGGAATTTCACTCTACCTCCCCTATTTTTCACTATTCAAAAGCCGAGAAAAGGAAAATGGGAAGAGCTCTAGGAGGCTTAGGATCAATCTCCAATGGCTCCTCTGGCTTTCTATCCTTCAATCGACCTTGAGTGAATGAAAACATAAGTGAATTAGGGGGAGTATATCTCCCCCTTGAAGGATCGGATGGCCGATAATGGACATGCTATTTTGATCCAATTGATCAGGCTAAGGGCTGTTTGATCAGTTAGGAGTGTGCACATGGTCGGTTTGAGCAAATGAGTGGATTGTCAACCTCCTATGTGCTTGAATTTGAGCTTGAGAGGGAGTTTGAATTTTCAATTTTTGATCATAGGGTCGGTTTGGTCTAGGGACCAAATGGGCTGACCCAAACCCATTGGGTTGGGTGCACCACTCATCACTAGGTCCCCTTGAGCTTTTAGGAAAGCCTCAAGTGAATGTGAAGAGAGTATGACCAAATTACCCATGGATTAAGCCAAAATTTGTTCTATGGCCTAAGGTTAAAATGATCATTTTGCTAATTTTTCTATATAGGTATGTTAGGTTTATGGAGAAACTAGGGTTGGACAAGTTTCATTGGATTTGGAATCCATTTGATAGGGTTGGGCTCATGTTGACCTACTTAGGTCAAAATGGGTCAACTTGGGTCAAGTTGACCATTAGGTCAAATTGGGTCAAACCAAGATTTGGGTCAAGTTCATATGACCATTTGAAATGTTTTAGTGGCTTTGGTATGGTTCAATTTGATTTAGTTTTCAATTTGGCTCATATGACTTCATTTAGGTCAAATGGGTCAAGTTGAACTATTTGACCCAGTTGACCTATTTGAGGTAGTTCAAGGGTAGGTTTGGGTTAGGTTAGTCATATGGAGTGGATTGGTATCTTTGTTTCCAATCAATGTTGGTTATGTTCAATTTTGGCTTAACATGACCCCTGTAGGTCATGTTGGGTCTAAGGTCAATTGGCCTAAGTTAGGTCTAATTGGCCAATTGAGGCTTTGGTCAAGTTCAACAAGTAATTTGGAATGAACTTAACCCAATGGTTTAAGTCAATTTGGCTTAGATCAAGTTTTGACCCATTTTGACTTTTTAGGTCAAGTTGGGTCAACTTGGGTCAAGTGGCCAATTGGGCTAGGTTAGGCTAAAATGTGGGCTTGGTCAAGTTCAAACATGGGTCATAAGTGAACTTAGATCAATGGTTTCAATCAATTTGGCCTATGATGGATTTTGGCTATGTAGGTTTCATTTTTGGTTAAGTGTTGACTTGGCCAACCCTTAGGTTTGACTTGGTTTGACCCAATTTGATTGATTGATCATCCCATGATGATTTTTGATCATGATGAGAGGGATAAATGAGTTTGGTTCAATCTAATTTGGTTAGGATTAGAAGTTGGCTCATAAGGATATTTTAGGTCACTTTGGGTCAAGTGAGCCTAAGTGGGTCAAATGGCTTGGTCAAAGCTTGATTTGAAGTTGATTGAACTTGTTTATGGACTTATGATTGAATTATAAATCCATTTGCAAGTGTTTTGATGTCAAATGGGTTTTGATTCATTTGACAATTTCATATTCAAAGGAAGAATATAAAGGGGTCTTGGCTTTGATTTTTGAATTAGGTTTTGATTGTCTGATTGAAGTTTGGATTTATATATGGACTCATGATTGTAGGTTTGATTGAATCAAAATAGAAAATCAAGAGTTTGGCTTGATTTGGAATTGATTTGGCTAAGTTCAAGATTTTGGCTTGAAATGCTTAGATTGGATTTTGAGTTGATTTTAGTTTGATTTTTTTTTTGGAATTAGTTTTGATTGTTTGAATTTATATTTCATTTATTTATGTGAATATAAATGAGAATATAAATGGATCATGAGAAAGTTCAAGGATTTGAAGTGGTTTAATCATGATTTAGGTTAGATCCATTAAAAGGGAATTTAAATGATTTAAGGGAATTTTTAAGTTGGAATTTAATTTTTGAACTGGGTTTGATTGATTTATATTTCTATTTAATTTATATATAAGAATATGAATGTGAATATAAATAAGTTTTGAGAAAATCCCATGAGTTTGAAATGATTTGATCATGATTTGGGTTAAATCCATTAAAGGGAATTTAAAGAATTTAAGGGAATTCTTAAATTAGAATTTAATTGTTGAATTTGATTTGATGGGTTTGAATTTATACTTCATTTATATGTGTGCATATAAATGAGAATATAAATGAGTTATGAGAAAATCTCAAAGATTTGATTTGGTTTATATCAAGCTTTAGGTTAAGTCCTTAAGGGAGGCTTAAGGACATAGGCAAAATTTTGACTTATGAATTTTTCAATTTTTTGAATTTGGTTTCAATCATAGATTTCAATCATGGATTTCAATCATAGAATTGATTTAGATTTGGAGAAAATCAATTAAAATTGATTTGGAATTTGACTTGAAGGAAGGAAGGTGAGGAATGGTTCAAGCTAAGGGTAGGCAAATTTCCTAACACCCCTAAGGCATGACCTATTCCTATGGCTAACCCTTCTAAGTCTCTAGGCTTATCTACCTAATCAAGATGTGCTCAAGACTAAGGAACCCTTAAAGTCTAAGAGGAATCTTATGCCTAAGATGGAGGTGTTGAGAGCTCATTCTAAAATGAGGTCCAGGTTCTACCCGTGAGAAAGTTGAAGAGCTAAAAATGCTACTCCGTGAATTTAGGGATTATTTTGCTTGGACATATTCTAAAATGGCAGGCTTATCCCCTAATGTAGCAGTTCATAAACTTGCCATTAAACCAGATGTGACGCATGTTAAGCAAGCTCCTAGGCAGATGAGATTGGAGATTGAAGAATAGATAATTACAGAAACTAAGAAGCTGATCGAAGCAGGCTTCATCCGGGAGGAGAAGTATGCAAATTGGATAGCCAACATTATCCCCGTTTGGAAGAAGAACGGTCAAATATGTGTCTGCATTGACTTTCGGGGCCTAAACAAGGCGTGTCCAAAAGATGACTTTCCGCTTCCAATATCAGAACTACTAGTAGACAATACTTTCAACTACAATATGTTCTCATTCATGGACAAATCATCGGGATATAATCAAATCAAGATGGCACCTAAAGATGAAAAGCACACATCATTTAGGATGTCAATTGGCATCTATTACTACACATTCATGCCTTTTGGTTTAAAAAATACTGGAGCTACAAACCAAAGAGCCATGACGCATATTTTTGATGAGTTAATTCACCATAACGTGGAATGTTATGTTGATAATATGGTGATGAAGAGCTTAAATCATGAAAACAACTTTAAAGACTTAAGAATTGTATTAGAGAGAATCAAAAAAATGATCTCAAGATGAATCCTCTAAGGTGTGCATTCGGGGTATCCTTCAGAAAATGTCTTGGGTATATTGTATATCAAAAAGGAATTGAAATTGATACTGCTAAAATCAAGGCAATTATGGAGATGCCTCCAACGAAGAATTTGTGTTAGCTCCGTTCTTTATAAGGATAGCTTGCATTCATTTGATAATTTATATCAAACCTATCAGGATGTTGTCAACCATTTACAAAGTTGATGAAGAAGGATGCTCTATTCAAATGGGGCAAGGAATGCCAAAAAGCCTTCAATAATATTAAAAGTTACAAATTAAATCCACCAATCCTTGTAGCACCTACTCCTAGGAAGCCCCTCATTCTGTATACAGTTGCATTAGAAGAGCCCCTTGGAGCATTATTAGCACAACACAATGAAAAAAGTAAAGAGAATGCTCTTTATTATATCAGTCGAAGGCTGATAGGAGTAGAAATGAGGTACTCTTCGATAGAGAAGTACTATTTGGCATTAATCTTTGCAGTCCAAAAGCTTCGTCACTATATGTTATCTCAAAAGATTACCCTCATCTCAAGGATCGATCCACTGAAGTACTTGATGATAAGACCAGCATTGATAGGTCGCTTGGCAAGATGGACAATATACGTTTCGTAGAAAGTAGTGAAAGGACAAGTCTTAGCAAATTTTCTTGCTGCACATCCCATCCCCACAGACTCTTCTCTTAACGATGATTTCCTTCATGAGAAAATTATGCTCAATCATAAAAGAGAAAAATCATAAATTTGGGAAATGTACTTTGATGGAGTCTCATCGATCAAACAAGTCCAACCTCTAAATTTTCCAAGGGCAAGAGCAGAAATTGGTATCATCTTTATAACACCAGAAGGAGGGATAATGAGATGATCATATGGGTTGATCGAGCCAAAAAAAAATAATGAAGTCGAGTATGAAGCATTAGTGCAGGTCTTGAAGAAGTTATTTTCATAGGCATTCAAAACTTGCATTTTTTGGCGATTCTCAACTCATTATAAATCAAGTACTTGGCATCTATAAAATTAACAAGCTTGAGTTAGCTTTCTATCACAAGTGAGTTCTTGAGCTTATGAAGCAAATACCAAATATCACATTAACTCGAGTCTCTCGATCTAAAAATAACAAAGCAGATTGCTTAGCCAAATTAGCTAAGGAGATGACAAGTATGAATAGTGATTATGTCATGATCGAGATATTTACTCGACGAGTTCTAGAGCTAGTAAAGTATCAGTCCCCGCAGGTAGAGGGGTTATCAAATTTGACTCAGGATGTGACTCAGGTTGCTCCTCATCCTCCCCAAAATCAACAAGAAGTTATAACAAAAGCAGCTAAGTATGATGTTGCCTCAGAAAAGCAGTGTGAACCTTTTATTGTAGAAGAGCCACATGATTGGAGGCAACCCTTCATCGACTATATTAAATAAGGCAAATTTCTAAATAATAAATCACTAGTAGCTCAAATTGAAAAGAGAATGTTGCACTATGCTTTCGTCAACAACACTTTATATCATAGATCCTTTGAACAAATGTGGCTATGATGCCTAAATACAGATGAAGGCACCAAAGTGATGGTTGAAGTTCATTAAGGACTTTGTGGTGCACATCAGTCAGGTCCCAAGATGGCAGTAAAGATCAAGAAAATGGGTTATTATTGGTGTCTATTGTGAGAGATTATATCAATCATAGTAAGAGGTGTCATGCATATTAAGTACATGGGAATATAATCCATCAACCTCCAAATCTACTACACCCAACAATAGCATCCTAGCCGTTCGAATGCTGGGGTACAAATGTAATTGGGCCAATCAATTCATCGTCGTCAACCGGACATCGCTTCATCCTTGCAGCGATTGATTATTTCTCTAAGTGGGCTGAAGCTACCGCATTTAAAGCAGTTACTGCTAATCAAATGATTAACTTCTTTATGCATAATATGATCTCTAGATTTGGAGTGTCGCATCGAATAATTTCTAATAATGGCACAGCTTTCAAAATTATAAAGATTTATAGATTTATCCATCGACACAAAATTGATTGGTGATACTCTTTAATATACAATCCAAGATCAAATGGTTTGGCGGAGGCCTTCAACAAGACATTGGTCAAAGTGCTTAAGAAGATCCTCACTAAAAATAAGAGAGAATGGCATACTAAACTAATAGAGGCACTATAGGAGTATCAAACTACTTACAAGATGTCAATTAAAGCCACTCCATATTCATTAGTATTTGGAACTGAAGTAGTTCTTCTGCTCGAAGCTGAGTTGCCTTCACTTCGAGTAGCCATCCAATGCAATCTAACTGAAGATCAAAATGCTCATTTGAGAATGGAGGAACTTGACATGCTCGATGAAGTTAGACTGCAAGCTCATCAAAATCTGGAAGTTTATCGAGCAAAGATGTCCCGGGCTTTTGACCATACGGTGCGGCCACGAATACTCTAAAAAGGGGAATTGGTCTTGGTACTGAGGAGAGCACTTATTCTTAATCAAAAATTTGGTGGCAAATTTGAGCCTAATTGGGAGGGCCCTTTCGTCATTGAAAAAGTGTGCCAAGGAGGGGCATACCAACTCATTGACTTAAAGGGTGAAAGTCCAATGCCACCAATTAATGGTCGTTACCTGAAGAAGTATTATGCTTGATAAATACATTCTTGAGGTACAATAAAAATTTCCCTGCAATACAAGAGGCATTTTTTTTAGTATATGTATTTAGGTCAACATCGTGTTTCATGCCGAGATCCCTAAATAAATATACTTACTCAAGATAAAAAAACTTTTCTGTGAAAATTATTCTTTTACACAAGGGGCATTTTAGATTTTTATATATAGATGAAATCAATGTTGCATGTTAAAACCCTCTTAAGAGCATATCAACTCAAATGTTGATGTATTTGTGTTTTTTTTTCTTGAAAGTTCTTTAAATGTGCTTTAGAATTCCCCCTACAAGACAGGGGCATTTTTATTTTATGTTAAGTTTGTTTGAGTTGACGATGTGTTATAAGATGAGATCCTCAAATATATTCTAATTCAGGTTGACATCGAGCTTTACATCAAAATCCCTGAATATATACATAACAGTTATTGTTAAGTTATAGGCTCTTACAAGAAAAAAAAAAGAATATATTTCTATGCATGAAAAGATAGCCATAAATGTCAACAAAAATTTTCTCCGAGTTTCATCAAATGTCAAAGATCAAGTCAAAACAACTCCCAATATTGGAAGCTTTAATCAACTGAGTTGAAAAAACATCAACCTCTACATCCTGAAGTCTAGGACACATATAGGTTTTAAAGGTCAAACTCAACAAGTCTACAAATGGCTGAGTTGTTGATGCTCTCCTCACTCAACAAGCCATAAGAAGAGGCTGCAATGAAAGAGCCTTTTTTGTCAGTCTGATGATGAATCACCAACCCATCGTAGCTTAAGTCGGAGACTCGAGTAGGCTCTAAAGGTCAAACTCAACAAACCCAAATAAAAGTTGTTGCGCTCTCACACTCAACAAGTCAAGAAAAGGCAATAAAGAGCTCGTCATAATCTCAAACTAGATCTACAAGCAACTAGAATCTAAGAGATCTTTCTACTTGATCAATATACGAAGATAATCTGAGAAAATGCTCAATTCAGAGTTATCTCGAATCAATCTATATATTGCCTGCAGGGTGATGTTTTGATATATTTTCAAATGATCTAATCAAGAAAAAAGCACAAAAGCAATAGAGGAATGCTGATTTCCACTAATACAACAAGATAATACATGACTAATGGAAAGAGAAATAAGAAAAAAAAGAAAGAAAAAAGTTTATCATGGGACCCTATCAGAAGCTCTGCTATGCCAAAAACCGTTAAATGCTCACTCCTAAATCAGAAGCAGAGCGTCAAAGCAATCTCAGTATCAACCATAGCCCGGTGATGCATATAGTAATAGTGATGCTCCTGCTCTATAACCCGAGCTCTCCTATCTTGCGTAGCCCGCAGCTCTCTGATCCTGGCAGTCTATCTGTCTAACTAAGAAGAAGCATCTATCAAACTCAATGATCATGTCGAAAGACTCTCCTCTCAAACTCATCATGTGCTAGGTCCGCCTCTATGAAGCCCGACCGCCCCAAACCCAATGAAGCATGGGAGCGAACGATGCTAAGTGACCTCATCTGGTGGATAAAAAATTCTACGTCTCTACAGAGAGTCTCTAAGTACCTGAGGACCTACTCCTCCAAGCCAGTATGAGCTAGAAGATCCAGAATTGTGTTTGCATATGATGTGAAGCTACCT
Organism: Cymbidium sinense; assembly: GCA_021442155.1. Taxonomy (NCBI): domain Eukaryota; kingdom Viridiplantae; phylum Streptophyta; class Magnoliopsida; order Asparagales; family Orchidaceae; genus Cymbidium; species Cymbidium sinense. Next base: position 66,812,792 of record CM038222.1, read on the forward strand.
AATGACTCTGGTGAATCCAAAGTAAGCCGAGAAACCACATCCCTCTAAAACACCAAGCCACAATCCTACATGCCCCTATCACGTGAATCTGGTGTACATGAATATTAATGGTAGATCTCGGACTCATAACCTACATCAGGCACTACAAGGAATAAATGAAAATAATCAGCATAAAGAAGAGCAGTAAATATAAGAAGTGCAACTAAAAAATAAAGAGAAGAAAAAAGTACCTGAACATAATGAGTTTGACTGAATGGGTGTGTCATAAGTGGCATAGTCCTCGCTGACCTTCACTATCTGATAAGCTCCAAAGCTATATGTTGGCTCAACAGAAGCCCCACTAGGTACGAGATCTCTCACCTCAGAAGTCTCCCCAAGACAATGGACAGAGTAAAGCTCAGTAGGGAAGACTGGCTCCACAGAAGGAGTAGCAAAATCTGAGGCAGTAATATCAAAGGCAAACACACTAGACGGCTCAACTCCAAAGTCCTTAGTATCATATCCAATACTATATAACACATGTGGCGCCTCATCAGAAGTTAGAAGTCACCGTGGAAGTGGACTCATGGCACAATCAGCTAAAACTCGAACAGGCTCTATAGGTTAACTACACCTACGTCTGTGAGCTAGTTAAGAAATCTCAGTGTAGCTAGGAGCAGAATCCCTAGCTCTGACTCTGCTATGAGGAGTGGTGTCGTCAACCCTGACCTGCTCATCAACTGGTGCATCTATCACTAATCAAATTAAAATATCAGATACAATGAATATTTTTTAATGATACAACAAAGAAAATGACAAAGGTATTGAAAGAGAGAAAGATAGTGATTATGCTTCTAGCATTGCTATCTCCTATCGGTGGTGACCGACGATGGATCCCCTAACCTCAAAGAACTCCCAAAGACCTCACCCTACAGTTGTTGACCTCATTTTCAGGATGAGCTCTCAACCCATCCATCTTAGACATAGGATTCCTCTTAGACTTTAAGGGATCCTTAGTCTTAAGACACATCTAGTGATTATGGGACACTCAACTTAGCCCTAGAGACTTAGAAGGGTTAGCCATAGGAATTGGTCATGCCTTAGGGGTGTTAGGAAAATTTTAGCCATTTCTCACCTTCCTTCCTCAGAGTCAAACTCCATCTTTAATTGATTTTCTCAAACTCCAAATTAATCTTATTTGATTTTCTCCAAACTCAAATCAATATCACATGATTGAAATTCATGATTGAAATCCATGATTGAAATCCCAAGCTTGAAAATATTTTCTAAGTCTTTAGTTTCCTTGTTAAAGACTTAACCTAAATCGTGATCAAATCAAATCAAATTCTTGAAATTTTCTTATAACTCATTTATATTCTCATTTATATTCATATATATATATATATATATATATATATATATATATATATATATATATATGTATATATATATATATATATATATATATATCATATATATATATAAATATAAATCAATCATCCAAATCAAAAATTCAAGCTCCAAACTCCAAAATTTTCCAGTCCTTTAAATTCCTTTTAATAAACTTACCCTAATTCATGATCAAATCATTTCAAATCCTTGAAATTTTCTCATAACCCATTTATATTCTCATTTATATTCACATATATAAATGAAATATAAATTCAAACAATCAAAACCACTCCCAAAAATCAAACTCAAATCCACACAAAATCCAACCTAAGCCTTTCAAGTCAAAATCTTGAACTTAGCCAAATTAACTTCAAATCAAGCCAAACTCTTGATTTTTTTTTCTTCATGATTCAATCAACCATATAATCATGAATCCTAATCTAAATACAAACTTCAATCACTAATTCAAAACTCAATTCAAAAAATCAAACCCCCAAACCCATATCTTCCTTTGAATATGAAATTGTCAAATGAATCAAAACCCATTTAACTTCAAACCACTTGCAAATGAATTTATATTTCAATCATAAGTCCATATACAAGTTCATTCAAACTCAAATCAAGCTTTGACCAAGTCATTTGACCCACTCACTTGACTGACCAAAGTGACCTAAAGTACCCCTTATGAGCCAAATTCTAATCCCAAATTGGATTGAATAAAACTCACCTATGCCTCTCATCATGATCAATCAATCATGAGATGATCAATCAACCAAATTGGGTCAAACCAAGTCAAACCTAAGGGTTGACCAAGTCAACACTTAGCCAAAATGAAATCTAACATAGCCAAAATCCACCATAGGCCAAATTGATTGAAACCATTGATCTAAGTTCATTCATGAACTATGTTTAAACTTGACCAAGTCAACATTTGAGCCTAACCTAGCCCAATTGGCCACTTGACCCAACTTGACCCAACTTGACCTAAAGTCAAAATGGGTCAAAACTTGATCTAAGCCAAATTAATTGAAACTCATGGGTCAAGTTTATTTCAAATCACTTGTTGAACTTGACCAAAGCCTCAATTAGCTCCAGCCTAATTGACCTTGAACCTAACTTGACCTAAAGGGGTCATGTTGAGCCAAATTCAAACTTAACTAAAATTGATTGAAAACAAAGATACTAATCCACTCCATATGACTAACCAAACCTAAACCTACCCATCACCTAGCTCAAATAGGTCAAATGGGTCAAATTGGTCAACTTGACCCATTTGACCTAAATGAAGTCATATGAGCCATTTTCAAAACTAAACCAAATTGAATCAAATCAAAGCCATCAAAACATTTTAAATGGTCATATAAACTTGACCCAACCCTTAGTTTGACCCAATTTGACCAATTAGTCAACTTGACCCGAGTTGACCCATTTTGACCTAAATAGGTCAACATGAGCCAAACCATATCAAATGAACTCCAAATCCAATGAAACTTGGCCAAACCAACATATACAAATTCAAAAATTAGTCAAATGACTATTCTACCCCTAGGCCATAGAACCAATTTTAGTCTAATCCATGGGGAATTTGGTCAAGTCCTCCTCATATCAACTTGATACCTTCCTAATAGGTCAAGTGGACCCAATGGAGAGTGGTGCACTCAACCACCCAATTGGTTTGGGTCAATCCAAATGGACCCAAGGACAAAACTGACCCCCTTGCTCAAATTGGCCAATTCAAAAATCTCCCTCCACTTGATTTGAAGCACATGGGAGGTTACCAATCCACTCAAGAGCTCAAACTGACCATGTGCCAACTCCAAACAGATCAAACAACCCTTTCCATATGGTCAATTGGATCAAAATGGCAACCCATGGTTTGGTCATCCGATTTCCATAGGGGGAGATATACTCTCCCTAATTTCACTTGAATTGAAGACCCTCATTCTCGATTGAGCCCTAGAGAGTGTTAGGAGTCATCGAAGAGCATTTCTAAGCTTTTTAAGAGGGATTTGAATCTTGCATTTCTCAATTTTCTTCAAGAGAAAATAGGGGAGCTCCACTCAATTCCCAACTTCTTCCACACTACATTCTACTTCAATTGCCTTTGCACACTTCCTTAGGGGATCAAGTCAAGTGCACCCAAGCTCTCATTCAAGTTTTCATAGCAAGGAGAGGTTGAATTGGATCTAAGATGCAAGCAAGGAGAAGAGGTGTTGGTCCATAGAGAGATCTACACAACCCCAAGGCTTGAAACCTTCAACAGGGCTTCGTCTCCACTAGACGAAGCTACCTCATCGATCTCGAGAGTCAGAGATTACCTCCAGTGAGGTATGGAATTTTTCGTCCACTAGGGTTAATAGGTGTTGGTCCTTTGAGAAAGAAATTATTATGGCATGTGAATTCCACCATTGGATAGGCTTGTCATTAGCTTAAGATGGTGTGGGTAAATTTTTACTCAAAACTGAGCTCAATCGAGCTTGGATCTCCCCTTAGATCATGGACGGTCTCCATTGATCCTAAGGGAAGAACAGGGAGAATCCTGGTCATTCATCGGCACATTTTGGATGAACGGTCGAGATTAAATGCACATTTTATAAATCCTTTATCCCTTTTAGAACCACAGGATGATCCCTGGCCGTTCGATCCTTGATCGAATGGCAGGGATCAAATCGCATCTCGATGCCACCCTAATGCGAAATTTAAGTGGATGTGGCTCTGAATTTTATTAATTTTAATTAATCCCCTAAGCTTCAAAAATTTATATCTCCCTAAATAAAAATCAGGAAAATATGAGGTAAATTTCTATGGAAAGATAATCCAATCTAGGATATTCTAAAAATGTTTTTAATGGATTTTGAATTATAGTTTTTTCTTATTTTAGGTTTTAATAGAAATCTTATTTTATTAATTATACCTTAATTAATCCTCTGATTAATCCCAAATTTCATGGGTATATTTTGGGGGATGACTTCTGTCTCCCCAAATTTTCTTAAAATTTATTGAAAACTTAATTGGGGGAACTTCAAATGCATTTCTTAATTACTCCCTTAATGTAATTAAGGGTGTGATTAGTGTTTTTATCCCTCATTGAAGTTGATTAAGGTTCGATCTAGTCAATAGGAGGCTTAGGGAATAATCTTGGGGTATTTTCCCTAAGTTATTCCCTAAAACCCCTTTTCTTTCCTTAATCTTTTCTTAATTAAGAGCTAATTCACTAATGCCCTCTTAATTAATTTATAAAATTTCTAAGAAACTTCTAGAACTTAATTAATCTACTTTGGGTAGATGCTTAAGTATTCAACAGCCTAAGTTCAATTAAGAAAATCAAAACTCAACTCATATGTGTGAGGGGTGTTTTGAAATTACTTAAGTTAAACCCCTTAGCTTAATTAACCATTAATCATGAGCCAAATTGCATTAGGCCCTTTTTTTCCTAGGTACAATGCAAATTTAAATTTCTTGTGAAGTTTTATGTCATCTCATTGGCTCAAAATTACTTGGTTAACTATGCTAAGGTTGTGTAGGTAAGGGTTCATTAACTTGCTTAATTCATACCCTAACCTAATCAAAATTTAAAATGAATCTAATCAGCTATAAATTAAACAAAAATATCAAACACATGTGGGAATGAGTTAGGAACAGCAAACTCAACTCACATTTTCAAAATTAAATCAAATTTAAAATCAAACAAAAATCACATTGAATAAACTTTGATTTATTTTATACTTTCTCATTTCATAAGATTATCTTTAGGATTTAATTGAAGTTTTCAATGCTTTATTTCTTTCCCCAACATGCTAAATATGTATGTCATGTGATTTCATGCATTCATACTTTTCAAATTTTAAATTTAAAATGAAAATGTTTACTTTATGTCAAATTTGCATGTGTTGGCTAAAGTAGAAATATGAGTAGCTATTATCACTATTAAATTCAAATTATTTTCAAAATATATGAATCAATTATCAAAACTAAAAAGTGAGATACTTATATTTTAATTATAATCTTGCATGTGAGTGAGATATAAGGATGTGCTTAGTATAGGTTTTCCTTCTCCTCTCTTTTAGTATAGTTTTGAATAGGATTTGGTAAGATGTATGGTTCATTTGAAAAGAACCTAACACTTGCCTAATTCCATATCTTATTCATTCCTATACTATTACTTAAGAAGAATACATATGCTTGCATATATAAATTGCATAAACAAAATGAATCAACTAAAAAAAACTTTTGCATTCTCTCTTTTTCCATTCATTTCTTTTGTACACATGTTTGTATTTAAGGAAAGTGGCATATTAGTCTAGACAACCCTGAGGTTGCGAGACTTTAAGTAGTCCTAAGTATGTTTTATACCTTACACATCTGGTTAACAATGACACTGTACTCATTTATGCTTTTCTTACTTTCATGTGTGCATGTGAAGATTGGATAAGAAATCCCTTTTCTACTAAATGAAAATCATGCATCATAAACTTCCAAATTTCCTTAAATGAATTACTTAGTATGCATCATAAAGTGTGTTAAACATTCTCATTTGTGTTTATAGATATGCTTAGGACTCATTCATATGCATGTTATACATGTTGGGAAAGAAATGAAATGATGTATATTTTGTGAATTTGGTTCATTTTATTTAATCTTAAGATACCTTTTTTTAATGGGTTTGTTTAGAGTTCATCTAAACTTAGGATTAATTAAAACACTTAATCAAAACATTCATTAAACAAAACTAAAAATATGAATCCACTTTAGAAATTACTTAGGTTGGGGGTGGAAAGAGAAGTTCTCTTCTCTTTCCCTCTCTTTATAACTTAGTAATTAATTGTAGGATTCATTTGAACATAATCAAAATATGAAATAAAATCTATCCAAAATAATTAAACAACATAAATGAAACCCTCCTCTAAGTTGAACATGCTTCACACTTAGAAAATTCTAACTTAAAGCCATAACTAAGCATACCACACAAACCTTTAAAGCACACACATTAGGCTAAGTCACCAATTCTAGCTTTAGGTTAGGGTGGTGCATGGTTTATTTTAGATTGGATGTTAGGATGTATGCTCGTAGAATGAATGGTAGGATGATCTTAGTCTAATCATTATTTTTTGCAGGGGATTATGCTTAAGGGGCATTGTAATAAAAATATAAATTCTTTTGCTTGTAGGTGTTTATACCCCTAAGCATAATCCAATATGTCAGGTGGACTTAGTCACCCATATGTAGGGTGATAAGTCAAATATACATGCTTGGGATTTTATGGTTTGTTTATCTAACCTTTGTTTTGCAGGTGTTAGCTAGATTTACTTTTCCTTTTCATGTAAATTTGCAATTATGATTTTGAAGTGATTATTATGGGGATTAGAATGAGCATTGGTCATAAGATCTCATCTTATGCACCATGTGAAGCCTTTGGAGCATCCACCTTCCAACCATCCAAAAGAAGGAATCAAAGAAGAAAGAAGAAAAGAAGAATGAAGAAATGAAGCTTGAAGACCCCCATAACAATGAGTTCCTTGCTTAATTGTATGTAATTCATTTGTAATTTGTGTTGTATAAGGGTAGAGCTTGGCTACCCAATTTATTTTTTGGGTTTGTACGGTGGTGTCCTCTCACAATTGGCATCTTATTCTTTTATACTTAGCATTATAAATTGATTGATGATTTGTTTAGCTTGTGCATTAAGTGGCATCATTTTCCTAATTTATTCCTTGCTTTATGTATGGCCTGGATGACAATTAGGCTCTTATAAAAAAATAATTTTTTACCAAATTTAACAACTCAAAACTAAAATAAAGAACTCATAACCTCATCTAAAGCTTAGGCTTAAAATCAAGATAAAAGAATTAGCAACCCCTTAGTTGGATGAGTATTTCTTTTATAACATCATGCCGAAATGCATCTTATTCACTCTTGATTGAAGGGCTTCCACCTTTGTCAGAGAAACTTGGCTTGACCAGTGAGAGCCATGGTGGAAATACACCTCCTCCCTTCTCGCTGATTTTGGCCCATAATCTCATTTCTCATGCATTAGGCATATGATTTCTATCAGCCTGAGTCAAAAATGATTGTCCAAAAATAAAAATAAAATGAAATCTAATTGCATTAGATTTAGGTCATTTGAAGCATGCCCTTTACATGATCTAGTCTCTTTAGGGAGTGAGTTTACAGACATAGCCTCTTTCTAAATAAATAATAGTCTCACTATCTTGCATAAAGAATATGACTTGCCTACATGAATTTAAAATCATAGGAGGAGTTAATTGGTGGCCACCCCTAGGCGGTTGTAAGTCTAAGCAGTCGGGTGGTTTGTCCTCTCTTGTGGAGGCAAATCAAATACCCATTTTTCACATTAGATTTAGGTTGTGCTTTCGACCCTTGCCAAAACTCCCTAAATTCAGGTTCTGAGGTTGCTTCTCTCCTTTGTGGGCCATAAGCATAAATCCTCACCTCTTAGGCATTTTCATAACCTTGTATTATAGAATTATAAGCCCTAGCATTCTAATGAAAAATTCAACTCAAACAAATTAAATCAATTTCAAAAATGTAAAGCCCAATCATAGGATAGTTTGAGATGTTCGCTAGGTTTTTTAGCATCGTGAGCATCTCCTACTTATCTCTGTTTGGCTTCAATAATAATTCCCTCTTCGATTAATAGTCCTTTTCCTATTAAAATCTTTAGAGACAACAATCATTTACCTTAATTGAGAGTTTTCCTAAGGAATTCTCATTCCTTAGGATGTAATTAACTATGGGGGCTTACCTATGTAGGAAACTTAACGAACCCGATTTAAAATAAACCCTGCTTTACTTTTCCATGTAAAGTAGGGGAAGAATCTCTAGTACACCTCAAAGACCCAATGTCCTTAGGAGTCCTTATTTTGGTGATTAGGTCTATTGTAGGGAAGTGGCTTCTATCTTTTGAGATAGTACACATATCCTCAATGTCATACCTGATCACCCTAATAGTACATATGCAGATCTATGTGGCATCCTACCAAGGCAATTTTATATTCCCCTGTGTTCTTCTCTTTCATTTTATTCTATCTTTCCACATCAGAAAGGAAAGGAAGGAATAGATGATGAAGAAGAAAGACATCATGGGGAATGTTGAAAATTTCCACCACAGCGCTCATATCTCCACGCTCCAAGAAAAGACCAAAAGACAGCCATACCCAAGTGAGATAGGTATAGCTGACCCCTGTGTGGCTCTGCGGAGGAGCTATCCGAAAATGAGAGCTAGTATCAAGCCTCAGTAAATGTAGCCAAACAACTGAAGCAATAAAGTAATGTGTCTCAAGGGGAATCATCATGATCTTCCTAATATCCATTACACCAAGGATGAATGGTCTACCATCATGAGCAGTCGACTGGAAGAAACCAAACTGTCGTGCAACTCGGTTGAGCTGATAGCCCTCTGTAACAACTGACTACCCAAATTGATAACATAACCATCTTGGACGTATACTAAAAAGGTACTCAGCTACTCTCAATATCCGACGGCCATGAAGCAATGAATATCTGTCATTCCCATCAAGACTATCAATAAGATCAACCTCTATCAAGTTAGATGGTAAATCAAATATATCTGGCTGATGAACTAATACAAAATCAATCTCTGACCAAATAAGGGGAAAAGAAGAGCATGAAAGTCCACTCCATCTCTAAAGTAGATGATGCTCTGTATAACTGCAAGATGGTAGGATATCCTCACCCTAAAAAGAATGTTGGATACTCAAAATAAGCAAAGGCATGATGTATATGGAGGTGAACCCAAGCATATAAGTAATGCCAAGGTAGAGTCACATCTTGTAACTCTAGAGAATCAGCCCCAAAAATCACCCTTAATATCCTGTAAATCCTGGCTAACATTGCTAAAGCCAAAGAAACTTGCTCACCTCGAGAAATCCTACTGGCTGCTATAAAGCTCCTAGGCGAACTGATCCCTCTGTAATGGGGAGAAAAAAAATGCAGAGCCATGTCACTATAAATCCTGCTAAGAATAAATCTTCACTCAATCCCTATATAGCTGGAGAAGTCCTCCCTGCTGGTAAAGTAGGCTCCGCAGTCTCCTCATATAAGTAACTGTCATCAGACACACCCAATTGAAAAGGGTCATGTAGTGCTACAGTCTCCTCAGATAGAGCATAATCTTGTAAAAAGCTCTGAATCTATGTACTCATAGGCAATGCAGCTCAAGATTGTCTAGAACATCCTGATACCCTGAAGGTCTGGTGATAATGGTTCAGAAGATCAAAATAAATAGAAGGCATATCTATCCTACCTCATCGATCACAATCATTTGAAGGCTGCCTATAAAATAACTCCTCATCAGATGGAATGCACTCCTCGTAGCGATAACCAAATACCGGGAGACCTGACACACCCTGTAAATCCCAAATGATAACTGTCAACTCCTTTGGGCCAGTCAAACAATTGTTACTATTGGTATCCCAGAACTCTGCTACTCCATGAGCCCAAGAAGAAGGCATACCTCCAAAATCAAATAAAGACACATATACTGCCTAAAAAATGCTAGCTATCAATAAAGTATCTTTGTGAACCTGCAAGACACACCTAGCCCATGTGACGTATCCATGTGGAAGACTAGGAATCCTACCAATGAATGAATCTCGAAGCAAGTCTAACGAACTCGACTGAAGCTGACGGTGGCTCGGAATTCTAAACTATCTCATCTGCTCAATACTATCAGAAGCAGACTGTAAAATATCATAATATCCAGAACTTACCTAAGCTACTGCACTATTCAGAGGATTATAGTCTTCGCATTTCAGCTTAATGCTAGCCACCCAATCTGCAAGATCTTCAAAGGCAATAGAATATGAAGTACAGTCAAGAAGTATGGAAGAGCGTGTGAAGAAATCTTAGTAAAGATCACGTCCTCGCAACATATCAGTATGGTGCTCAATCATATCTCTGATATCAACATCTCCATGAGGATCATGCCTGTTAATCTCCAACCAAATAGCCTCCTCACTCGGCTCAATAGATGACAGATCATCAGGTCTTCTCTAACTGAACATTTTCCTGTCAAGCGATTAGAGAAATGTCACATAAGAATCCAAGTGACAGCATAACAAAGTGTAAAACAAAAAAAGAGTTATACTAAGAACTAGTAAGAAGAAGGGAACAAAAAAGAGAACGAAGAAAGTCAAAAGGGTCAACCCATTTTCAACAAATATGATTCGCTCCAAACGCAAATCACATTTGTGAGGGGGGGGCATTTGTTAACCTTCGCATATGCTACACAAGCCAAATCGAGCTTATAAGGTAAATTTGATCAACTTTGGATGATTCAGAGCATAAATCAGAGCTGTGATGCACCCAACATTGCTAAAATCAATCCAAAATAACCTCTGATTAATGAACGGACTTCGCCATCGTGTTCAGAATATCGAAATTGGTCAAAATATAAATACTACATAATCTAACGATCAATCAATTAAGAGATTAAGCTATCAATGTGCTAACACGTATATCAGAGTCAGAAAGTTGCGACGATGTCCAAACAACCCTCGTTCATAAAATTGAGTATGTCATTAGCTTCAAAATGTCAAAAATTATCAAATGAGACTGTTTGAACTCAATTCAAATGAGTATGTGCAAATGTCAAAGGATCGAAAGTGACAGCACGTAAATCGAGATTGAAATGCACTGGACATCACCAAAATTAACCCAAATGATCTCTAAATGTCAAAACTAGTCAGAATATAAATATTACACAACTTGATGATCAACCGATTAAGCGATCGAGTCATCAACGTGCCTGCACACATATCGAGGCCAAGAGACACCAACATAAATCAATTGACATCTATTTGTGATATTGATTGTGTTGTTAGTTTCAAAATGTTAAAATCTATCAAGTAAGATAATTCACACTCAATTCAGACAAGTCTGCACAAAAGTCAAGTGATCGAAAATGATAATGTGTATTTTGAGCTAAAATTGACCCAATTTGACACTGATTTCAATCAAATGGCCTCTGATCGCAAAACGGACTACATCGTTGCATCCGGAATATCAGAATAAGCTAAGATTGATATATATTAAATATGTGATTTTAGTGGAATGAAATTTACATTAAGACTAATTAAACATTTAAAAAGTTAATAAAAAGCCTTAAATCTAACCTAAATCCTGATTCACACTCACGGACCTAATCCCGCTTGACCTATTCCTCTTCACGCATGACCCGACCCCTTCCTCATTCCCTCGACTCTCCCTCACATGATCGAGCTCCCTCGGTCTCCTCTTCACACACGGAAGTTCCTCGTTCAAATGAATGAATGGCCTCCCTCAACCAAATGCCCTCGATCTCCCACTCGTCCGTTTGAACCGCACGTTCTCCCTACCGGTTCCCTCCTCTTCTCCTCCAACCGCTCCCTTTTTTTTTTCTTCCCTCCAAACTGAATCGAGCTATTCTCCCACTTCCCTCATCCAAAACCGCAAGCCAACTCTCACATCTCCCTCGCTCATTCAAACCGCAAGCAAGGGTAGGTTTCCTCCTTCTTCTTTCTTCTCGTTCTTCTGCTCACAAAACCGAGAATCCACTCTTCTTCCCCTTCTTTTCTTCCCAAACTGAAATTTCACTCGCCTTCCTCTTCTTTCTTCTTCATTTCTTCCCTCATCTTCTTCTAAACCAAAAAATTTCTTCTCCCATTTCTCTTATTTTCTACCAATCTAAAATTTTTAATTTCTTTTTGTCGCAATCGGAGAGGAACACCATCATTAGGTGGGTTCTTCTCTCAGTTTACAGCATCTCCTTCTCCATCTCCTTCTAACCTTTCCTTTTTGTCACGGCCGGAGAGGAACACCGTCATTAGGTGAGTTCTTCTATTGGTTTCCGGCATTTCTTCCTCCATCTCCTGTTTGATCATTGCAAGCGCGCAGAAAAATAAATCTTAACATGTGTGATGTGAATGTGTGTGTGTGTGTGTGTGTGTGTGTGTGTGTGTGTGTGTGTGTATATATATATATATATATATATATATATATATATATATATATATATATATATACTTGTCTCTATGGAGGTTTGAAAGCCTCGTCACGCTCATTAGAGGCGTGATGAAAAATCAGCGATGTCAGATTGCTTTCGCACCATTAGTACCAAGTAAGCTATTAGATGTCACTCCCCTAATCGAAATACTGCCAAAATTTCATCAAATCTTTGGACTTAGAAAAAAATTGATGAATAAAAGAAACTGGCGTAAGAGGGCTAAATAAAGAAACCTAAAGCTAAATTCAAATTAAAAGAATCAAATAAGAAGGAAAAGAAGGGAGGGAGAACTAAACAAGTTTTAACTGAGATAAGGGGAGTTAAATGTTAAATTCATAAAGGAATTATAACAAAATTTGAAGTTCAGTCATTCACTAAATATGAAACCTAATGAGGAGTTAGGGATATTGGAGTTGATGTTTGTTTATATAAATAGAGCCTTTTATTGAATACTCAAAGTATTAAACTCACAAGCAAGTGATCATAAAACTAATTGGACAATTGAAAATTAGATGATGTCAAGAGAAATATGAATCTTGATTGAACATTAAATCAAAGCATAAGAGAGCCTCTAAGAATTAAGATACACTCTTCAAATATACTCAAACAAATTGAAGAAAATTGAAGAATTCATCAGAGATTTTCCATGAGATCAAATGATTGCAAATAAGCATAAGTGATGAATTCTTGGAAAATATTTGAGTATATTCATCGCCCTATTAAATACTCGAATTAGATAAAGGATAAATTGAGTATAGTTGGTGATGAATTTGAGAATTATCATAAGCGAAAGTCTATTAAATATTCAAAGACTAATCGACTTGGAATAAATTAAATATTAATCCAAAAGATCTAATAAGATATTAGATCAATTTACAACACCTTCTACGCCACCAGATTCGTAACACTTTGTGCAAGCAAACATAAAGCGTTAATTAAGACATTCTTAAATACACTCGCATGGGCCCCGATACTATGCTGAATGCTTAAATTCAAGTGTCTGAGGATGTTGCATGGGTTGCTTTCCGGTTTAGTCTTAGGACTAGGTCCGAATAACAAAACCTAAAAAATCTATTATAAGAATTTCAACATAGTAAAATATCTAAGAAGTTAATTTTGTCATATTACAGTAAATCTGATCTTCTGTTAGGAGCTAAACAGAATTGACAGGATCTAAAGTTCTCAAATATATTCGATTCAATCAATTAACTACCTCGATGATAGTTGTGTTGAGTGGTGATTTCAACTGGAGGGAATACTTTCATCAAAATGTGATTCTAATTTCAAATCAAATTAACTCAAATCAAGTATCAATATAAAAAATGCTTAAATGAAATTCAATCATTAAAAGCTTAAAGCAAAACTCAATCTATCCATCTTCCGCAATTATTTGTTAGAGGTGATAAATTAAGAAAACTCTAGCTCACAAAAGAGCCAATGTCAAATCAAGTGTTCTATTATATTCACTCTCAATCAATCTCATGTCAGTAAGGATGTGACATGTGTACTTTGATTGCATGACTTGGCCGGTTGGCTCCACAGATGATGCAGTCACGACCAGAGTCCTTGGATTGGTTGGTTTGGCCCATAAAGCTCCATTATATTACAATCACAACCGTAGTCCATATCCCCAATGACTCTAACTTTTGAGTTGTGAATCATAGGGTATACCTGATTGGGAAAAAAACTCTCTGTCAGCTAAGGTGGACTTAAACTTATCTCCTTATGCAAGCACCATCCTAAGTATACAAGGATTTTTTAGATGACATAACTTATGTGTTGTTGATAAGGATTTTTTGGTCAGGTTGCGTTAACTACCTCCTCTGACTAAGTAAACTAGGGACCATGACAGCCCAGGGTGACGAAACCATGAGATATAGATCTGGCACGTCATCATTCCCCCAACCATCCGTTTGAAGCTAATGATGATGAATTTCATAAATACTATATCTAAATTCTAAATTTTAAACTCCACATGCTGCTACAATACACTACGCATTTAGCGATCTAATGACTAGCCTTAATCGAAAGTTCTCTCTCACTTATTGGGAGGGGTAATTAACTATAGGTGCTTGCTATAGGAAACCTCGAACTAAATCTAAAGTCCTCACAAAATGAGGATGAAATCTCTCGGTGTCTTATCTATTCCATCCAGCTACGAAAATTACACCTACATCCAATCATACTCTCTTCCTTTAATATTTGTGAGATGGTAATTTTTTTGAAGCCAATGAACAAATTTTACATAGGATTGATCACTTAGGTCTAGTAACAATGGCCTAAGATATATATATATATATATATATATATATATATATATATATATATATATATATATATATATATATATATATATATATATATATATATATATATATATGATTAGTGAGTGGTAGGCATCATTCTAATATCCTATTACAATAAGTTTAACATAGTATTAAATCTAGTATGTTATTTATGAAAATATTTACAAAATAATTTTATGATCTTTGAGAAATGATAATGAAAAGTTATTATATTTGCAACAAATATTTTTATCTTTAAAAAAAGTCTAACTATCATAAATGACTCATTGACTATAGCATCATTGAAGCTATTATAAAATTAAGTTAATGCGAGATTTATGATTTAAAAATGCTATCAATATGCAATTATATATACTTTTGTTAAAATATTCATTTTTTATCAAAGTAATCTAGTAAATTACATAACAATGAGGGGTTTGCCATTATAATTTCAGAATTTCTAAATACATAAGAGCAAATGTAATAATATGAGATAAAATTTGAGATCTTTTAGCATAAATTGCGAATAAGGGAGTTCAGATGGTGCTAGGGGCAAATAGGCCTATTACCATTTAAATATAAGATAAAATTTGAGATCTTTTAGCATAAATTGCGAATAAGGGAGTTCAGATGGTGCTAGGGGCAAATAGGCCTATTACCATTTAATTGATCTAATGGACTGTAAGAGTGGAAAAAATATTATTTGTGGTGTCCGAATGTATCAGGACAACAATCACGTGGAGACACGTTGTTAGGGGTTTGTTTTTAATTTGTTTGGATGATTTGGATGATGAATTTTAAAAATCAATTAATTTTAGATTCTCAAAAAATTGGATCAAACCGACCAAACATAATACAAAATCAAACAAACCAAATAGTAATTTGGTTCATTTATTTTTATTTAGTTTTGGATAAACCAAAGTTTATTACATTTAAAAATTATTTATGAAATTTATATTCATTATGTAATTTTTCTCTATAATTAACAAGTAATAAGATATATATATATATATATATATATATATATATATATATATATATATATATATATAATTAGAAAAGTAATTAATTACTTTTATGCATTAAAAATATTTAAATTTTTATGATGGCTGAAAAAATACCGAGTAATGAATAAATCCAGTTTATTTGGTTCCATCCAAAATTTTATTTAACAAACCGATCCAAAAATCAAAATCCAAAGTTCTCATTAATTAAAATCAAAATCCAAATTACTAAGTTCAAAGCCAAACAAAATTACTCAAAAACTTTGGTTCGATTTGATTTTTTTGGTTAAAAACAAATAATGCACACCACTACATGTGACAAAATATAAATTAAATATTCTATTTAATTTCTATTTTGTCATGTGTATGCACGTGATTGAATGTGTAGATGCAAAATTGCATCCGTACACGGCACGTAATATTCTCTCATAAGAGTAGGTGGCCATGGAATAATGAGTTTACAAATTTGACAGTGTATTTTATAATTTGAATCATTTCTAAGCAAGTTAATTTCCTTTGAGATATTATAATATATAATTAATAAATACACTATTGCAATCAAAATTCCTCTCATCAATTGCCATTCATATAATAAAATAATTACAATATATTTTTTTAGAGATTTGAACTTTTATTTATTTATTTAAGTAAAATTTCTAAAAAATTTATAATGCTTATAAAAAATGGTGTTAGAATAGTGATCAAAAGAAATTTGAAGATTTTAAAAAATTCTAATAATTATTTATATATTATATTTATTTTTAAAAATATATTCTTGTTGCGGAATCCAGCACACACACAGATGTTTGAAGAGTTAATAAGAAAACTCGAGAATTTTTTACGTGAAAAAACCCCCGAAGATGAGGAAAAAACCACGGGACCTAGCCTAGTAAAAATCTTCCACTATGTATCTGTTTCAGAGTACAAAATTTTCCCAACAATGGGATTACAGAATTGTATATGAGAAGGGCTCACAATGGGAATCCCAGAATCAGGCAACAACATGTATATAACAATGGTTATATTGTAACAGTTGCTAGTGGTAGTTGATGATGGTGAACAACGGTCAGCGGCAAATGATCAGCGGTGGTGATCGCGGCGGCGATGGTCGGTGATGGCACCGGCGGCAGAATTCGCGGTGGTAAACGACGATGGTCGGCAGTGGTAGCGGCGGCGAAATGATGATGTTCCAGCGATCTCCGGTAATGGCGGAGTTGACAATGCGGCAACGATGACGATGGCGGCGCAATGATCAGCGGTCGACAACGAAGATTGACACGGCCGGTGTGGTGGCAGGCGGTCGGCAGCGATGGTCAGCGGTGACAACCGGCAGGAGAATGGCGCGCGAGGTCGCGTGGAGGTTGCGGCGGTGGTTGGCGGCCTGCCAAGGAGGTGGTCACCGTCAGTGGTAACTGCAGGATTTTCAAGCTTTGAGCTCTCTCTCTCTCTCTCTTTAACTTCTCTGTGAAGAATGAGAGCTATTTATATATTAGAGGGATGGCGTTTACGTAAATACATGCAAAATCCAAACCACTCCATTATCCTTTCATCCTTGTATTTGAATGCTTAAATGAAGTCGAATTATGAGATCTTAGGCTTGTTAGATCATGCTCGATTTATATAAACACTCCATGTTTAAGGGCTATTTAGAGATTTAACTGATATCCCAAAGTTTCCAAAGATATTTTAAGGGCTTGATCTCGACTAGTTTCAACTTAGGATCAGCTTGCTTTCGACATCAAGATTCGTTCTTCGACTAGTATAATTTTCAGTGTCATATTAGTTGTCCCGTATTTTTAGATGACATTATCTCAATCATCTAAAAATATATATGTCAAATACTTGAAAACAGCAAATTCTTCAATAAAATATGTGGATTCATTAACCATACATTTTGAGAGAACAGATCTTCATAGGAGCACAAAATTATGATCATGGAAGCGGTCGGGCAGCGGATGTCTGAATGCAGCAAGCTCGGGTTTGATTATGGACCCATCCTGCCCGAGCGCCCATGAACCATGGCGACATGGCCTCGCCGCGGCATATCGCAGGATGGCAGGCGGGCTTTGAAGCAGCACAGGTCTGGCGGGTTAGCTGGGAGGTGAAGTGGTGGCGCATGAAGGTCAGCGGCGGTCGCGAAGCGGGCGGCCTGGTCTGGGTTAGTCGCAGTTGGGTTGGAGGTTCACCATGGTGTCAATGAAAGCAGCGGTCGCGTGGGGCGGCGAGCGAGCATGAGCGAACGCTGGCGCTGGCGTATGCTACATAATATCGAAGGGTTTTGTCCATTTTCGTGATTTCCAGTGATTTTCCATTTTTTTTATTTTTACCTTTTATCTTATAGGGTCTATAAAACTCCCATAGCAAGAAGACACAAATCTCATATGCTTTAGTGTTTCTCTTCTTCTTAAGAGAAAGTCGTTCGGAGGCGATCAAGGCTCATAGTTCATCTGGAGCTCGGTTTTCCCTCGAAGAGGTCAACTATCCTCGACCGACCGGGTTCTGAGCGGTCAAGGCACAGTTCATAGAGACTCGGTTTTCCCTTGAAAGAGGCATCAACTGTCCTCGTCGGACCGACAGGGTTTAAAGGCGATCGGGGCCCGTAGTTCATACGGCGAGGCTCTAGTTTTCCCTTGAAAGAGGCGTCAATTATCCTCGTCAGACCGACTGGGTTCGGAGATAATCAAGACCCGTAGTTCATACGGCGAGGCTCCGATTTTCCCTCGAAAGAGGCGTTAATTGTCCTCGTCAGACCGACCGGGTTTGAAGGCGATCAAGGCCCATAGTTCATACGGCGAGGCTCCGGTTTTTCCTTGAAAGAGGCGTCAATTGTCCTCGTCGGACCGACCGGGTTCGGAGGCGTTCAAGGCTCGTAGTTCATATGGTAAGGCTCTGGTTTTCTCTCGAAAAAGACATCAACTGTCCTCGTCGGACTGATCGGGATTAGAGGCATTCAAGACCCGTAGTTAAATGGCAAGGCTTCGATTTTCTCTTGAAAGATGCGTCAACTGTCCTCGTCGGACCGACCGGGTTCGAAGGCAATCAAGGCTCGTAGTTCATACGGCGAGGCTCAGATTTTCCCTCGAAAGAGATGTCAACTGTCCTCGTCGGACCGACCGGGTTTGGAGGCGTTCAAGGCCCGTAGTTTCTACTTGTTCTTGTAGAAAATTGAATTTATTGAAACTCCAATGGATGGTTTAATAGTTGACAACTGCCAAGATGGCGGGGAATCGTCAATTAGGAACCATCCTTCGAACAACTCAGAAAGTCTGGCAGATAATCTCAGAGTATCATTCTCCATGATGTTACTTGATGTCGTTAACTTGTATGGAACCGTTGAGGATTTTTGACCCATCTGAGGTTGTTTGTCAAAGTGTTATTTAATGACATTAACCTCCATAGAAGTGGTCGAATTAATCTACTGAGGATTTTTTTATAAAGTTTGTTCAAAGTATTACTTAACTAACCTAGGTGAATCGAATCCGGATTTTGACCCATCCGAGGTTGTTTGTCAAAGTGTTACTTGATGGCGTTACCTGTATGAAAGAGGTCGAATTGAATCCACTGATTATTTTTGATCCATCCGAGGTTGTTTGTCAAAGTGTTACTTAATGACGTTAACCTGTGTGGAAGAGGTCGAATTGGATCCGTTGAGGATTTTTGACTCATCTAAGATTGTTTGTCGAAGTGTTACTTGATGACATTAACAAGAGAGGGTCAATTCACGAGGATTTTGACCCATCTGAGGTTGTTTGTCAAAGTGTTACTTGATGACGTTAACCTGTATGGAAGAGGTCGAATTGAATTCGTTGAGAATTTTTGACATATCCGAGGTTGTTTTGTCAAAGTGTTACTTGATGACGTTAACTTGTATGGAAGAGGTTGAATCGAATCCGCCAAGGATTTTTGACCTATCCGAGGTTGTTTGTTAGAGTGTTACCCGATGACGTTAACCTGTATGGGAGAGGTTGAATCGAATCCGCCAAGGATTTTGACATATCCGAGGTTATTTGTCAGAGTGTTACCCGATGACGTTAATCTGTATGGAAAAGATCAAATTGAATCCGCTGAGAATTTTTGACCTATCCGAGGTTGTTTGTCAGAGTGTTACTCGATGACGTTAACATATATGGAAGAGGTTGAATCGAATCCGCCAAGGATTTTTGACCTATCCGAGGTTGTTTGTCAGAGTGTTACCCGATGACGTTAACATGGAGTAAATGCAGTTTTGACCGAGGTTGTTTGTCGAGTGTTACCTAATGATGTTGTATGAAAGAGGTGAATTGAATCCAAATTTTTCTATCCGATGTTGTTTGAGTGTTACTCATGGCGTTAACCTGTATGGAAGAGGTTGAATCAATCCAAGGATTTTGACCTATCGAGGTTATTTCGAGTGTTACCGATGACATTAACTATATGGAAGATGTCAAATTGAATCCGAGAATTTTTGACATATTCAGGGTTGTTTGTCGAGTCTTCGCCGATAGCGTTAACATGGAAGAGGTTGAATCGAATCCGCCGGATTTTGACTATCCGGTTGTTTTTGTGCTATGGCGTTAACGTATGGAAGATGTCGAATTGAATCTTGAGGATTTTTAATCAAGTGTTTGTCAAATAACGTGCTTGTAAAGTAGGTCGATTTGACCTATCGAGGTTGTTTGTCGAGTCTTATTCGATGGCGTTAGCTTGAAATGGGTCAAATCAAAATATTTGTTTGAGCTTGTAGCCAAAGTTGCTCATTGACCTTTGCTTTTTTCATGAGTATTACTAACTTGTTTCTCGAACTGATAATCAATTAGATATCCATAATATTGATTTGGATAATCTTTTGAGATTAAGAGTTGCCCCCTAGTCTCCAACAAAAGCTGAATGATTGAAGTTTGATGAATATTCATTCTTCGTATGCACTCCTTAAAAGCATGAAATGCTCCACCTGGCTGGTGGTTTTGATATTGTTGGGAAACTTGGTTGTCAGACATTATAAAATAATCCAAAGACACACACAATATAAGAATTACTTAATAAGAAAACTTCTAGACTTTTTTTTACGACAAATCTCAAGACGGATTTGAAAAATCACACCAAATTCTCAAGAAAAAATCTTCCCCATGTATCTATTTCGAGTACAAAATTCTTCCAACAATGGATTACATAATTGTAATGAGAAGCCGGTAATTTCTTTGAATCAGCAAATAAATTATATATAACCACTGCTAAGTCAGAATAGCAAATTAGGAATTGACGATAGGAATGCTGCAAGAATGACGATAATGGTCTGGCTAGCCGGACCGGCGATGATAATAATGGTGAATAATCCGTCGACGGTGGTCGTCAATAATTCTGAATTTTGAAACTTGCCTAGTTACATTGAACAAAATTTGATGGATGATTATATATATATATATATATATATATAATTTTTATATTTTTATATATTTAATATTTAAATATAAATATATATATAGTACTTAATTTTTTATTATTATAATAAAAATAGTTTTTTTTTAAAAAAAAATTTTGAAGTAAAATTTATTTTTTTGAAGTATAGAAAATATGCTAAATTTTAAATATTAGATACGTAAATGTTATAAATTTCCTTATTTTTTATTTCCGTTCTTCAAACTTCCTCGGCTCTCCGAATTCCGGAAGTATCCCTGGACGCCGGCGACGTTACCCGCTAGGGCCGCTACTTTATCTTCCCGCCAATATATTTATTTACCTTGGTATCTGGATTGAAAATATAATCAGTTATTTTTTTCTCATTTTCTCAGCCAAAATCTTCAAACGTTGATCCTTGCTCTTTGGCTGATACTGGAGCTGAAGGTACAAAGAGTTAGGAAGGAATGGATGAAGAGATGTCACCTGATAACAATGGCAAGTTGCTACCCGATCTCAAACTAGGTATTGTACTGCTAGCAATCCATCAATCTTCCTTTTTGATTCTTCGTCGCATAACCTGCTTTTCTAACCGTTTGTTTCTTCGATCTCAGATGCCAGGCAAGCCCAGGGGTTTATTTCGTTCTTCAAAACCCTACCCAATGTACACGCAATTGCTTCCCTTCACTAAGTCATAAACCCTAAACCCAAAGATATGACGCCTATGATTAATGTTTCTGTTGTTTTGTTCTTCTTGCAGGATAGCAGGGCTGTGCGCTTTTTTGATCGCAAGGTTAGCGCGGTTGCTTGCTCTCGTAAAATCTTTGAATCCGGGCATTGATGCTCCGGATGCATTTTAGATGTTTTAGGCTGTATACTCGGGATGATTATTATTGTTATTTATTATTATTATTATTTTTTTTGGCAAGTACCGAAGCACATACAAATAGCACGTTTCCGTTAGATGGAAAACTGCTGGTGCTTCTTGCTTGTTGAACTCTATTTCTTTGGTATTATCGGCGGTAGTTTACACTTTTCCTTTTTGAATAGTTTAATAATTGGTTAAAGTCATATCTTCTCTTATTTTTCATGTAAAATTTCTAATGTGTGCATTCATTCGTATTTTCTCTTTTTTTATTATTGTAATTATTGAAGCTTATTCAGTAAGTATACTTCCGTTGGATGTAAAACTGCTTGTGCTTCTAGATTGTTGATAGTAATGCACCATTGATACTATGCGTGCCCATAAGCTATTTCTTTTGTAATATTTGTTGTAGGTTCACGTTGTCTTTCTTTGTTGAATAGGTTAATAAATTTTAAGTCCTATTTTTTTCTATTTTACATGTAAAATATCTATTATATGCATTCTATAACTTAAAGACAAAGATTTATCTAGATTTGTTATTAATAACTTCTGTCCATTCCATATTGATAATTGAAAATATGTTGTAAATGAACTATTAGCTTGTTCTCACCTATGAGCTTATTCGGGTTTTTTTGGTTGGTGCTCAGTTCAAACTAAAACTAGTTCAAGAGAAGCTAGCCAATCACCAATTTTTCCATTATGCTAAGCTACGACAAGATTCTTCTTTTTCATTGCTTAAGAGATAAGCATGATAAGCTAAATTGTCGCATGCTCGCTCGAAATACTGAAACATTTTGAGTATTTCCCTTACATGTGGTTTGAGTTATAGGGTTTTGTAGTTGGAGGGTAATGAAAGAGGAGGTGATGTCATGAGAGTTCAATCCATCCTTAAATAGTTGAGCTACACTAGTTGGCCAAACAAAGGTTACATTGGTTGACTACACCAAGGTTATGTTACAAGTCGCTACACTTGAGCTACATTAGGGCAACAGCTTGCTTGAATGGCTAAACTCTTCCCTTAATCTTTTATATTTGTTTGTATCATGACCCGGCTTGGGAGCTTTGATAGGAATGGATGGTCGAACAAAAATTTAAAAATTTACTCTTACATAAAAATATATCTAATATAAATTCATAAACATTTTTATAATATCATCATTTGATACGATGAAAGAGCCTCTAATTTATAAAGCTCATTCTAAACTAAATTTATGTCAAATTTACTATTGTTTGCTAATCATTCATATAACATAAATACCATTAACTTGTAGCTCCATGTTAGTGACACACAAACTCTCTCCTCCCACTCATTTAATTCTCAAGATTCTGACATTATATATTGTAAATATTAATTAAATAATAAATTTGTAAGTTATACCACAACTTAGAGGATAAATCATAGTTAAAAGTTACAATGGCATAAAAAATGGAGAAAACAATATCTATTCATGTCATGATAGATAAATCAATTTATGGTATACTCAGATGACAATAGAAAGAGATTTCGGAAACCTTCTTTTATACAGTAACAATGTGAATAAGAGAGGATCATATCATATGTTGATTTTAACTTAGTTTGTCTTATAATATAACTATTGTAGGAGTGTCGTTTCATTTTGTCATTTAAGTTGTTTCAATAGCAATAATCATTTTCAAACATGTAAAATGCCAATCATTTTATGCGTGGGTACGTTCGCATTTCTGCTAGTACTATATGGGAATGAATTTAGGGATGTAAACCAATTGAGTCTAGCTCAAGTTACAACAAGCTTGAGCTTGACTCTTGGCTAGAAAAGCAGCTTGAACTCAAACTTGAGTTTAAGTCGAGCACATAGGATGAGATTGAGCTCAGCTCGTTCAATTTATATTGACTTGAGAGGAAGTTGCTATAGGAAGTCATTAGAGGAGGATTGATAAGCCAATGAAAGAAGTCAAGGTAGGAGCTCGTCAGAGAAGGATCAATGATCCTAGTAGAAGTTGCAGTGGGATCTTATTGTAGAAAGCATCATTGAGATCATAAGCTGACTTAAGAGAAAAAGAATAAGTTGTGGTAGGAGTTTGCTAGAGAAGGAACAACTTATCTAGGAGTTCAAGAATCAATATGAAAAATAGAAATAAAAATTACTGTAAAGCTACAACTACAATATATAATAGATTAACCTATTGATATGATATTATAATAAATATAGATGGGAGAGAGAGGAAAAATGATTCCCAAAAAAAGTTTTTAAAATTTTGAAGTAACAACTATTTATTTTGTGTATAATATATAAGAAATGTACTACGACACTTCATTTGTTATTGGAGAATGGAGATTAAGATCAATTATTAGTAGATGATTTTAATTGATTTGATGGAGGTAAGTGTTTCTTCATTGTTTTTACGAGTGTAATTAATACTCAGGAATAATCTAAGACTACGAGATCTTAATTATCCACCTTAATAAAGTCAATTGACAAGTCGAGTCTCATGAAGCTTGAATTAAGCACATTTAACACACAAGCTCGAGTTGCCAAACAATTAAAATTCAATTAAACATATGATTTAGTAATTTGTCCCTTAATTATTGATTTATCTTCAACTTATCGAACAACATCTTTATCAAGAATTACTAATCCGCTAATCAATTATTTTGTAGCTTTTTTGCATGTGAGTTTAGTATTATTAAGAGTCTAACTAATTAGATTAGTCAAATTATTAATCTTTACCGTAATTCATATTTTGTTTACTATCCTGATCAATTTATTAATCCCCCTAGTTGCAGAGTTTATGGTTTGATATTTTTATGACTTGTATTTTATTTAAATACCAAGTGAAATTGTTGTCTTTTTCTCTTAGTTATCATGGGTGCCATGATAAATCCGACACTTTTGTTGCTGCTGTAATATTTAATTTATGCTAGAACCATGAGTTTGAAAATAATCAACTCATTTGTGTTGATAATTTTTTTTATTATAATGGTCAATGTTTTTCTTATAATGCCATTATTTATCACTTCTTACTATTTTGATGGAAAGTCTCCAGAATTATATGTTTCAGTTGCTTTTTACATTTGACCAGGATTATTATACCGTCCATGGTGAAAATGCTAGCTTCATTGCAAAGACATATTATCGCACCACCACGGCCCTTCGGCAACTTGGTAGTACTAATGATGGTATTTCCAGTGTGAGCAGAAACATGTTTGAAAACATTGCTCGTGATATTTTACTCGAAAGAACAGATCATACAATCGAAGTATATGAGGGCAGTGGATCTAACTGGAGGTTAACTAAAGCTGGGACTCCTGGAAATATTGGTTCTTTTGAAGATGTCCTGTTTTCCAACAATGATATGCAGGATGCTCCAGTCACAATTGCTTTGTTTCCTAACTTGCGTGAAAATCAGTGCACTGTTGGTCTAAGTTATGTTGATATGACCAATCAAAAGCTTGGTTTAGCGGAATTTCTTGATGACAGCCAATTCACAAATGTGGAATCAGTTTTAGTTGCTCTTGGATGCAAAGAGTGTCTTCTCCCCATGGAAATCGGAAAATCTGTAGAATTCAAGAATCTGCATGATGTACTGAATAGATGTGGTGTTCTTTTGACCGAGCGGAAGAAAACTGAGTTCAGGTCACGTGATCTAGTCCAGGATCTTGGCCGAATAATAAGAGGTCCTATAGAGCCTGTGCGGAATTACTTGGAATTCCAACATGCTTTGAGTGCACTAGGGGCATTACTTTCTTATGTGGATCTTCTTGCTGATGACTACAACTATGGTAATTATGCCATCCAAAAGTACAGTCTAGATAGATACATGCGATTAGATTCTGCTGCCATAAGGGCTTTAAATATTTTAGAAAGCAAAACAGATGCAAACAAAAATTTCAGTTTGCTTGGTCTTATGAATAGAACCTGCACTGCTGGAATGGGCAAGAGATTACTAAACAGGTGGCTCAAACAACCTCTTCTTGATGTAGATGAAATAAATTTTAGATTGGATATAGTTCAGGCATTTGTTGATGATGTAGAATTACGTCAAACATTGAGGCAACAATTGAAGAGGATACTGGATATTGAGCGCTTGACACATAACCTTAGAAAGAGAGCAGCAAACCTCTCCCCAGTCATTAAACTGTATCAGGTACCTATGGAGGCTTTAAATTTACGCTTTCACCTTTAAGAAAAACCCTCCATTCAGTTTTATTTCATTATAGAAAATTTGTTGTTTTTCTCCTGGGATGTGTTTATATATAAGTATAAGGACCTGCAAATTTCAATATTTAAATAACCCAATTCATATGACTTTTTTTTAGGTTAAAGATTCTTGAACCTTTTCATGTTTTTCCCATGCCATGCATTTCTATAGAAATTTTTATTTTGCAAATTTGATTGTGTGCATCAGCACACTTCATATGAATGTTATTGATTTCTCGACATTATATGCTTCTAGGAGTTATCCTTGACGTCCTAATGAAAATGTTGTTTGTTATGGAAAATGCTTCCTTGAAAGGGTCTAACACAACTCAAGAAGGGTGATTGGGTTGTTTCTAATAAATACAGATTTTTTAAATCTTTTCATCTCATTTTATGATGAATTTAAGTGCAAACAAGAGTCAGTAGATTAGCGCTAGATTAAGAAAATTCAATATATAAATATGTAAGAAAAATTAAACGACAAAGGAGTCCATGAAAATCATTGTGTAGTGGTTCAGTTCCTTCATGCTTCATATGTTTACATGTATTTTGTAGGTTCTCTCGAGTGGAATTTTTCCATTATGCAGGCCATTTGCATAAATTTTGGCAGAACATGGTAATGCAATCCATCCTTTTCCATTCTATGGCAGGGAACAATCGATCACAATCCTTTACACAATAGAGTCAAAGGGTTTCTGCCCAACATGCATTACGATACTTATTAGGATTGTATGATAAGGGCACTAAGAGTTTGAGAAAGTAGGGTCAAGTTGGCAAAGGAATAGACAAGCTGAAGAGTACATTCAATCTTTCGAATATAAACACTTGCAATGCATTTATGAGTGTATACTGATGATAGTCCCTCAAGGGTTGCCATTGTTGACTTCAAAACCTACCAAAAATTATTATTAAAAAATGAAATTGGTGATTCTGTTAAAAATAGCTAAACTTCCAGTTTTTTTTGCTGACTTTGGGAAAATATTAAAGCCACTCAAATTGCTTGAGCTAAATTAACTTCAAGTCATATCTTAACTGCATAGTCCTGATGTAAGTAAAGAAAATGAAGCACAAATATTTCGGAGCTTGATTCTTACATGGGATCATCTTTTTTTACCAACAAACTTTGTTCATCCATTGGTAAATGGTACTTCTAATAGAATGGTTTACACAACCAAGTGCATCATTTCATGAGCATTTCATAAAATTTTTTTAAAAAGAGCTGCAAGATTCACCATGTCATGATATAATTTTCACCTTGTGAATAGTAATATATATGTGTGTCTATATAAGTGTGCGCGCACACAAATATATATATATATATATATATATTCCAAAACCATGTGAATTGAAAGTAACCGAATCGAAAAGAAAATCTCCTAATCTCTTGATTATTGAAACGTTAAACTCAAGAGTCAAAACCATGGATATAGTTAATCACGGTAAAAATTAGAACAATCAACAGAGAAATTGAACCGAGAAATTTGGGCAAATAGGTACCTTTAGCTGACTA
Organism: Cymbidium sinense; assembly: GCA_021442155.1. Classification (NCBI taxonomy): domain Eukaryota; kingdom Viridiplantae; phylum Streptophyta; class Magnoliopsida; order Asparagales; family Orchidaceae; genus Cymbidium; species Cymbidium sinense. Next base: position 66,840,401 of record CM038222.1, read on the forward strand.
GGTTAGGGCATGTGGACTTCAAGCAGAAAAGGAAAAGGACAGAGTTGGTTATTCTTCAGAATGTCATCGTAACCGAGATTGGGAGCGGAGGTGTTGTTGCTACTTCAAGCAGAGTGGTTGTGGAGTTTGAATGCGTTGCTGCATCGATGCGGCTATAGTCGGGAAGGGCTTCAGGTGATGGAAGTGATTCGCAAGGTGTTTGTAGGAGGGTGAAGAAGATTAAATGTACGAGCAACGAAGGGCGAGCGTATTGGGAATAAAGTGTTATTTTTGAGCGCAAGGAATGAGGTTCTATAAATGTGAATAGTTGAAATTAGGTGTGAGATATGTAAATATATATGTTTTGAGTGTTATGTATGTAAATCCCCCTTATATTTATATATATATATATAATTAATTAATTTTTGGTCCAATTTATTAGGTGAGTACCCTATCATCAACAATACACTTCAAGAAGTCTTTTTAGATAGTTTTTTTCTTTCATGGTAATATCAAAAAATAAGGAAATTAGTATAAAGGAATAACAATAATAATATAGTTGATAAGAGTCGGTCTTTCCCCTTGAGAAAAAATGTACTTTTCTAGTTGGTTTCAATATTTCTAATGTCACTAGTGAGGCTTAAGCTTTTTTTTGTCTAAGGTGTATGTCTTAAGGCTTCATGCCTCAAGGTATTTGAGGTGGTGCCTTGATAAAGTTATGTAAACAAAATTAGAGAAATTACATACATAGCACCCAATTCTTATCCATTTACATATCTAACACCTAAACTTTGATATTTGTAAAAATAACACTTTTTTTATGTATGAAAGGGTGCATATTATGTTAAAAAATTAATGATGGTGCTATTTTTTATGAAATATTAAAGATTTATGTGCTATTTATGTAAATATGAAAGTTTAGGAGTTAGATATGTAAATATATATGCATTGTGTGCTATGTATGTAAATGCCTCAAAAAATTATTTTTTATTATATTATCATTCTGATATAACATATTATATTATATTATTAAAATAGGTAATATAATGTCTCAAAAATTTTGAAAGATACTTTAAAGTATAATGGATTACTTAGATGTTTTATTAATTTATTATTTTATTTCAATTATATTAATAGATAGGAAGTAATAAGAAAAATATAGTAATTGAAGAAAATTTAAAAGATGCTTTATGAGGCAAAACGCCAAGGCAAAACTCTTTAATTCTTGATTTTGACTTTTTAAATCTTGCTTCTAAGTATAGAATGAAAAAGTTAATGAGTTGTCATATTATAATTAATAGTGCTTCTATTAGACATAAGATACCTTAGGAGGCATGAAAAAGTTTAGGCATAATGGTTTTAAGTTTTGATAGATAGTTTTGGAATAAAGTAGCTTGTTTAATTGGATCTTTTCATTGGCATAAAACAACTTCCAATGGACAATTGACCTTGATCTGTGAATAGTCCATTAGGACTTTTGGGCTAACATTCAGAATTTTTTCTGCGTTTTATATCTAATTAATTGTAAATAGTGTTTCATTTTTTTTTAATTGTAGACATTGTTCTGTTAGCTTCAACTATATTGCTCTTTTGATCAATTGATACATTTTGACTTATTTACAGGCTTGCAACAGGTTGCCATACATTAAAGGTGCCCTTGAACATCATGAAGGACAGTTTTCACCTTTGATTAGAAAGAAATATATCAATTCTTTACAGCATTGGTTGGATAAGGATCAGCTGAATATGTTCATTGATCTTGTTGACACGGCTGTTGATGTCAATCACATTGAAAGTGGTGAATACATGATTTCACCTGGGTATGACGAAGCTTTAGCGTCATTGAAAGATAAGCTTGATGCAGTGGAGCAACAAATATACAATCTGCATAAACAAACAGCCAATGATCTTGATCTTTCTATTGATAAGTCCTTAAAGTTGGAAAAAGGGAGTCAATTTGGACATGTATTTAGGATCACCAAGAAAGAAGAACAAAAAGTGAGGAAAACGTTAAATACCCACTTTATTATTATTGAGACTCGAAAGGATGGAGTTAAATTTACAAATACAAAGCTTAAAAAACTTGGGGATCAGTATCAAAAGATACTCAATGAGTATACAAGTCGGCAAAAAGATTTAGTTTTACGTGTTGTTGATACTTCAGCTACCTTTTGCACGGTATAACAGATGTTCTTGAAGTTTTTTAATTCCTGTTTTTGTGATGGATTTTTTATCACAAGTTCAAGAAAGTTTTTCTTTAGATTTTTGAAGATTTATCTAAGCTTCTTTCGGAGCTGGATGTGTTGCTTAGTTTCGCTGATCTTACTGTTAGCTCCCCTGTTCCATACGTAAGACCGGAGATTACAGGATCTGTAAGATTTTATACTTAAATAAATAAATGTTGGCTTGATTGTAAAGTGGAAGAACTATTGGTAACTTTACCAGTTTACAGTATGAAGGAGATATCAAGCTAGAAGGCTGCAGACATCCTTGTGTAGAGGCTCAAGATGGTGTGAACTTTATACCTAATGATTGCAATCTTGTAAGTAATATTTGATTTATCCTTTCTAGAAAGACTGATGCTTGTTTTAAACATTTTAACGACAATGCAGGTTCGTGGTAAGAGTTGGTTGCAGATTATTACTGGTCCTAATATGGGAGGAAAATCTACATTTATACGACAGGTTTCTTTTTCTTGTTTCTTTTTTTTTTTGGCTTCCACATGTGTGAGTTATACTTTATTTCATAAACATAGGAGCAGCATCTCAGATTTGTTGCCTCCTTTTATTCTATAAAATTTCTTAGTCTTTTTTTTTTAATTTAACCTGAATTTAACCTTTGGTATTGCAAGTCCCCTTAGGCAAGGTCCCTACAAAATTGAGCTTGACTTCAAAATCAATGATATGCGATGCTACGTTTTTATTGTGAAAAGTTGGTTGAGAAACTTATGTTTAAAATTATTTAGATCAATAAATCTCATAGGTTCTATGCAAAAAATGATTCTAAAGACTTTGTTATTACCTTTTTCTGCATCCTGCAAGATTTCATGTATTTTAATGTTTTTTTCCTTGCATATCTACATTGGCAGGTCGGCGTGAATGTGTTGATGGCACAAGTTGGATGCTTTGTTCCTTGTGATAAAGCATGTGTAAGCATTCGAGATTGTATTTTTGCTCGTGTTGGTGCTGGTGATTGTCAAGTAAGTTTTCTGACCTGTGCTATTGGTTTTAGTGTCTCCTTTGTCCTCCAAAGAAAAGGACAACTCCCTCCTTTCAATATAACTAATATGATTTCTTGCAACTGATCATTACATGTATATTATTTTGACCGAAATTTTGTGATTCAATAAGTTTTGGTTTTTTTTTTTTGGCCTTATAAAAAATGCTAGCTCCTACAGTGAACATTGGTGTTCAGGTTATCAGATTTATGTATTAGCATTGCATGGTGAACAAGCTTATCATTTGTCGTACAAAAGGACATCCATTCAAAAATTCTTTTACGCTCCTTATTTTATATCCAAGTATTGGCTTGAGAAAATTATTCCTCCTTGAAATTGGTACATGGTAGGTCAGGTACGGGAACCCCTATTCAAATTTATCTGAATAGGTCTAAGGAGAAATTGACAAATGTCCCATTATACTTTAAAATACATGAATTAGTGCGAACTCAAAAAATGCATCTTCCATGGCTTTTTCTAGCTTTTTTAAAAGGATAGAAATCTATCTTATTTATTTTATGAAGTGGGCATGTCAGTTACAAATCTTGGAAAAAGTCATCAAAGAGAAGTTACTAAATGTTGGATTCATCCGTGAAGTTAGCTATCCAGATTAGCTCTTTAATGTTGTGATAGTAAAGAAAGCAACTGAAGTTGATGGATGACTTCACTAAATTTAATAATTCTTGTCGTAAAGATTTCTAACATCTTCTTGAGTTCAACATCATGGTTCATTTTGTGGTAGATTTTTCTATTGTAATCTTTTTGGAGCATTCTCAGGATACGATTAGATCAAAATGCACCTCATCAATGAACTCTCTTTAGCTTTGGGCCTATCCAATCGCTGCTTCCACAGTCACAGGTGAACCGTTTCTCTCTCATCTTTGGCTATGAGGAAGTAATCCCTGTCAATATCTACTGCTCGACAACTAGGATCGGAGAGATTTTTTTCATGCCCATCATGAAAGTTGCCCTGTGGATTGAAAACATTCAATGACTAAATAGGAGTCACTTAGATTGTTGGAAGAAAGCCAAAAACCAAGTAGTTTGTTGAATCCAAAGCAAATATCTCGGGTTGTTAGCTTTCTGTGCTAGAACTTCAGGTTCAGGGAATTTGATGTTTGCAATCTTATGCTAAGGAAGGATGGTGTTACTAAAATTTTTTTGACATGAAAAAAAATTCTCATCCAATTAGGAAGGGGCACTACATCATCAAAGAAAAGATCAATCGAAGTACTTTAATGATAAACTAAAGTGACAAATTCCTCTTATTATTATACTTTTTTTTTCTTTTTTTTATATTATTTTGCACTCTCTAACCTAACAGTGAAGTTTATCCATATCCTAGAACAACAAAATGTTTTTGATTTCTAACTTCTAGATTATTATGGATTGTTTCTCTTTGGTTTTATAGCTCCGTGGTGTTTCAACTTTCATGCAAGAAATGCTTGAAACTGCATCCATCTTGAAAGGTGCATCGGAGAAGTCGCTCATAATAATTGATGAGTTGGGCCGTGGCACATCTACTTATGATGGATTTGGTGCGTTTTAAAATTTTTTTAACTTAATTATTAATATAATGTTTGAATTTTTTATCTTTATTTTGTATTGCTTTCATTTTATTTTTTCTCTCTTCATTCGATTAAAAATCTTAGATATATATTTTTTTGAAATAGAATAAATTTTTTTTTTTAAAATGAGACAAAAATTAATGTAAAATTATTCAATTAGACAACATTAGTTTAATTTTTTCTGTAATCCATAATTAATAAAATTGGAAGTATTTAATTATCTTAATACCTTATTTATATATTAATCCATAAGTTACAAGTATAATGAGTGCTTGATTACTGACTTCTTAGGTTAGTTAATATACTAATCATTTAATACATTCATCAACCAAATTAGAGTTTAATTATTTATTTAATTATCTGAAGATTAAGTAGATAAACATTATCATCTCCTAATAGCCTAAATAAATAGACGTACCAATCAATACATTTATTACTTATCCTAGTTTACTTACAACTCAAATTATCCTAGCTTAATTACCATGAGAAATTGTCAATGGTCTTACATTTTAATTTAAAAATCTATTCATGCCTAATTATCCTAAATAAAGAATTAATGAATATAATTAATTAGTTATGCTAAGCTCAATCATCATGATTTAACATTAATTAGCTTAATAATAGTAAGTGAAACCTTAATTGCCATAAGTAATCAGTGAATAGTTAATTATCAATATTTTGGCTAACTAATTAATTAGTAATTTATTTTTACCTAATTATCAAAATTAAATATGATATAAACATAATAATTTCAATTAAAATTTTAATTGTCATATTCAATTAATTATTAAATAGTTAATTACTATTTGTTACATAAAATTAATGAAATAAATTAGGTGTAGCAATTAATTAATTTATACTTATAATACTTGATTAATCAAGTATAGGTATCTTGTTATTTTTATTAAGCATTTGTTGACCTCCATATATGCTCCATCAATCAAGTCGAGCTCACGAATTTGTGATTTGGATGCGCGATTGTGCAATTCAAAGCGAAATACACTTGGCGTGCCAAACTAATCGAATTAATTCGATCGATGACGGACTTCATCATCACGTTCGGAAATTGATCGAATATACATATTGCATGACGGCGGACGGCCATCGAAGAAAATTTGTCGACGCGCTTACGCATATATCGAGGTCGGGAGGCTGCGATGGTGCCCAAATAAACTCTGTTCGTGAAATTGATCGCGTCGTTAACGTCGAAACGTCGAAACGTCGAAACGTCGAAACCTATCAAATGAGACTATTTCAATTCGACGAGCTAATATTGGCGAGCGAGCGGCATGCGATCAAATTGACCTCTCGACTTAAATCAAACGACTCGATCTGAAATGGTGGCGTTCGTCCGGATATCAACATATATATTAATTAGCGTAGACTCGTCTGAATTGAGCACAAATATCAACATCGGATAACTTCATATCAAAAACATCAAATAAGTTTAGATGAACTCTAACAAACCTATTCAAAAAGAAAAATATTTTAAGATTAAATAAAATGAACTAAATTCATAAAACATATATCACTTCATTTCTTTCCTAACATGTATAACATGCATATGAATGAGTCCTAAACATATCTATACATACAAATGAGAATGTTTAACACACTTTATGATGCATGCTAAGTAGTTCATTTAAGAAAACTTAATATTTATGATGCATAATTTTCATTAAGTAGCAAAGGGATTTCTTATCCAACTTTCACATGCACATATGAATGTATGAAATGCATAAGTGAGTACGATGCCATTGTTAACCAAAGGTGAAAGATACAAGACCTACTTAGGGATACTTAAAGCCTCACAACCTCGAGATTGTCTAGGCTAATATACCACTTTCCTTAAATACAAGCATGTGTACAAAAGAAATGAATGGAAAAGAAAGAATGCAAAAGTTGGCGTTATTTATTTTTTTTGTTTATGCAATTTATATGTGCAAGCACAGGTATCCTTCTTAAGTGATAGTATACGAATGAATAGGATATGGAACTATGCAAGTGTTAGATTCTTTCAAATGAACCATACGCCTTGTCAAATCCTAATCAAAACTATACTAAAAGAGAAGAGAAGGAAAGCCTACACTAAGCACATCCTTACTTTACTCACTTGCAAACTAATAGATAAGATTTAATTTTGATGATAATTGATTCATATATTTTGAAAATAATTTAATAATAATACACTCATATTGTTACTTTAGCCAACACATGAAATTTGACATAAAGGAAACATTTTTATTTTAAATTTGATTTTTGAAAAGCATTGTTGACCTCATTTTTGGAATGAGCTCCCAACTCCTCCATCTTAGACATATGACTTCTCTTAGACTTTAAGAGTTCCTTAGTCTTAAGACACATCCAAATGATTAAGACTCATGAGATTTTCTCATAACTCATTTATATTCTCATTTATATTCACATATATAAATAAAATATAAATACAAATCAATCAAATCAAATCCACAAATTAAGTTCCAAATTTAAAATCCTTCTTAAGTCCTTAATTTCCCTCTTAGCCTAAATCATGATCAAATCAATTCAAATAGGCTCATATTCACATATATAAATGAAATATAAATATAAATCAATCAAATCTAAATTCAAGAATTCAAATCCCTAAAATTCCTTTAAGTTCCCTCTTAAAAGACTTAGCTTAGAGCATGATCAAATCACATCAAATCCTTGAAATTTTTTAGATTCTTTTATATTCTCATATATATATATATAAATGAAATATAAATTTAAACAATCAAAACCAATTCCAAAAATGAAACTCAAATCCACTCAAAATCCAACCTAAGCCTTTCAAGTCAAAATCTTGAACTTAGCCACATCAACTTCAAATCAAGCCAAATTCTTGATTTTTCTTCATGATTCAATCAACCCTACAATCATGAATCCAAATATAAATACAATCTTCAATCACTAAATTAAAACTCAATTCAAAAATCAAACCCCAAATCCTTTCATGTTCCTCCTTAGAATATGAAATTGTGAAATGAATCAAAGCCCATTTGACTTCAAACCGCTTACAAATGGATTTATATTTCAATCATAAGTCCATATATAAGTTTAATCAAACTCAAATCAAGCTTTAACCAAGCCGTTTGACCCACTTAGGCTCACTTGACCCAAAGTGGCCTAAATTACCCTTATGAGCAAAATTCTAATCCTAATCAAATTAGATTGAATCAAACTCACCTATGCCTCTCATCACGATCAACAATCATCATGGGATGATCAATCAATCAAATTGGGTCAAACCAAGTCAAACCTATAGGTTGACCAAGTCAACACTTAGCCAAAATGAAACCTAACATAGCCAAAATCCACCATAGGCCAAATTGATTGAAACCAATGATCTAAGTTCATTCATGAACTATGTTTGAAATTGACCAATTCAACATTTGAGCCTAGCCTAGCCCAAATGGCTACTTGACCCAAGTTGACCCAATTTGACCTAAAAAGTCAAAATGTGCCAAAACTTGATATAAGCCAAATTGATTGAAACCAATGGGTCAAGTTCATTCCAAATCACTTGTTGATCTTGACCAAAGCCTCAATTGGCCAACTAGACCTAACCTAATACTTGAACAACCCCGACCTAAAGGGTCATGTTGAGCCAAATTCAAACTTAACCAAAATTGATTGGAAACAATGATACCAATCCACTTCATATGACTAACTAAACCTAAACCTACCCACGACCTAGCTCAAATAGGTCAAATGGGTAAAATTGGTCAACTTGACCCATTTGACCTAAATGAAGTCATATGAGCCAAATCCAAACCTAAACCAAATTGAATCAAACTGAAGCCACCAAAACATTTCAAATGGTCATATGAACTTGCCTCAACCCTTAGTTTGACCCAATTTGACCAATTGGTTAACTTGACCCAAGTTGACCCATTTTGACCTAAATGGGTCAACATGAGCCAAACCACATCAAATGAACCTCGAAATCCAATGAAACTTGGCCAAACATATTTTCTCAACATACCCAATATATCCAAATTCAAAAATTAGCCAAATGACCATTCTAACCCTAGGCCATAGAACAAATTTTGGTCAAATCCATGGGGGATTTGGTCAAGCCCTCTTCATATCAACTTGATACCTTCTTAATAGGTCAGTTAGACGTTATGAAGGGTGGTGCACCCAACCCAATGGGTTTGGGTCAACCCAAATGGACCCTAGGCCAAAACCGACCACATAGCTCAAATTGGCTAAATGGAAAACTTTCCTCCACTCAATTTGAAGCACTTGGGAGGTTACCAATCCACTCCTTAGCTCAAACTGACCAAGTGCCAACTCATAACAGCTCAAACATACCTTTCCATATTGGCAATTGGATCAAAATGGCAAAGATAACTTCGGTCATCCGATTGCCATAGGTGGAGATATACCCCCCTGATTCACTTCAATTTTCACATGCTCACTATCGATTGAGTAAGAGAGATTGACAGAAAGCATTCTTGAGTGTTCCTAAGCTTCCTAGGAGAGATTTGAATCTTGCATTTTCACGGTTTTCATCCTTTGAAAATAGGGGAAGTCCATTGAATTCAAATTTCCTCTATACTCAAACTCCACCAAATTCACTTTGCATACTCCATCAGAGGGTCAAGTTGAGCTTCCCCAACCTCTTTCCCAATCTCTAAAGAAAAGGGGAGATCCACTTCAATCAAAATAGAGCTCACAAGGAGGAGGGGTTGGTCCATAGAGCAATCTACACAGCCTCAGGAGCTAATTCTTTCACCATAGCTTCGTCTCAACCAGAAGAAGCTCCTCCAAGGGAATCGAGCGCTAGTGATCACCTCCAGCGAGGTATGGAATTTTTTAATCACTAGACTTAAGGTGTGTTGGTGCTTTGTGAAAGAAAGTGTAATGGCATGAAATTTTGACTGTTGGATAGGATTGCCATTAGTGTTAGATGGTGTGTGGAAAGTTTTATCCTAATCTGAGCTTAATCAAGCTCGGATCAAGGCTTGGAACATGAACGGTCCCCATGGATCACAGGCTTTGTCAGGAATAGATCTCTGGCCGTCCATCCACACATTTTGGATGTATGGTCGAGATTAAATGCACATTTTATATCTGATTTATCCTTTTAAAATTATGAGATTATTCCTGGCCGTTCGATCCTTGATTGAACGACGGATATAAAATCGCGTCCCGCTGCTGCCACGTGCACGGTGATAGGACGTTTAAGTGTCCGCTCCCTTGTCAACACATGGAAAGTGCACATGACTGCCACCACAGCGTGTCATGCTGTGGATTAAGGGATTTAATTAGGTTTTATTAATTCTAATTAATTCTCTAAGCTTTGAAAATTCATATGTCCCTAAATAAAAAAAAATATGAGGTAAATTTTCATTGAAAGATAATTCAATCTAGAATATTATAAAATTAGTTTTAATGGATTTTAAATTATATATATATATATATATATATTGATTTTGGGTTTTAATGGAAACCTTATTTTTTAATTACTCTCTAATTAACCCACTGATTAATCTCAAACTTCTTGGGTATGTTTTGGGGGATGATTTTTGCCTCCCCTAATTTTCTTGGGATTTATTGATATCTTAATTGGGAGAATTGCAAATGTATTTCCTAATTACCGCCTTTATGTAATTAAGGATAATTAAGGGTTTCATTAGTGTTTTAATCCCTTATCAAAGTTGATTAAGGTTTGATCTAGTGAATAGGAGATTTAGAGAATAATTGTGGGGCATTTCCTATAAGCTATTCCCTAAAACCCTTTTTATTCCATTAATCCTCTCTTAATTAAGGGCTAATTCACTACTTACCCTCTTAATTAATTTCTAAAAATTCTAAAATCTTCCAGAACTTAATTAATCTACTTTGGATAAGTGCTTAGGTGGTCAAGAACCTATGTTTAATTTAAGAAAAATCAAAACTCAACTCATATGTGTGAGGGGTGTTTTGAAATTACTTAAGTTAAACCCCTTAGCTTAATTAACCATTAATCATGAGCCAAATTGCATTAGCCCCCTTTTCTTCCTAGGTCCATTACAAATTTAAATTTGTTGTGAGGTTTTATGTTATCTCATTTGCTCATAATTACTTGGTTAACAATGCTAAGGTGGTGTAGGTAAGGGTTAATTAACATGTTTAATTCATACCTTAACCTAATCAACGTATAAGAAAGAATCTAATCATCTAAAAATTAAAAAAAAATGTCAAACACATGTGGGAATGGGTTACGAACAACAAACTTAATCCATATTTTCAAAATTAAATCAAACTCAAAATCAAACAAAAATCATACTAAATAAACTTTGATTTACTTTAAGCTTTCTTATTTCATAAGATTGTCTTTAGGATTTAATTAAAGTGAATGTGTTTACATACTTTCATTACTTTAGTTCTTTCCCCAACATGTTAAATATGTATGCCATGTGATTTCATGCATCCATGCTTTTCAAAAATTAACTTTAAAATGAAAATGTTTACTTTATGTCAAAATTGCATGTGTTTGCTAAAGTAAGAATATGAGTGGCTATTATCACCATTAAATTCAAATTATTTTCAAAATACATGAATCAATTATCAAAACTGAAAGTGTGTTACTTATATCTTAATTATAAGCTTGCATGTGAGTAAGATATAAGGATGTGCTTAGTGTAGGTCTTCCTTCTCTTTTCTTTTAGTGTAGTTTTGAATAAGATTTGGTAAGGTGTGTGGTTCATTTGAAAATAACCTAACACATGCCTAATTCAATATCCTATTCATTCCTATACTATCACTTAAAAAGGATACCTATGCTTGCACATATAAATTACATAAACAAAATAAATCAACTAATACGAATTTTTGCATTCTTTCTTTTCCATTCATTTCTTTTGTATACATGCTTGTGTTTAAGGAAAGTGGTATATTAATCTGGACAACCCTGAGATTACAAGGCTTTAAGTAGCCCGAAGTAGGTCTTGTACCTTACACCTCTGGTTAACAATGACACTGTACTCACTTATCCCTTTCTTACCTTCATGTATGCATGTGAAAATTGAATAAGAAGTCCCTTTTTCGCTTAATGAAAATCATGCATCATGAACTTTCAAATTTTCTTAAATGAGTTACTTAGCATGCATCATAAAGTGTGTTAAACACTCTCATAAAAATAAAATGAAATCTGAATTGCATTAGATTTAGGTCATTTACATGATCTAGTCTATTTAGGGAGTGAGTTTAAGGACTTAGTCTCTTTCTAAATAAATAACAGGCTAGCTATCTTGCATAAAGCATATGACTTGCCTACATAAATTTAAAATCGTAGGAGGAGTTAGTTGACGGCCACTCCCAGGCAGTTGTAAGTCCAAACAGTTGGGTGGTTTGTCCTCTTTTGTGGAGGCAAACTAAATACCCATTTTTTCCCTTAGAGTTAGGTTGCGCTTTCGGCCCTCACCAAAGCTCCCTAGATTTAGGTTCTGTGGTTGCTTCTCCCCTTCGTGGGCCATAAGCATAATTCCTCATCTCTTAGGCATTTTTATAATCTTGTGTTGTGGAATCATAAGTCCGAAATTTCTAATGAAAAATTCAACTCAAATATATTAAATCAATTTCAAAAATGTAAAGCCCAATCATAGGATAGTTTGAGATGCTCGCTAGGTTTCCTAGTATTGTGGGCATCTCTTACTTATCTTCCTTTTGGCTTTGATGATAACTCCCTCTCCTTGATTAATCCCATTTGATCTTACAAAATAAACTAATCGATTGATAGTCCTACCTATTGAAATCTTTGAAGACAATGATCATTTACCTTAATCGAGAGTATTCCTAAGGGATCCCATCCTCTAGGATGTAATTAACTATGGGGGATTGCCCCTGTAGGGAACTTAATGAACCTAATTTAAAATAAACCCTGCTTTACTTTTCCATGTAAAGTAGGGGAAGTATTTTTGGTACATATGTAGACCCGTTGTCCTTAGGAGTCCTTATTGAGGTGATTAGGTCCATTGTAGGGTGGTGATTTCTATATTTTAAGATAATACACCTCTCATCAATGTTGTACCTGATCATCCTCAATAAGAATATCTATGGATCTACGTGGTGTCCCAACAAGGCACACATTTTATAGATTTATGTTTTCATTTATCCTCTTTTCCAAAAAGGGGGATATATGAAAGCAAGAATGTATAATAATATTTTCACCACAAGCATGGATGCATGAAACCATAAGACGCACATATTTAGCATGTAGAGGAAGAACTAAAGTAATGAAAGTATGTAAACACATTCACTTTAATTAAATCCTAAATACAATCTTATGAAATAAGAAAGCTTAAAGTAAATCAAATTTTATTTAATATGATTTTTATTGATTTTAAATTTGATTTAATTTTGAAAATGTGAATTATTGTTAACCCATTCCCACATATTTTTGATATTTTTGTTCAATTTTTAGATGATTAGATTCATTTTATATTTTGGTTAGGTTAATGTATGAATTAAGCATATTAATTATCCCTTACCTACACCACCTTGGCATAGTTAACCAAATAATAATGAGCCAATGAGATGACATAAAAATCTCACAAGGAATTTAAATTTGAAATGCAGATAAGAAGAAAAGGTCCTAATGCAATTTGGCTCATGATTAATGATTAATTATGCTACGAGATTTAACTTAAGTAATTTCAAAACTCCCCTCACACATGTGAGTTGAATTTTGATTTTCTTAATTGAATTTAGGCTCTTGAACACCAAGCATCTACACAAAGTAGATTAATTAAGTTCTCAAAAGTTTTAGAATTTATAAAAATTAATTAAGAGGGTAATTAGTGAATTAGTCCTTAATTAAGAGAGGATTAAGAAAGAAAAGGGGTTTAAGAAATAACTTAGGAGAAATGCCCCAAATATTATTCCCTAAACCTCCTATTCATTGAAACAAACCTTAATTAACTTTAATAAAGGATTAAACCTCTAATTAAACCCTTAATTATCTTTAATTATATAATGGAGTAATTAGAAAATGAACTAGCAATTCCCCCAATTAAGCTAGCAATAAATCCCAAGAAAATTAGGAGAGGTAGAAGTCATCCCCAAAATACACTCAAGAAGTTTGAGATTAATCAATGGATTAATTAGGGAGTAATTAACAAATTAAGATTTCTAATAAAACATAAAATCAAAGAAAGATAATACTCAAAATCCATTAAAACTAATTTTAAAATATTCTATTTTGAATTATCTTTTAGTGGAAATTTACCTCATATATTTTTTGATTTTTTTAGAGAGATATGAATTTTTGAAGTTTAGAGGATTAATTAGAATAATTTAAAACTTAATTAATCCCTAATCCCTATGGCACACCATGCAAGAAGCTAACTTGGCTGCGCTTTACATGCGTTGCCCACTGAGTGGGTATTTAAACATCATATCGTAGCTTCGTGGGGTGGTGGCACTACGCGGTTTGGCCTCCGTCGTTCGATCAAGGATCGAACGGCTAGGATTTAATTCACAGTTTTAAAAGGATAAAATAGAATATAAAATAGGATTTAATCTCAGCCGTCCATCCAAAATGCACGAATGGACGGCTAGAGATCATCCGTGTTCTTCCTTGAGGAATAATGGAGACCGTCCACTTTCAAAGGGAAGATCCGAGGTCGATCAAGTTCGGATTGGAATGAAACTTTGCACACACCATCTAACCCTAATGAGAAGCACATCTAATAGTTGAAATCTCATGCAATTAACATTTCTTTCATGAAGACCAATTCACATTGCGTTTAATGATCGAAAAATGTCTAACCTCACCAGAGGTGATCACCTTCGTCTGGTTGAGACGAAGCTTTCGTGAAAGTTTTAGCTCTTGAGGTTGAGTGGATAGCTATATGGACCAACCCCTCCTCCTTGTGAGCTTGGCTTTGATCTAGGTGAACCTTCCTCTAACTTTGGAGCTTGGGAAAGAGGTTGGACAAGCTCGGCTTGACCCTCTCATGGAGTGTGCAAAGTGAATTTGGTTGAGATTGAGTATGGAGAAAGTTGGCAAATCCTTGGAGCTCCCCTATTTTTGCTTAAGGAAAACTGAGAATGGCCAATTCAATCTCCTTTTAGAGAGCTTAGGATCACTTAAGAATTGGCTCCTATCACTCTCCCTTACTCAATTGACAATGAGGCAGTGAAGATTCAAATGAATTAGGGGGAGTATATCTCCCCCTTAGGCAATCAGACGATCAAAGCTTCACTTGCCATTTTGATCCAATTGACCTTAGGTAGTGGGTTGTTTTATCTGTTAGGAGCTTGCACATGGTCGGTTTGGGCTAGGGAGTGGAATGATAACTTCCCATGTGCTTCAAATTGAGTGGGAGCATGATTCCCATGTGGCCAATTTGAGCAATGTGCTCGATTTTGGCCTTGGGTCAAGTTGGACTGACCCAAACCCATTGGTTTGGGTGAACCACCCTACATGGGGTTTACTTGACCTATTAGGAAGGTATCAAGTAGGTATGAAGAGGGATTAACCAAATTCCCCATGGATTTGACCAAAATTTGATCTATGGCCTAGGGGTAGAATGGTTATTTGGCTTATTTTTGAGCTTAAATATGTTGGGTATGTTGAGAAAATAGGTTTGGCCAAGTTTCATTGGATTTGGAGTTCATTTGGTATGGTTTGGCTCATGTTGACCCATTTAGGTCAAAATGGGTCAACTTGGGTCAAGCTGACCAATATGTCAAATTGGGTCAAACCAAGGGTTGGGTCAAGTTCATATGACCATTTGAAATGTTTTGGTGGCTTTAGTTTGATTCAATTTGGTTTAGATTTGAATTTGGTTCTTATGACTTCATTTAGGTCAAATGGGTCAAGTTGACCAATTTGACCCATTTGATCTATTTGAGCTAGGTCATGGGTAGGTTTAGGTTTGGTTAGTCATATGAAATGAATTGGAATCTTTATTTCTAATCAATTTTGGTTAAGTTTGAATTTGGCTCAACATGACCCTTCAAGTCAAGTTGGGTTCAAGGTCAATTGGGCTAGGTTAGGTCTAGTAGGCTAATTGAGGCTTTGGTCAAGTTCAACAAGTGATTTGGAATGAACTTGACCTATTGGTTTCAATCAATTTGGCTTAGATCAAGTTTTAACATATTTTGTCTTTTTAGGTCAAGTTGGGTCAACTTGGGTCAAGTAGCCAATTGGGCTATGTTAAGCTCAAATGTTGACTTGGTCAAGTTCAAACATAGTCCATGAATGAACTTAGATCAATGGTTTCAATCAATTTAGCATATGATTGATTTTGGCTATGTTAGGTTTTATTTTGGCTAAGTGTTGACTTGGTCAACCCTTAGGTTTGACTTGGTTTGACCTAATTTGATTGATTGATCATCGCATGATGATTGTTGATCATGATGAGAGGCATAGGTGAGTTTGATTTAATCCAATTTGGTTAGGATTAAAATTTGGCTCATAAGGGTACTTTAGGTAAGTTTGTGTCAAGTGAGCCTAAGTGGGTCAAACGGCTTGGTCAAAGCTTGATTTGGGTTTGATTGAACTTGTATATGGACTTATGATTGAAATATAAATCCATGTGCAAGTGGTTTGATGTCAAATGGGTTTTTATTCATTTGACAATTTCAAGTTCAAAGGGTGAACATGAAATAGATTTTGGCTTGATTTTTGAATTGAGTTTTGTTAAGTGATTGAGGTTTGTATTTATATTTGGATTCATGATTGTAGGATTGATTGAATCATGAAGGAAAAACAAGAGTTTGGCTTGATTTGAAGTTGATTTGGCTAAGTTCAAGATTTTAACTTGAAAGGCTTAGGTTGGATTTTGAATGTATTTGAGTTTGATTTTTGGAAGTGGTTTTGATTGTTTGAATTTATATTTCATTTATATATGTGAATATAAATGAGAATATAAATGGATTATGAGAAAATCTCTAGGATTTAAAGTGATTTGATCATGATCTAGGCTAAGTCCTTAAGAGGAAATTTAAAGGACTTAGAAAATTTTGGAGATTGGAGCTTGAATTTTGGATTTGATTTGATTGATTTGAATTTAAATTTCATTTATATATGAGAATATAAATGAGTTATGAGAAAATCTCATGATTTTGAATTGATTTGACCATGATTTAGGCAAAGTCCTTAAGAGGAAATTAAAGGCTTAGAAAAGGATTTTAAATTTGGAATTTAATTTTTGGATTTGATTTGATTGATTTGTATTTATATTTCATTTATATATGTAAATATAAATGAGAATATAAATGAGTTATGAGAAAATATCATGAGTTTGAATTGATTTGGATTTAATTTTGGCTAAATCCATGAAGGAAAATTTAAAGGACTTAAGAAATTTTATGAATTGATTTTGAATTTTGAGTTTAGTTTGATTGGTTTGAATTTATATTTCATGTGATTATAAATGAGAATATAAATGAGAATTTCATGAGTTGGTTTGAATATGATTTAGTAAATTTAAAGGAGTTAGGAAAATTTTGGAATTTGAAATTTCATTCATTGGTTTCAATCATGTATTTTAATCATAGATCTCAATCATATGGAGTTGTTTTGAATTTGGAGAAAATCAAATAAGATTGATTTGGAGTTTGACTTGAAGGAAGGAAGGTGAGGAGTGGTTCAAGCTAAGGGTAGGAAAATTTTCCTAACACCCCTAAGGCATGACCTATTCCTATGACTAACTCTTCTAAGTTTCTAGGGCTAGGTTGAGTGTCCACCTAATCACTAGATGTGTCTTAATGAACTCTTAAAGTCTAAGAGGAATCCTATGTCTAAGATGGAGGGGTTGAGAGCTCATTCTAAAAATGAGGTCAACAGACCCTTGCCTATTTGAAGATCGACATCTCTACACTCCGAGGAGATCGGATGATGTTGAAAGGATTCAATGAATAGGGCAAGAGGGCTTTAGGCTCTATAGTGTTACCTTTAGAAATAGGTGTCTAGGAGACTAAAGGCAAGTTTTGTATAATTGATTCAAATACATCATTCACTACTTTGCTTGGTAGGCCTTGGATACACCGGAACAAGATGATTCCATTCTCTCTTGATCAGTGCATCAAGTTTCGAAAAGATGGGATCGAGTACCATATCAAAGGTGATGAAAAGCTATTTTCAATTAGAGTGGTTGAGATATATGATGATGCGACCTACTATCTTCCTCAAAATAACTTTTCTCATGAACTTGGTCAAAATTCAAATACAAAAGAAAAGAAAAAGAAAAAGAAGAAAAAGAAAAAGAAAAAGAAAAAGAAAAGAAAAAGGAAAATACAAGTGAATGAGAAAAGAACACTGAGGAAGAGGTAGAGCCGCATGTTACATTCCACCCACACTTTGTTACACCATACAGACACATGGGTAGGATGACTCCACCTCCACCAGGCAGAGGTAGAGGAAGATACAAAGATAATTCCAGAGGTGGAAGACCCCCTGGTCGGTAGCTAGCCAACAGGAGTTATGTTCCAGTTCGCAGGAGTACCCCTGCTATTCACATAGACTTGGAATCCAGCTCAGAGGATGAGTCTCATGTGATTAGCATACTAGCCAACCCCTCTCAGCAGGTTTCTTTAGAGGTGACACTCGAGCCAGATAGCGAAGAAGACCAGGCCTCCAAGCAAAGCATGAATGTATTCGAATTAAGTTTATGAATAACTATTAGGCAATAGTTGGAAACTTTGGTTCTAACCTCAGTTTCCTCTCAAAAAGTTGAAGGTTTAGTAGTTAAGGAAGCCCCCAGGTCTTCCATGGATGTTAAGTCGAAGAGCTTTCTATTGGGATCATCATCTCAGTGCGAGTTGATGTAGAACCGAGGATAATTCATATAAAGATTTAATGGAATTACCTTTTGATTGATACTCACCTTGTGTTCATAATCTTACAAAGAAAGGTTTAATTCATTATACATGGGTCTAGGCACAGGTCAATGTATTTCGAGAAGCTATGGAACATCAAAGGCAGGGATTCACAATCAAGATCAGGACTAGGATTCGGTACATTGGGACCAGGCAACGATGATGATTACTGCTTAGTTGTCACCTATCATCTAAAATCTGATAGGGTCTTTTCAAACCACACTAATCTTATGAGGAAGTGTGTTTACAAACTTCAAATGATCCTGATGATCTTCAAATTAAATATGCATCACCAAAATTTGAAGAAGAAATCCATTGAACCATCGACAAGCTCAAAGAAATTAACCTCACGATAGAAGAAGATCCACGCCCTACATACATCAATTCTCTACTAAACGAAGAAGAAACTAATGCCTTAGTTAGGCTATTGACTGAGTTTAAGGACTGCTTTGCATGGAGCTATGATGAAATGCCCAGATTATCTCCTCACGTAGCAGTCCACAAACTAAAAATATACCCTAACACTAACCTTATCAAGCAAGCTCCCAAAAGCATGTGATTAGAAATCAAATAATAGGTCATTTTTGAAGTCAAGAAACTAATCGATGCTGGTTTTATCAGGAAGAAAAATACCTTACTTGGTTAGCTAGTGTTGTGCCAGTTAAGAAAAAGAATGGCCAAATTCACATATGCGTCGATTTCAGGGACTTAAATAAGCATGTCTAAGGATGAATTTCCACTCCCTATACTAGAGTTAATGGTGGACATTGCCTCATCAAGATTCTCCTTTATGGATGGGTCATCTAGCTACAACTAAATCAAGATGGCCTCGATGATGAAAGAGACACTATGTTTTGAACCCCGATGAATCTATTGTTATAAGGTATGCCTTTTAAAATGCTTAAGCTACATAAAAATGGGCCATGACTCAGATCTTCAACAAACTCATTCATCATCAAGTTGAATGCTATGTTGATGACCTAGTAGTCAAAAGCAAAGAAAAGGAAGACCATTTCTTTGACTTTAGAGTAGTTTTCAAACGGTTAAGATAATTCAATCTCAAAATGAATCCCTTAAAGTTTGCATTTGGAGTAGCTTCATGAAAGTTCCTTGGATTTATTGTTTGACACCGAGGAATAGAGATAGAACTAGAAAAGATCAAAGCCATCTTAGAAATGCCACCCCCTAAAAGCTTAACCTAACTCAGATCATTCCAAGGGTGATTGGCGTATCTAAGGCTTGAAAGGCTTAGGTTGAATTTTGGTTGAATTTGGGTTTGATTTTTGAATTTAATTTTGGTTATTTGAATTTATATTTCATTTATATTTGTGAATATAATGAGAATATAAATGGGTTATGAGAAAATCTCTTGAATTTGAGTTGATTTAGATTTGATTTGAGCTAAGTCCATAAGATGGAATCAAAGGGACTCAGGAAATATTTGGATTTGGATTTGAATTTCATTCATTTAGAATTGATTCATGATTTGATAAAATTCATTGGAATTAATTCAAGGTTTGATTTGGAGTTGAAGTTATTATGAGTTTGGAGTTAACTTGAAAGAAGGAAGTAAGGATTTGGTTCAAGCTATAGGGTAGGCAAGTTTTCCTAAAACCCCTAAGGCATAACCTACTCCTATTGCTAACTCTTCTAAGTCTCTAGGGTTAGGTTAAGTATTCACCTACTCACTAGAAGTGTCCTAAGACTAAGAAACTCTTAGTGTCTAAGAGGAGTCCTATGTCTAAGATGGAGGGGTTGAGAGGTCATTCTAAAAATGAGGTCAACACCTAGCCTATAGGATTCATATGCCTAATGCATGAGAAATTGGTTACAAGCCAAAATTAGCAAGAAGGAGGTGTGTTTCCACCATGGCTCTCAAAGGTCAAGCTAAGTTCCCTGGCAAAGGTGGAAGCCCTCCATAAGCAAGAGTGAAGTAAGATGCTTTTATATGCATGATGTGAGACATACAACATCCAGCTAAGGGGTTGCTAAATCTTTTATCTTGATTTATAACCTAAGCTTTAAGTAAGGTTATCAGTTATTAATTTTTAATTTTGAGTTATTTAGTTGAATAGAAACTTCATTTTTCCCTAGAGCCTAATCGCATCGAGGTCATTCATCAAAGCAAGGAAGGAACTAGGAAAAACATGTCATCTTAATGCATAAGCTAAACAAACATCAAACAATTTTATAAAGCTAATGCAAAATAATAAGAGGCCTTTGTGATCAGGCTCCACTGCACAAGCCCGAAAAGGCAAATGTGGGTAGTCGAGCTCTACCCTTATACAACCCGAATTACAAATGAAATTACAATTTAGAAGGAATTCATGTTATGGGGGTCTTCATTCTTCTTTCTTCTTTTCTTCACTTCTTCTTTTCTTCTTTCTTTCTTTCTTTTGGTTGGTTGGAATGTGGATGCTCAAAAGGCTTCACATGGTACTAAGATATAGTCATATGACCAATGTTCATCCTAACTCCCCATAACATTCATTCTAAATCCTAATTGCAAAATTACATGAAAATGGGAAAAGTAAATCTAACTAAAGCTTGCAAAATAGAGATTAGCTAAACAAATCATACAATTCCAAGCATGTATATGAATAATTTGGACTTAGCACCCCACACATGGGTAACCAAGTCCACTTGGTCTATTTTAGATTATGCTTAAGGGTATAAGCAACCTGCACATCAAAAGTATTTATATTTTTATTACAGCGTCGCTTAAGCACAATCCCCTGCAGAAGACAATGATTAGACTAAGATCATCCTACCATTCGGCCTATATACCCCATTTCTAAAATATTACATCACAAAATAAAATCAGGCATGAAACCATGCACTGCCCTAACATAGAACTAGAAATGGTGACTTAGCCTAATGTGAGTGCCATTTAAGGCTTGTGTGTTATGTCTTAGCTAGGCTTTAAGGTTGGAGTTTTCTATGTGTGAAAGGGTTCAACTTAGAGGGTGATTTCATTTAAGTGATTTATTTGATTTGGTCAATTTTATTTGATGATTTGATTTGGTTTGAATGAACCCACACTTAATTATTAAGTGTTGTAAAGAGAATAAAAGAGAAGAGAAACTTCTATTTCATCCCTATTTTAAGTAATTATTAAGGTAGATTCATTAGTAATTTTACTTTATTGAATGTTTTATTATGTGTTTTAATTAATCCTAAGTTTAAATTTGCTCTAAATAAACATATTCAATAAGAATTGCATATTAAGATTAATTAAGGTGAATTACTATCACATAACACACATCACTTCATTTTCTTCCAACATGTATACCATGCATATGAATGTATCCTACGCATAGCTATATATACAAATGCAAATCTTAGAACATCTTAATGATGAATGCAAAGAGATATTACTTAAGGAAATTTGTATATTTTTATGATGCATGATTTTATTAAGTAGAAAAGAGAGGGATTCTTTTATCCATTAATCAAATGCATATTTACATGTATGAAAGACATAAGTGAGTACAACACCATTATTTTCTACACCAGGGGTGTAAGGTACAAGACCTACTTGGGGCTACTTAAAGCCTCACAACCCCGGGATGTCCAGACTAATATACCACTTTTCTTAAATATATGTGCATGTTCAATAGCAAATGAATGGATGAAGAATCATGCCAAAGATTTATGTTTGTTTGTTTGATTTGTTGGTTATTTAATTTATATGTGCAATATGAAGATCCTTCTTAATTTATGACATGGGAGAGCATAGGATTAAATTTAAGCAAGTGTTATGTTCCTTTTAAAGGAATTATACACTTTGCAAATCCTATAAAAACCATGTTAAGAAAAGAGAAGAAAACCACATAACACATTTTAAGTTATATTCACATACAAGCTTATAAATATTTATAAGTAGAATACATTTATTTATAGTCTTTGATTTATAAGGATTAAAAATAATCTTTGATTTAGTAGTGATAATAACCATTCATATTCTTACTTTAGCCAAAGCATGTAATTTGACATAAGGAAACATTTCATATTAGTTTGATTTTTTTAAAAGGTATGAATGCATGATTTCATATGACATACACCATTTAGCATTCTTGGAAAGAGATGAAGTGAGGTAAGCATGTAATTTCATTCACCCTAATTAATTTCTAAAGGCAATCTTATGGAATATGATCATTTAAAGTGAATCAAAATTTCTTTAAAGGGATTTTTATTTTAGTTTTGAGTTTGATTTGATTTATGGAATATGAAAATGGTGTTTTCTGGTCCTAAACCATTTCCCTCATGTGTGTATTATTTTAGTTTAATTTTTAGAACTATTAAGTTGATTTTATGTTTTGTTTAAACTAAGGTGTAGATTAAGTCCATTAATTACCCCTTTCTGATACCACTTTAACATAATTAACCAACTAATTATGAGCCAACATATGATATGCAACCACATGGAATTTAAATCAATAATGCACCTTAAGAAAGCAAGGGGCCTAATGCAATTGGCTCATAATTAATGATTAATTAAGCTAAAGGGTTTAATGAAGTACTTTCATAACCTTCGCACACATGTGGATTGGAAATAATTTACTTAAATTCACCTTAAGCTTTTGAACACCTAAGAATCTACCCAGCAAAGGATTGATTAAGTTTAAATCAATTTTGGAAGTTTAATTAAGCTAATTAAGAAGATCATTAGTGGATTAGTCCTTAATTATGTTTGAATTAAGGAAAGAAGGCGGTTTAGAGAATAGCTAAGTGAAAATACTTCAAAACCATTCCATAAATCTCTTATTCAGTTAAACAAAGTTTAATTATCTTAATTAAGTGATTAAACCACTATTTATATGCTTAATTTTTCTTAATTATATTAAGAGAGTGATTAGGGATTCATTAATTGATTTCTCTAATTAACTCATTAATAAATTTCAAGAAAATTAGGGGAGGCAGAGGTCATCCCCCAAAATATGCCTGAGAAGTTTGGAATTAATTAATAAAATGATTAGAGAGTAATTAGGGGTATTAAGATTTTAAATAAACCCTATTTAAGGAAAATTCACTATTCAAAATTAATTAGAAATAATTCTATATTATTCCTCGCTAAATTATCATTAAAATGAACCGACATTTATATTTTTCTGATTTTTTCTACATTTAGTTATGTATTTTTGAACTTTTAGTAAATAAGGATAATTAAATAACCCTAATTATATAACTATTCTTGTTGATGCCACGTGAATCGCTGATACAGCGTGCGCTTTCCACGTGGCGTGGTGGGATTGGTTATTTAAGTAGTTAAATCAGATGTCACGTCAGCCGGCAGTACTACACATTTTCTCCTTGCACCGTCCAATCAAAGATCAGATGGTCGGGATTAAACTCGCGATTTCTAAAGGGTTACTCAGCATATCTAACATGGATTAATCAGGATCGTCCATCTAAAACATGTTGGATGGACGGTCCATGATTCATCCTTGCTCTCGCCTGCAAGAGATGGAGGCTGTCCATCCTCCAAGGCTTGATCCGAGCTCACTTGAGCTCAGATTGAGCTAAGATTCAACCCACACCATCAAGAGTTATGGGGAAGAACATCCAATGGTCAATTTTAATTGGGATGATACTTTCCTTCACAAAGGACCAAAGAAAATTCTCCCTAAGCTCGGTTTTGAAGCATATCTTGCCGGAGGATATCATCGACGCTT